>OY747135.1:23207100-24421267 GCA_963556465.1 Berberis vulgaris
AATCCTTATGCCATCTTGGTGCCTACCATCATCACCAAGCACTAGGGCAAGCCATTTTCGATCCCACCTAGGGTAGTCAGTTGAATCCAAGTTTTCTACTGCATTACTAGTTTCCCCATCAAGCTACGTTACTTACAAATCATATCCCTCCACAGATCCACCCTATTGATTCATAGGAAACACACAGGGACGGTTTGGCATCTCTTCGCAACAGTCAGTTGCGGATCCAACTCAGTATCCACAGGAACATGTTAGACATTGGATAGAAGAGCAACATAGAGACACACATCCACAATAGGCGAATATGCAGAATAGAGGACCAACCCAACTACCTTGGGGTTTAGGTAGAGGTGCAGAGAGAGGCAAAAATCAGCCTTTTCGTCCTCTTCATTTAGGTGATCATGCTTTTGGGGTGGCCCCTTTGAGGAGAATGACCAGTTTGTAGGATTATTGGGTGTTATGGAGCAATGGGATGACACTGGATTGAAGTTGTAAATTCCTGTGTATGATGGTGTTGAACTGAGCGATGCTTTTGTAGATTGGTCACTGGAGATAGATCGTATTATAGAATATAAGAACATGCTTGGACCGAAAGCAGTCAAGTTAGTAGCCACAAAGCTAAAAGGAACAACAAACCTTTGGTGGTAGGAGTGTGCACGACTCAATGTTATGCATTTACCACCTATGACAACTTGGGATAATTCACGTGACCTGATGCATTCGACCTTTCTACCATTGGACTACGAACATGACCTCTTTGGCAAATTGATGATAGTTAATCAGAGTAGGCTCCTAGTTAATGAATATGCGACAAATTTTCTAAATTTGAACATGCGCGCGAAACCTCAAGAATCTAAACGCCGACAACTTTTTGCTTTTACCATGGTTTGAAGGAATTTGATACTCTTTTGTTTACAGAAATCATGGCTAAGCGAGTGAAAAATAAGCTTCCACTTCAAAATCGAATGGCGAATAAACATTAAGTGAACCCGGTGGGCACTACTACATTCTTTTCACGACCAACCTTTGATGCTTCACTTAAGTGCTTCGGATGTGGCCAACCTAGCCATGTCCAACATAATTGTCCAAAAGGGAAGTCTATTCCTAATTGCCCAAAAGGGAAGTCTATCCTCTTAACTGATGAGCTGGAAGACTAGGAAGACATGAAACAAGGCTGACTGATGGTGAAGGTGAATTGATCTCCTTGGTTGCTGAAGGCTTGACATGCACTCTTTAAGCTTGTGGACAAACAACTTCAAGTTGGGGAGGATGGTGTAATGAGGTATTTTAGTTATTAGTTAAATATGTTAGTTGGTGGGCTGGACTTGCTAAGGCTATATTAGAGTTACGACACTAGCCATATTAGGTTAGATTGATTGCTTGCCAAATAAGCTATTAGGCTATATACATAAGACATGAAACTATGATTATACGGTGGTTGAATGAATATGAAAATATGAATTTTTGTAAATTTAATTCTAGTTTTAGGTTATAATACATTAAACTTTTTTTAAAAACCATGTTTTCATGACTCCTAAAACAAGTTTAATGCAGGTTTTGTCATCTTCTTATTCTCGGAGTCAACCATCAATATCTTAAGTTGAAGTTGTCTATTGTGAAACACGAACCAGGGAAATGAATGCGTTGAACTAAAAAATGTGAATTACGTAATCTTTCTTGTAACACCCCTAAATTTCATAAAGATAATTTATTTTATTTTTAATTAAATAAAATAGAGTTACATTTAATTGAATTGAAATTTCAAAATTATAGGGTTTTAATTTTGTGATGTTAAAGGGCGGGTGCTCTCAGAATTTTAGTGGGGGCGAATAGCCACCCACACTATATATAAAAAAAAACCCTTCCTTCTTTCTTCTCTTGTGCAACAGGAAGAGTTGTTCTTCCTCATTTTTTTCTTCTTCGATGGCGACGCTGGGAATGGTGGTGCTGCTTGGTCTGCTTGGTAGCATGGAGGCAATCGAAGGAGGAGGAGGTGATCACCTTAGCAGCGCCATTTGCTAGCAAGAAGTGGAGTTCGATAGGGGTCGTTATCGATAGTGAGTTCTCTTTTACCTTTCAGTGTGTTTTATGGGACGGTTTGATTAGAAATCATCGTCTTTACTTTGATTTTCTTCTTATTTACGTTATGTTCTTGAATGAAATCTAGTTTAATAACGAATTAGGGCACTTCGGATGAATTTTTGAAGGTACAGGTTTTTGGTGGTTGGTTTTGATGTTTGAATTTGTTGGTATTGGTGAGATATTATTGTTTTGGTTTGGTTGAGAAGGTGAGGAGAAGTTTCAGATTTGCTAAGGAAATTGGAACAATTAGATGGGTAGTTTATGCTAAGATTTAGAGTGTGTAAGTTTCTTCATCTCCTTCGCTTTTACTGAGATTTCAGAAAAAAAAAATTTAGGGCTTGGGTTTTTGTTGTTGGATGAATATCAAGTTAAGTATGATTGTTTTGATACTTGTCTCTATTTGAGATTGGGAAGAGGCTTAGTGCCTGGCAATATGATGATTGATCGAGTTTTTGATTTGGGGTTTTGTTGTGTAGAGACTGGAGTTGCATTTCATCTAACACAAATAAGGTGTAATTGGGTTTTGCTTATGGTTTAGGATTTGGGGTTTGATCAGAAACATAGATGATGCAACATAGGTGATGCAGTTAAGTATTTGTGAAGATAGAGCTTGGAGAAGTTCTATTTTAGTTGAGTTTACAACATGTTAATTTTTTGAGTTTGTGCATAAATTTGAAGCACCATTGATCTTGAAACTGATTGGGTTTTCAGTGATTAGTAAATGGTTTCTAACAATGTTTCTTGTTTGGGGATGATTAATTGGAACATTGATAGTTGTTTATTTGGTTTGGATTGTCATAATGGATCCATGTGTGCATGTTAATGTTTTGCTTTTAAGTGTTTGACCATCATAGTAGATCCCATTTTGCTTTTATAGGTTAAGGGCAGTTTTGTATGCTCCCTTTGTGAGTTTAATTAAAACTCTTACCTGTATCTAAAATCATGAAAAATGTGGATGCCACCCTCTGTGTGATGAGATTCATAGGTTTCTATGGTAATTGTGTTTCGTCACGTGAAGATGGACATGGGCTTATGATGCCTGGGGTTGGCTTGTTGGATTTGTTCAAATATGTTTAGTTTTCATGTAGTTTGTGTGCATTCTATTGTTTTGTAAATAGGTAGCAAATAGTGAAAAGTGGAGTGATGCTATAAATATGAATACTTTATTGAATCATGTTGGAGTGGTGCTTACCACTGTCTTGTTTAAAAGTATCATTGTACATCTTAATCTATTGTTTTGTTAAGTCATACTAATCTATTAGTTAATATTTTAGTTATGATGTTATAAGATGGTGAGTGTGTGGCTCATGTTGTTGCCAACACTGAATGTATGCATTTGAAATGATTACATTTCCCCAAAAATAATGGGTGGATTGATTTACTTATGAATGACAAAATGTCATCGTAGAGGAATTCTGAAATATCAAAAATAAATGATATTGATAAACTTTGAATCCTAAAAATTTAAATCACCTGGAATTGTATCATTTAGAATTACCACACCTCTTTTGTTTATTATTTCCCTTCTCTTATAGAGAAACTAAATGACCAGTCGTCTTGCGGAGTTGGGGCGCCAATTTCTTATAGAGAAACTAAAATAACCTTCGGGTTAGTCTTGCGAAAATGAGGTGAATTTTTATGCCTAAGATAGGCTTTGATAATTATCCGTAAAAAATGTGACGTGAGTTTATGTGCATTGATAGCCCAAGAGTGGCTTTTTGTTACTCATATAGTTAGGAGTATTCGGTGATGCATGCATGTATGTGATGTGTCCTCACTTGGGCATGGATGACAGATAAGTCATCCTTTATATGAGAGAGACATACGGGCATGTATGTTCGGCACGGAGGTGGAGCGAATGTGGTATCGTCTTAGTGATCAATTCGTTAAAAGATGAACCAAATTCAAATAAAAATGAATAAATTACGTTTGCATTGTTTCTAATCCTTTTCATGCAAGATGGAAAGTCCACTAATATTTCTGCAGGTCAGATTTGCCATAGTCAATTCCTATAGGGTAAGTACAAGTAAATACATTTTTACTTAATTGAGATGATGATATGATGGCCTCGATGAGGAACTAAATTCTTTGAATTGCGTTTTCTTGCATGACATCTTTGCCTCGTTGAGGAACTACCTATTTGTGTGATGGTTGTTGTTTGTGTTTAGCTTGATGTTTATCACGTGCGAATTTATTGATTTTGGGATAAAGATTACTCACACCAGCTTTATTGCTGACCCAAGTGAGCTTTTGCTTCTTGGGTACATTCCTTTTGGAATGTAGCCGATGAGCCTTTCAGGTTTAGAGACTTTTGAGCAGCGTTACTGGAGTTTCGCTAGTGGGGCTAGCAACGTCAGTATTTCCTAGTTAGAGATTTTCTTATTCAGTATTTAAATCATGTTAGTTGTTGTTGCAATTAAATGTTTCTATTGTTATTGAATTTCACGTCCCGAATTTTGGAGAAACAGATAATCCTACATGGATTTTTGGATTTTCGCTTTCTTCGAAAATCGGGGCGTGACATTTCTCCTTGGATTGTTCGCAAATCATTGAACTTCAAACAATTTTGTCAGCTTAATGAATTATCACGTTTCTGTCCTACGAATTGATAGATATTATAAATATTTCCTGTTGATTTCTTCATGTGTGTTTTCTAGGTACAATTACACCAAAAACATAGATACATGCACAGATTGAGAGTGGTATCGAGGAACTATGCACCAATTATACTAAGTTCCCAAGCAGGTACATGGGGACCTTGTCTGCTTCAACACGATTTCTCTGTCAGTGCTTGTTATTTGACTTCATGATGTACACGTGCAATTGCATAAACATCTGAAATGAAAGTTGCATCTTATCTTCATCAACAGATTTCTCTTTTCATAGTTGGTTCAGTTGTCATCCCAACTTGCGAAGCAAAGCTTCACTTACATAAAGTTATCCATATCATGATGCATTCATCGCAAATCTGTAATTTATCATATGTTAATTCACAACAATTCTGGTATCCTATATATAACACGACTATTGTTACATGATTTCTTCCCTATTGTAAATTATCACAGAAGTAGTGGTGATTAACCTCTATCAGGGGAGTAATCCTCCCCTGGCTCAAGCCGCCACTCACTCCCATAATAAGAGTTGGGGAGTCCCAACCAAAACTTGAAAGCCTCTGCAGCTCTTTTCCTCTCACTCCGCCTATCCTGTCTGGCCTGCGAAGCATGCTTACTAGTGAACATCCTTGAATGCATCTCAACATAAATCCTTGTATACTTGGTCTTATTTGGCGCTATCCCATTCTCCTCCATGCAGGCAACTATCTCCAAAGCTTTCTTGAAGAAAGCAGCTCTCACACAGACATCAGCCAGAGTATCAAGAAGCCCTTCATCAGGCTTCAGCGGTCGTCGAGAGGAAGAGGCTCCTTCTTTTTCTGCATTTAATCTTTCCTTTATCTCATTCCAAAGTAGAAGAGCCTCTCCTGGCTTTCTAGCCACTGCAATCCCATTTGCAAGACTACCATAGGTAGCGACATCAGGTTCAAAACCATTTTCTCTCATTCTCTGAACAATCCTCTTTGCTTCTTCAACCAATCCCAATTTACAATACCCTTCAACCAACATATTCCATGCAATCCGATCCACTTTCACTCTCAGGTCTTTGCCCATCTCATCAAACACCTTGTTAGCTAGCTTCGGCTGATTACTTGAGACAAAGGCTTTCATCAGTGTGGTATAACTAATCTTAGATGGTGCAATCCCTTTACTGCGCATCTCATTGAAGTAGGAAAGAGCGCCAGCACAGTCATCCACAAGTATGCATCCATCAATTAGGATGTTGTACGAGACAACATTAGGCTGAATACCTGCATCCTCCATATCACAAATCAAATCCTTCGCCTTCTCAATCTGAAGTTTCTGGAAATACCCCTTGAGTAGAATGTTATAACTGACAACATTTGCTGGCACACCAACACGAGCCATCTCAGCAAGCACTTGCCTAGCTCTGTCCATTGACCCTGCCTTAACAAGAGTAGAGATAACAGTAGTATATGTCACATGATCAGGATGACTAGCACGATCACTTTGATGCCTCATTGCATCCAACATTCTAACGACATCACTCACACGACCTTGGTTCATGTACCCCTTCATAAGGGTAGTGTACATCCTTGTGTCGGGTGAGTATGCTTTAGGCAACAACAATGGCTCATATCTACTAGACGCTAGCATATTCGGAAGCAATTTCTTAAACAAATCATCCTCATTCAAACCGAAAGAATCTGAATTCTCCAAATTTGACTCTTTAAGTAGTCTATAAATGTCCCGCCGACCTTCTCTCATAGCTTGAACTATCTTCTCGGCAGTTTCCAAATCATTGAAACCAACATAAGCTGCAACAAGTGAATGCAATGTAGTAACAGAAAAATCAATCCTTTCACTAAGAATCCTCTCCAACACAAACACCAACAAATCCTTCCTACCAACTCTAGCACACAACTTAATCATGATATTATAAGTCAAAAAATCGGGCTTCGCATTGTACTCAGGCATTTCATCAAACAATTGGAGAAACTGGTCAGTATCCCCAAGGTTAGCACAGGCATTAAGCACGTTATTGTAGGCCCCTGTATCCGGCCTTGCATCGCTAGCAAGCCCAGGATCAGATAAGCGCCGAATTCTACTAGTAATGGAACTAAATAGCTTCAAAGCTTCAGATGGTCCATCATCAGCTGAAGCAGATAAACGACTTACAACAGAACTCCATGCCTTGACATGCGGTAGATACCCCGAACGGAGCATTGATTTGATAATGGAACTAGCATAAAGAACATGTCCAGCCTTCACAGCTGAGACCGCGAGGAGGTCGAGAGCGTTGGCATCGAGCCGGTGAAGCTGCCGTTCTTGGAGCAATCTTTTAATGATAGACTGAGCTCTAGCTAGGCCTTGTTTGGTGTTTTGGTAAGATAATTGGCAGACTAAGCGGCTAAGGCATCTGGGGCCTGGGAGATGAGGTGAGTTCTTGTAAATTGTCCATGCTTCATCAGTTTTTCTTTGTTTGAGGAGTGAGAGGAGTTGTTGGTCTTCTTGAGGTGTGGTGGTGAATGGGAAGGAGAGTTTGAGGTCTGGGTATTTGGTGCAATGGATTGAAAGGGGGTTTTTTTTGGAGGAGGTGGTGGTGGTGAAGGGTTTTGGAGGGATTGATGAAGAAGGGGGGAGGTGTTTGAAGGTGAAGGGATGAAAGAGTGGGAATGTGTTTGGAGGTAATGGTGTGGTCATGGCAGCTCCATTTCCATTTAGGACAGATCACAGATGGGGTGTGTTGTGAGAACTAGAAGGAGAGAGTATAAATAAAGAAAGAAGATTAGATATTAGTTTGGTGTGGTGTTGTGTTGTGTTGGATTTTCTGGTGGGTGGAGATAGAGTGGACTACGTGAAGGGATTTGTGTCCTCTTCTTGGTGTGTGGATTGGACAGGCAGTCTCTCTGGATTTGGAAAAACTCCAGATACCCAAATGTTATTTTGGATTAAGGTGTCAATATTTGGAATCTTTTTAGGCCAAATCTGGTCCAAAAAGGGCGTAATTTATTATTATTATTATTATTATTATTATTAATTTTATCTTACCTATACATAATCCCTGATGGACTGAACCTCCCACAATCGTTTTAATTTTGTTGGAGGTTCAAAATCATGTCAGGATAACCTTGGATCATGTCAACCCAACATTCAATTTCTTGCCATTCCCCATCAATCATTACATTGGACTATGCATTACACTTTCTACATATTTTCATCAATGTCATCATAGTACTTCTTAGGTCGTGAATTCGACAATCTCCAAATAAGTATTTAAATTATCAAATATAAAAACAAGTTATGTGTTATCATTAAAAAATAAATAAAAAACCAAATATCAGGTCATATGTTCACAAAACATACTTTGGAAATAAGTAATTCTATTAGATGAAAATTTGAAACTATAATATTGTTTTAACATATTTTTGTCCTTTTACATTGGGTTTAAAAGATATATATATAAAAGAAATTTATTGCTAGAGAGCAAGGGTTAATGTTTGGGTTGAATTAGGATTTTGGGTTCAATTGATCTTTAAGTAGAATTAGGGGCAATTTCAAAATGTTGTAAGTTGTGCGAGGGTTTTATCGGGATTTCGAAAAGTCCACAGACACACATACAACCAACTTTTCAATTGGTAACTAGGGGGGAAGAGGACGGATTAAGAATTTTATAACGTGGCGAGGGCAATTTGGGAATTCGAAAGATGACCGATTACAGATTGATCCACAATTGAACAATTGAACTCAATTGCAGTTAGAGATAGAGATGAAGATGAAATGTTAGTAATGGAGTACTAGTTCAGCTGATAGACTTGTGGCGGAAGGTATTATAAGTCCAAACCTTATCGACGAGTGATGCGTCCAAAATCCGTTATCCAGTAAGTGTGACCTGCAAAACAAATGCTAGATTGCCAAAGACCACATTTTTGGTAGCCGATACTTAAATCAGTAACTCAGTTGGAGATGGAGATAAATCTGGACAGAACTCAGTTAAAGTTGCATACTTTTGTCGAATGTTCCCTTTACCTTATTATATAGTCGTTAATTCCTTGCGTGACTTAAGCATGTGAGGTGCAACAAGATGAGACGTTCCTCGTAACGGTCTCATTATTTATGAAAATACGTCCTTAAAGGGGTAACTCCCTCCACGACTATTTTTTCTCTGAACATTCCTCATCTTTAAGGGATAACTTTATCGGGCCTATATTTGGGCCTTTAACTATGGTTTATTCTGACAAGCCATGTTTGGGCTTTTATGACCGAATTCGCCCTTTTTGACTTTATGAGTTAGCATGGTTTTGAGATATTTGATCCTCGTGATGGATGATTCTTGTCACGTGTACGACTGTGATATCAATCTTATTTTATGTATCATCAGCTACTCCACCTTTAGTTAGTGGGTATGCTGACATGGCTACTAACTTGATGACTGATGGACTTTTGATTTCATCATTGCCTCGCATTTAATGTTGTTAGCAGCTTTTGGAGGATTGGTATCTAGATCTCTTGTTCGTCCATTCGTTTTCGCGCGTATTTTGGGATTTCGTGCAGTCATCATATCTCGCATGTCGTCCTATGAGCAATATCTTCATTATTCGGCTCTATAAAAGGGGTTGTGATTGATTTGTTTATCTCTTTACGCTATCTTTGAAATTAGGACTTATTCTTCTCTTTTTTTTTCTTTGCTCATCCATTCCTTTACGATGTTTGTCGGCAATATACTAGACGACGAGGCGCTTACTGCTTGTGAAGCTTACTTCTCACCCAAGAAGGCTTCTCAGGCGACGTTGGATAATGTTCGTTCTGATTATGATATGTCATCCGACCTCGAGATCGTTATGCCTTGGCAGAACGATAGTCCTTCTCGTCCAAAGCCTGGGTATATTGCACTCTATCCATGCATGTTCCTATCCGGCCTTCGATTCCCAGTTTCAGAGTTATTTTTCGAATATCTAGACATTTTGGGCATTCCTTCTGCTCAAATGGGTCCTAATGGTTGAAGAGTTATGGTTTCTACTTGTGCGAGAGCTATTCTCTCTGGCATTCCATTGACTGCTCAAATGGGTCCTAACGACGCCATTTGATTGATGCCAAAAACCGACATTAATGTCGTTGCATGATTTTCGACATCAATCAAAGAAATAACTTTTTTTTTCTTCAACCTGCAATAGACTTCAACAATGCATAGTGGAAGTAGGGGTTATCGACTACTACACGTGGATTAGAAGACAAATCTGATTTTTTTTATTTAAAGAATAAAGAGAAGAGTAAAATAATGGATGGTAAAAATAAAGTAAAAGTTAAAGAAGAAAGACAAATAATTGAAAATGAGAAACAAAGATAAAATTTACTTCTTCAATGGAATTAAACTGTAGTACATGCAATTCTCTACCAAGTAAAAATATAAAGCCAAGAACTACAACTAAAAAAACTCTCTAAAATAAACTATAAAAGAAAATTTATCCTTTATGAACTCCATGTATGGGGTTTTTATAGGTAAAAATGGTTTGAGTGAAATAAGGAAACATGGTTAAGTGAAACAAGGAAATATGGTTTGAGTTAAACAATGAAACATGGTTTAATGAAACAATGAATGGTTGAGTGAAACAAGGAATGGTGTTGGAGTTGATAAGGAAACATGTCTTGTAGAGATTTTTTTTATGATAAAGTTGGCCATGTGGACGTCCAAATCTTCATATTGATTTTCTCGAGATCCGTAATTGTTGTTGCTTTGTGGACTTGACTTCATGGGTCTTAAGATTGAAATTCTTTAAACCTTATGAATGCATTTGAACTCTCATTGAGCATTCTAGTTGTTGAATTTAGCCTTATTGTGCCACTTTATACATGATTTGAGATTTGTGTTTGAATTCCTATAAAATGCAAAAAAAAAAACACGTAATGAGATATTTTATTTGATAATTGGACTTAACAATTGTATATTTAGGTGTGTAAAAATTGATGTTTTTGGTGTTTATCAGTGCGCGTAGGTTGATCAATGAATGGCATAGGCAGGCGGTCGAACGACCTTCGATGCTTGTGCTGGATTTTAGTACTCATCTCGACTATGGTCTTAAGCAGATAATGGACGGGATGAATCACTTCACTTATATTGGGGTGATGGGGTCAGAGTACAGGGCTGGTCGTGTCCAGGTGGTTGCTCTTAAGAGGAAGTTGGCAGCGCTATTATTGGTGTTTTCTCACGTCCTTCATCAATTTGACGTGGTGAAAGCGCAGTGCGCAGAGCATGAGAGGGCAGTTGAGGTTGCTCTGGCCTCTCTGAGGAAAATGAAAGATGTGCGAGATCGGTCTGCTACGGAATTTGAGTCTTCGATGGCCACTTTGGATGGGGTTCGCGCATGACTGGCGAGTTGGAAAATGAGATGTCTGTCAAGAAAGCTGGCCATGATAAGGCCCTGCGTTCTGTCATTGAGCAATCTGTCAGCCGTAGGATTGCTGATGGGCGGGTGGAGCAATTAGTAATTGCATTCGATGAAGTTAAGTCAGATATCTCCGCCATGCTGACCACCGCTGAAGGGAAAATTATTTCAACTAAAAATGAGCTTGCTGCAACAAAAGACAGACTGAGGATTGCGGAGGTGGAAGATTGGAAGAGAATTGTCGACGGACGGGTCAAGCTTCTCAACTATATCGAGAGGCTTGGCGTTGATATGTCCGAGTATCATTATTTAATGGATCAAGTCTTCGAGGATGAAGATGGTGAGGAAGGTACTCCGGATCCTTCAAGCGATCCTGTAGACGAAGAACCATCATTCCCTCACCCTTCCGATTTGGCTCCATCACCTACTCTCACTATTGAAGGGATAACCTCGTCTCCTCCTGCCACTGGAGTTGTTGCCTCTCTTCCATCAGATGCTCATGTTGTTGATACTTCTACTGTATCTTCTCCAGCAATTCTATCTTCTTCTCTGGATGTAACAAAATGATTTTATGAATGGAAAATTTTTTTTTGATAATCATGTGTCGCCTTTTATTTTATTTTCTATTGCGCATGTTTTCATGTTGAAGTCATGACTCGTCTTTGTATCAGTCGCATTAATTCATTGTATATTAGGTGTGTGTTCACCTCGTTACTTGCATTCTCCGTACTCTGATAATCTCGGTTTGTCCGTATTTTTGCTTTTTGCCCTCATTTGTTTGATCATTCGAAGTCTTTATTTCTTCAGTCTTGTCGATCGGGCTGTGAAGTTGTATTGGTTCGTTTTTACTCGTTAAGATTCTTGCGTGTCTACTTTGCGATCGGACGTGTTTGGTCATTCCAAAAAGTTCCCTGAGTAAGTCTTAACTTGTGTGTCAGGTCTCTTGTAGACGTTTTCTATATTTTGACGTGTTGGTAGAGCCAGAAGGTTTTGTGAACATATCTTGACTTTTTTGTCCAGATTTTTTACTACGTGGTTCGACATATTAGTCAACCTGAAGGAGATCCAAATAAGTTGACTTGTTCGTCCCAACTTTTATTTCACACGTTTGATGTACTAGTCGACCCAAAGTTTTTTACGAGTAAGTTGACTGTTCTTTCATCCCAATTTTACTTCGTTGGTTTGACATACTAGTCAACCTGAAGTTTTTTACAAGTTGATTGTTTCGTCCAAAATTTTACTTCGTTGGTTTAACATACTAGTCGACCCGAAGTTTTTTACGAGTAAGTTGATTGTTTCGTCCCAATTTTTACTTTGTGGTTGATCAAACCAGAAGTTTGTTGTTTGTGTCTGACTTATGCGTTTTGACCTTTTGCTCGTGGCTTGACATGCTGATTTCTTCGTATTGTCCAGCTTTAATGCCTTAATTTTATTGCTCGAACGCAAGATGGAATGTTTGAACTCGGAGTTTTTATTGATAATCCTATTTCAGTTGCTCAACAATCTATAGTAGTAGTTGTCATTTTCTTCCCATAAAGTTACGTTGTGTTGCAGAATCCGTTTGTCAATATGCCTTATATCTTTCTGACTGTTGCTCGATTGATGCCGTTTCTTATAACGATAGGAGGTTGGTTCCTGCGTGCCCTTGTTGTTCGAATGGTATTTGTTTATGATCGTCGGATTTGGTTTCGTATTGCCCCAATGTATGCTTTGGTGTTGCTTTGTCTTGAGTGGACTTAACTCGTTCGTTGCAACTTCTTCCTTTGTTATTCTCCTATAGTTTCGATAGTCGTTTGTTATGTATATTGTTGTCGTGAGGTAGCTAATAAACTCATAATGCTTCTTGATCAAATATCTGGGTGTATGTTCCTGACAGGTGATACCGACGAGCGGAGTAGAATCTAGTACCGAATTGTCCAATCATGCTCACATTAGCACCGACTGCCAAAGCTATCATGCGTTTTAGTATCAAGTTGTATTCGTCAAGTTAAATTTGTTTGCGCCACTTCCATTGGTTATAATGGAGGAGATGTTGTTGGCCTTGTCATGGATAATGTGGATCGAGCTTGCGTTTGTTAGTAAAGGCTTCGGATTATGTTAGTTGGTTGATCTCCGCTTGAGGTGCAAATTTATTCATGTTTCTAGTTGTGGGTTGTCGTAGTGGTTTTTCCGATCTTGTTTGATGGCGTTGGTGCTCCTACTTCGATACAAATCAGCTTGATTGGGAACGTTATTGATCGTCTCTTTGGTTGACTTGATTGTTTGCTTCCTCCAGCTATGTTGTGTAGGGCGTATATCAGTTATCTGGGCTGCTATTTCGATCCCGCAGTGGTGTTCACCTTCTTTTTCCCTTTGGACTGCTTATCTGGTAGCCTGATGAATTCGTAGAGTCGTCCTCTCTGAACCCAGTGCTCGATTTCGTCTATTAGATTGTAGCAATCTTCGGTGTCGTGTCCGTGATCCTTGTGGAAAGAGTAGTATTTGCTCTTATCTCGCCCTTCCGGGTCTCATCTCATTTTGAGCAGCCAGTTTACGCCTTCCCATTTCGCCATAGACTTCAGTATGTTCGCCTGACTTGTTTTCAAGGTTGTGTATGGTTTATACGTATTTTCACCACACTTGTTACCCGCTCATGCCTGGGCCTTGCCGATTGCAGTT
This sequence comes from Berberis vulgaris, assembly GCA_963556465.1. NCBI lineage: Eukaryota > Viridiplantae > Streptophyta > Magnoliopsida > Ranunculales > Berberidaceae > Berberis > Berberis vulgaris. Next base: position 23,220,797 of record OY747135.1, read on the forward strand.
TTTCGAATTCTTGCTAGTTGAATTCGAGCCTCTCATTGGTCTGGTGCCTCTTTGACTAACCGTTTTCCTCCCGGGGTCTGTCGTCTCTCCTTCTTTCTTCCTTTATTTCTCGCCTCTTCGAATGGGCTTCCCTCTCGCATTTTTTTTTCTTCCTGTTTGCTATCATCTCCTCGAGAATGATGTATTTTTGAACGGTCTTCAATAGAATTTCTATGCTCTTTGGGGGTTCTAGGTTCAGAGCATAAAAATGGTCATATTTTCAGTCCAACAGTGAAACTAGTAATGGCCGTGTCGTCATTGCATCCGTCGATCATTGTCAACTCGTTAGTAAAAATGAGTGACGTACTCCCTTATTGTCTCATCAGGCTTCTGTTTGATATGAAGCAAGTAGTGTGGCCCCTTCTTCATCTGTTGACTGTCGATGAACCTCGTGATGAAGGCGGTAGCTAGCGCTTGGAATGAGTCTATGGACCTTGGTAGTAGGTTATTGAACCAATTCATCGTTGTGGAGGTGAGACTGGTTGAAAACATTCTGCAGAAGATGGATTTTATGCTCTCCTTCAACGTCATCATATGGTGAAAGTGTCATGGATGGTCTGTCGAATCGATGGTGTTATCATACACTTCAAACTTTGGTGGGGTGAACTTCTTTGGCATAGAAGTCACCATGAGCACGTAAAAAAATGGTGGTCTGGCTAATTCGTACAATACATTAGGATCTGTGAATCTGATCCTGAATGAAATCTCATCAGGGGTCCCGTTACTTTGGGGTGTCCCATCTTGAAGTGGTTCGCTGCTTTTGAGATTCACCTGTTGAGGTTCTGCAGGAACTTTGTGGCGGCGCTTGGGTGGGGTTGGTAGACTGAACACGCTCTTGAGTGAATTTTCCACCATTTGATCTTACGGTCCATATGGGCCATGAATAGGTCTACACGAGAGTTTGTGGCAGCATCGCCAGACATCTGGGATGTTTGGGCTATCACGTGTTATGGCTCTTCGTTGTCAGGCATAATCGGCCTGGTGTTTCTCGCTGGGTTTGAAGTGTGCACTACCGGCAGTGTAGCTTCGCTAGTGGGATGATCACTTTAATTGTTGCTAAGTTGAGGATCTATAGAGTGCTCCATCCTTCCTGAGGGCTTTTTAATCATTGATCAAAATCAAGGGCGTTTTCTACTGCAGACTCTCTTCTTGAATGGAAACTGTCGTTCCCCACGGACGACGTCAATTTGATGCGTCCAACATCCGTTCTCTAGTAAGTGTAACCTGCAAAACAAATGTTAGATTGCAAAAAACCACATTTTTAGTAGCTGAAGGCACTGCGATGCTTAAGTCAGTAACTCAGTTGGAGATGAAGATGAATATGGATATAACTCAGTTAAAGTTGCATACCTTTGTCGGGTGTTCCTTATATAATGGTCGTTATTAATTTCATGCGTGACTTAAGCATGTGAGGCGCAACGAGAGGATATGTTGCTCGTAACGGTCTCCTTCTTTATGAAGATACGTCCTTAGAGGCGTAACTCCCTCCACGATTTTTTTTTCTCTGTAACGTTCCTCCTCTTTAAGGGAGAACTTTATCGGGCGTGAATTTGGGCCTTTAACTATGGTTTATTCTGATGAACCATGTTTAGGCTTTTATGACTGGATTCGCACTTTTTGGACTTTATGAATTAGCCACATCTTTTAATACTTGATCCTCATGATGGATGATTTCTGCCACATGTACGGCTGCAATACCAGTCTTATTAAATGTATCATCAGACGGTATTTGGGGTGGAAAAGGGAAAAGAAGTTATAACAGTTAATTTCCTTTTAATCTGTTGTCAACAAACATTTCGGTCAACCAAAAACTCTATTTTGACACAATTTTTTTTTACTAAAAAACTTGTATTTAATGACGTGTAACATGTTTATCAAACAAATAAACATTGTAATATCCATTGGTAATCTGACAATGACACAAATTCTACAACATCATCGAATACAAAGTACAAAAATTAAGTTAGAGTAAATAGTATTCATTGTTCAACATGAATACCACCTGGTATCAATATTCTATCTTATTGCACTTAGTGAAATTCTAATTGTCGAGGAAACCAGCGAGGAAAACAGCGAGGGATGGAGGACCCTCCATCCCCCTCACGATGCGTCCAGGGGATGGGAGGCACGCATCGCGAGGGGGATGGAGGGTCCTCCCACGCTGTTTTCCTCGCCAGTTAGACAAGCTCTTGCACTTATTATAATTTGTTGGATGCACTTTTCATTGAATGGAGGCATGACAAATTTCTTCTCATTGTTGGGAGGATCATTTTATCAATGGCTAGTAGCAATGTTAATGTATATATGTGCAAGAAATCACGGCAACAAGTTGAGATGGCCGAGTTGGTCTAAGGCGCCAGATTAAGGTTTTGGTCCGAAAGGGCGTGGGTTCAAATCCCACTCTCAACAATATTATTTTTATTTTTGTTTTTTATTTATATTCTTCAAATCCCACTCTCAACAATAATATTTTATTATTTTTATTTTTGTTTTTTATTTATATTTCTCAAATCCCATTTTCAACTATTAATTTGTTGCACCCTTTGCCTACAAAATCTGACCAAATTTAGTCCAATTCATCTCTGACTCCTTTATTCTTTTGCAATTCTATCTCAATGACAACATCTTAATCAATCTTGCAAGTTAAATCTAGTGCTCCTCATAACCCGACTTCATTCGACTTGAAGACAAATCACTATATAGGGCTTGGATAGCCATCGGAGAAGATCAGATTAGTGACATCAATCAACGAGGCCAGACAATGTGGGAACACATACTTGGTTTGTTTATTGATGTTTTGGATGGAAATTCATTCAACGTCCACCTAATACACTCCAACATCGATGGAAATGATTCAATCGGTTTTGACCGTATAAAGTGCCAAAATCAGAGAGGAAAGACATACTAATAAGGTAAATTATTTTTATATTTCAAAATCACTTATTTGTTTTTATTGTTTTCAAAATGATGTTTGATTTAGTTTTTCACATTATTTGATTTGGTTTATGTAGCTTAATGATGCAAATATTTTCTATAGTCAACTTAATGGTGGGACATTCAAGTGTGAGATTTGTTGGACTATACTAAAAAACACGCCTAAGTGACACCTATGAAATAGTGACGTGGACAATGTAGTCAAGAAAACCAGCAAGAAGAATGTTGGAAGAGGTTTAGATAGAAACCCATCGGATGTTACTTATCTTCTTGCTGTGGGAGGCTCAACCTCGACAGAGGTGTCTTTGAACGAATATAAAATACAGTTGTACTTAAAATGAATTGTTTGGCTAGACTGATTGGAAGGAACAAAGCAAAGTCTAATCGGCGCAATGATTCTTCCTCTAATCCTATCATGGAAAACTTTATCTTTCATGCACAGAAGAGATTGGACATGACGGTCACAATTACTAAAAAGGTGTAAGCTGAAGTTACAGAATGCGAAGACAAATGAAGAGATTGGAGAAGAAAACATTATGACGATGGATTTAATTTCCTTCAATCCGATTCAACAACAATACTGGATGGACAAACGAGACGAGATATTTGAACGACGTCATGCAAGGATGAGCATCACTCCTGCGGATGACCTTATGCATGGGGAGGCGGTGTCTAGATATGGTTATGCAGCTGGTCGCAAGTTTATTTATTGTATTATGTTTATTTATTAAGAAAGATATATAGTCTATTTACGTATGTAATATAATTTTTTCCTTAATTAAATATTTTTATTTCAAGAAAATTTGTTTTAATCTATTTAAAACAAATACAGAACAAAAAGCAAATACAACAACACAACAAAAACAAACAACAATACCTAATCAAATTAATTTATGCAGTTGTCAATTAGTTTTCAATCCTATGAATATTTGACAGCTATTGTAAAACAAACAATTATGTGTGCATCATTTGTACTGGTTCTGATTCATGGGCCAAGGGTTGGAAATTTTCAGGACCAAGTAAACTTCATCTTAAATTATCATGTTGTGCAACAAAATACAAGTTGTCATAATAGCAGATAGATCAACTCTATTCCAAAGTTGGGCGGGGCCTTTGATGATTGCCCACCTAGACTGTAACACTCCAAATGCACATTCAAGATCTTTTCAAACACCTTCTTGATATTGAGCGAATAATCGTTACTTTTTAGAGATTGGTTGACTGGTGGTCTGAATAAGAGTGGTTCATTTAGGGTATGTTCCGTATGAGAGATAATACCCCATGTTGTATTAATTACCATTCACTTCAAATTGAGGTTGCGGTGCAGCACCGTTGGTTGTGTCAACAAATTAGTGTAAACAATCTAAAATGTTGATATCATTGTGGGACCCAGTCATATCGAAGAAATGGTGCAAAATCCGCGGTGACCCATTTGCAGCGGCTTCAAGGATATTGCTAGATTCATACACATGGCACTTATGACTTTCATCCCAAGTCACTGGATAGTTTTTCCATTGCTAGTGCATGTAATCCAAACTTCCCAACATGCCTGAAAATCCTCGAGCTTTCGTAGGTATTGACCATCATAGATGGTGACCACAAACCTACAAAAGTGATTCATTGTCGCCATTGCAATGTGTTCTCCGATTCTACACCAATCGTCAAGTTGAACGGCTGGACACGCAAGCAGATAGATTGTGGCCATGATGTTTTGCAAAGATGAATGACATTGCTCCCAATTGCATCGACGCCCTGTTGAAAGTATGGATCATTTTCCTCCAATGCGTTCAAGATGCAGATGAACAGACGTAAACACTCATTCGATTGCGACTACGATAATAAGATTTTGGATTAGTTGGTTTTTTGCGAAGTAGCCATTCCAGACTCGAATATGACCTTCTTTTCTGTCCCGCTCAATGACTTGCCTTCCTTTGCAAAAACCCTCATGAGAAGAACCTTGATCTTCTTCATCTTGATGATATTGGATTGCAGCAATACACAGAGTGATGATGTCCTCAATGTGCTGAACATGTCTAAGACAAAATTCATTATCGTCTTCTATTAGTTGAAAACGACGACTCTTCCCAGTACGAGACGTTAGTAATTAGCAAAAGGGTGAGTAGAAGATATGATGATAGATGAATGAACAAACGTTTGTAAAGATAAAATGAAAACGTGAATGAGTTCCTTTTATGAACTCATTCAACAGTTGCACATTGAATACGTGAGTGAACTCAATTATCAATATAGTTTATTGTCAAAATAATTCATTTATATTATTGTACATAGGACAATAATTTATCTCCATTATTATCAAGTAATAATGATGCTCTATTATTTGCACTATTTTATCAAAAGTGTCTCAACTACACAATATTATTGCACATTTTGATGAACAGTTGAAATAATAAATTTTATTTTTTAAGATTAAAATTAAAAAGTTATAAAGTTGGCGGGATAACAAGGAAGTGTATGGGGCAAATAGCCTGATTAAAAAAGTAGTCGCTTGAAGTAGCATGCTTCTTGCTATCCATGGACGAGATGGATAGTTTTACTCATTTTGGTGGGGATGGATAGGAGATGGATTGGATTGAGTGACCAAAATGAATAAAGATGGATAAAGTTATCCAACTTTGCCTCCTATCCACCTCCATTGGAGATGGTTTTAGAACCTTCGGGTGGGACCATTCATAAAAAGAAAAATTATCCACATCCATGTCAATGGAACCAAATAGCAATGTCGAAAGTGTCTCAAGGACTCAATATACCTTCCACAACGAGAAACAAAACAATTCTTGCAAAAGTTCATGGAACATAATCCAAAATCCGAATAGTTCCAAAACTTTAAAATTAAGAGCTTTCTATTTTTCCAAAATTACTTTTTTTTTTTTTTAAAGGCAAGCATGCCGTCGGTGGGTATAGAACTCAAGACGTGAGGGTTAAACCACCACAACCTTAACCATCCAACCAGGCTACCATTGGCTTCCAAAATTACTCTATCCATCAACTAACTAAACAAATCAATTAGTTCTTTCGCAAAGCGCAATCCTACCTTTTGGGTATTAGTTGCAGGCACAAAAATAAACCCATGCATGGTCATTGGGTAGATCAATACACCATACTAAATAATCATTTAGATAGATCTCCACCAGATAATATAGACAAACTATCCATATTTTTTTAAGGAGTTTGTCTAGGCAGCCAGGCTTTAAAGCCATTTTTTTATCAGGCTTGGTGTTTTACACTTTTACCCATTTTCTTTAAAACACAACCACAAACATTATCTATAGAAGGGTTTAATACGTATTAATGAACACATTGTACCATTCTGCACTTTAGATTAGAGAATTTGTTTGTAATGTGGTTTTAGAAGAATTTTTAAGACGAATTTCTTATTTCTATTACACAACCTACCATAGTGTTTACTATTTATTGTGAAATTTGTGACGATGGTTAGTATATCTTTGATGATGTTTGTATGCATTTTTTGAAAATTAATAATTTGTGACTGATGTTTAGTTTTACCGATACATTTATTTTTATTTTTTAGTCAAAAATAAATTATTGTTTATAAACGAGAAAATTTAACCACCAAATGATTTTTATTGATAAAAATGGTAAGTCAGTGTTACATATTTTAGATTGGTACAACCGAGCCAAATAATCGAATACACGTAGCAACTCCCTATTAATAAACTATAAAAGTTGGAACTATCCCTTATTACAGTATCATATTAATCAAACCACAGTTCAACTAATTATCAACAAGTTTGACAAAGCAATCAGAATTCCTGACAAACTCAAATGGTAAGGTACAACAATGGAAAATTCATTATGTCAGATGCTTATAAATTCTTTCAATCCAAAGAATTAACTAACCACCCCACAACTTTTTCTAATGGAAAGAACTTTATTTAAACTTACATGGAAAGCTTCCGACCCTGAAAAGGACAAAGATCTGGATCCAATAGTGATCGCACAACGTCTGAAATGGATCTCCTTTTTGTCACTCTTCATATTCTTCTCTTCACATGTTGCCAAGCCAAACAAATACGGGTTAAAAAAAAATATATGGTTGCTATCCCCTAACCCAATCTTTCTGACTTCGACCAGTACCTACACTACTACTACTACTACTACTACTACATCATTTTATGCAAACAAAATGCATTAGATATTATGGGTTCATTACTACCATTTGGGAGGGCTCAGAATGCCAATATTTTCAAAACCAGCCAATGGAACATGACAAGGATGAAGAAGGTCTGAATTAGATTAGATAGTCATCTCAAATTTTGGAGAAATGATTTAGGACGTAACAGTACCGACCACAAATTTTAATAGTAATACTATTATTATTGAAAAAGAAAAGACCCAAGATGTGAGCTAGAAGTTTCACTTAGGCAAGGGAACTTTAATTTGATCACCTTTTAGAAAACCAAAAGTAGCCATCAAATTTGGTTAAATACAAATCAATGCGGTTTTTTTTTTTACCATATGCATGATAGATATCTCAACATGTATTTGCCACATTAATAAAGTCACATAGATACACTGATAAATATATTGTATTATATCATTCAAACTGGTATCATTCATCCCCAAACAAACAAACTTGTGGAAGTTGTCTGATAAAGTCTGGCTATTCTTGCAACTCGAAACTATGCATTTGCAAAATAACAAGATAGCATTTCATGTTCAAGACAACCATGATGCTAAAGAGGAGTCATTATATCCCAGGATCCAACAGACTCCATTCACATATAATTAACATCATACAGATCACTAGTCCATTAAACGGTGAATAAACAGTCCAGTCACATTTCATGTCGTCAACAGAGCTATCATGATACCCAAAAAGTAAATGCATTAAACAATAAAATCAGCAAAATACAGAGCTGTACAAGTAGATTCAGCAATCAGTCCAACTATACAGTCTATCCACACGTAAACCAGACTGGATAACTATCTTATATTTGGCTACTCTAAACTTCTTATTGCAGAACTAGTCTATATCCATCAGTTGGGCATCCATCTAGAGCCGAGGCAGATAAGCTTACCTGGGTAACCCTGTACAGCAGCTTTTTACACTAGAAATTGGATGGGCATCACTTTACAATCCCCTCCACTAGACGCTAATTTTGCAATATTTACACATCCCATCATTTGGTGGGATGAATCTGGCAGCACATCCATTTGTCGATGCCACAACCGTACTACCACATATTGAGCTCCTTCTCCTAATCTAATAGTTACAAATTCACAGTTGAAAATCTACGAGAGGTGAAAGGATCCTTGTCCTTCTGTAATAGCATATAGCAGTCTCTCCCTCATTATTTCCTGCAAAGACACCATGAGTTCAAATCACTGCAGAATGATCATTATCCCTTTTTAACTTTTTTAAAACTTCAAAGTTAGGGACAAGCTCACCTTGGAAGAATATGAAGGAAGCTTCAGATAATTAGCACAAGTCATGACACTAGGTAGATCCCCATCCACCCATTCATTGCAGTGCTGTTCAAATCAATTGCCACAAGGAACAGTTGGATAAATTTAGGTAAATTAGAAAACAAAAAATTCCAAAGCAAACTGCAAAATCATAAACAAAAGGGGGATCATAGAATATGAAAATCAGCATAGCACACCTTACAGACAATTGTCAACTTTGGGTTCAGAGCTGCTAAGCCTCCCAGTGGGAGTCTAGGAGCTCCAGTCACAAACTGTAGGAATGCTCGTTGCTGATCCCTTGTAAACTCCTGTATAATTTCTAGTAACTACAATGTAAAGTAGAAAATGAGTGAATCCATAGCTACGATCGTCAAAAGAAAGGAAAAGGAAGATTAATACACACATTAACAATCGGAGGACTGTTAGCTGTGTAGCCATGGTCAAACTTGATGTGTTCTAAGAGCTCATTGACCTGCATGAAGATCATAAAATTGTAGTAAGCATCTGGCTCTGCCACTGATGGATCATATGCTGCTCTAGCCTCTGTTGCTAGCTCTAACTATTAAGTTTTCTCTCTATTTGCAAGCAAGTAATAGAGCTGATGTTGGTATTCGAGCTAAAGCACATTGAAGAACTTCTTTATATTGGCACTCGTGCAACTAGCTGATGTTAAGCATTTCAAACTGCTAATACTGGAATATACCCTTTTTAATTGAACTTAAGACTTGCAATCAAACACTTAATCATTGAAAACCTAAAGAAAAAGTGAATAATACATACATTCCAAGCATCCCCTTCACCACAGAGTAAGTGTTCAAGCTCCCCTTCCGTGAAAATCTTAAGACCTTTTAATGGGAAGACCTGAAAAGCTCAGCAGTTATTGGGAGAAAAATTAGAAAGACGAGAACGACCACTAACTGAATCAGGCTGAGATAAAATAGTACGCTTGCGCTAATATGTGTTCTTACTCAATAAAACTGGCATATAAACCGAAATTTATTATTAAAAAACACGAAGTATTGTCAATTAAATTTTTAATTTTTATTGTTTTAAAGGAAAGAAATACAACATTCGACACGCCACATGTTTAGTTCAGTTATCAACAAGAGAGGAAACAAAATAAAATTCATACTTTCACATCCCAAAGCCCATTCTGAGGGGGCCAAAATAAGAATCAACTCGTGTACATATGAGTATAGAATAAATTATAATCCATATCATCAAGGTCAAGGACCCACGATCTAACCAGACACTTAAAATGATGGATGAGGACACTGTGCAAGTAATTAATAGTGTACAAAGAATAAAATGCAAAGGGTTGCAAACCCAGCAAAACTGAACCAGATAAAGCAAAGAATTGCAAGAGATGTAAGTTGAAGGGGGGGGAAGGGGCAAGTCCCAAGGGTCCAGCTGTTAATAAAAAAATAATGAATGATGTGATAACCGGTCATTTAAAAAAAAAACACTTGACATCTAAATTCTAATCTATAAATTATGTGGTAATCAAAACATTCAAGCTTTTCTTGGTAACATATCTACAAGATCTTGTTCATGCAATGTAGAATAACTGAATTTCTTGATTTTTTTTCCCAGTTCTGAGGTAGACTTGTAATTTATTATTATTATTATTTTGAGCTGAAAACTTCAATACTAAAAAGAAGCAAACCAAAACAAGAACAACTGCAAAGTCTGTCATAGCATCGTGCTACCACTTACAATCTGTATTTGTCCTTCCTTACCCCCTTTTAATGAATATTGCATTTCTCAAACCAAACTTTATTTACCCAATGAATAGGGAAATGGAAGGCCAAGCTTAGGATCCATACTGATGTAAGCGGAAATTTCGGAGAGAAACTGTCCTTGAGACAATAGATAAAATAGGTGCACACGAAAGAAACTGTATTAGGTCAACTGAAGGTGGAACTGGATCTGAGTTTTCTAGAGAAATGTTAGGGAACAAAGGATACCTTTTTTTTTGGTCATGGCATACCCAATCTTGGTTCCTTATTCTTCTCTTCCATCATTTTCTAATCTTTGGTAGAGTTATTTTGTTGTGCCCCTGCCTTCCTATGTGCATCTTGATAAATATTTTCTTGCTATGTAACAACTGCACTCTATTTTTGCAGAAAAACGTGTCAAAGATACACGTCAACACCCACGGATACTCCTCCATGCTTAGATCAACTTTTTCACAAAAAATTTCAATTCTATACTAATATATTAGCAAGTTGCAATACATGAGTAAACATACAAGTGAATAAATATGACTAATAGTTAAAACTTATTGCTGAGAAATTAAATATTACTAAAATGTGCAAGCGTGTCCCCTAGCATATCTCGTATTGTGTTTTTTTGGCCAAAGCGTCTGACACTTTGTATCCCTGTCAGATACCGATAGTATACCTGTATCTATGTCATTACATAGTTTTCTTGTGATGACATTTGAATGTTTCACTCAATACTGGATTAAATGGTCACAAAAGCTAGAAGGCATTTTCATTATTTGTGCTCAAGTAGACACTATAACTGTCAACAGTCTTGCCTGAACGAAGATGTTCTGAGCCCAAGACGTAAGCAAATTCTAGGTCAAAACAAGGATCCTAATAGAATATACTTTTTGACATTGATTAGGGACGAATGAATGAGTATGAACTAAAGTCAGATTACATATAACAGACAATCATTTCCTTTTCAGACCTTTAAAGTAACACTAAAGAGAATAACAACTCTTGATGTGAAAAGTATCAACATTGTAGCTGAACTCTGAGCAATGATGACTAAATATTCTTTGACATTAATGGGCCATAAGAAAGCATCGGGCATATGTTAAGTAAACCATCACAAGAGAAACTAACCAAGTATATATAGAAAGAACCACATGTCACATTTGGAGAATGCAACAGCAAATCAGAATTAAGAGATCTTCCAATATCATAATATTGGAAGATCTCCAAAACTTGACAATTAATGAAACCAAGTGAAAACCACAATATACATTAATTGACCATTGCTGTCAGGCAGAGAGAATATAATGCAACATACCTGGTTAAATCCTGATTTGAAAGCTTCCATTTGTCTGGAAATTCCGCTATGCAGGGTAGCATCCAAAACAAGTGAAACATACTCTTCCAAGTTGTCCAAAGTTACCTAGAGAACATACAATTATTTATTTTACTCTATGCAACATCCAAAAGTTAAAGAAATCAATTATAATCCAATTTTACCATTCTATGTTCGTCCACGGAAGAAAACGTATAATCAGGATATCCAGGAAGAGTAAAATCGAGTAATAGGTCCTCAATTTTGGTATTCCGGAAACATGAGTCAGATAGAAATGATCTCCCAGATATGGAAGAGTACTTCTTCCTATCAACAAGAGCCTGAAACTCTAGCAATGCTCTTCCCAGCTCATGAGCGATGGATGGAATATCATATATGTTGAGTTCCTAGAAGAAACATAAGAAAGATGATCATCTAGACTGTCTGAAGTCATATGCAATAACGTGAACATCCAACTAAACGTAAAAAGAAAACCTGATCAAGAATCAGTTTGTAAAATGCACTAGAGAAGGGAATATCCAAGACTCTTCCATCTTGAATCGACTTTGCCACCACCTGCCCCAGAAGAACAAACTTGTTGATCACTTCCTTGCACTCAGTTGACGAAGGGCAAGGAAAAAGACCCAAAGGAGCTTCCAGATGTCCTGGATCCTCAACCATCAAGTCTTCCTTCGAAACAGAATTACTGCTGTCTCCTCTCCACATGCCTAGGCCAACCTTCTGAAACTCTTGACTAACCAAAGTATAGAACTCCATTGTTGGGCCCAGACCAGAACCAGCTTCTTCACTGTATTCTACTTCTAAAATAGCCTTATGGCGGGCATATAGGGCCATCATTTTCATTGCAGACTCCAGGATCTGGTCCCTACAAACTTGACATTTTTTCCGGGGCAAACTCCAAGAATGGAGCTGCCTATCATTTTGGGCAACTAAGTTATTGCTACCCGATTGCAATCGTGACTGAAGTTGAACTCGTGGTTGACCAAATGTTGCCATTCTAAAGTATTTAAATCTTGCTTCAAACCCAAACAAGTAAGGGCATGCATCCATTAACTGGCAACACCATGGAGCCATGCCGCCCACAGACACCACCAAAGGATCCCGCATTTGTTGTTCTAGTTTTTCAGTCAACTTACTGTTGACAAACTCAGTTACAGGAATTGTGGGAATAGTCACTGCTAAATTATTCAAGTCCGGGCTGCCTCCCTTGGAAAAAGCAGATCTTCGTTCTTCCAACATTAGATGAAATCCATAATTATTCACACCCATTAAAATGTTTAGGAGAAACAAAATTTCATACATAGGATCTGACTTCTCCAAGTCACAAGGAAGTTTGGAAACCAGTATACTGGATACAAATGGAACATTCTGCCAAAAATTCCCAGGAACTTTCCATGCAGAAGAAATTTGAGAACCTTCTGCAGGACCAATTTGTTTTTGTTCAGCACCGCTTCTATATGTTACACGGTACACTTCACTCCAGAATCTTGGACCGACAACTATATCATTTTCTTTCTTCATTCTCTGTTGGACAATTGCTTGATAGAGTGTACGCTCTCGGTCAATTTGTCTCCCTCCCAAGTAAAAAACTAATTTAGCAGGAGCCTTCCCACTGCTACAAGAAGTGGAATCACCTTTCTCAAGTTTTTTGTGAGCAGATGTGACACTGGAGGTAGTTGCTGCCAAGGAAATGACCATACTTTAAAATTTTAGTCAATAACGCTCATATTTCAGAAAAAAATAAGGTTTATATAGAGAGCTTTAAGTATCTAAGAGACTCACCATTCATTGAATCTGTTAGGTTAACATCAGGCAAATGTGTAACGTCTTCTCTTACTGGGTCCTGGAAAAATAAGAAAGTATCCATAAGAAGTAGAATCAAACAAAAAACAGAAATATTGTATTCACAGAGATTCTTCACTTTACGTACAAAAATGGGAGAAAGGGTTGATGTAAAGGAGTTTGAACAAAGTAAACACTAGGGAGAGTTTTTTTCATGCAAGTATGTAAATATGACCATAATATTGACTAAACTTAGAGATCTCGTCTCTTTTTAGAGTATAGGCTTAATTTTAAGTCATCCACCTATGCCCCGAGTGAGGTTCAAGTATACCACATACCAAGTCTACATCGTCGATAAGTTATCATCCACATGATAATAGATTGTGAAAATTTTAGTTATTTAGTCAAGTAGATTATAGTAAAATAGTATTGTCTTATGTATGTACAATAGGACGTGCAAAAGCACGTGCCCACTAATAAAGGTAGATTGTGAACCTTTTCTCTGTCTTCAGTTTTAGTCACTAAACATCAAGTACATAGAAATTACCTTCATCTCCACTGGAGTAGATGACATAACGTTTGATGTTGCATCAGAAGATCCATCAGGAAGATCCCTTAGTTGTTCCAAGGATTCTAATTTTACATGTTCAGCTCCACCATTACCGACTTTAGGCCACAAAAATCTTTCAATATCATCCAAAGATGTAAAAGGCTCAACTGTCACCACATCCACAGCGTAATCACTTAGGCTAGTCTCATCCTCTTCCTTCACAAACTGAACTTTTAAACTTGGACCAGCTATGCTGCGCCCAAGAGGGATAGTTGCATATGTGCTCCTTGGCCGGTACGCATGACTAAGAATAACAGGGAAATCTTCCAAGGAGGACAATGCACTTTGGAGTTTCTTTATTAATGCTGCAAGGGGTATGGCCTCCCAGTTTCTACCTCCTAATGGCATAGAATACGTTGCAAATTGGCTGAGCCTCTTCAATAAAACAGATAAGTTATTTGATGGATCAGGATGACCAGCCCCATCTTCCAGAAATTGACCAATAGATATATAAGTTACTAATGAATTTATTATTCCACTTTCAATCAATTCAAAAGTGGACATGTAGTCTTCTCCATTAAGCTTTGCCATTATTTCACCCAATATATGAGACAAACTTTCTTCCTGCTGGGCGCAGAAACCATTGCTCATAGATAGATGCAGCTCATTAGTTAACAATGAACAATAATTTCTAAGCTGCTGAATAGTTTCTGTCAACCCTATCTCAGAATTTTGAGGCTCTGCAGTGAAATAGGTTTCCTTTATGTGTTTTGCCAAAGCACCAACACAATCTTTTTCAAGCTTGCAACTTCCCGTCTCTGATGTTGGAGACCGCTCAATATCAAATGCATAGCATAAGCATCTAAGGACATCCTTTGCAGCCGCCTTTTGGTTTGAATCAGATGAGAGTTGGCTGCTAGTTGATTCAGGAACTGTCAACTCTGAAGACTTTTCTGGTGATAGAAGTCCATCAATGGCATAAATGACACCCTCCTTTACAAAAGAATTCAAGAAACCATCTGGGATCTTTTGCAGCACATTCTCCACAATTTTCAAAACCAATACAAGTACATGAGGGTCTTTCCAGGCAAAAACACCAGCAAGAAAACTGCCACATTTGTTAAAATAATTATCTTGGATCATTCAACAAATCTATCAACAACACCAGGACAAGACAATCTCCCTCACCTGGAAATGTTGGTATCCTTAAGAAGCTCAATAAGCATGTCAGACCTGATGTAATAAACTAATTTATTGATAACAAAAAGGCAGCAATAACATATATGCAAGTTTGCGCCAGCATCAACCACCTGTATCAAAGAAATACATGATCTCAATAAATAAGGATAAGCAAACCATAACACAAATTGAAGGTACAAGGACCAACCTGAATCAAGACTGGAAGAATATCAATCCCTAATTGTAGCAAAAGTTTGGGATGATCCATTACAATCTTCTCCTTCTCAGATGCTGTGGATGTATCCTCTTTGTTCTCATTCAAAGGTGGGAGAAGCTCATTCAGTAACTTCATCAATTCATACACCTATGCAGAACAATTACAGCTATTTTCAGTTTGCTTTTATTAACAAACCTCCGTGAACACAAAAAGCAACAGGGGGTAACTAACACTCAAATGGTGCAATGTTTCATTACCACGAGGACCAAACAAGCAAAAATAACCGAAACTATCATAAATATCACCCATTATGATCGCTATGATGCATTGTCCCGACACTTACACCTGCAACATCATTCCCACTTTGCCATTCAAATCAATCAAATACATCTAAGGGTGTGTTTGGTTGCACGAAATCCTATTCCATGGGAATCCATGAGAAGACCCTATATTTTAAAGCTAAATTGAGGTAGCACTCATCATCCACCATTAGATGTGATCAATGGCGGGAATGAAAGGTTCAAGAATATGGGAATCACACTCCTTGCTCTACCCCTAAAGCATGTGATTCTCATATTCATGGGACATCCATTGATCACAAAATCTAAATCTAATGGTGGATTGGTGAGTGAATCTCAAATTAGCTTAGATGTAGGTGGTCGTGGTCCCCTCATGGATTCTGATGGAATAGGATTCCGTGCTACCAAATGCACCCTAAGATGCAAGCATGGATCTCAACTTCTTCTCTTACTAGATTTGTCCATATGATTTTCTCCTTAACACATGAGACCCAACTTTTGCCATTTCTCGAAACCCAATCAATTCTTTATCCAAAAATAAGGTAATAAAATTTTGATAGTGTCTTAGTTGATTTAGAACCAAATACTATTATCTGATCACTGCTTTGGTAAAAAATCGAATGTTGATATTCTATAAAAATTTCTCATGTCAAGTATTTAGAAAAAAACAATCACTATAAGACACAGAAGAGTAGTTGGTACTTAACCTACAGAAAATAGAAGAATTGTAATGTACGGCAATTTTTATAAAAAACTTTTTGGAGTGATTTTCATTTTCGCTCAATCAGAAGAATATTTGTAATGTATGATACAGACCTGATTGCAGTGTCCATCACCTGCATGTGAGTAGGGCATGCCATGTGCAAGGTCAAAACTAGATAAGATATGCTTCAGTGTGCTGCTTATGTTAAGCTCTAAAAGTTTTCTGATAGCAGCAACTGAACCAGATGCAAGTCTTCTGAGCATTCCAATCAAACTCTGTAAACCATTATAGAAAAATCAAGAAACATGGAACACTCTAAACGAAATTGAAGCAGACAGAAACTAAACTCAAAACAAATTGTCACCTACCGTATGAACTGGCTTGCTAAGAGTGGTTCGACTGTTGAATGCTATTAGATGTATAGCTTGCTGAATCAGCCCATGATTGCAAAGTTGATCAAGCATCTCAGAAGAGCGGCTCACCCGTTCTATTATCCGAATGAAACAAATAGCAACGTTTTCCACAAGCTGTTGGGCTCAGATGTAACAGCAGTTACTTAAAAGTCGTAAAAGGGGAAATGTAGACAACAGAAAGAAACACAATGGACGATCACTTGATGTACAAACCAAGAGTAAAATCTAATTCTGGAAGAGCATAGCATGCGAGAAAATACCTTGTGGTCCTCATGCTGGAGAAGGTTGCATAACAAAGGAACGGCTTCCATAAAAAGTGAAGAACGATCCGACGGAAGCTTTTTACACATATTTGCTACAGCAGATATGGCAACCCTCTGGTATAAAAAAAATGTGAGGCTTAACATAAACCTTGTAATTATTAATAGAGGACCAATACAAGATTAGAGTGAGAGGATCCTAGCTAATGCTACCTTGAAACTTGAAAGTATAGAAACCATAAGAATTCAAGGTATACATGGTTAGCCATGCTCACCTGAATACTTGTGCAAAAGAAATCAATATAATTTAGAACAGCCATAATAGCACCAGCTTCTAAACAAGCTAGTGGATGATCCAGTGATATTTTCTCCAGTGCTTGTAAACACTACACCAATAAAAAAGAAAATTAAAGTTTCAATTAGTTTTTACATTTCAAATGTCAGGAAACAACACAATTTAACATCAAACAGATTTCAAATGTGCAAACCTGCTCAGCAACATCCAAATACTCAATAGCAAATAACCTCGCGCAAAGAGCAGGAATCACATTGTTCTGAACAAGAAACCCGGATGCTCTGGGCGAGACATCACACAGATACGTAATAGCCCTGCTTGCAAGAAGCATGATATCCGGACTATTTTCTTGCTTCGCCAATGCAACAAGCACCTGACCTAATGAATCCGCGCACAAACTGGGCAGTGTATCTTCCCAACAGAAGGACAAAATATCACATAATTCCGTAAGCGCGGCCAGCTGGCTGTCAGCTCCAGTATCCTCCTTCAAACTAGCCAAAATCTTCCTGAACTTCCCCTGGTCTCCGGACATTCTCCGCTGATAATGATCTCGATAAGTCCTCTGCCTCTCGTCCATTCCGTCTGAATCCTCGCCATCTGATCGGCCAGAGACGGAGGCAGCGGAGGAAGTAGTCTCCCTCTCCATGTCTCCGCAATCTGGTGTTTCGCCTGTTTGAGTTTGGACTGATGAAGTTGAAGAACCTGGTTTGAACTCTGCAGTAGCAGCACTGCAAGCTCGCTTGTCTGCCGGTAATTGATCGTCCTCCACTAATTCGGGTCGCTTTCGCCCCCGATTTTCCATCTGAAACACACACACTGTTCGATCAAATTACTGATCAAAGCATTGATATCGAACTCACAACTAAACGATTCAAAAAGAAAAACAGATGATCAGCGATCAAAAGATTGAAAGAATGAAGAGGAGAAATCAAAGTGACCTGTTTGAAATGATCTCGTTATTCTCCGCTTATCCTTCTCTTCGCTGTAGAGGTTTGATTAATTTAGGTGTCTTGACTAAGTTTTTGTGTTTAAAGATATGATTAGAAGACGCCAGGGGAGATAAATCTAAATGGGCACCGCCGTTGGTGAAAGGGCGCTCACTCTCTCATTTCGCTCGCTCCAGAATCCGGGGCGGTTAGGAGACTTTTAATAACAGGGGGAATAGGGAAAGATCCAATCTAATCCCAGAAAACAAAATGAGCCCTCCTTCCTCACCCGTTTTCTCGACAATAAGAAAAAGCGAAACAAAATATGCTTATGCAATTCGGGCAAATTTTGGGGATGGGAAATGTATTTTTTAGATTGGTTGATAAATAAATGACAAATTATTAGAATAAGGTTTTATAAACAAAATAATGTTGCATCTTCATCAAAAGAGATTTTTTTCAACCTCGAGATATACATAAACAATTTTAAAATTTTATCATTGTTTCAATATTATGCCACATCACTCTGATTGCATAGTATTTTTGTATTCTTAAAAAAAAGAAAAAAAATTCAGTTACATACAACACCCAGAGCTCCAGAAGTGCACTCAATTTGTGAACTTCTGATGGAATTTTGTGCATTAGATCTGATTCATCATATTCACACAATGTATGAGAAAAAAATAATCTTATTTTCACCCGTAGTAAAACCTTTATGACATATACTAACAGTGATAATAGATACCGTTTGTAACAAAAACTTGGACTAAGAGAAAATCATTTTTTTTTCTTTTGGGGTAGTGAACATGTTCCTTTACCATTATATTTAAATTACTTATTTTTTTGTAGAATTTATAATTTTTACTTAAATAGGCTAAACATGATATAAACAAAGCAATAAGATTGTGCATACCATAATCTCAAGAGGAAAGAGAGTTTAACCCACTTGAACCCGGAGAAAAGAACCTTAATTATCTTCAGATCGTTTAATACACTACACACAGCTCCATCCAAAATAGAATGGGAACCTTTCTCATCAGTGTTCAAGCAGCTACTAGTGAGGCAAAAAAAAAAAACCTTAGAATATAAGCCAAGCAGTGCAGCAGCTATTTGTAGTTGTCAAACCAAGCAGTGAGACCTTGCTCCCTCCTCCCAGTCAAGCATACTAGGGCTGAAAACCGAACCGATGGTTCGGTTTTTCACCTAAACCGTGAACCGAACCGACTTAGGTCGGTTTTAAAATTTTCAAACCGAAACCGAACCGACCATTAACAAAACCGATCCGAAACCGAACCGATTCTAATTTATGCAAACCGTAACCGAACCGAACCGACTAAAATCGAACCAAAACCGAAATAAAACCGAACCGAACCGAACCGAATATTTAAACATATTATATTATTTATATATAAAATATATTTTATTTTTATATATAAATAATATAATATATTTAAATATTCGGTTCGGTTCGGTTTGGTCGGTTAAAATCACATAGAAACCGAAAACCGAACCGACCACTTCGGTTTTGCATTTTTTAAAACCGAAACCGATCCGAACCGAATTTAAACCGAACCAATCGGTTCGGTTTTGATCGGTTCGGTCGGTTTGATCGGTTTTTTGTTCAGCCCTAAAGCATACTTCTGCAAAATGCCTCCAAGACATATCTATGAACTCTTAACATTCTCCTAATGCCAGCTTTTGGCAAGCATCATGAGGTCAAACTAGTGAGACCAAAGCAAGCTGATGCTTCTTGGCATAAAATATCAAAGTTGACTTTCTAAGGAATTTCTTGTTTGTTCCTTCCTTTCCTTTGTTCTGCAGCAATTTTTATTGGCTGAAGAAACAAAACATCAGTTGAGCCAATGGTGGTAACATGACAGGAACTTTCTCAATTTTATGTAACTACTCCAGGTCACAATTCATGTTTCTCTGCCATTTTAGTTTCAATGGAGAAATTATAATAATTCACAATTTTCTTGTAGCTATTCAAGGTCGCAGGTGAGGTTTTCAATGAAGACATACCATAACATGTTTCTGTGTAGACCTTTCTTCAACAACCCCACTCAGCTCTGTAATCAAGCAACCAACATAATATATTGCCAGATTCAAAACCCAAACATGCACATAATCTAACACTTACACCTTAAACAAAAAAGAAATGAGCAACATGATATCTATCTCCACATTCTAAATTCAATTCCATTAAAAACACGGATAAAAGCAGGTTTGTCTCCTGTACATAACATCACGAAATACTGGTAAACCTTCTAAACCACTCACACATTACCTTCTAAAACAATCCCACTTTCTCTAAGAAAGCTGGTCTATTGACAAATACTAGTAAACCTTCTAAACTACTCACAATTAAACCTTCTAAAACACTCCCACTTTCTCTAGGAAAGTTGGTCTTCTGACAAACACACATACAACGACATAACTTGAAATCTTCATGATGATAATCTGCAAGCACCAAAAGAACCGATAGGTCCAATATATATGTGCAACAACCTCCAAATGGTAGACATGATTAATCTGTGCCTTGCGCTGGAACTCCAAAATGTCCCTGCAAATGCATTGGAAGAGTACTGTCAGTATTCTAGTATGTCCTCATAACACTGGCGAAAAGACAAGTGGTACATTTTTATTTTTATTTTTTGGTTTGTAATCCATAAAAATAAGAGTTATTATATTACTGTCTTCAACTAGTTCAGTACTGATTTTAACTTGCAACATCCAAAAAAATTCAAAGGGCAAAAAGGTATGTTTTCAAGCTTCCACTTTATTGATCTATTTAATGCATTTGTTCAATATATATATGAAATAAAAGAGTTCCATGCCATGTTAGCTTCAAAATTGAGGTAGAAAAATCTTAATCTTATTTGCATTCTAGAATCTTATAAAGAAAAGAAGATAAAATCATAGTTTCTAGGAGAAAAAGAGTTTACTTGAGAATTCCCATAATTTGCCCCTTGTGTGAAAGATCCCTGGCAATCAATCTGCAAGATCATTATAAAGAAATCTAAGAAAATAGCAACCTTTGTCGGTATGTTGATTCTATATATACAGGTACATACATGATAAGACATAATAGACATTTAGAGGCAATAACAAAAACGTAGAACCTAACAGGTCTCACCTGGGTGTTTTGGTCATGCTGACTTCCAACGGCTTCCTTTCTACCAGACCCATCTCCCTTGATAGATGCCTTAGTATCACCCTGTTAAAATGCATAATTACGAATAGATTGACAGAAAAACAAATTAACAAACAATAAAATACTGACAAAGAAACTTGGTAAATTTAAAAATGAATTACCTCAATCTGCAACATCAAGTTTGCCACCAGAACAGGAGAAAAAAAAAACAAAATAAATCATCAGTAAGCAAATTTCTGTCGATAGTAAATCAATAATATGATAGCAGTTCTTTTTCTGTTTCTATTATTATATTATCTGTGTTCCAAAACTTACAGGTTTATTTCTTTTCATCTTTGTTTATATCAATTCGTTAATCAAGACACAGAAGAGAAACACAACATTGGTCTAGATGATAACTTATTGTCTTTGAGATTTATAATCACTGATGCTTCAAAACACTAAGAGTACAATACTAAAAGACAAATACAACCAGCGCAAAACAAAAAGGAATATGTACCAGCATCAAGCTTTTGTCCAAGCAAATGTCACCTATGCACAGAAACAAAGCCTCTTTCATGTAACTTTAGGGATTTTTATTTTTTTTTTCAATTTTAAATGCCCTAGCAACGTAACTATGTGTTGATTTCCTGATAAGCAGGCTATGTTAGTAATTGTCTGTTAACTTTAAAATAACCATTTAGCATCAAACTTCATTATATATAACAATCTCAAGGAAGATGTTGAAAGTCCTTGTTGTCAACTTTCCGTTCAGAAGGGCCTGCCATTGAAACAACACACTAAATGCTAACCCCTCAATCTGCAGATTGATGACCTTAGCAACAATCTAGTTTGCTAACTCCTTAAATTACTTTAGCAACCATGTTAGTGTCGTGGCCACTGTCCACAATAAACCGTGAAAATAACTAGGTTTTAGCAACTTCGAGAACCTTACATGTTCTACAATAAGGCAGCTAAACTAGCTAAAATAGTAGTTAAATCTTAAAAGACAGCTAAAGTTATCAATCTACTAACTTAGGCTTAGTGCATCAATTTAAAATTGCGGACAGTAGATCCCTAAAACTGTAAGATCTTCCTTGTTGTACATGACAACACTTGATGTTGATGAGTATTAGAGTTGATAAACCTTACATACTGTACCATTCAGGGTATTCACAAATTAAAATAAATAAATCTTAGGTCACCCCGGCTGAAGCTCTAAGCTTGCTAACATTATTTTTCCATTTTATTTAATTTTGAAATTTTGATATGCTTCAAACAAAAACAAAGAACTCTAATCATGGAAAATTTTTGATTTTACCTCCCGGTATCGGCTAAGATAAGCCTTGAGCGGATCAATGTACTCTTCAAACCCCAGAGTCGCCATCGCCCAAAGCAAATCATCACCATTAATCGTCTTCCGCTTCTCTCTTTGACACTTGTCACTTGCTCTAAACCACCAAAAACCAAACATTAGGTCTCCAACCAAACAATTACAAAACCAAACAAGACCAAATTGATCTCTTTCTTACTCGCTAGTGATGAAACTAATAAACTCAGAAACACATTCCTGCACAGTTTCCTTGGCATCCTTGGCAATCTTTCCATTCGCCGGAAGTGCCTTCTTCATGATCCTGCTGATGTTAGCAATAGGCAGAAACCTATCTTGCTCACGCACGTTCGATAGCGGGCTCTGGTCGCCACTCTCGTGGCTCCCACCGCCCGGACTCATTGGACCACCATCAGCCATCACCTACCTTCACGCCAATAAAATGATTAGTGGAAGGAAAAAACCCTAACATGTACGGAACAACAAACCCTAGCTCCATTGTAAGAGATGGAACAGAGACCCAAGTGAAGAGCAAATAAAGAAAATGAAAATGAAAATGAGAGGGTTGAAATTTTGAAATGAAATGTTGTTACCTGTGAGCGTGGGATTTGATGGAGAGTGGTGAGGAGAGGAGAGAGATCGGACGCTGGAGAAGAGAGGGAAAGGAGACGACTCAGATGCGAGTTTCTTAAAAAACCTTTGCTTATCTAAACCGTCCGTTCTACTTCGCCCCGTATTTATACTAGTTTTTTTCGTCTTTCCGTGCCTATCGGGTGTCACGTGCCACGCGGGCTTCTCTATCTGGGATCCCACTTGTTTCTATCCCGCAATGCGGATACAAGTGTGACAACCTAGGGATGGTAGTGGGACGTATTTTCACGGATATTCACTCCACTCGCCCCGAATGGGGCGGATTCGGATATGCATAAACGGATTTTGGGGTGGTTTCGGGGATCCCAACCGTATCCGCCCCATAGATATCCGTTTAATTATATAATTTACTACAATGCACTTAGCCCTTAAGATAAAATAAACCCTAACCCTAACCCTATTCTTTTTTTTTTCTATGTATAATAAACCCTAACCAAACCAGCCACTTTCACACACTCTTGTCTCTTCTATCAAACGATCTTATTGCAATGGCCACTACCTTGAATTCATCATCTTCATCTTTCTTCTTCTACAAACCAAATAAAACGATCATATTGATTGATTCTCTGTAATGGCTTCCCAAGGTAGATCTCATCTTCATCTTTCCTTTTCTACAAACCAGACGAAACGATCGTAATGATTGATTGTGTTGTTGATCTTTTCTGAGATCTCGTTTTGTCTCTTCTTTTGATTATATTTGTATAATTATTAGGAGGAGATGAATGTGATGTTTAGAAGAGCTACTAGATTGAGCACTCCGTAGATTTCACTGTCGAAGCTATGATGTGTGATTCCAAATCTTCTGATCTCGACAAAGAATCCAAGGAGGATTACGAGGATGTACATAATGAACTGTAGGCAAAGAAGCTCAACGAAAGTTTAAGTTTCTGGTTGATCTTAAACCAATTCAGTCACAACAATGCAAATACCGGACCAAGAGAGCAGAGATTGTGATGAAGACAGCGAAAGGCGAAGTTACAAATTGTGCATTTTCTTGGAAGAAAACGAAGTTTAAGGTTCTATGATCTGAAGTTCTTTTGGGTGGTTAGTTGCTCAAGAGCTTACTGTTAGTCTCTTATGCTAGAGTTAAGAAGTTTGGGTGGTTAGCTGCTCAAGAGAAATTTTCCATTTTTTTTAATCTTTTGAATGTAGGAGCCCTCTTGGCTAATTATTTATGTCCCATTTGCTTCCTTGATTAAATGGAATGAGAGAGATTTTTTCAAACTCGTGAAAAGATATTTCAATGACATTAACTTTATTTTTTCTCCGAAAAAAAATTAGACCTAAAGTAATCTACCCACATATGTAAACGGATAATTGGGGCGGGGCGGGTATGGATTTTAACAAAAATAATAAACGATTTTGCGAGGCGGATTCGGGGATCCATGATCCTTGGCAGGGCGGGGACGGATTTGCCCAAATTCGCCCCAATCTGCCCCATTGTCATCCCTATGACAACCTTCGTGTATGGCTTCCACGTGGTGGGTGTTTGTTATTCTCTCCTAATCATCCTTGTTAATCAAGATTTTTCAGAAATTTCCATTGAGTGAGGCTAGGGAACCAGGTTCTGCAACCAGGATGATGTGACATCATCATAAGATGTTTTTTACAACCTTGATAAACTCATAAACATTTTGGAGATTTTATCATTTTTCCAAGATCACACTACGTTCCCCTGGTTGCAAAAACCTAGTTTCCTAGCATTTTTTTTATTTCCATTTGCTAAATTATTTGTTGATTAATATGCTAAGTGAGATTTAAGATTTGTAATGTGTGGGTTAGGGGGGGGGGGGGGGGGGGGGGGGGGGGGGGGGGTGTTGAATCATTGTTATTAATTGGTCGGTATCAGACCATTTGGGTAAGACAACTCATCATGATGCGTCCACACGAGATCCACCCACGTATTTGTCTAGTTCTGAGTATTTTGCACCGGAAAGCATTCACGCCTAGGGTTGTGTTTTTCACGACTCATTCAACAAACTTCAGTTGGAATTGTTACATGGTCGTTTACTTAGCGTCTAGGTCGTGTTTTTTACAACTCAAGTGAACAAACTTGAGTTGGAATTGTTGGATAGTTGCTTGGTAAGCATTGTCGATAGTGTTTAGGTCGTGTTTTTCATGATTCAAGTGAACAAATTTTGGTTCGAATTGTTAGATGGTTACCTGGTAAGCATTGTCGATAAGTGCCTACATTGTTTTTTTCACAACCCAGTTCAACAAACTTTTGTTGGAATTATTAGATGGTTGTTCAGTTTGCATTGTCGGTAAGTGCCTAGGGTGTGTTCATCACGACTTTTGCAACAAACTTTGCTTAGAATTGTTAAATGCCACCTATAAGTATTGTCGAGAAGTGAGTAGGTTGTGTTTTTCACGACTCATTCAACAAAGTTTGGTTAGAATTATCAGATGGTCGCACATGGAACATTTTCTTAAGTATCTATCGCCTACTTTCAAACCATATTGAATTGGAGAAACATCAATGGTAGAACCATTTCTTTTTAGAACAATGTTATATCTATTGATGCAGTCGTTTTTCGCTCCCTGCTCTGACCTAGTCTTGCTGACTTGTTTGACTTGCACAAGTAGCACACGTGAGCCACGGACCACCGTGGGGTGGCCGATGGCACTCGATGCTAAAGTCAGAAAAGGATCTGAGGAAGGTGTAATGTTGTAACAGAGAATTTTGTATGTACCTTAGCTTACCAACCTCGTGTCTTATTTATAGTACAAGGAGTTCTAGTTTAACCAGGCCATCGTAGGCGTAGATTAGGGAGGAGATTTTCGTGGAGATCCCTCTCTAATTAGGAGTCGTGTTATAGGAGGGAAGTTCTCTGTTAGCTCCGTGCTCCTAGATACGCGGGAGATAGTTCTCAATCCGAGAGCATTTCGTGGAAGGGAGTTTCCCTGTGTGGAAGATACACTAGTGTTTGCTTCCTAGTTGGAAGCAAATAGCAGCTGTGGTTGCCCGTCCGAAGTAGATCATCGAGATACTTGCCTGAAAAGGGCTTACGGGTATCAAGGATAGTTGTGAGATGTGTGGGCCTAGCATGCTGTGAAAGTCGGGGCCTGCCTGGTGGGCTGAAGTTGAGCGGGCTGAGAACCGCTCGGGCTGGATCTGTATTGGGTTGTTGCTTGAACTCGTACTTCCTCCAGATCATCATGACACGTGTACGGCTCAGGGGTGTAACCATTTTTATGTATCATTAGCTACTCCCCCCGAGTTAGTAGATCGTCACATTGGTTCGCTAAGTCATATCTGGAAGGGATGTGCTTCTCATGATGATTGAATTTGAATCATTGCTTGAGCCGCACGCTGCATTAAATGAACGCATGTTGGTTCAGTGGAAAAGAGGCGGGAACCCATCACCTATATAGGTCATTCGCAGTGCAGCGCCTAACTCTTCTACTTTTCTTGCTTTCGAAGATATCGTTCTGATTAGAAGAGTTTGTTCGTCTTCCCTATGGCATGAGAAGATCTTCTTGATGATGTTGTCTTGGCCGAGGAACTAGAGTTTTTTTAAGACAAGTTGTTGTCTGAACCTAGTCTTGTTTGGAGTCCCGGAAGATTTGTCATTGTACCTCTTAACGGGCAACCAGAAGCCAATGTCGCCTCCGGATGGTCTTATTTGTTTACATCGGAGGATGCTTCAAACTGGAGTGTGTTTCCCAGTTTCAAACGTGATCTGAGAGTTTTTGAATCTGCTAAGAATTCCCCCGGCTTAGTTGGGCCCCAATGGATACAGGGTTATCCTCATGATTATGCTCCGTGCTAAGGAGATCGACGTTAGTGTGACACCGCAGGTGATCCAGTTACTTACCGCTCCTCGACTGCAGAGCAATGTTGTCTCATGTCTGTAGGTTGAGGACGCCGAAGTGTTTTGGTAGACTGTCTGATGACTTCAAGTTCTGATAGAAGTTTTGTTTCTTGGCCCCTAAAAATTCAAAGTGTTTTCGATACAAGGGTTGTCCGCTCAAACAACAGTTCAAACCGCTTCGTAAGCTTGACATTTTTCTTGCAACTTTGATGTGTTTGACGATAGATTGACTAGCCGTTGCTCATATTCTTCTACAGGGATGTTCCCCACTACTCCTCTTACTTTGGAGGAGCGAACCACCATGGAGAAATTATGTGACTTGCCTCAAAGAGAGGTGATTGATGTAATCAGAGTTTCCAACTTCATCCGCAGTGGGCTGTGGGACAATTGGCACGTAGCCCTCACGTTGTACCGAGTGGCGCGCATCAAGTCGGAAAATGGGGCCCCTTCCAGAAAGAGGAAGGCTGCTAGGGGCAATGCTCTTGTCCTGTTTGATGTGGAGGAGACGTCTGAGATGCTTGCTTCATTTATGAAGAAGAAGTTCCGTGTTAGAATTGGTTCGTCTTCGGCACGATCTGCTCTACCAAGAAAGGAAAACGAGTCTGTTGGGCCTGTTGAGGCAGAGTCTAATGTTCCCACTTGGAAGAAGATTATCTGCGGTTGGCGAGAGTCACAGATGGGTCGAAACTTAGTGATGCACAGGTCGAGGCTCTGAATGACCGTCTGGTGTAGGTTGCAATGGCGGCTTCTGTTGGCGCTGATTTGTGTGGGTCGTTCCGATAGAAGGCCCTTTTGAATATTCGTCTGAGGTAGTGGAATTTGATCGCCCCACTAATGATTTGCCTGAGAGTGGTCGTGGTTCCAATCGTGTTTCCTGTAGTCCGCGTGGTTCACCACCTCGTCAAGGGCCACGATTAGAAGTGTTGGATGGCCATTTGGATACTTTGCTTCCTCCTTTGCCTCCGGATCTATTGAGTCGTCTCGCAGTAAAGGATCGGCTGCTCTTGATAAAGGAAAAGTCACGGAGAAGAGTCTGAGATTGGTGGTGACCGTGAAGGGTGGCACTGGCATAGTTCCAGATCAGGGGACGCCTCATTTTGATGCACGGATAAGCATGTTTACGTAGAACTTGGTGAAGATGAGCTCGCAGGTCTAGCACCGAGAGGTGGATATAAAGTATGTTTCGATGAAGCATATAAGTAGGCGTCATAGCTGGCTGATGAACCATGCTCCGAAATCCGATGAGGATTCGCTTGAAGGGTGTATGGAAAAGGGTTTGAAGTTTCTTATGTTGGGTATGTCTCATATGAGCCACACGGCTGTTGCTGGAATGAAAGTCGAGGCAACTCGTGAGATAGTGTACATCTTGGAGCATGTCTTCTTGCATGTGTAGACGATGTATTTTGATGCGCTCCATGAAACTGAACGGCTTAAGAAATAGGCCGAAAAGATGCGGTTGGATCAATCAACTGTGGCCGCTGAGGCTCATAGGGCTCGTCTGGAGGACCTTGAGCACAAACTGGCAGAAGCAGTGTCCGAGAGGGACGAACTCAGGCAGAAGCTGAGCCAAATACGTCGAGATTGCGTAGGAGGTTGCGGATAAAGCGCATTCTGAGCTGCAATCATTTGCTAAAGAGAGTGCCTCAAGGGAAGCTAGTTGGGCCGCTGAGAAGCAACAATTGGAATCCGATGTTGATTTTTATGCTGGAGAAGTTAGGAAGGTCGAAGTCCAGCTAAAGCTAGGGTGTCATGAACTCAGTGTTGTGAAGAGCAGTCTGGCCATAGAGCAGTTTCAAGTTGATGCGCTGACTGGTAAGTTGGAGTTCGGAGCGCAAACTTATTGATGCAAAGGTGCGAGAGGAAGAGTTTCTCCAGGAACAAAGCAAATGTGAGTTCCGCTGGGTTGTACATGGTCAGCTGGAGCTGCTGTCGCTGATAAAGGAGAAGCATCCGGAGTGGGACCTTGATCGTTATAAGAAGATGTCATATGTAGACTTGTCTGTCTCTTCTGCGTCGTCAGATGAAGAAGATGATTCGGTCCCTGACGTCCAGGTTGAAGTGCATATGGATGCAACTTCCACCCCTGTTTCTACTAGGCTTAACTCTTCTGTTTTCGTGCCTTTTCCTGATTAGGAGCGGTTTTGTGTGCATGTACTCTTTTTGTCTTAACCATTAATAAAAACAGTGTTATCCGTTTTACGCTTTTTGTCTCTATTGCATGCTTTTCTGTTTTGCCTTATCGTCTTGCTTTGGGATAGGCTAGTTGAATCAATAGGACGTTGACCGGTCTGACTATGGTAGAGAGCTTGACCGCTTTGTATTGTGAATGACCTGGGTCATTGCTTGTTTGTCTAACTAGTCGACTGCAACTGTTGCCTTGGGCGAGCTGTGGTGGCCGAGTGTTCATGCTGAGTCAGGCGCCATAAGCTCGGGTCGGCATCCTAATCAGTGTTTATGCAGGCACCGACTATACTATCTTTGTATTGGCACGAAAGGCCTTTTTCCAATGTTAGGATGCCAATCCGTTTGAGCTAGGGCTGAAAACCGAACCGACGGTTCGGTTTTTCACCTAAACCGTGAACCGAACCGACTTAGGTCGGTTTTAAAATTTTCAAACCGAAACCGAACCGACCATTAACAAAACCGATCCGAAACCGAACCGATTCTAATTTATGCAAACCGTAACCGAACCGAACCGACTAAAATCGAACCAAAACCGAAATAAAACCGAACCGAACCGAATATTTAAACATATTATATTATTTATATATAAAATATATTTTATTTTTATATATAAATAATATAATATATTTAAATATTCGGTTCGGTTCGGTTTGGTCGGTTAAAATCACATAGAAACCGAAAACCGAACCGACCACTTCGGTTTTGCATTTTTTAAAACCGAAACCGATCCGAACCGAATTTAAACCGAATCAATCGGTTCGGTTTTGATCGGTTCGGTCGGTTTGATCGGTTTTTTGTTCAGCCCTAGTTTGAGCGTGAAGATGCTGACTTGGCTAGATTCATATTTGCGTCCGCTGGTTGAGAGGGACATCAGAGGTCGTGTGGTGAGCTGCTTGAGACTCCCACCATCTGAATCATTTATGACAGATCAATGCGGATGACATATTCAGGGAGTAAGGGTTTGGTGGCTAAGCTGAAGAGCAGTAGTCTCGTGGCAAGCCGTCGAAATCAGTTCGGGACTGACTAGGCTTCCACCATCCAAATCATCTATGACCGATCAAGGCAGACGACATATTCGAGGAGTAAGAGTTTGGCAATCAGGCTGAAGAGCATTGGTTCCATGGCAAGCCGTCGAAATCGAATCGGGACTGACTAGGCTTCCACCTTTCGAACCGTCGACGCCCTCCCCGCGCGGTGGGGGCTACGAATTCGATAAGGTTTGGCGATCACACTGAAAAGCAGTGGTCCCGTGGCAAGCCGTCGAAATCAGTTCAGGACTGACTAGGCTCCCACCATCCAAATTATCTACACCTGAGTGCACCAGGCTATAAATTTGGGAGTGTTTCGACGACCGCGCTGAAAAGTAACAGTCATAATCATCGAGATTAGTTCGGAACTGACTAGGTTCCCACCATCTAGACTATCAACACCCTTGCATGTACTGAGGCTACAAGTCTAGGGTTGGTGATTCGGCGGCCACGCTGAAAAGTGGTGGTCTCGTGGCGAGCCGTCGAAATCAGTTAGGGACTGACTAGGCTCCCACCTTCTGGACTATCTACACCCTCGCATTGGGGGCTACAAGTCAAGGGTTTTATCAGAAGATTTCGTCGTTAGTCATCACCAGCTAGGCTTACTTGATTAGGTTCGGTGATCACTGTCCGCAAAAGGGGCAATGATCCCTGACAAGTCATCGTCACCAGGCGTGATAACAC
This sequence comes from Berberis vulgaris, assembly GCA_963556465.1. NCBI lineage: Eukaryota > Viridiplantae > Streptophyta > Magnoliopsida > Ranunculales > Berberidaceae > Berberis > Berberis vulgaris. The sequence goes on from OY747135.1 coordinate 23,251,727, forward strand.
CGATTAGACACCCACTTTCTAAACCGTCGATGCCCGCACTAGGCGGACTAGGTGTCAAGGTGAACCAGAAGTTATCGTCATCAGTCATGGCTGACTAAGCTTGCCTGATTTGAAATGAGGTTCTGTCTGCTAAGGGGCGTGTGAACCTGATCCATCCGCGTGGCACATGGTGTGGAAGAAGTTACCTTAAACCGACTAGTGATCTGTAGGTACGATCTGTATGCCAGGCTTGACTAGGATCTTCTAGTGCTCGTGCCATGCATGCGACGGGGTGTTGTTTGATTATCAAGCTGGGCCCATGGGCCCGCAGAGGAAGGGCTAGGGTTTCCTGCAAGGCGCGTTGTGTGTACAATGTATATCGCGCGGTGACACGTGTACGCGCAGGTTGCATGACGGTTGAGTATCGGTTTTACTCCCTTCAATTGATGGGGTTGTGAGCAGCGCCATTAATTGATTGACGTGTTCTGCGTAGTTTCCTTGGGAACCGTCGTCCTTGTGTTTTTCAGATGCTATTCAATGCTTGGCATTTAATGCTTGAGTGCCCGTTTGGTGAACCATTACGTCTATATAATGGTGTTTCCCAATCGTGTAGGCAGTATCTTTCACAAAATTTATCTCGTGTAATGTTTTTGTTTGAAAAAGACGTTTTATATTTTCCAAAGGCTGAAGAAGATGTTTTGGGTTTTTCAAAGGTTGAAGTTGTATCTCCGTGTCTGGAGTCTCCGAATGTTCTGGTGTTTATGCCGTTTAGCATGGCGAAAGTTGCTCTTATGTGTGGTTACTTGATATGGGTGGGCACGTAGTTGATCCACTAAGGTCTCATAATTCTTTCTCATATCGTGGAGAAGCAATACGGATTTATTACCAAAAGAGATGCCCTGATGTTACATCGTACCACTTGTATCCTCGTGCGCTCGGATCCCACGGCTAACCAATGGCTGATCGAAGTGTTGGTTGATGTGCGATGTCTCCGGTTGTGGTATCTCTCAGCCACACCGGGTATTACATATGTGAAAAGTGGCCTCCCTTGGCAGCATTGTGAAACCTCTTGTGGCCATCCTATCCGCTCGTTTCGAAGCAGTTCGATGAGGTGATAAGGGGTAAGACGTTCCTGAAGGAGATCAGAGCTTTTTGGGAGATGTTCAACGCTGCAACAAGGATGTCTCCGTGGGGTGATGTGGCAGAGCAATCCGTCCGCTCAGTCCTTTCAATCCCCTCTTACACTTTGTCTTTATCTTGGGAAGGGGTCGAGCATCTCCCATTCTCTTGACTCTGTTGTCGTCTTCGAAAGGGATCAAACAACTTTTATCTTTGCTCTCACTTGCAGACCGCCTGCAGTATGTAATATTTTGTATCCACCTTAGGGCATTCACAGTATGTAGTTTTTTGTGTCCGCCTCAAGGTGCTTGTTGTTACATCTTTTCAATAATCAATAGAGTTTGTTTTTGAAATTCTTGTTTTATTTCTTAAATGATTGTGAATCACATAAGTTTCTTAAGAACTCTAAACTCAATATTGACTATGGGAAAAGGAAACAAACAACTTAAAGCAAACTAATTGTTGATGGAGATACACTGATATTGGCCTCGAAGTGAATTCGGATAGCTTTTGCGGATCATTTAGCGGACTGTCAAGACGTTATATAGGTCACTTAAGAGAAAACCTTGCAAAGGGGTGGATTTCCGCACCGACAGAATGTCAGGGGGATGTGTTCTCTAAGTTGTTAGTGGCAGCCTCGTGCCGTAGATTGGCATCCACTTATTGTCCCTTCTAAGTTGTTAGTAGTATACTTAACACACTGGTGAAAGGTGGAGACCACTGCTTCCATTTGATGTAGCCACGATCTTCTCAGGAAGAGGTTGTGGGATGATGGTGCATCTACCACCATGAAGTTTAGAAATAGGACCTTCCTTAGCTGTGGCTCTCCGGCTACTGTGGCTAGCCTCATCCTTCCGACGGGGAAGCACTTCTCCCCGCTGAACCTGGTCAGCGGGTGCTCTGATGGCGTTAGGCTTTCCTCCTTTAGGTCGATGCTGCGGAAAGCATTGTAGAACAGAACGTTGAGCGAGCTTCCGCTGTCAATGAGAGCTCTCTTCACTTCCCACTTTGCGATGGACACAGAAATGACCAAGGCGTTGTTATGTGGCACTCAGACTTCGTTTAAGTCCCTCTCCATGAAGGTCAAAGTGGGAATGGGTTCTAAATTCTTGAATAGCAAACGCGTTTGTCCTCATCCGCGGGTTGTTTCCGCATATCAAACAGAGTCCGCTTGCGAGACCTATGCGACTGGTATTCATTCGATCTGACTCCACGAATGACGTATATTATCCCAGGAGTCTCATTTTCTATCTCTTTGACTGACTCCCCCTATCCCTAGTCTGTTCTGGCTGCTTCTCAAGCTTCAGGAAGTCTTTCAATTTGCCCTTGCGGATCCAGTGTTCTTCTTTATACCTCAGACTTTTGCAGTCATTGGTGTTGTGGCCGCCTTCTTTGTAGTACGCACAGTACTTGCAATTATCCCTTCTGGCAGGGTCTCCGCATGTCTTTGAGGGTCACTTTAATTCCTCCCAATTTTTCATGGAGTTGAGTACATCCGACAGACTAGCATTCAAGGGTCCCACAAGGAGCGCTATAAAATATCGAAAAACTAATATTTCAAATCTCTTTTGAAACTTAACCTAGTTAGAAAAAAAAAGTGATTGTTGAAGTGTTTAAAATAAAAATGCAAACTAAAACCCAAATGTGAAAGTTAGTGCTTTGAGTTAACCATCATGAGTAGATGGCACCTTTAGGCCACACTTCGATTAATTTTTTCCAAATTCATTAACACATCCTAAGGTAGATTCTTGTTTCACCTTAGGATGGAAAATATGACAATATGAACAATTGATTTCAAGCCTAAATTATATTACTAACATAAGAATCAAATGTGGATTTAAAAGCATACAAGGAATCCATACTTAAATGAAATACCATATATCTAAGAAATTACAATGAAACTAGACTAATAATATGTAAACATTATAAGGAGCTTGTTAGAGAATAGCAAGTATAGAAACCTATCTAATCTTGAGCTTAAGCAGTAGAAGAAGAAAACATGAATTGAATTCATAACATGAAACACAAAACATTTTACTTACCTCATATGTTCATGATACAACCAAACAACAAGATCAACCTAACTAAACTTGAATCTCAATTACATGAAAATGGAAAGACAAATCTAAAAGATAGCTATCTTGGTGCTATCCTCCTATGGGCTCACCCACTCTAAAAGATAGCCATCTTTGAGTTATCCTCCCATGGGCTCACCCACACCCTAAGGTGGGATGTTAGCCAAGCATGGTAAGCTATAGGCCTTCCCTCCACTTATTACTCTAAATGCTACAAATACTACTACAACTCTCAATTTTCTTTTCTTTCAAGTTCTCCTCCTTTATACTCCAAGCATAGAGTATTTATAGATAAATTATAAAGAACTGTGAGATGGTAGAATGAGAGGTGGAATAAAATAAGGAAAAGATAAAGGAATATGATGGGATGGATGGTGGAATAAGGAAAAAATAAAAGAATATGGTGGAATAAAATAAGAATAAAATAAGAAAAATATAAGGGAATATATGGAGAATGGATGGTAGAATATGTAGAGGGTTTTTTTTTGCTAGGATGAAGTTGTCATGTGGATGTTCAAATCTTCAAATTAATTTTCTCGAGATCGATAGATGATGGTGCTTTTGTGGGCTTGACTTTATGGACCTTGGGCTTGAAAATCATTGGTAATGCATGTGTTATCTTCCAATGGACTTTATTGTTGAACTTAGCCTTATTGTGTCATTTTGTGCATATTTGATGATTAATACTTGAATTCCTGCATTATACACAAAATACAAGTAATGAAAGTATTTTATTAGATAATAGAACATAACAAATATAGAATTAGGGGCTTAAAATGTATCATTTATAAGGCTATCAAATCTCCCCAAACCTACATTTTGCTAGTCCTCGAGCAAAAGAAAAATAAAAACTAACTCACTTTCTTAGGAATCACGATTACATTTAGCATATAGAATAAGCCTTTAAACCTCTAGGTTCTCCTAGCGGACGAGTTGTAGTCTCGTGAGGATTTCCAGAAATGATACTCACAAACATTTGTGATACTCAGGACTCAAACTAAAAAATTGGTAAAAAAAAATTAAATATTTCCTTATTTAACCTCAAGGAGTTCCTACTTGAATGCGCAAGCCTTGAGAGATGTATTCTTGTAACTTATTGGGTCAATATTAAGTCAATAAGTGACTTCAGTAAGCACTACACAAAAGACATAGGAATTATTCATTCAAGTTTAAATTAAGATTTTAATCATCTTCTTTGTTGCACACTTCAGTTTAAAAGTGAACACATCTCGGGTTCACATTCTAGAAAATTCGCTTCAAGTTTAAATCTCACAAGGTATATATAATCACTCAGAGATTTGACTATTTTCTCTCAAATGTATGTGAGTAAGATGAAACAATGAATAAAAGAAAGTTCACATACAAGACAAAAAATCGGAATTCGAGAATATAATAAATATGATCTCAAGAAGAAATATCATCCACTGAGAATGTTGATTTCATTCACCACAATATTTATTAATTCACCCTCCACACTCCGACTATATTTTTCTAAGGATCATATAAAACTTTGACTAGGTTGTAACGAGGCTTAAGAAATGGTAACATTGAAGATTAAGGAAAAACAAAAGTACTTTTGATAAGGTTGGAGGTCTTCAACAAGTGTTAAACTTCATGGATTGGATTGGCTTAGCTCATTTTTTCTATGAAAGAGTTTTATTTCATTTTTGATGTGAAAAAGAAGGGTTATTTCTTTATTTTATTTGATAGCCTTGTACAAAATAGAATATGAAGCTATTTCTACTCTTTTTGGCACTAAGAAATATATACCTATTCCATTGATGGTGATAAAAATTTATTTAATCATTCATCTCCAACCTTTCTCAAAAGTACAAGGATCGGGAAAACATAATTGGGTTATTTGGGTTTATCGATTAGTGAGTTAAAAACAAAACTGTTAATATGACAGGCTTCAAACATGCTTTAAGGGTAAACAATACATGGGTAGATTAAAAGGCTCAATCTAGGCAAACAATAATTTTTCTTCATTTCCTAAGAATTACATGGTTTCTATGCCTTGGGTGAATTTTAGAACATAATGTAGTGGTGTGATTCAATTTTGATGTTTTATTCTCAGTTTTTGACAGAAACAAAAATTTATAGAGATCGTGCAACAAGATAATGTAGGACTCAAGAAATTATGAATCAGCGTATAACCCTCATAAAGAAGAAGTGCTAGAAATCTCACAGGGTTCAAGTCTCCACTATTATCTCATGTTCACCAGATAATTAATCCACCTTTTCAACTTTAAATAAGAACATCGAAGCTAAAACACACTCTCAATGTAAACTTTTAGAAAATGTCTAATTTGTGAGTAGTACAAACTATTGTCTAATATTGACAAACTATTAACTTTCAAAGCTTCAAATCCTACACTCAAATGTCTTTGCAACTAGATTTATGGAACCTAATCTCATCATGGATAAGTACTCGGGTTACAAAGATGAAAAAACAAAATCTTTTTTTAATTAACTCAATAAATTGAACAACCCATTTTCAAATGAGACATAAGTTTTGAAATATCTCCCCCCAAACCTAAATCAAACATTGTCCTCAATGTTCTAAAATAAGACACCGTGGGTCAAACATAAACAAAAGAGAGACAATAATAAATAGAAATGGAAAGAGTATACCATTAAACGGCTTGAGTGCTCAACTGACTTTTGTTAAGATCCAAAAGTAACCTCCAATCAAATCAAGTCAAGTGATTTTTTTTTTAGTTTTTTTTATATGTCTAAAATCTAATGCAACCTAAGATGATATGGTCTAGATTAAATACAATATGTGAATGCACCTAAATGGAGTTACTAATCATGGCACCAAACAAGGCTCAATCAATTCCTATCCATCCATCTAGCAAGCAACAAGTTGGTTATCTTCAATTAAATGCAAGGGACGATCGATTTTTAAAACTCAATCTAATTGAAGTGGAGAATGATTTTAAACATCTCAAAATCATTTCTCACCCTAGTTAGATTTTTCCATATGTCTTGTAAGCAAGTAAGAGGTAGTTTATTACATCAAAATTTCCTAGATCACCACACTAGGCAGAGATGCGTTCTACCCAGGTTTTACCCTGTTTGGTGAGCTAGAACTGGCTAAGCCTTTGAAGGGCGTCTTTAAGATCCAAGGATTTCTTACGATTTTTAACTACAACATAAATACTTTCAAAAACCCTTGTGTTCCTAATCAAAATATGATTAGACTTGTGAGAAACTCCGTCGAAGCACCACCCTCTAGGTGAAAAGGTAAGAAATGGCGGTGCAATCATACTTATCTTTACCATCGCATACCAATTGGCACTAGAGCATTCTTACTTCGAGAGAGTTCAATCACAGTCTATTCATTTTTTGAGATCCTATGAACACCGCTCTAATTGACTCTAGTTGTTTGAGTTCATTTTATTAAATTTGGCCAAGTTTGAACATATTGGAGTTATGAGGTAGGTGATCAAATCCTACTAAGTTGCAATTAGCCAAGTCGCTCTTATGTAGTTTAGCACAATTCGATATCTTGCAAAAAGTCTAAACACTCAAAAACATTCGAAGTGGGTTGAGAGAGGTACCTCACTTTGCTTCCGGTTGTATCTTAGGCCTTGTTTTAGTTATTACAACTTAATTTGTAATCCTAACAGTCACTCAAAAAAAAAATCTAATTATGATCTAAGTGTCCTCCATTGTTTACTAAGTTCACCAAAGCTCTTCTCCAAGTATCCTTTATGCACAAAACCTAAAAATTAGACCATAGGAGAATAATTAATGGCTTCAAATACAAAGTATAGAGCCAAAATTTTGAAAATCATTCAAGTTTTGCAAAACAATGTATTACTGGAAATTTCTAGAACTGATAGATCAAATTTGAAAATTTGTGCAGAGTTCAATTCTTGATTAAATTCAGATTTTCAAATTTTCATGGATTACTAACAGACCATAGTTTTCAAAGAAAAATTCTTAAAAATCATTTGGCAGCTAGAAGATTAATGAAATTCGAAGTGAATGCAAAACAAAGTACATTGTCCAGATTAAGTAGACGCTACGAGAATTCAAATTCTGTTTCAGCCATTTCTCCAAATTAAAATTCAAAAGATGCTCTAGAAACTAGACACGTATATAACATGATAGGATTTGGAAAAGATAAAAAAAGTATCATAAATCAGCAGAAACAGAACTCTAAACAACAGTCATTTTCAGCAATCAATTCCAGCACAGGTAGTCCAACTTCAAAAATTTGGTTATCACTAACCTTTGATCCAATCAACAAATGGAAAGATGTCTATGAAATCACAGATCATCGATATTTACCAGATAAATTAAAAAAAAAAAAAACAGCAAACATTAGATACTCAAAAAAAATGAAAACTTGAAGATGTTCAGATTTCCAGAGTACAAAGTGTTAACAAATACTGCAAATGCACCTAAACTATGAAAATGAACGTAAACTAAACTAGTGACAAGCATTCAAATTTGACCTTAAAACTAATTTTTCATTTCGATCCCCAGCAACGGCGCAAAAAACTTGATTGATCTCAAATCATACCGCAAGCGCATGGTTATCTATTGAGTTAGATAACGGCAGATACAGGTCAAATCCCAAAAGGAGAGCTTATAAAATTTCAGAAAACTAATCTTCAAGCCTCTTTTGAAACTTAACCTAGTTAGAAAAGAATTGATGGGTGAAGTGTTTTAACTAAAAATACAAAATAAAACCTAAATGTGAGAGTTAGGGCTTTGAGTTTACCATCATGATTAGATTGCACCATTAGGCCACTCTTAGATTAATCTTTTCCAAATTCATATACACATCCTAAGGTAGATTCTCATCTCACCTTAGGATGGAAAATATAGAATTATGAGAAAATTTGACTTCAAGCTTAATTAATATTACTAACCAATTAATCAAATGTGAATTTAAAAACATATAATGAATCCATACTTAAGTGAAACACCAAATATCTAACAAATCACAATGAAACTTAGACTAATAATATGTAAACATTGTAAGTTGCTTGTTAGAAAAATACAAGTATAGAAACATATCTAATCTTAAGCTTAAGAAGTAGAAGAAGAAAGCATGGATTGAATTCATATCATGAAACACACAACATCTTACTTACCTCATATGTTCATGATACAACCAAGCAACAAGATCAATCTAACTAAACTTGCTTATCTTATACATGAAAATAGAAGGACTAATCTAAAAGATAATCATCTTGGAGCTATCCTCCCATGGGCTCATCCACACCCTAAGGTAGGATATTAGTCAAGCATGGCAAGCTCTAGGTCTTCCCTTCACTTATTACTCTAAATACTACAATAACAACTCTCAATTTGATTACAACTCTTTGGTTTTCTTCTTCCTTTTCAAGTTCTCGAGATCCATAGATGATGGTGTTTTGTGAGCTTGACTTTATGGACCTTGGGCTTGAAAATCATTGGTAATGCATGTGTTATCTTCCAATGGACTTTATTGTTGAACTTAGCCTTATTGTGTCATTTTGTGCATATTTGATGATTAATACTTGAATTCTTGCATTATACACAAAATACACGTAATGTGAATATTTTTTTTAGATAATAGAACATAACAAATATAGAATCAGGGTCTTAAAATGTATCATTTATAAGACTATCACTAGCCTAGGACGATCAGGATCCAATCTGTTGTAAGTGTGCTTCCTCTTGCTCCGTTCATCTTCCTCATGTCTCTTTCCTTCCTTCTTATCCCTCGAAGCAAGGGGTTTTCTGTTGCCTTCGGTTTCCCTCTTGGTTGTCCTTAATTCCTCCAGGATGATGTGCCTTCGAACGCTCTTGAGTAGCTCCGCCATGTCCAGAGCGGGCTCCAAGGTGAGGTCCTCGAAGAGTTTTCCTTCTCTGAGGCCCGCAGTGAAGGCCGTCACGTCTGTATCGTCGTTGCACCCGTCGATGAGGGTCAACTCGGTGTTGAAGCGTGTGACATATGCCTTAGAGAGAGTATGTAGTGCGAGCATTTTTTGAAGCGCTAACTTCCGACGAAACGGGTCAGGAACTCCTTTGCCAGTGTTTTGAAAGAATCAACTGACTTCGGCGAAAGGCTGTGGAACTGTGTCAATGCAGGGCCTTTGAGACTGGTAGGAAAGGTTCTGCACATGACAGATTCAAATCATTCCTTGAGAGTCATCACGTGCTGGTAGTAGCTTAGATGATCGAAGGGATCGATGGTCCCATCATAGGAATCTAGCTTCGGGGGAGTGAACTTCCTTAGGAGAGCCTCGTTCATTATCCGGTATACGAATGGCGGGACAGAAAGGCGATACAAAACGTTAGGATTATGCACTCCTATGCGAAGGGGATTCCCGAAGCTGAGCCTCTCTATCCTGGCGGTTGGATCGGCGTTAGCCGTACAGCCTCCCTTAGTCTAATAGGAACTGGTGAGGGTTTGGCTCTCTTACGCTTGCTCCTTATCGTCCACTGGAGGTGGAGGTCCGTGTTGTTCCTGGCCTCCATCAGCAGTGGGTGGATTCTGTCTTATGAGTGTCTTCACCGCCTTGATAACCTGCTGTATTTGGGATGTCAACACCTCGATTCTGGGGTCTGTAGTTGGTGTAGTAGCGTGAGTGGGATGCCTGTGCATGGCAGGAACTGGTATAGGGACAGTCGAAGCATTGGACATGTCCCCTGGTTCATTGTTGAGTGACCTAATAGTCAGCATCTCTCTGGAATTTGGTAGGAGACGACGCTTAGTGTTAAGTTAAGAACTATGTCGTCCCCATGGACGGCGCCAAACTGATGCAGTCTTTTTTCGCTCCCTCCTCTGACCTAGTCTCCCTGACCTATTTGACCTGCACAAGTCGAACACGTGAGCCACAGACCACCATGAGGTGGCTAATGACACTCCGATGTTAAAGTTAGACAATGATCTGAGGAAGGTGTAATGCTGTAACAGAAAATTTTGTAGCGTACCTTAGCTTACCAACCTCATGTCTTTATATAGTTCAAGGAGTCCTGGTTTAACCAGGCCATCGTAGGCGTAGATTAGGGAGGAGATCTTCGTGGAAATCCCTCTCTAATTAGGAGTCGTGATTTAGGAGGGAAGTCCCCTGTTAGTTCCGTGCTCCTAGATACGCGGGAGATAATTCCCAATCCGAGAGCATTCCGTGGAAGAGAGTTTTCATGTGTGGAAGATACTTTGGTATTTGCTTCCTAGTTGAAAGCAAATAGCAGCTATGATTGCCCGTCCGAAGCAGATAAACCAGATACTTGCCTGAAAAGGGCTTACGAGTATCGAGGATAGCTGTGAGATGTGTGGGCCTGGCATGTTGTAAGAGTCTGAGCTCATCTGGTGGGCTGAAGTTGAGCAGGCTGAGAATCGTTCAGGTTGGATCCGTATTGGGCTGTTGCTTGAACATGTAGTTCCTCAAAATCATCATGACACATGTATGGCCAAAGGGGTGTGGTCGTTTTTATGTATCATCACCTATGATATTAAATAGATATATTTATTGCCAAGAATTAAATTATAAAAAATGAAGATCTTCCATGCATGTGGATAAATACCGAAATATCTCATATCTTCAAACAATGTGCTTAGGTCAACACTATAAATTCTAATCGCATGATTCAAATTTACGCTAGAAAAAGGGTGAGAAGGGCTTTTGATGCGGCCATAAAGGTTTATCTTAGAGTTTTGATTTGCTAGTAGGGCAGAAAAGGTTTGGAATCCACACGGTTCATACTCAAATCTCAATTATTTACAACACTCGAATTTGGATTTGGTTTAGATTATAAATTTTTTTTATTCGTTTGGGGAATTGATAGTAAATCACTTGTTCTCATCTAACTTAATGAAAATATAGGAATTATCACCAGTGGTATTGTGGGTTTTTGTTTTTAACATGCCAAAGTGATTCATTGCTTTGCAAGTAAGGCTCCGCTTGGTATACGGTAAAAGAATGTATATGTAAAAGTTTACGGCGGTTACATAAACTTAGGTGCTTGGTTGACTTTACAGAAAACAGTTATTGGAATTTGAATTCAAGACCTCCGCATCTCCTAGTTATAACATTCTGAAAAACTTTGCGGGACAAAATCTCCCGCATTACTTTGTAAAACTTTCATCATCTCATCTTACTCGAATTTTATTTTCAACTCCTTCATAAACACCCTAACCACCACCACTTTCACAACTACCGCCATCACCACCATCACCATACCATAACCATCACCACCACCTCCACCCGCTCTGTCATCGTACGCCACCGCAAAACCACCATAATATAACCATAACAACCACCGCCATTGCCACTACCACAACCATCGCCAACCCCACTACTAACCACAACCACCACCTCCACCAATACCACTACCATAACATAATCACCCACAACCAACACCACCTTTACTACTACTACTACTACTACCATAATCAACGCCGCTATTATAAAAAAACCATAACAACCACCACTCCACTGCCATTACCATCACCACCACCACCACAATCACCATAGCCACAACTACCACCATCACCTCCAAGATCACTGATACCATAACATACCACAACCACCACCAACTTTACTAGTACCACCATAACCGTCCTCCGCCACCATTGCCACCACTACAACTACCATAACACAACCACCATCACCACTACTATAGCATAATCACCACAACCACCATCACCATTATTATAGCATAATCACCACAACCACCACCATTTTAAAATCACCACCACCATTTTAAAATCACCGCCATTTCCACCACCACCACCATCATCGCCCACATTTGTAATCACCATCAACACGACCACAACCACAACTACTGCCATCATCACCACCACCAACAATCGCTTTTCTAATTGCATCAATTTTATTTAATTATACCAAGCGCCTGTAAAGTAATACATTGCAAACCAATGCAATGCAAACTAATGCATTTGCGTTAATTTGTAAAATGCATTATTTTACAGTGTACCAAGCGGAGCCTAAAATGTTACGGTGTAAAATTTACTTATTTATATATCATGTGAGGCACATGTGATTCTACTCACAGCAAGACTACTCAAATTTTATTATGTGACCATTTCAACGAGACAAGAAATTAAGTGTTACTAATCACTTGGTGAGATTATCACATGTATAGTCATGAAACACTTCACACAAAATTTCCATTAAAACTAAATTCCTAGGATTTAGAATGACACATCTAAGAGCAACCGCACAATGGTTGTGTTCTGAGTTGCATAGATACGGCCACGAGTAATGGTATGGGAACAAAATTGACACGGTCATGTTGAAATACTAAAAATTATATCCTTTATAATAAAAATTATAATAGTATAATTATTAATTAATTAATCATGTTCATAAATCACAAACATAAATGAATAAACACCAAAGTCATACAATTGTCATTTTATTAATTTTTTAATACCAAAATTAGATAAAGACGTTTAACATAGTTTAGTCACATGCGGAGGAGACCAAGCACGACACCAATTAAAAAATGTCTAGACTGAAAAATTAGTGGATGGTGTAGACGAAGGGGACAACCATTGAAAACTTGGATGAGCAGTGAAGGAAAACATCGTTGAGCATGGATTAGGCGAAGATATGTAGAAAGACTGCATTGCTTGGAACACCAAAGTACATGTAGCCGACCCTGAGAATATCGGGAAAGTGTTGTGATGATGATGATGATGATATTAAACACTAAAAATCTATCATAACTCATAAATATATGCATCCTAAACATGCACATCCCACAAAAGTTGTTTAATTCCATCCTAATCTCGATATGGAAAATAAATATGTTTGGTCATATAGAGGTTGTATCCTGGCCATTGACCGTGAGATATACCCCTTGACTATATCCAGGGTGTATGATGACTTATCGATAGCATATCCATATCCATGGAGTATTCAATATGGATACGTTGAATTTTTTTGGTGTATCAGCCGGTGCTTCCTAGGTTGTGCTTTTATACAATTCATTCATATTTTTTCACCTAACTTCGACCAAAATTCTCAAATGGGTATACTCATGGGTGTCTATTTCATGTGGAACCCATTGCATGTGCATCTTTAAAGAACATAGTAAGGTTTAACTTTCAAAAAGTCATGCTAAATAATGATGATGTGATTCTAATGCCCTCGATGAGGAAAGAAATGATAATGACTTTTGTTGGGACTACTACGGCTTATCTTGCGATTTTGATTGAATGGTGTATATGGTAAGGTTGGTTGAATGTATTATAGACGACTGTCAAATTTTATTTTCACACTCCACAATCCCGATGAAATTCACACATTGGCTAAGAGTTCATATTCGCTATTGAAAAATTAAAATGAGGACTTACGCCATAGTACAAACCACCTCAAATCGTAAAACAATTTCGACATAAAGAGTTAGAGATGTACCTTGGAAAAACAATTCGATTTGTTTTCTTATGTTTTTTATTATTAATTTGTTCTCTTGTTATTGCTATTGTGATAGTTTCTATTGCTATTGTCAAATGCATAATTAGCACGAAACTGTCATCTACATTTTACTTCAATTCGCAATTGCGTCGCATAAAGGGTTTTTTTCTAATTTATTTTTCCCCTTCCCGGGAGAGGTTAGGAGCACCATCCCAATTATTTTTAGCAATTTAATTTGGATGATAAACGTTTTTGCAATATAAAAAAAATCAAGAAGAACCAAAGGAAAGTAAATAGTGGCGTTAGAGCATCCGTAGTCGATGTTAGGTGAAGAAATAGAAAATTAAGTTTCTAAAATAGAAAACACAAGTTGTTCAAAATCAGACACGAAAACATGTCATCTTGATAAACAAAAATGTTAGGAAACCATGTTTTTGCAACCATGTTTTGTAACCAGGGTGACGTGGCGTGATCTTAAAAGAATGATGAAATCTTCAAAGTGTTTATATATATCTCGAGGTTGTAAAAAACCTCCACTAATGATGCCACATCAACCTGGTTGCAAAACATGGTTCCCTAGCCTTACTCCTTGATAAAAGTCTAACAAAAAACTATATCTTTAAAAAAAGGCAACGACTACACTACACCACCATTTCCTCTTTCTCACACCACCATTGAGTTTTTTTTACTTTCTCACACCACCAATAAATATGCATAATAGAGAAATCCAAACTCAAAAGGAAAAAAATGCAAAAAAGGATAACTTTCAACCAATTTAAACCCTCAATTGAGACTGATTATCAAATTTATCAAAACATGAAAGTTGTAGTACTATGAGTTATCTAATAAATACAACTTGAACCACTTGAAAATGTTTTGAAATGAGCAAGTTATGATCATTTTATTAAAGTCGCGCAAATCTGTCTTGCAATGAAAACGAGATAGTGTTCTTGACTTTCGACCAATTTATGTACTCGATCAAGACCGATTCTCAAGTTGATCAAAACAAAACTTGAATCACTTCAAAATGTTTTGAAATGAGCAAGTTATGATCATTTTACTAAAGTTGCGCAAATCTGTCTTGCAATGAAAATTGGATAGTGTTCTCGTCTTTCGGCTAATTTACGTGCTCGATCAAGACCGATTCTCAAGTTGATCAAAACACAAAAGTTGTAGTACTCTGAATTATCTAATAAATACAACTTGAATTTTTTTTGAAATGAGCAAGTTATGATTATTTTACTAAAATCGCGCAAATTTGTCTTGCAATGAAAACGAGATAGTGTTCTTGACTTTCGGCCAACTTATGTGCTCTATCAAGACCGATTCTCAAGTTGATCAAAACAAAAAAGTTGTAGTACTCGAATTATCTAATAAACACAACTTGAATCACTTGAAAATGTTTTGAAATGATAAAATTATGGTCATTTTACTAAAGTCGTGCAAATCTGTCCGAAAAATGAAAACGGGATAGTGTTCCTGACTTTCGGCCAACTTATCTGCTCGATCGATGTGACCATTTTATGTATCATCAGCTACTCCCCCCGAGTTAGTGGGTCGTCACATGGGTTCGCTAAGTCATTCCTTTGAAAAGATGCACCACTAATGATGATGATTGAGTCTAAATCACTGCTTGAGTCACGCGCTGCATTAATTGAACGTGCGTCGGTTTAGCGGAAAAGATGCGGAAACCTAATCTTATTTAGGTCATCCGTAGTGCAGAGTCTGACACTTCTATTTTCCTTTCTTTTGAAACTACCGCTCTATTCATCTTCTGATTAGAAATGATTGTTCATTTTCTGATTAGATGATTGTTCATCTTCTTCATGGCTCAACAAAACCTTCTTGATTACACAACCATGGCCAAGGGCCTGAAGTACTTTGATGACAGGTTGCTTTCTGAGCCTAGCCATGCTGAAATCTGTACGAAGTTTGGGGTAAGGACCTGCCGGTGTAAGTCCTGAAGGGTGACCAGATGCCAATGTCATTACCGATGGGATTCATTTGTTTGCATCGAAGGATGCTTCAAACCGGAATGTGTTTTCCCATTCTGGATGTGATATAGGAATTATTGGATCTTCTGGGGATTTCTCCCGCCCAATTGGGGCCTAATGGATATAGGATTATCCTTCTCATCCTGATTAAGGCGAAGAAGGCTGCCGTCCGCGTGACTTCGCGAGTAATCCAGTTGTTGACTTCTCCTCAACTGATGAGTAATGTCGTCTATAAGATGACGTCGCTGACTTGTTTCGTGAACCTGCCAGATGATTTTAAGTTCTAGCAGAAGTACTTCTTCTTAGTCCGTGCAGATTCAAAGTATTTCTGGTGCAAGGGTCGTCCGATCGAACGAGAATTCAGGCTGCTTCGTAAGTTCAGCTTTTATTTTTTACTTTGATATTCTTGATTACAGGCTAGTTGATCATTGCTTGTGTTTCTTCGCAGGAAGGTTTCTCACTACTCCCCTTACCCTAGAGGAGCAAAACAATATGGAGACGTTCCGCGGCTTGTCGATGAAGAACGTGGTGGATGTCATAAGCGTCCCCAACTTCATTCGTAGTAGGTTGTGGGACAACTGGCACATGGCTCCACTGTTTACCGAGCGTCACGAGTTAAGTCGAAAAATGGGGACCCTTCTACGAAGAGGAAGGAGGATGGGACTAAAGCTTCTATTCCGCCTGACGTGGAGGAGGAGTCTGAAATGCTTGCCTATTTCGTGAGTTCGAAGAGGTCCCGTGTCAAAACTGGGTTGCCTTCAACACGACCCGTTCCAGTGGGAGAAGTGGGCGAGTCTGATCGACCAATCAGGGTGGAGTCTGATGTGTCCGGATGGGAAAAGGATTACTTGCGGTTTGCAGGGGTTGAATACAGGTCAAACCTCAGTGATGGGCATGTTGAAGCTTTGAATGAGCGTCTGGTATAGGTTGCAATGGCAGCTTCTGCCGATGTCGATTCACGTGGGACTATTCCAGTGGAAGGCTTTAGTGAAGATTCGCCTGAGGTTGTAGAATTTGATCATCCCATTGGTGCGCCGTCTGAAAGTGGGCGTGGTCAATGATCCCTGGCAAGTCCTCGTAGACCATCGGGATCCGTGCTGGGTGGACTAGGTGTCGAGACGTACCAGAAGAGTCGTCATTAGCTTTGGCAGACTAAGCTTGTTCGGTTGGAGAGGGGTTCCGTCAGTTTGAGAGGGTGCGTACCCATGTCCGCTAGTGTCACGCATTGTGCGGACAACACTACCTTAACACAAACAAGCAATTCGTAGGTACGATCCGTGCGTCAAGGCTGATTTGGATTTGTGCTCATGCCAAGCATGTAGCAGAATATTGTTTGAATGGTAGGCCGAGCCTTTGGGCCTGCAGAGGAAGAGTTAGGGTTTCCTGTACGGTTGCGCTACGTGTACGGCATAGATCGTGCGGTGACACGTGTACGACATAAGCTGCAGAATGGTTGAGTATCGGTTACTCCCTCTCAATTGATGGGGTTGTGTGCATCTCCATTAATTGAATGAATGTGGTCTGCGCAATTTCCTTGGGAACCGTCATCTCTTCACTTCCCATACAGTATTCAATGTTTGGCAGTTAATGCAGGAGCTACCATTTGGTGAACCATTATGTCTATATAATGGCGTTTTCCAATCGCTGTAGCATTATCTTTCTTAGAGCTTATTTCCTGTAATGTTCTTGTTTGAAGAAAATGTTTTGGGTTTTTCAAAGGCTGAAGGGAGATCTCTAGCAATGGAGTCCTCAAATGTTCTAACATTTGCACTAATAGCACAACGATAGTTGTTGTTATGCATGGTCACCTGTTCTGAGTGGGCACGTAGTTGATCTACTGAGATCTCGTAATTTCTTCTCATATTGCAGAGAAGTAGTACGAGTTTTCTACCAAGGGAGATGCCTTGGTGTTACTACATGCCACTTGTGTCTGTGCATGTGTGGATCTCGCTACTAACCAATGGCTGATCAAAGTGTTAGCTGATGTGCGATGCTTCCGGGTGTGGTATCTCTCAGTCACTCTTAGCGCCATGCATGGGAAAATTGGTCTCGCTTGGCAGCACTGTGAGTCCTTGTCTGCTTCACCGCTTGTGGCCATCCTCATCTGCCTTCTTCCATCCTCTCTAGAGGCCAACAACCATATGAGGAAGTTTGTAAAGCGGTGAGATGTCTCTTGAGGAAATCAACAGTCCATTTTAAGGTCTACAACGTTGTTGTACGGGCACTTTCCTGGGGTGATTAACGAAGCAATTTAGCCGCTCAGTCCTTTCAATCCTTTCTGACACCTTGTATTTATCTTGGGAATGGGTCCGTTCGCATATCTTTGTTGTCTCTTGCAGATTGCTCGCATTGGAGGGTCAGCACGACCTTCTTCGGATACGGTTACGTAGTTAGATCATCTAAGCGAGTCTTTACTTCATGTCGCACTGATTTCAGATGTTTGTAGTATATAGTCTTTTGTATCCGCCTCAAGGCGCTTGATGTTACATATTTCCAATAATCAATAGAATTTGTTTCTATAATTCTTCCTTTATTTCTTAAATGATTGCAAATCACATAAGTCTTTTAAGAATTAAAACTCTACAATGACTATGGAAAAGGAAATAAACAGTTGCAAGTAGACTGACTGTTGATGGAGAGAGATTGATCATGGCCCTGATGTGAACTCGGATGGCCCTTGCAGATACTTAGCGTTCTCCAGCAGACTGTCAAGACTCGTGGCAGATGCGTCTGTCCTCATCCACGGGTTGTGCCAGCATCTCCAGTAAGGTCCGCTTACAAAACCTATACGACTGGTCTTCATTCTGTCCAACCCCATGATGGACATAGATTATCCCTGGAATCTCCTTCTCTATTTCTTTAACTGACTCCCCATGTCCTTGGTTCATTTTTGTCATTTATTAGAGTTCAGAAATTATTTCAGTTTGCCACTACGGATCCAGTACTCAACTTCATACTTCAAACTCTTGCAGTCGCTAGTATCGTGGCCACCCTTCTCCACGCTGCTTCGGGGGCCACTTTAGATCTTCCCAGTTTTTCATGGAGTTTAGCACGTATGACAGGTTGGAATTAAGGGGTGTCACAATTCTGGATCAAATGTAGTTGGATGTTTGCTCTGACCTAAATCGACTAGGGTCTGACCTGTTGTCACTGCGCTTTATCTTGCTTCATTATTCTCCCTCGCGTATCTTTTCCTCCTTCTTGTCCTTAGGAGCAGAGGGCTTCTTCTCGCATTCGGTTTCCCTCTTCACGGTTCTCAGCTCCTCTGTGCTTCTAACCGCTCTTTAGGAGCTCTGTCATGTTCAGAGGGGGCTTCAAGGTGAGATCTTCATAGAGCTTTCCTTCCTTGAGGACCGCAGTGAAGGCTATCACGACCGTATCATCGCTGCATCTGTCAATGAGAGTCAGCTCGTTGTTGAAGCGCGTGACATATTATCTGAGAGTCTCGTGGGAACTCTGCTTTAGAGAGAGTATGTAGTGTGGGCCATTTCGAAAACGCTGGCTCCCAACAAAACGTGTCAGGAGATCCTTTGCCAGTGTCTTGAAGGAATCGATCGACCTCAGCGGAAGGTTGTGGAACCACGTCAGTGCTAACTTCTTCAGGATAGTGGGAAAAGTTCTGCACATTATTGACTCGGATCCTTATTTGAAGGCCATTATGAGTTGGTAATGGTGCAGGTAGTCAAATGGATCGGTGGTTCCGTCGTAGAAGTCGAGCTTCGGGGGAGTGAACTTCCTCGGAATGGCCTCATACATGATCCGGTCCACAAACGGTGGGACAGAGAGGCAGTACAATACGTCTGGATCGTGCGCCCCTCTGCGAAGAGGGTTCTGAGGGTCGAGTCTCTCTGCCTTGGTGGCGGACTCAATGTTAGCCGCGCAGCCTCCCCTAGTCCAATGAGAACTAGCGGGGGCTTGTCTTTCCTGTGCTTGCTCCCTACCATTCTCCGATGGAGGCCCGTGCTGCTCCTGGTCTCCATTGGCAAGTGGTAGATTTTGTCGCGTGAGAGCCTCCACCGCCTTGGCGATCTGTTGTACTTGAGATGACAACATATTGATTCTAGGGTCCGTCGTTGTTGTTGTCGGCGCAGGGGCGTAAGTCTGTTGAGAGCGGCGGTGCTGCATCGACCTGAGCATTGACGTGTCCAATTGTTCTCTGTTATTGCATGACCTAGTGGTCACC
This sequence comes from Berberis vulgaris, assembly GCA_963556465.1. Taxonomy (NCBI): domain Eukaryota; kingdom Viridiplantae; phylum Streptophyta; class Magnoliopsida; order Ranunculales; family Berberidaceae; genus Berberis; species Berberis vulgaris. The sequence goes on from OY747135.1 coordinate 23,271,471, forward strand.
ATTTCTTTAGGTTTTGAAAGGAGACGACACTAGTGAAAAGTTAAGAACTTTGTCGTCCCCACGGACGGCGCCAAACTGATGCAGTCATTTTTCGCTCCCTATTTTGACTTAGACTCGCTGACCTGCACAAATAACGCATGTGAGCCACGGACCACTGTTGTGGTGGCTGATGACACTCCGATGCTAAAGTCAAACATGGATCTGAGGAATGCGTAATGTTGTAAACATAGAACTTGTAGCGTACCATAGCTTGCCAACTTCATGTCTTATTTATAGTGCAAAAGTCCTGGTTCTACCATGCCATCGTAGACGTAGTTTAGGAAGGAGATCTTCGTGGAGATTCTTCTCTAATTAGGAGTCGTGTTGTAGGAGGAAAGTTCCATGTTAGCCCTGTGTCCTAGATACGTGGGAGATAATTCCCAATCCAAAAGCAATCCGTAGAAGGGAGTTTCCCTGTGTGGATTGTACTCTGGTATTTGCTTCCTAGATAGAAGCAAATAGCTGTTGTAATTGTCCATCCGAAGCTGATCCTCGAGATACTTACCTTAGTAGGATTTACGGGTATTGAAAATAGTTGTGAAACGTGTGGGCCTAGCATGCTGTAAGAGTCTGGGTCCGTCTGGCGGACTGGATTAGGCTGGCTTAGAACCGCTTGGGCCAGATCAGTGTTGGGCTGACGCTGGACTCGTAATTCCTCGAGATCATCATAACACGTGTATGGCTAAGGGATGTGACCGTTTTTATGTATCATCAATCATGTTAAAAAGTTTAATTAAACTTTACTTATCAATCAAATGAGTCCAACAAACAACCTTTTTGGAGCTTTGATATTCGGCATTCAGGGTTTTTCAGTATCAACATTAAGTATAAGACTTTCAATTTAGTGTTTGTTAACTTTCAGTGTAAGACTTTGAATTAGTGTTTTTAACTAACAAGCTACTAAAAATGCTACCATGCCTATCAAAAGGGGTTTACACTAAGGACAAGATGCAAACTTAGTGAGGTCGAGACGTTGTGTTGCATATCTTGATGCATCATTAACAATTGAAATGAACTTTCCGTGGTTTCTGAACTAGTTTTAATCAATAAAATAAAATCATAACCATTCTAACAAAGTGCAAGAGGTTCCACAAAAAAAAATTTGGGGGGGGGGGGGGGGGGGGGGGGGGGTGTCATTGTGTGGGACTTCAGAAATGAGGGGTGTCATTGTGTGGGACTTCAGAAATGAAATCAAAAGTTTTGTATTCATGAACAATAGGGCTTCTGCAACTTTTACAATGTCTAAGTTCTTTTTTTTTTTCGTTTGACATAAACTATGGATCCTTGTAATTTTCCCCCATTCTTAAAATACCAAAAGAGATTGATGAGGAAAGGAAAAACTTATGATTAATTTTTAGAACCATTTTTGTTATTGAGTGTTTTATCTGTTGAGATTTGATTTGATTGGATATTCAACATATTCTGTAAAGATCTCAACATATTTTGTTGAGATTTGATTTGATTTGATACTTAGCATATTCTGTGAAAATCTCATAATATTCTGTAAATATCTCAGCTTTGTAGGCACAAAATAATATCCTCTTATGTATAGCTCCTTAGAATAATCTCCTTCTATGTAGACTTTATTCTATACATGTATATATCATCTTTGTAATGATCAACATCAATAAACAGAAATACATTTTTTCATATTTAAGTTTTCATGGTATGAGAGCGTTGATCCTAACGTCCCTACCAAGCTTCCGCAAATTTTTATGGAGGATACTGATTCAATAAGTGTCATCCAAAACACTCCCAACACCAACAAAACCATCGACCAATAAAACCAAAATACTACTCATCAAACCATATCCTTTTTTTTACCATTGACCCATCTGATCCTCTTTTTATCCATGCCTCAGATCATCCAAGTATGATTCTTGTGCCAAATGTTCTTGATGGAACCAGCTATGCTATGTGGAGACGTTCCATGTTGGTGAGCCTTAGTGCCAAAAATAAACTGGGATTCATCAAAGGAACTATACCTACACCAAGTGAATCTGATCCTAAATATTCACTATGGCAACGATGCAATGATATGGTTCTCTCTTGGATTCTTAACTCTTTAAATCAAGAGCTTGCCAATAGTGTCCTCTATGTGGAAACTCCTTCTGAAATCTGGTTGGATCTGTAAGAAAGATTCTCACAAGGTGATTTTTCTCATCATTATCAGATTCAAGTTCCATTGTAGAGTTAAAGCAAAATTAAGATTCCATTTTCATTTATTACACCAAGATAATATCACTATGGGATGAGTTGAAAATGTGTGGTCCAACTGTTCCATGCACTTGTGGAGGACTCAAGCAACTGTCAGACAAAGAAGAAAGGGTGAACCTTGGACAGTTTCTTATGGGCTTGAATGAGACATATTCAGCTGTTAGAGGGCAAATCATGCTTATGCACCCTTTACCAACTATTAAGAAAGCATTTCGTTTTTATGTGAGGAAGAAAAACAAAGAGGACTAGCTAAACACAAAATTACTGAACAGGTTCATGCCATGAATGTCAGACAATCAGATTCTACTTCACAACGAAAGAATTCCTCTCGGACTTGGACTCCTAGCTCATCAAAGACACAAGGGTCTAAGAAACTACTTCATTGTACCTACTGTGATGGAACTACACATACAGTGGAGAAATGTTTTTATTTGATTGGATTTCCTATTGGACACAAACTTCACGGCAAAGATGTACAACCTCCAAATCGGGCTCGAAAGGTTTTTGCAAATCAAACAGGAGTTGAATCATCTCACACAGTCACCAAGGCCACCCAAACTTCTGATCAACCTATTCAATTCACTCCTGAAGAATTCTCACAAATCAAAGGTTTTTTCCGAAAATAAAAATCCACTGTCTCAGCCAATTATACAGGTAACTCTACTCCATTTTTTTCATCATCCACATCCCAAAATTTCAATTCTTTTCCTGGATCATTGATAGTAGTGCTACAAATTATATAGCTACTTCAGTCATAGATAAAGTCAATGTTCCTATATTTTCTCAAGTCACCTTGCCAAATGGTTCTTATGAAAAAATCACAAGTGTTGGTTCGGCACATATTACACAAAAACTACATGTTCATGATGTTCTCTGTGCACCCTCATTTCATGTGAACTTTCTTTATGTCAGTCAACTCACATCTTCCCTCAATTGTTCCATTTACTTTTTTCCTACTTTTTGTATATTACAGGACCTAGCTATGAAGAGGATGATTAGCCCGGGGAAGTAGAGTAAAGGATTGTACTATCTTATATCACAATCAGAGTTGCATCCGCCTTCACCAACCTCATATCAAGTCTTTTTCCCATCAACAGCTATTTGGCATAAAAGACTAGGACATCCATCCAAATTGCCTTTTCAGTTTCTATCCAAAATAATTCAAACTTTTCTTCATGATCCTCAACATTCATGTGATGTTTGTCCTTAGGCAAAACAAACAAGGTTATCTTTTCCTATAAGCTCTATTCAAAGTACTCATTCTTTTGATCTTATACACTGATATTTGGGGTTCACCTAAAATTGAAACACACACTAGTGCACACTATTTCTTAACTATTGTGGATGACCACACCCGTTTTACGTGAATTTTTCTTATGAGATTCAAATATGAAACACAAGGCATGTTAAAAACATTTATCACTTTTGTCAACACTCAATTTAACTGTCAAGTTAAAAGCATACGGAGTGATAATGGTCTAGAATTCACTTCTTTAAAGCCATTTCTCTCTACTCTTTGCATCCTCTTCCAAAGTTCATGTCCACACACATCTCAACAAAATGGTGTTGTCGAAGGAAAGTATCGACACCTTCTCAATGTTGATCGTGCCTTAAGATTTCAAGCAAATTTACCATTGAAATTCTAGGGTGAAAGCTCACTCATTGTCACTTATCTCATAAATCGACTTCCTACCCCCGTTTTGAACCATAAATCACCATATGAGCTCTTATATGGCAAACCTCCCACATATACACATCTATGCGCTTTCGGTTGTCTTTGTTATGCCACCAACTTGCAACCTTTGGCCAAATTTTCACCAAGAGCTCGTCGATGCATTTTTGTTGGATATTATTCTAGTAAAAAAGCCTATCGAGTTTATGATCTTACCACTCGATAGTTCTTCACTAGTCGTGATGTTTTTCATGAAAGTGCATTTCCTTTTTCCACTCCCACTTCATCCAATTCTTCACCATCAATATCTCTACTTTCCATATCTCCTGACTTCAATGATATTCCAATTCCAATTTCATCCTCTACCCCTAACTCATCAACCGAGACAACTTCTCCTTCATCTCACTCTTCTCATGATCTCTCACCATCATCACCAAACCCAACAACATCTTCATTACCATTATCTTCTCCTTCTCCATACTTAAACACATCTTCTCATATTCTTCGTCGTAGCGAACGACCTAGACAACCCTCTGTTATTCTTCGTGACTTTCATTGTGGCCAAGTTGGTACGTCATCTTCCTCTACAACCTCAGGCAAGTTTTCCCCTTCTCGACCAAGTACTAAATATCAATTATCAAACTTTATTTCCTACCAGTCAATATCTCATTCTCATCAGTTATTTGCTAACACAATTTCTAGCACTCTTGAGCCTACAACATATGAACAGGCACTATGTGATCCAAAGTGGTGTGAAGCAATGCAGACTGAGCTCACTGTCCCTAGTTCTATTATCTCACAATCATCGTCCCATAGGCAGCAAATGGGTTTTCTGAATCAAATATAAATCAGATGGCTCAGTAGAACGGTACAAAACACGTTTGGTAACCAAAGGATATGCCCAAAAAGAAGGCTTGGACTATCACGAGACTTTTGCTCCAGTTGCTAAGTTAACTACAGTTTGTTGTCTCCTTGCATTGGCAGCTGTTCGAAATTGGCCATTATTTCAAATGCATGCCAACAATGCTTTCCTTCATGGTGATTTGCATGAAGAAGTGTACATGAAGCCTCCACCAAGACTTTGTCGACAGGGGGAGAAGTTTGTGTGTCGACTTCACAAGTCCCTTTACGGATTCAAACAAGTGCCTAGAAATTGGTTCTTTAAGTTCTCAAAAGCCATTAAACTGGTCGTTTTTTCTCAATCACAGTCAGACCACTCTCTTTTTGTGCAAGAAAAATGTTCAACTCTAACCATGGTCCTGTTTTACGTGGATGACATGATCATCAAAGGAAACAATGACAAAGCTATTCAAGATCTCAAGTTTTTTCTTCACAAACAACTTCACATAAAAGACCTTGGTAATCTCAAGTATTTTCTCGGTTTGGAAGTAGCAAGATCAAAAGCTGGGATTGTCATAGCTCAGCGAAAATACACACTGGAAATTCTTGATGATGTTGGACTTCTTGGAGCTAAACCTGTTGACTTTCCCATGGAACAAATTTTGCAGCTTACAAATGATCAAGGTGAATTATTGAATGATGCTTCACGCTACAGAAAATTAGTGGGATGATTACTTTATCTTACAATTACTTGACCGAATATCATGTATTTTGTGAACATCTTAAGTCAATTTATGCACGCACCAAGGAAACCTCATTGGGATGCTTCTCTTCCTGTTATGAGATATTTAAAGAAAAATCCAGGGCTCGATTTACTATTTTCTTCCAACAACTCTCCACAACTAAGAGCTTATTGTGATGCAAATTGAGCAAATTGTCCTATGACAAGAAGATCTACATCAGGTTAGTATGTATTTCTTGGAGATTCTCTAATTTCATGGAAGACAAAAAAAACAAAAAAAGTCTCCAGGTCATTTGCTGAAACTGAGTATAGGTCCATGGCTGCTGCAAAATGTGAACTTACTTGGCTTAAATATTTGTTTAAAGATGTGTAGGTTCGTTTGAAACCGATTACTTTGTTCTGCGATAATCAAGCAGCACTCCATATTGCTGCAAAGATCCAAGCAGTGAATTAATAAGCATATCGAACTTGATTGCCATGTTGTGAGAGAAAAGATTCAAGTAAGTGAAATTGTTACCAAATTAGTTCCCTCATATCTTCAGTTAACCGATGTCTTCACTAAGGCTTTAGGATGAAACATTTTTACGAAATTAATAAGCAAGTTGAACATTCTCGATATTCATGCTCCAACTTGAGGGGGAGTGTTGAGATTTAATTTGATATTCAACATATTCTGTGAAGATCTCAGCATATTTTGTTGAGATTTGATTTGATTTTATACTCAACATATTTTGTAAATCTCATAATATTCTATAAAGATCTCAGCTTTACAGGCACAAAATAATCTCCCCCTATGTATAATTCCTTAGAATAATCACATTTTATGTAGACTTTATTCTATACATGTATATATATCATCTTTGTAATGATCAACATCAATAAACATAAATACATTTTCTCATCTTTAAGTTTTCATTATCTGCTTAAAATGGCATTCGAAGTTGCGAGCTAACCTCCATGTAATCTATCAAGGTAAATATTCAGTGTATCGATGTATTCCTCGGATCCTAATCCTGTCATTGCCCACAGTACATCTTCACCATGAATTGTCTTTCTATTCTCTTTCTGGCACTTCTCACTCGCTCTGAATCAATTAAAAAAAACTCTTAATGTTTAGAATAATTTGCACTTTGCCCCCTATTATAAATAGCTAATTAATGAGTAGACTCATCATTAATCACTATTGCAGTTACCCCCTTGACTAGCGGTCAACGTTCAAAGACCGTAAATTTTCAAAGCAAATTACCAAAATGGCTCTCAAAAATCAAAGGTTGAGATTGAATCTTTCGTATCTCAAACATCTCATCTCGAGGAAAATCCTAAGGCCCAACTGAAATCGTAATCGTATCTCGAGAAGAATCAAACAATTGATGTTAAAAAAATCTTTCATCTTAAACAACTCATCTCAAGGAAAATCTAACGGTCCAAATTTAATAATACACACATCTCTAGGTAAATCTAACGGTCCAAATTTAATTATGCACACATCTCGAGGAAATCTGACGATTCAATACACATCTCGAGAAAACTCTTATGGCCCAGCTCACATCTCAAGAAAACTCTGACGGCTAGATTTATTCGTGCACGCGTCTCAAGGAAATTTAACGATCCAGTACGCATCTCGAGAAAATCTAACATCGGAATATATTTTAATTTTGTCGTTTACCCATAAAATAAATTACTAGCAATAACTTAACCCTATAAAATAAATTTGAATTTAGTCTTGCCCTCTTAAACAGAACAGACCTTAGAGATGATCAAGAAAATTTTGATTGTCTTCTTCTTCCTCCTCCTCCTCCCTCATCTTCCTCCTCTATCTCGCAGCCTCGCCACCACCTCCCCCTTCATCCTCCCTCATCTTCCCCATTCCTCCACTTCCTCCTTCATCCTCATTTTTTCTCCTTCATCCACTTCGTCATTCCTCCTCTGTTTCACAACCCCTATAATAAAGTTAGAGCTTCATTCATCACTCCTCCACTTCCTCCTTCCTTCCCCTCCCTCCTCCTTCCTCCCCTTTCATCTCTCAGGTTTGTTCTGTTTCAGGGGGCAAAATTAAATTCAAATTTATTCAGACCTCAGATTTCTCAAGATGCATGCACGAAAAATCCCAAATGACAAATTGTTGAACTGTCAAATTTCTCGAGATGTGAGCTGGATCGTTAGATTTTCCTTATGATACGTGCATAAATTAATCTGAGTCGTCAGTTTCCTCGAGATGCGTGAACAAATAAACCTGAGATGTCAAATTTCCTTGAGATGCGTACTCGATCGTTAGATTTTCTAGAGACGTGTGCCTGACTGTTAATTTCCTCGAGATGTGTGTTGGATTGTCAATTTTTTCTCGAGATGCGTGCATAATAAAATTTGGACCGTTAGATTTATCTAGAGATGTGTGTACTATTAAATTTGGATCATTAGATTTTTCTCGAGATGAGTTGTTTAAGATGAAAGATTTTTCAAAATCAACTATTAGATTTTTCTCGAGATACGATTATGATTTCAGTTGGACCTTAGGATTTTCTTCGAGATGAAATGTTCGAGATACGAAAGATTCAATCTCAATCTTTTGATTTCTGAGGGGCATTTTGATAATCAACTTTAAAAATTGACGGTCTTTGGACGTTGACCGCTAGTAAATGAGGTAACTGCAATAGTGATTAATGATAGATCTACTTATTAATTAGTTATTTATAATAAGGGGCAAAGTGCAAATTACCCTAATATTTAAATCAAACACAAAAGCAAACCATCAACCAACCAAAGAGAATCACATATGCATTGGTGATGAAGTTGATGAACTTGGACACACATTCCTGCCTGCATGGTTTCTTTGGCATTCTTTGAAATCTTTCCATAGGGTGGAAGTCCTTTCTTTATAATCTTGCTTATGTTATAAATCGGAAGGTACTTGTCATGATCTCTTGGACCCAGCTCACTGCTCTCGTCCCTACTCGATGGATCCACTAACTTATAACTCCAAGGATCCATCTTTGCCACTTGAACCCTGTCATCTAAGAAATGTGAAGAAACTTGGACAGGGAAAGAGAGGAAATTTTTTAAAGAGTAACTCAAGAAACATAATTGGGTTTACCTGGTGAGAAAAAGAAAAAAGAGGAGAGGATGTGAACAAATGGAGCTTCGTGATCATACCACCAGTGATGGAATTTTATAGTCTAGTGTTGGGTTTAAGTCAGTTTACAAGTAACTAATGGGGCTCCCCACAGTTACAAGTGCGATGTTTTTTTTTTGAAAGGCCTACAAGTGCGATGTTGACACCTTGAATGATTTGTTTTCCATGTTTATTTTCCCTTCTCTAGATGAAAAATAATGTCCACAGCATTCTTCTTTTTATATAGATACTTCCACAATTTATACTAATAATAATAAAATGGTTTTTTTTTTTTTTTGAGTTTGGCCCTTATTAATTTATACCTAATAAAGCTTGACCCAGACTTAAAATTTTAATTGAATCTAATCCTCATTTTGTAACATATCTGTTCGGTCAATTATATTGACCAGTTAATATTATTTAATTAACTAAACTACCTTCATCATAAATGCACATGTCAGATCCATAAAATCCTCAAAAATACATCTAAAGGTCTAATGCTAATCTCGAGGTAATAGTATGGTTGAAAAAAACCTGAAGTAAAACACCACCATCCCATAAAAACAACATCAATATTTCCCTCCAACTATCAAATTCATGATAATAAAATGGGCGAAAGAAATCAAATTAAACATTGTGTGATGTTCCCGAATCGAAGCTAACGAACTTCACCTTCTTCCAAATCGAAACCTTCCAGCCACCGGGCTCCCCTTTCTTCTTATGTGTAGCCTTTTCCATCGCATGCCCCTCCATCATGATCACATTTGGTTGGAGGTTGGCGGTTAGAACCAACTCATTCGTTGGGTAGTGGCAGATGTAGACCACTAATCACATCCATTTTTTTTTTTTTCAATTCCCAAATTGATTTAGAGTATAAAATAGAGTTCAATATCATTTTCTTGTTGGAAATTGATTATATTAGCCATGTGGCGAGCAAATGAGGAATTTCATTTCTATGAGTAATTTGGGTTTGAATATTCATTGATGCTATTATTATCTTGTAGATCTATGCTAGTTTCTCCCTTTTTTCGCTTTTTCTTATAGTCGAGGAAATGGGCGAGGGAGGAGGGTGCAACCCTTCATCCCCTCGAGATGTGTGTCATCGCGCATCTCAAAGGGGATGAAGGGTTACACCCTCCTCCCTCGCCCGTTTCCTCGCTAATTAGAAGGGCTCCCCTTTTTATTTCGTGTTAAATAGGGCGCAGGTAGTGGCAAATGCAGGTGGGGTGGATTGGTGTAGGATTTGGTAAAGAGAACAGTGAAGAAAGAAGATGTATGGGTTTGGAGAGGGTTGTGTTTTGAAGAAAAGTTTATAATGACAAAATGCGTTGATTGTTTTTTTCAGCCATATGATTATCTCGAGATTAGCATTAGACATTTAGATGCAATTTTTGTGTGTGGATTTTATGGGTCTGGCATGTGTATTGCATGTACATTCATAATGGAAGTATTTTAGTTCATAAAATAATATTAACTAAGTCAATGTTTTCCTTGACCCAACAAATATTTTAGAAAATGAGAATTAAGTTTAATTAAAATTTTAAATGAAGGCCCAACTCTATTAGTTATAAATTAAGGAGGGCCAAAAAAACTGAAAAATAAAATATATAAAAAATAAAAAATAAAAAATAAATTAAAATAAAATAGTCTGCAATGTGGTAATAAATTCATTCTGGAATAAGTTGCAAACTTTACGACTAAAAATACCATTGGTGAGCCTTTTTCATGAACAATGTATCTTGTGATTTTAAAATTTAAATTTAAGGATTCTTTCAAGTATCACAAATAGCATCCTGAAATTAAAACAAATAGTACCTATGGTATCACCAAGGTAGAACACTATAGATCCTCAAATTAGAGCTAGCTCAATCTAGAGGCTCATAAAAGAGCAGAATAACTATGATTAAAAGTACTTCACTACATTGATAATACTTGATACGTGACTCATGTTTTGATTGATGCATTATATAAGGTAGACCTTAAGCACAATGCCCTTTTATATCTGATTAGAAAAACATTTAACTAGACTAGGGTTTTGACTTGATTTACGTGCGTGAATATTCAGTACTTATATTTTAGTTTTTTATAATCTTTCAATAAAGTAAAAATTATTATTGAAAAAAATTATTATTGAAATTCTAAATAAAATAAATTATTTATAATTTTAAACGCCTATATATAATTTGAACCTTTTTTATTGTCAAGGAAAGGGGCGAAGAAACCAGCGAGGGGGGGGGGGTATACCACTCATCCCCCTCAAGATTCGCACTGCTGCGCATCTCGAGGGAGATGAGTGGTCACACCCTCCCCCTCGCTGGTTTCCTCGCCATTTAGAATTTCTGGTATAGTTTACAAAATAATTAAGGGCTTTGAATAAGTTATGTTAGAGGCTTAGCTATAATTAACAATATTCGAAAGAAGCAAGTTTTGATCGTAAATAATCTGAATTTGGAGTGTAATAGTTTTTATTTAAAATTACAAAATCACCCATGGTCACTGTTCACCTACCTATTGGTTTTTCTTGTAAATATGATAAAATTTGGAGATTATTTTGGACAATTCGAAAATCAGGTTGACACACAATTGTCATTGTTCATGAGGGAGCTCTCCCTATGTATTTTAGATGTGGAAGAACACATCTCTCCTATAAGCTCACATTTGGCTTCATTAAGAAAAATTTGTACACCTCTAATTACATTCACAGGCAAAAGCAACACCTATCAATTTAATATTTTCAAAAAAAAAAAAGACTTCACCGAGGTAGAAATGAAAACATGTTCATGTCTCTGCAATTAATGTCTTTTGATGATATACCAAAACGGTCGCAACCCTAAGCTATACACGTGCCCGAATGTCAGCCCAACTCTAATCCGTTCTAAGCGTTTCTAAGCCCGCCCAATGTAGTCCGTCAAATGGACTCGAACTCTTACAGTTTGCTAAACCTAATGCGTCTCACAACTATCATCAATACCCGTAAGCTCTGCTAAGGCAAGTATCTCGATAATCACCTTCAGACAGACAATTACAGCAGCTATCCGCTTCCAACTAGAAAGCAAATACCAGAGTGCATATCACACAGGAAAACTTCCTCTCACAGATTACCCTCAGATTGGGAACTATCTCCCTCGTATCTAAGAGCACAAGGCTAACAGGAAAATTTTCTTCTACAGCACGACTTCTAATTAGAGAAGGATCTTCACGAAGATCTTCTGCCTAAACTACGCCATCAATGACCGAGTCGATCCAGAACTCATGCACTATAAATAATACATGAAGTTGGTAAGCTAAGGTACGCTAAAATTCCATGTTTACAACATTACACATTCCTCAAATCCCTATCTGACATTAACATCAGAGTACCATCGGCCACCACAACGGTGATATGTGGCTCTCGTGCGTTCCTTGTGCAGGTCAGCAGGTCAACATGACTAGGTCAAAACAATGAGTGAAAAACGATTGCATCATCTTTCATAATTACTGCATGTAATGCTAAGATAGGCACTTTTAGATAAATAAACTAATATGTTTAATTTTAGTTTTTTAAGGGTTTTCTTTAGTTTGGCACTCATTAATTCATATCTATTAGAATTTGACCCTCGTTTTGAAAACTAATAATTGACTCTAACACTCATTTTCTGACAAAACCATTAAATCCACATCATTGACTGGTCAAAACTAATTTTCAAACTATTTTGCTCTTATCTTGAATTAAAACATAGTTTATTGAATCTAACCCTTCATTCTTACCCATCTTCTCCAATTTCCACCCATAAAATTTTACCCATCTTTTCCACCATTCATTCTCTTGCAAAACCACCATACTAAATTCATCTACCGCTCTCCTCCCTAATCTCTCCATCTACATCTCCATTACACATGCATATTCCTTGCTTTCAAACTGCACATCTAAACTCTGGAGATTGCTACAATTTTTAGTCACCCAACTAGGACCCAAAAACAACTCTCTTTTCTTTCTTTCTTTCTTTTCTCCTTTTTTAGTTTTTTGCTTGTTTTCTACCACCCATCCCCACTCATATTTCCTTCATCTCCAACGTCTCCCTTCCCTCCCTCGGTAACAAGCCTCATGTTAGTGAGATTAGAGGTTTCACTGAAATTACAAACTGTGAGAAAGAAGGGAACCCTCCTTAGTTGTTACTTGTCTCTACACTTTGGTTCGAATTGGGGAGCATAAAGAGTGTTGATTGATTAATAAAAGAAGGAGCACACAATCACAACATCACCAGCAGCAGTAGTCATCGTCTTTGCAATTGGTCCCTCTAGAGCCACGATCTAGACCTGCACAATTCATGGGGCAAGGTGTTGGAAGAGGAGGTTCAGCAGGCGGTGCTCAACTAGATGCAAAGAGAAATTCTAGCTGGCCTGGGAGGCGCGCCTGGGTCGCTGCCTGGGAGGCTCCTTGGCACGCGCCTGGGAGGCTCCTTGGCACGCGCCTGGGAGGCTGCCTAGCACGTGAATTGGTTTTTTGGAGGGAATTTCAGCAGCCAAAAATTGAAGCCCCAAATTCGATTTCGATTTTCATCAGATCCTCCCTCCCCAATTGAAGAAGAAAACCGAGAAGAAATCAAAGCTTGGTTTATCCTCCCTCCATCGCATCTTCCCTCCCCATCGAAGAAGAAGCTCCATCACACCCTCCCTCCCCATCGAAGAAGAAGCTCCATACCCTCCCTCTCCATCATCGACTCCACCGAGAGAAGAATCGAGAGAATCAGCGACCCATTCACGTGCAAACCATAGAAGGTAAGTGTCAAACTTGATTTCTTCTTGTGGGGTTCTAGATCTAGGGTTTCTAGATCTAGATCTAGAGTTCCTGACAAACTTTTTTTTTTTTTTTGTATGTGGGTTTCCGATACAAATAATCTTGCATGCAAGCAATGAAAACAACAATCTTATTTGTAGTCCAAGAACTAAAAGCATGAAATGTGAAATTACATATCAAGAACAACCTCAGACATGCTTCATTAATTTCTAACCACACCTTAGAGCTAGTGGTAAAAAGGAAGATAAGGTCTTGCCTGCAGAATCTTTAAAATCTAAGCATAAAAATGACATTTTAAGACCATAATATATGGGAAAATGTGTACTAGATATTCATAGGTTGCTATCATTTATGTACTCGTACATATTCAAACCAATTACCAATTCTCAATTCTCAATCGAAGACCACTCCTATCACCAACCAAAGACACCAAATTCAATATTTCCTTACAGCCTTCATTCATTTTGAGGCATCAGTCATTATAGGCCAGATTAAACAATGGAGATAGGCAAGATCTCTCTCTAGTTAAAGAAATCCTCACTGTGGCACATTTCCCAACTACTATGCTTCCTTTAGCAATACTATCTGGGTGTCCTCAAATGCAAGGTTAGCCATAGACAGAACATTATCAGCATGTTTCACTAGGGTCTCTGCATACCAGTGGAGGGAGAAGCGCCCATAGTAGCTGTCATAATCACCCCGATCACAAAAAAATCCAGTCTCATGTGGCCGAGAATTATATTGACCAGCATTATCAGGTCCCCTTGCCCAAAGTGAATGTCCACGCAGTTTTGCTGCTTTCCGTAGATTTTGTTGAAAATATTTATCATAGCACTGCATAGATTTCATTCATATACAGTCACCTAAATAACCCTAATAGATTTTGCTTGGTTAAACAATGGCATCCATAATTTTGTTGCTGGAACATTTTGGTCACTCTAATTGGGTCATTTCATTGCGCAAACACAGTGTAAAAAGACAATAAACACCATCTAATTCTTGCACACTAATCTGGACAAAATCCATAAACACCACCTCAGATATTCAATCAATTAGAACATTAACTAATGGAATCAGTGGTATTGCCATACCCATTTGCCAAAAAAAAAAAAAACATAAAGATCAATTTCAAACACTGATAAAAAATTGAAGATTGATAAGAACTCTCTAAAACCCATTTGCAGAAAAACAAATATGATTAAGTAGACACTTTAAAGGAACTATGAAACAGATTACAACTGCAATTACCTTAGTTTGGGTTTTTTGGAGAAATGATGAGAACCCAGTGCCGATGCTTTCTCGCCAAGAAAGACAAGCTCGTAGCTGCTTCGTTGCCTTCTTGACGCTGTCTCCTTTTGCTTTCAGAAATCTCTCCACGCAGGCTGTGTTGCAGAACTTCTCCTGAACGAGACAAGAAAAACATGTAATCCAAATGTTTGAATAAAATCGGAAGAAGAAGTGCAAAAAGTTGCTTCGAACTTAAAAGTAAAGTTAAATATGTTTCTTCAAATGAGCAAAACCAGAGAAAACGTATTGGTTTCTTCTTCAAATCAACCAGAGTTTTTTTTTTTTTTTTGTTCCTACTTCAACAACTGTACACAGAGAAGTTCACAACAATGTTCATCGGAAACCCACATACAAAACTCACATACAAAAAAAACAAAAAAAAAAAGTTTGTCAGGAACCCTAGATCTAGAACCCCACAAAAAGAAATCAAGAAGAAATCAAGTTTGGCACTTACCTTCTCTGGTTTGCACGTGAATGGGTCGTTGATTCTCTCGATTCTTCTCTCGGTGGAGTCGACGATGGAGAGGGAGGGTGTGGAGCTTCTTCTTCGATGGGGAGGGAGGGTGTGATGGAGCTTCTTCTTCGATGGGGAGGGAAGATGCGATGGAGGGAGGATAAACCAAGCTTTGATTTCTTCTCGGTTTTCTTCTTCGATTGAGGAGGGAGGATTTGATGAAAATCGAAATCGAATTTGGGGCTTCAATTTTTGGCTGCTGAAATTCCCTCCAAAAAACCCATTCACGTGCCAGGCAGCCTCCCAGGCGCGTGACAAGGAGCCTCCCAGGCAGCGACCCAGGCGCGCCTCCCAGGCCAGCTAGAATTTCTTAGATGCAAAATATCGCAATGTGAATCCTTATAGAACAATCCTTTGACCACCCAATTAACGCTGCACCAAACAGAATAACAGTTTTTTAACTCAATAGTTTTCAATGGCATGGTTATCATTCAATTTTTTTGGCATTGTCATCATTCATGATGCAGTCGTTTTTCACTCTCTGCTTTGATCTAATCTCGCGTACCTGCACAAGTAACACAGTGAATCACGGACTATCGTTGTAGTAACCAATGACACTCTGATACTAAAGTCAGATAGGAATCTGAGGAAGGTGTAATGTTGTAAACAAGGAATTTGTAGTGTACCTTAGCTTACTAATCTCGTGTCTTGTTTATAGTGCAAGAGTCTTGATTCTACCAGGCCATCATAGGCGTAGTTTAGGAAGGAGATCTTTCTCTATCAGGAGTCGTGATGTAGGAGGGAAGTTCCATATTAGCCTTGTGCTCCTAGATACGCGAAAGATAGTTCCCAATCCAAGAGTAATCCATAGAAGGGAGTTTCCCTGTGTGGAACGTACTCTGGTATTTGCTTCCTAATCGAAAGCAAAAAACTGTTGTAGTTTCCCGTTCGAAGCTGACCCTCGAGTTAGTGGGTCATCACATCGGTTCGTTAAGTCATCTCTTTGAAAAGATATGTCGCTCATGATGATGATTGAGTCTGAATCGCTGCTTGAGCCGCGCACTACATTAATTGAACGTGCGTCGGTTTAGCGTAAAAGATGCGAGAATCTAATCCCTATTTAGGTCATCCGTAGTGTAGAATCTGACTCTTCTATTTTCCTTGCTTTTGAAGCTACTGCTCTGTTTATCTTCTGATTAGAAAGGATTGATCATCTTCGTCATGGCTCAACAAAATCTTCTTGATGACGCGACCTTGGCCAAGGGCCTAGAGTTATTCGAAGATAGGTTGCTTTCTGAGCTTGGTCTTGCTGAAATTCATACGAAGTTTCGGGTCCCTGAGGACCTGCTATTGTATGTCCTGAAGGGTGACCTGACGCCAATGTCGATATCGGTGGGGTTCATCTGTTTGCATCGAGGGATGATTCAAATCGAAGTGTTTTTTCCTGTTCTGGATGTGATCTGGGAGTTCTTGGATCTTTTGGGGATTCCTCCAACCCAGTTGGGGCCTAATGGATATAGGATCATCATTCTCATCCTGATTAGGGTGAAGGAGGTTGCGTCCGCGTGACTCCGCGAGTAATCCAGTTGTTGACTTCTCTTCAACTGATGAGTAATGTCGTCTGTAAGATGACGTCGCCGGCTTGTTTCGTGAATCTACCCGATGATTTTAAGTTTTGGCAGAAGTACAATTTCTTAGCCCCTGCGAATTTGAAGTATTTTCGGTGCAAAGGTCGTCCACTCGAACGAGAGTTCAGGCCACTTCGTAAGTTCAAATTTTTCTCTTGACTTTGATATGCCTGATTGTAGGCTAGTTGATCATTGCTTGTGTTTCTTCGCAGGAAGGTTTTCCACTGCTCCCCTTACCCTAGAGGAGCAAAACACTATAGAGACGTTTCGCGACTTGTAGACGAAGAACATGGTGAATGTATTAAGCGTCTCCAACTTCATTCGTAATAGGTTGTGGAACAACTGGTACGTGGCCCCCATTGTTTACCAACGTCGCGAATTAAGTTGAAAGATGGGGCCTCTTCTAGGAAGAGGAAGATCGTTGGGGCCAAAGCTCTTGTTCTGTCTGGCGTGGAGGAGCTGTCTGAAACGCTTGCCTCTTTCGTGAGTTCAAAGAGGTCTCGTGTCCGATCTAGGTTGCCTTCAACGCGACCCACTCCAGGGGGAGAAGTGTGCCAGTTTGATCAGCCTGTCAGGGCGGAGACTGATGTGTCCGGCTGGGAAAAAGATTACCTGCAATTTGCAGGGGTTGAAGATTGGTAGAATCTCAATGATCCGCAGGTCGAATCTTTGAATGAGCATTTAATGCGGGTTGCAATGGCGGCTTCTGCCGGTATTGATTCGCGCGGGACTGTCACAGTAGAAGGCTTTAGTGAATATTCGCCTGAGGTTGTGAAATCTTATCGTCCCATTGGCGTGTCGTCTGAAAGTGGTAATGGCATAGGGCAAGTTTCTTGTAGTCTGCACTGTTCGTCGTCTCGTTTCAGGCCGCAACTAGAAGTGTTGGAGGGTCTTTTGGATAATTCGCTTCCTCCGAATTATGTCGATCTGCGTCTTGTCCCCGATGTAAGCTGCTTGAGGCTTGCCTTACTCGTCTGATTGGTCGACTGCAGCTGCTGCTATGGGCGATTTGCGATGGCTGAGCGTACGCATCAAAACGTTTGTGTCGAGTCAGGCGTCGTAAGCTTGGGCAAACACACTATGTAGCATTTATTTTGGCATTAGCCATGTGATTTATGTATCGGCTCGAGTGGCCTTTGTTGATCATAGGATGCCAGTCCGTTTGAGCGTGAAGACGCTGACTCAGCTAGATTCGTCCTTACGGCCGCTGTTTCGAAATAGATCTGGGGTCGTGTGGCAAGTTGCATGGGGCTCCCACTTTTCAAACGATGTGGACTACAAGTTCGAGGAGTAAGGATTTGGCGACTACACTGAAGAGCGGTAGTTCCGTGATGAGCCGTCGACATCAGTCAAGGACTGACTAGTCTTTACCTTTCGAACCATCTAGACCTACACGGTGGGGGCTACAAGTTCGAGTAAAAATGGTTCGGTAACCAGGCTGAAAAATAGTGGTCCCATGACAAGTCATCGAGATCAGTTCGGGACTATGCGCATCAAGCTACAAATTTGGGAGTTTTCGACGGCCACGCTAAAAAACAGTAGTCCCGTGGCAAGCCGGCGAAATCAATTCGCTGTTGACTAGGCTCCCACCTTCTAGACTATCTACACCCGCACAATGGGGGCTACAAGTCCAGGGTTGGTGATTCGACGGTCACGTTGAAAAGTAGTGGTCTCGTGGCGAGCCGTCGAAATCAGTTCGAGACTAACTAGACTCCCACCTTCTAAACTATCTACGCTCGCGCAGTGGGGCTACAAATTCAGGGTTGGTGATTCGGCGGCCACGCTGAAAAGAAGTGGTCCCATGACGAGCCGTCATTATAAGTTTGGGACTGACTAGGCTACCACCTTCCAAACCATCTACACCTGTGTAGTGGAAGCTACAGGTATGGGCTTTTATCAGAAGCATTTGTTGCCAATCATCACCAGCTGGGCTTATCTGATTGGGTTCGGCAACATTTACCACGAAGAGGGCAATGATCCCTGGCAAGTCGTCACCAGGTGTGATAGCGCTAATTAGACTCCCACTTCTTAAACCATCGGGTCCGCACTAGACGGACTAGGTATCGGGATGAACCAGAAGTCATCGTCATCAGCCTTAGCTAACTAAGTTTGCCAGGTTGGAAAGAGGTTTCGCTAGCTAGAAGGTGTACGAACCTACGTCCACCTGCATTGTGCATTGTGTGAACAAAATTACCTTAAATCAGCTAGTGATCCGTAGGTACGATCCGTATGTCAGAGTTTACTAGGATTGCTAGTGCTCGTGCCAAACATGTGGCAAGGTACTGTTTGAATAATAGGCCAAGCCCATGGGCCCGCGGAGGAAAAGCTAAAGTCTGTAAAAAGGTGGGATGTCTCTTGAAAAAATCAATAGCCCATTGTAAGTTCTACAACGTTATTGTACGGTCGCTTTCCTGGGGTGATTTGACGAAGCAATTGACCACTCAGTCCTTTCAATCTCATCTGGCACTTTGTCATTGATCTTGGGAAAGGGTCGAGCGAAGTCGTTTGAATATTTTTGATGTCACTTGCAGATTGCTCGCATCAGAGGGTCTGCATTGTTTACCGAGCGCCGCACTGTACTCAAATGCTTGTAATATGTAGTCTTTTGTACCCGCCCCACGACGCTTGTTGTTACAGCTTTCCAATAATCAATAGCGTTTGTTTTTGTAATTCTTCATTTATTTATTAAATGATTGCAAATCACATAAGTCTTTTAAGAATTAAAACTCTACATTGACTATTGAAAGGGAAATAAACAATTGAAAGTAGTCTGATTGTTGACGGAGAGAGACCGGTCCTGGCCTTGAAGTGAATTCGGGTTGCTCTTGCGGATCGATAGCGTTCTTCAGCGGGCTATCGAGACTTGTAGGCGTTACAGAGGTTACTGAAGAGTAAACCTTGTAGAAGGGTGAATCTCCGCACCGACAGAATGTCGAGGGATATGTTCCCACTTGCCATGACATCTTTGTTTCGTTGGGCGGAAGAGCATATTGCTCCTGTACCGCTTCAATGTGCTATCTCTGCCAACGTTTGACCTGGTACTGGTTCAAGCTGCTTTGCAGAATGTAGTTGGATCTTGGAGCATTCTATCTGTTTCAATGTGGCATAATGGCAGCCTCGTATCGTAGGTTGGTCTCCACGTATTGTCCCTTTGGAGTGGTTAGCGGTATACTTAACGCACTGGTGAAGGGTGAATACTACTGCTTCCATCTGGTGGAGCCATGTTCTTCCCAAGATAAGGTTGTAGGTTGATAGCGCATCTACTACCATAAAGTCCATAAACATGACATTTCTTAACTGTGGCTCCCCTGCCACTGTTGTTAACCTTATCTTTTCGAGGGGAAAGCATTTCTCCCCGCTGAATCCAATCAGCGGGTGATCCGAGAGTGTCAGGTTTTCCTCCTTGAAGTCCATGTTGTGGTACGCATTATAGAACAGGATGTTGAGCGAGCTTCCTGTGTCCACCAGAGCTCTATTTACCTCCCATCTTGTTATGAAGAAAGATATTACTAGGGCATCGTTGTGTGGCACTCAGACTCATTCGAGGTCCTTGTCCGTAAAGGTCAAGGTGGGAATGGGGCTCTGAATCCTCATGGCAGATGCATTTATCCTCATCCGTGGGTTGTGTCTGCATCTCCAGTAAGGTCTGCTTGCGAGACCTATACGACTGGTCTTCATTTAGTCTAACTTCATGAAGAGCATAGATTATCCCAGGAGTCTCATTATCTATTTTTTTTAAATAACTCCCTATGTCCCCAATTTGCTCCTGTCGCTTTTCAGAGTTCAGGAATTCTTTCAGTTTGCCTCTACGGATCCAATACTAAACTTCATACCTCAGACTCTTGCAGTCGTTGGTATCGTGGCCACCCTCTTTGTGGTATGTGCAGTACTTGTCATTGTCACGCTTGGCGGAGTCTCCACACTGCTTCGGAGGCCACTTAAGATACTCCCAGTTTTTTATGGAGTTCAGTACGTCTGACAGGCTGGAATTGAGAGGTGTCACAGTTCTAAACCCAACATAGATGGATGTTTTCTCTAGCCTGGACCGACTAGGGTCTGACCTATTGTCACTGCGCTTTCTCTTGCTCCATTCTTCATCCTCGCGTCTTTTTCCCTCTTCTTGTCCTCAGGAGTCGATGCTTCTTCTCGCCTTCGGTTTCCCTCTTCACGATTCTTAACTCCTCCATGGTAATGTGCTTCTGGGCGCTCTTGAGAAGCTCTGTCATGTCCAGAGGGGGCTCCAATATGAGGTCCTCATAGAGTTTTCCCTCCTTTAGGCCCGTAGTGAAGGTTGTCACGATCGTGTCGTCGCTGCATCCGTCAATGAGAGTCAGCTCATTGTTGAAGCGTGTGACATACTCTCTTAGAGTCTCCTGGGACCTCTGCTTTATAGAGAGTATGTAGTGTGGGCCTTTTCGGAGACGCTGCACTACTACAAATATTAGCTTAGGTAACGCCACTTAGATAGCGCTTTTTTAAAGAGCTATCCAAGTGGGCACTAGGATAGCGCTTATTTGTCTTTAAAAAAAAATCAAAAAAAAAAAAAAAAAAACACTACAATAGCGCTTTTAATTTTTTTTTCAGTTAAGCGCTATCTTAGTTATGTCTTAAATAGCGCTTTAAAAAACGCTATGAGAAAAAACGTTACCAAAGCTACCATAGCGCTTCCGAAGCGCTATGCTACTTACATTTAGGATAGCGCTTCGGAAGCGCTATCCTATATATCACTACTAAAGCGCTTATATAGCGCTATCTTAGTCTAGCAATTAAAAAAAAAAACCTTAGTCTAATAATTAAAAAAAAATCAAATATCAAATTAAATCTCAAAACCCCCCCTAAACCCCTAAACCTAACAAAAAAAGCCCGCCCTAAACCCCTAAACCTAACAAAAAAAGCCCGCCTAAACCCCTAAACCACCGAAGCAGCGCCCCTGTTCTCCTAAACCTAACAAAAAAAAAAGAAACGGCGCCCCTAAACCACCGAAACAGCCACCGTTCAAGCTGCCTCCAAACCCACCGTTCTCCATCAACTTCTCCAGCCAAGCAGCGGTTTCTCCAGCCACCGTTACTGGTTGCTTCGCACTCGGCTTCAGCTCACACAACGACTGCCAAACATTGCAGCCACCGTTACCTGCTGCACTTTACCTGATAAAGAATCTGCTTCAGGTTGGTTTGGTCTCTCTTTTGTGGTTGCCTCATCATTTTCTGGTAGATGAGGCAAATTAGATACTTCTTGTTTATTTGTTACTCAAATGAAAGGGCAAAAAAGAGTAGTTGTTCAAATGTTCAATTTATGGAGATGATTCTTGTTGTTTCTGATGTCCATGGTAGCTCTCACCATCCCTCACTGTTTTTGTTTTTTATATTCAGTTTACTCAGTATTAGTTAGAACTTTCATTAGTATATAAATGCAACGTAGGGTTCTTTGTTGGCATTAAAATTGTCTTCTTATCTTCTTTGCTTATGAAACAATTACTTCTGATGAATCTTCTTTGCAACTGTTCTGTAACTTTCTGCAATCTAGTCTTTAATATCTTGGAAATGTGAGGGATGGTGAGAGTGTTACTGAAATCAGAAGTAAATGCTTGATGCATAAAGCTGCAGAGTAATTGGCTCTGAATCATAAGGCCAACACTTGTTTTGGCTTTATCTGTTCCTGTGGTGTTAAGTTACCAAGAGAAAAAATAAAGATCGTAATTTTGTCGAATGTAGGAAAGCAGGACCACTCTACCCATGTTGGGTCTATTCTGACATCATTTTAAGCATTATTCTATATAAGCATGCTTTTGAGTCATTCGGAGTAGTAAACTTTGAACTTACAAACATAAAACTCCATATAGGCATATAGCTTTATGTTCAAAATGTTGACATATTAGTGTTTCATGTGTAGTATCTAATGGAATGGAATGAATGTGTTATTAAAAATGTATAGTTATACTCGTATGAATGAATTATTGTTTCAAAGATATATGGACTGTTTTGTTGAAAAAATCTTTCAATCAAATTGTGACAGAGTGTATTAATATAACTTATTCAAAATGAAAATGTAGTACTCCGTATATGTTTCTTCATATTTTGATTCCGACCAGGTTTCTAAGTCATTTCTCTATGATTTATTGTTACGAAATTGTTTGGATTCGATCTTTGTCTTCTCTTTGTGTATGATAGATTGGACAAATATAAATATTTCATGCTTAGCTTCCACTAATTAAAGTGACTGTTCATAGAATTGTGTGCTAGTAAGAATCTTGCTAAGTCCCAAGAGTGGAAAGAACAAGTAAAAAATGTGGATTCATGGCAATGGAGATTGATGTATTGATGTTTTTTTATAGTATTGTTTTTAATGGATCGAGAATGGGTAAATGCGGATCGATTATCTGAAGAGTACAAGAAAGGGGTGGAAGAGTTTTGTGCTTATGCAACTAAGAATGCTAAAATTCCAATGTTCATTAAATGTCCGTGTCGAAAATGTTTAAATGTAAAAGAGGTTAGTGGTCAAATGAAGTTGCACGAGCATTTAATGTGTCATGGTATTGACAATACATATAAGGTTTGGACATATCATGGTGAGAGCAAAGATAAACGTAGCTCAATTGGCAAACGTAAACATAGTTTATCAAGTCAATTGGGCTCCCAGTTTGAGTTTATAAATAAAATGAACACAAGTGATATGGGAGATGGTAATGAAAAATCTAGTCCTGTGAAGAATTCCCCAAGTGTTGTCAATGAAGAGTTGCGGGATCATCCTGATATGTGTGATGGCTTAAGAGAGGATGTTGGGTTACCGTTGTGGCCGGGTTGTACAAAGGCTACAAAATTGTCAGCTGTGTTGACTTTGTACAACTTAAAAGCTAGTCACCAAGTTTCTGATGTTTTCTTCACAGAGATGTTAGAAACTGTAGGTGAACTATTGCCAGATGGGAATGTGCTCCCTCAAAGAGCATATGATGCTAAACAGTTGCTCAAATCTATCGGGTTAACACATGAGAAGATCCATGCTTGTCCGGATGATTGTATTTTATATAGGAAAGATTACGCAGAATTGAATGAATGTCCCAAGTGTGGTAAGAAGCGGTATAAGAAAAACAACTCCCCGGCCAAAGTTATGTGGTACTTTCCTATAATTCCTAGATTCAGGAGGTTGTATAGTAGCTTTGATGATGCTAAACACTTGACATGGCATTATGATGAAAGAACAAATGATGAAATGTTGAGGCATCCAGCTGATTCACCTCAGTGGAAGACATTTGATAATAAATATCCAGAATTTGGGAAGGAATCAAGGAACTTGCGATTGGTACTTTCAGCAGATGGAATGAATCCTCATGGTGTTCAGAGTACTTCCCATAGTACATGGCCCGTGGTTTTGATGATCTATAACCTGGCCCCTTGGTTATGCATGAAACGCAAGTATATGATGTTGTCTATTTTGATATCAGGACCTCGACAACCTGGTAACGACATTGATGTATATTTGGCTCCATTAATCGAGGACTTAAAGTTGCTGTGGGAAGAGGGTGTTGATGTATATGATGGATACAGAAAGTCTAATTTTAGATTGAAGGCTATGTTGTTTGGAACGATCAATGATTTCCCAGCTTATGGGAACCTTTCTGGATATACTGTGAAGGGGCATTGTGCGTGCCCATGGTGTACCGATAATACCGATCATCTTCGCTTGAGTCATTGTAAGAAGTCTGTTTACATGGGGCATAGACGGTGGTTGGATCCAAGTCATCCCTACAGAACGATGTCTGAGGCATTCAATGGTGAAGTTGAAGATCGGTTTCCACCTTCTACATTGTCAGGTGTCGATGTGCTAAAAGAGGTGGAAAACATTGAGACACAGTTTGGTAAAACGTTTGCAAAGTTTGTTCCCACTAAAGGTTTTAAGAAACAATCAATCTTTTTTCAGTTAGCTTATTGGAAGGACTTGTTTGTTAGGCATTTTATTGATCTCATGCATAATGAGAAAAATGTGAGTGCTAGTGTGATAAATACTTTGTTATGTGACTCTTCGAAATCTAAAGATGGACTCAATGCACAAAAGGACATGGTTGATATGGGAATCAGAGAAGAACTTGCACCTGTATTAAAGGAGGGGAAAGCAACACCATACTTACCTCCTGCCGCTCATACTTTGTCTAAGAATGAGAAGATTGTGTTTCTTGAGACACTTCAGTCCGTGAAGGTTCCAGAGGGTTACTCATCCAACATACAAAATCTTGTATCTTCAGACGGGTTGAAACTGCTGAATATGAAATCACATGATTATCATGTCATTATTGAGAATCTGCTCCCAATTGCAATTCGTTCTATCTTGCCAGAAAATGTGCGTAAGACTATCACAAAGTTATGTTGGTTTTTCAAAGCCATGAGCAGCAAGGTCATAGACCCAAGAAGTTTGTCAAGTTTACAGAAAGTGATTATAGAAACACTTTGTGAGCTTGAGATGTATTTTCCACCATCTTTCTTCGATATCATGATTCATTTGACTGTTCACTTGGTTTACGAGACGAGGATGTGTGGTCCTGCTCGTATGAGATGGATGTATGGCATGGAGCGGTATATGAAAGTGTTGAAAGGTTATGTGAGAAACAGGTATCGACCGGAAGCTTGCATAGCTGAAACCTATTTAGTTGAAGAAGCAATAGAATATTGGTCCGAATATATTCCAAATGTCGAAGCAATTGGACTTCCGAGTACTCGTCACACTAATAGGATTGAGGGTGAAGGTGTAACTGGGGGTCAACCGCTGTTGATCAACCTCGAACAGTGGCGACTGGTGCACTTGTGTGTTCTACATAACACAGTTGATGTTGTTCCTTATGTTGAGATGCACAAACAGGGTATCGCAAAAGATCATCCAGATAAAGGCCCTGATTGGGTTGAAGTGGAGCACAATCTTACCTTCATCGAGTGGTTTCGTGGTTGCATAGAGAAAAGTGACTCAGTATCAGAAAGGATCAAGTATTTGTCAAGAGGACCTGATATGCATGTGTATTCTTACAAATGTTATCTTATTAATGGATACACATTCTACACTAGAGAACACGATGCGAAAAGTACAATGCAGAATAGTGGGGTTTCTCTTAATGCCACTGCACTAAACCAGACAGATACGACATACTTTGGACAAATCATAAATATGTGGGAAATCGACTATGTTGGATTTCGAGTTCCGGTGTTTGACTGTAGTTGGGTTAGCATTCCTGATGGAGTACATGTTGAAAGTTCTGGATTCATAAGCGTCGATTTAAAAAAGGTTGGGTACAAAGACGATTCATACATCATGGCAGTGCAAGCTAAGCAGGTGTTTTATGTGAGTGACCCAGTTGATAAGAAGTGGTCCATCGTTGTATTGTCGAACAAGTTCAATAATAGTTACCAAGTTAGTGACCATGTTGATGAGGACGTTGATACAATTAATGATCCTTTTGAGGACGTGTATGTTTGCCCGAGCACTTACGATTATGATGATCATCAAAACTTATATTTAAGATATGATCATGATGAGGGTGAATATGTAAATCCAGATTTAGTTAATGTACATGGCCATGAACGATCAAAGTCAACTACCAAACGAAAGAGGATATCTAAAGCCAAAAAGCCAAAAAGAAATGTATGTGTTTTTCCTATTATATATTTGTAATTTATATCCAGTAGTAAGTTGTAAGATCCAAAGTAATGTATGTATTTTTCCTATTGAATTATGTCCATTAAACATTAAGTAGTAAGATCTAGTATGTATTTTTCCTATTGAGTCATTTGTGTAAGTAAGTTGTAAGATCCAGAATAAATGAAGCATTTGTAGTAAGTACTCATTATCCTTTGCAATATTGGCTTGTTACTTATGATTTTGTGTATTAATTCACGCTTATACTCTTTATTTTACAGGATCATGACTGCTAGATCCCCGAGCAAGCGCCAGAGCAAGGGTCGTGCTCGAGAGAACGATCGAGGGGATGGTCAAGATGATTCTAGAGGAGGTGAGACAGGAGGTTCAACTGGAAATAGTGGCTTGTCCCAGGTTCAGTCTCGAGGAATAGTCACTATGGTGAGTGTTAAGAAAAGAAGGGCCAAAGGAGATGTAATAAAGGTGAATTGGAATGAAATGGGCCAACCAATTGGCAAAGAGTCGATGACCTTAGCACACTTTGTTGGATCTTGCTGTAGACGAACTTTTCCAATCACGATTACCAATTGGCGTAAGGATGATTTGTTGCCATTGAAAGAACAACTTTGGGATGAAGTCAAGGTATATTTGCTATCTCAATCTGCGTTTAAATTTTAGTAATTGGTGTGGTTGTTTGTTTGGATATACATATTGTCTTCCTGTTATGTTCTTAAAATCATATGTTTTTAATCATGCTGTACAACACTTTTCGTTCTAGTTTTGGATCTTTTCTCAAACATAGTTACTACCTTTTTCATTGTCTTTTGGAATATTTTTTTTTGTCATACATGGTCAGTGAGAGCATGCTTCAGCTTTTGACACTTAATCACACAATTATAAAGAATTGTTATTTTATTTTTTATTTTTATCACAATTCCCTATCTATCTTGGATTTATTCATGGATTATTTTAATAACTGGCCCAACGTTCAAAGAGGATTCTTTTAAGTTCAATGGCTTGAAAACTCATTATCAAGCTTTTCTTTAAGGAGTAAGATACTACTGACTATAGGGGGTGAGAAAATAAGTGTTGTCATGCAAACTACTGACTATAGATTAACATGACATTATTTACTCTTGTAACAGGAAACATTTGCGGGAGTTGACGAATCACACAAAAAAAAGATTGTTTCTCGTGCCGGTTACCTGCATAGAGTTTTTAGGACAAGGTTAAGGAATCTTGCGAGAGATAGTGAGGGTAACTTTTCGGATGAGCCGCCTTTCATATACTCTCACTTGTCCACTGTGTCTCTGTATTGGAAAGATTTCGTAGCATACTCATCAACTCTGGAGTTTAAGGTACGTTCAAGTTATTATATTACTTCAATTTGGGGCATTTCAATTTAAACCAACTAATGACAACATTCAATTGAAGGAAACAAGCAAACTTAACAAAGAGAGAGCGGAAAAGATGGAAGCGCGATATAGGAGGGCATGTGTGGGTTATGCACGGCTGAGAGAGCAGATTGTATGTATTAATTATCTACATTAGGTATCTATGATATGAAATTTAAATGTGGCTTTGAAATTCGCAGATTGAGCAAAAAATACGTGAAGGGGAAGAGGATCCTGTTGTGACTCGCTTGGATACTTGGAAGTATGCGAGGATGAATGGTGAGCATGAGGTTGATGATCCTACTGCCTTGCAAGTACTTGAGGATGTGGTAATATCTACTTCCTTTGTTTGAAAACAAATCTGCACTGTTTGGACATGATACCATCCTTTTCACCTGATAGCACTATCCTACTTTAAAATCACGGAGTTTTAGTTTTGTCACTATATATAGCACTGTTTGGTATTTTTACAAAAAGTGGATACTAAAAGTTGGTAAATATGATAAGAGACAATAGTTTAAAATTAAATTATACTCTGCTGCCATGATGAAGACACTGGAACTCACAACTTGGACAGTTTTGTATATTTTGTTTCGGCATTGCAATATAGTCACTGTTAATAATATGGGATTTACACAAATAGAATTACACTGCAAAATGAACTATTCTATATCAAGAATCTAAATGATATTAAGTTGTATTAGGTACGCATAACACAACAGTTGGAAGAGGATGAGCTAAATGATATTAAGCTTGGCGACTTGCTTGATCGATCAATTCCTTTAGAGTATTCCGGACGTGTCCGAGGATGTGGATGGGGTGTTACGAAGAAATCTTTAGCTCAGGCACCCGAATTGTCCGAAATGTCAAAGTTGAAAAGGCAATGCAATAGTTTAGAGAAAGACATGCAGGAGATGAAGGCTAAAGGCTACCAACCTACTGTGCCATCATCTTGTGGTTCTAGTCATAAGGATAATTTCAATGTGGATGATGATGACATGAATTCTGATGATGACCTTGATTTTCCGGATGAGGTTCCGAATGAGGTTCTTCCTGAGGTATATTTAATTTTCAAACTTGGCTAATAAATATGTTTATTGGATAAAAGACTAACATATTTTTCGTTTCTAGGGTCCTATTAGATGTTATTTGTATGTTGAGAACCCTCGTAGACATGTTGGGCAAGGTATTTTGCATAATCGCCCGAATGAAATTCTTCATGGTGTTCCACTACCAGAAGGTTGAACATATTACTTTAAGATTTATATACCGACTTAGTGTGTGTGTGTGTTGTTATACTTATACAATGCCATGATGCAATTTCAGGTTATGCGAGGATACAATTTGAAGTGGCGGTAGAATCTGATAAACATTCAGCGGTGCCGCAATGTACAGACGAAGTTAGGACTGTAGGAGAAGCTGTTGGCCATTTCATTTCGTGGCCAAAAAAGCTGGTGTCTTTGAGAATAGAGGTACAATTATTTATGTATTAAGTATTTTCTCCTTTTTTTCTTGCGATTAGGAGCATGTCTGGGATATCTTTGTTGTTTGTTGTTCATGTTGATGAAATTATTTAGATTGCTAGGAATTGATAAGGAACATATAGCTTATTTAGATTGCTAAAAAGCTATTCTTGAAATTGATAAGGAGAACATATAGCTTAGTGCTAGAAAGCTATTCTTGAAAGTAGGAGAACATATAGCTCAAATTCAATACTTACCTCACAAGTTAATTTTTGATTTGCAGTGCCCACCTCCTAAGAATAAGAAGATGGATAAGAGGAACGATGCTAATAAGCCTATCATGAAAAGTGTAGAATCAACGGTTTGTGCTAAGCCATTAGGATATCCTAAGTGTGGAGATTCTCCTCATAATTCCATGGTATTGCATATTTTGCGTTTCTTACCCTCAAACATCATGAATGGTGGTATCGAAGTTCCCATGACAGCATATTTTGACGGGGAGCCTTGGAACGAATACATTGTTCATGAACATGTCGTGGAGATTCTAAAGGATCGATGGTTACGTGCCTCAAGCATCGCCTTCTATATAAGGTGATAAAACTAGTAAAATAAATTTATTTGATGTTAATGTTTTAAAAAACTTTATTTGTCCTTATGCATTGCTTCTTTTTTTAGATGGCCTTAGATAAATTTCAGCATAATGTTTAATATGCCATCTTAATATTAATGTGGTGTTAACTTGGTTTGTGGAAGGACCTAAAAGAGAAAGCTAGTTATTTTGTTGATTCCTTATGATTATTGAAAGTGCAGTCAAGTATCAATGATGGTTAGATATAGTTCAAAGCTAGTAGGATTGTAATACTTTATTAAAAAGATATAGCTCAGTCTTATTGGACCATTTGATATAAATATTTTAGAAAACTTTATTTATTCTTATACATTGTTGATTGTTGAAGGTATTTGGGTGAAGTCTATCTATCCGAAAATGTCGAGTTAGCGGGGAAGTTTTCTTTTGTGTCGCCCCATATTACACCTATGCTAGGTAATGGGACATCGTCCAATCATTTGGCCGAATGTTTGTTGAAGCATACAGGAAAAGACCATCTATTATTGGTGCCGCATAATGTTGGGTGAGTTCAATATAAATAAGATTCAATTATGTGTTTATTAAGTATCAGGATGTCTAAATTTTTTGAAACATTATGCAGTCAACATTGGGTATTGATTGGTATCAATACCAAAACAGAGATGATATACTTTATGGATCCAGCTCCGGGTACGAAGATTGCACAACGCGTTGATTTGAAAAACTTTGTTGAAAGGTAAATACATGTTCTAGTTTTATTTTTACATTAAAAATGTATACATATTACATATGTATAATATTACTTTATACAAAATAGTGCATTGAAAAGTTATCGGACTCGTCGAGGCGGCTCTATAACAAAGGCTGCAATGAACAGATTTAATTGGGCAAACATTCAGGTAAATATTTTACAGTACTAAAAATTATTTTATATAATAAGACATGGTAACAAATTGCATATAATTAATTTGATGTTATTTCTCATAGTGTCCAAAGCAGATTGAGATGGATGGCATCCATTGCGGTCATTATATTTGTTGCTATATTGAGGATCTCTTGAATTCTGGTGATACAAGTATTCCTGTTTATGTAAGTAAATAGTTTTATTGAATTACTTTATTTGTTGATTTTTGAAGTATTTGATATCATCTAACTATATATTGATTGTAACTTTTGTATTTGCAGTTTGTTCATAAACAGCCAGTCAAATTTTATTCTCCGAAAAAAATGGAGAATTTCGTAATCAATTGGTCAGGATACTTGTACAACCGATTTCTCAAGGAGAAAATGGAAAGCTGAAGCAAAACATTTTAATTATGCCTGTAGTTTAAGATATTTATTAGTATTGTGCTACGAACAAATATATATGATAGCATATTAACAATTTTGTATGAATGCTTAAATTATATTTTGAATGAATGAGAAACAGTTAGTTATCATGTTGTGTCTTTATTGATTGATTGAACGTTGTCATTATTATATTAAATATTATATTTAGCCCAGAAAATCGGTATCGGAAAAATAGAAAAAACAAATCAAATAACTTATACGCGC
This sequence comes from Berberis vulgaris, assembly GCA_963556465.1. NCBI lineage: Eukaryota > Viridiplantae > Streptophyta > Magnoliopsida > Ranunculales > Berberidaceae > Berberis > Berberis vulgaris. Next base: position 23,302,848 of record OY747135.1, read on the forward strand.
TATCTAAGTTTAACATATATACTACAATAGCGCTTCTTTTAGCGCTATCTAAGAACAATCTAATTACTTCCATAGCGCTTATTTACGCGCTATCTTAGCAGATAAACAAATCTAATTTAAAAAATTTATTTAAATTAAATAGCGCATAAAAAAGCGCTATGGTAGTTAATAAAAAAATTCACCGAAATTAAATAGCGCTATTGAAGCTAATTAAAAAAAAAATTAGCGCTTTCTAAGGCGCTATTGAAGTTAATTAAAAAAAAATCAACGCTTATTAGCGCTATTCAAGTACGCGCCTTGCATAGCGCCTTTTTGAGCGCTATCTAAGCCTATTTTTAAGCGCTATGCAAGCCTATAAACACCACCTCAGATATTCAATCAATTAGAACATTAACTAATGGAATCAGTGGTATCGCCATACCCATTTGCCAAAAAAAAAAAAAAACATAAACATCAATTTCAAACACTGATAAAAAAATTGAAGATTGATAAGAACTCTCTAAAACCCATTTGCAGAAAAACAAATATGATTAAGTAGACACTTTAAAGGAACTATGAAACAGATTACAACTGCAATTACCTTAGTTTGGGTTTTTTGGAGAAATGATGAGAACCCAGTGCCGATGCTTTCTCGCCAAGAAAGACAAGCTCGTAGCTGCTTCGTTGCCTTCTTGACGCTGTCTCCTTTTGCTTTCAGAAATCTCTCCACGCAGGCTGTGTTGCAGAACTTCTCCTGAACGAGACAAGAAAAACATGTAATCCAAATGTTTGAATAAAATCGGAAGAAGAAGTGCAAAAAGTTGCTTCGAACTTAAAAGTAAAGTTAAATATGTTTCTTCAAATGAGCAAAATCAGAGAAAACGTATTGGTTTCTTCTTCAAATCAACCAGAGTTTTTTTTTTTTTTTGTTCCTACTTCAACAACTGTACACAGAGAAGTTCACAACAATGTTCATCGGAAACCCACATACAAAACTCACATACAAAAAAAAAAAAAAAAGTTTGTCAGGAACCCTAGATCTAGAACCCCACAAGAAGAAATCAAGAAGAAATCAAGTTTGGCACTTACCTTCTCTGGTTTGCACGTGAATGGGTCGCTGATTCTCTCGATTCTTCTCTCGGTGGAGTCGACGATGGAGAGGGAGGGTATGGAGCTTCTTCTTCGATGGGGAGGGAGGGTGTGATGGAGCTTCTTCTTCGATGGGGTGGGAAGATGCGATGGAAGGAGGATAAACCAAGCTTTGATTTCTTCTCGGTTTTCTTCTTCGATTGAGGAGGGAGGATTTGATGAAAATCGAAATCGAATTTGGGGCTTCAATTTTTGGCTGCTGAAATTCCCTCCAAAAAACCCATTCACGTGCCAGGCAGCCTCCCAGGCGCGTGACAAGGAGCCTCCCAGGCGCGCCTCCCAGGCCAGCTAGAATTTCTCAGATGCAAATTATCGCAATGTGAATCCTTATAGAACAATCCTTTGACCACCCAATTAACGCAGCACCAAACAGAATAACAGTTTTTTAACTCAATAGTTTTCAATGGCATTGTTATCATTCAATTTTTTTGGCATTGTCATCATTCATGATGCAGTCGTTTTTCACTCTCTGCTTTGATCTAATCTCGCGTACCTGCACAAGTAACACAGTGAATCACGGACTATCGTTGTAGTAACCAATGACACTCTGATGCTAAAGTCAGATAGGAATCTGAGGAAGGTGTAATGTTGTAAACAAGGAATTTGTAGTGTACCTTAGCTTACCAATCTCATGTCTTGTTTATAGTGCAAGAGTCCTGATTCTACCAGGCCATCATAGGCGTAGTTTAGGAAGGAGATCTTTCTCTAATCAGGAGTCGTGCTGTAGGAGGAAAGTTCCATATTAGCCTTGTGCTCCTAGATACGCGAAAGATAGTTCCCAATCCAAGAGTAATCCGTAGAAGGGAGTTTCCCTGTGTGGAACATACTCTGGTATTTGCTTCCTAGTCGGAAGCAATAAATTGTTGTAGTTTCCCGTTCGAAGCTGATCCTCGAGATATTTGCCTTAGTAGGACTTATGGGTATTGAGGATAGTTGTGAGACGTGTGAGCCTAACATGCTGTAAAAGCTCGAGTCCGTTTAGTGAACTAAATTGGGTGGGTTTAGAACCACTTGTGCTGGATCAGTGTTAAACTGACGTTGGGGCCCGTATTTTTTCTAGATCATCGTGACACATGTGTGGCTTAGGGATGTGATCGTTTTTATGTATCATCATCTACTACCCTCGAGTTAGTGGGTCATCACATCGGTTCGTTAAGTCATCTCTTTGAAAAGATATGTCGCTCATGATGATGATTGAGTCTGAATCGCTGCTTGAGCCGCGCACTACATTAATTGAACGTGCGTCGGTTTAGCGTAAAAGATGCGAGAATATAATCCTTATTTAGGTCATCCGTAGTGTAGAATCTGACTCTTCTATTTTCCTTGCTTTTGAAGCTACTGCTCTGTTTATCTTCTGATTAGAAAGGATTGATCATCTTCGTCATGGCTCAACAAAATCTTCTTGATGACGCGACCTTGGCCAAGGGCCTAGAGTTATTCGAAGATAGGTTGCTTTCTGAGCTTGGTCTTGCTGAAATTCATACGAAGTTTCGGGTCCCTGAGGACCTGCTATTGTATGTCCTGAAGGGTGACCTGACGCCAATGTCGCTATCGGTGGGGTTCATCTGTTTGCATCGAGGGATGATTCAAATCGAAGTGTTTTCCTGTTCTGGATGTGATCTGGGAGTTCTTGGATCTTTTGGGGATTCCTCCAACCCAGTTGGAGCCTAATGGATATATGATCATCATTCTCATCCTGATTAGGGTGAAGGAGGTTGCGTTCGCGTGACTCCGCGAGTAATCCAGTTGTTGACTTCTCTTCAACTGATGAGTAATGTCGTCTGTAAGATGACGTCACCGGCTTGTTTCGTGAATCTACCCGATGATTTTAAGTTTTGGCAGAAGTACAATTTCTTAGCCCCTGCGAATTTGAAGTATTTTCGGTGCAAAGGTCGTCCACTCGAACGAGAGTTCAGGCCACTTCGTAAGTTCAAATTTTTCTCTTGACTTTGATATGCCTGATTGTAGGCTAGCTGATCATTGCTTGTGTTTCTTCGCAGGAAGGTTTTCCACTGCTCCCCTTACCCTAGAGGAGCAAAACACTATAGAGACGTTTCGCGACTTGTAGACGAAGAACATAGTGGATGTATTAAGCGTCTCCAACTTCATTTGTAATAGGTTGTGGAACAACTGGTACGTGGCCCCCATTGTTTACCAACGTCGCGAATTAAGTTGAAAGATGGGGCCCCTTCTAGGAAGAGGAAGATCGTTGGGGCCAAAGCTCTTGTTCTGTCTGGCGTGGAGGAGCTGTCTGAAACGCTTGCCTCTTTCGTGAGTTCAAAGAGGTCTCGTGTCCGATCTAGGTTGCCTTCAACTCGACCCACTCCAGGGGGAGAAGTGTGCCAGTTTGATCGGCCTGTCAGGGCGGAGACTGATGTGTCCGGCTGGGAAAAGGATTACCTGCAATTTGCAGGGGTTGAAGATTGGTAGAATCTCAATGATCCGCAGGTCGAATCTTTGAATGAGCGTCTAATGCGGGTTGCAATGGCGGCTTCTGCCGGTATTGATTCGCGCGGGACTGTCACAGTAGAAGGCTTTAGTGAATATTCGCCTGAGGTTGTGAAATCTTATCGTCCCATTGGCGTGTCGTCTGAAAGTGGTAATGGCATAGGGCAAGTTTCTTGTAGTCTGCACTGTTCGCCGTCTCGTTTCAGGCCGCAACTAGAAGTGTTGGAGGGTCTTTTGGATAATTCGCTTCCTCCGAATTATGTCGATCTGCGTCTTGTCCCCGATGTAAGCTGCTTGAGGCTTGCCTTACTCGTCTTATTGGTCGACTGCAGCTGCTGCTATGGGCGAGTTGCGATGGCTGAGCGTACGCATCAAAACGTTTGTGTCGAGTCAGGCGTCGTAAGCTTGGGCAAACACACTATGTAGCATTTATTTTGGCATTAGCCATGTGATTTATGTATCGGCTCGAGTGGCCTTTGTTGATCATAGGATGCCAGTCCGTTTGAGCGTGAAGACGCTGACTCAGCTAGATTCGTCCTTACGGCCGCTGTTTCGAAATAGATCTGGGGTCGTGTGGCAAGTTGCATGGGGCTCCCACTTTTCAAACGATGTGGACTACAAGTTCGAGGAGTAAGGATTTGGCGACTACACTGAAGAGCGGTAGTTCCGTGATGAGCCGTCGACATCAGTCAAGGACTGACTAGTCTTTACCTTTCGAACCATCTAGACCTACACGGTGGGGGCTACAAGTTCGAGTAAAAATGGTTCGATAACCAGGCTGAAAAATAGTGGTCCCATGACAAGTCATCGAGATCAGTTCGGGACTATGCGCATCAAGCTACAAATTTGGGAGTTTTCGACGGCCACGCTAAAAAACAGTAGTCCCGTGGCAAGCCGGCGAAATCAATTCGATGTTGACTAGGCTCCCACCTTCTAGACTATCTACACCCGCACAATGGGGGCTACAAGTCCAGGGTTGGTGATTCGACGGTCACGTTGAAAAGTAGTGGTCTCGTGGCGAGCCGTCGAAATCAGTTCGAGACTAACTAGACTCCCACCTTCTAAACTATCTACGCTCGCGCAGTGGGGCTACAAGTTCAGGGTTGGTGATTCGGCGGCCACGCTGAAAAGCAGTGGTCCCATGACGAGCCGTCAGTATAAGTTTGGGACTGACTAGGCTACCACCTTCCAAACCATCTACACCTGTGTAGTGGAAGCTACAGGTATGGGCTTTGATCAGAAGCATTTGTTGCCAATCATCACCAGCTGGGCTTATCTGATTGGGTTCGGCAACATTTACCACGAAGAGGGCAATGATCCCTGGCAAGTCGTCACCAGGTGTGATAGCGCTAATTAGACTCCCACTTCTTAAACCATTGGGTCCGCACTAGACGGACTAGGTATCGGGATGAACCAGAAGTCATCGTCATCAGCCTTAGCTAACTAAGTTTGCCAGGTTGGAAAGAGGTTTCGCTAGCTAGAAGGTGTACGAACCTACGTCCACCTGCATTGTGCATTGTGTGAACAAAATTACCTTAAATCAGCTAGTGATCCGTAGGTACGATCCGTATGTCAGAGTTTACTAGGATTGCTAGTGCTCGTGCCAAACATGTGGCAAGGTACTGTTTGAATAATAGGCCAAGCCCATGGGCCCGCGGAGGAAAAGCTAAAGTCTGTAAAAAGGTGGGATGTCTCTTGAAAAAATCAATAGCCCATTGTAAGTTCTACAACGTTATTCTACGGTCGCTTTCCTCGGGTGATTTGACGAAGCAATTGACCGCTCAGTCCTTTCAATCTCATCTGGCACTTTGTCATTGATCTTGGGAAAGGGTCGAGCGAAGTCGTTTGAATATTTTTGATGTCACTTGCAGATTGCTCGCATCAGAGGGTCTGCATTGTTTACCGAGCGCCGCACTGTACTCAAATGCTTGTAGTATGTAGTCTTTTGTACCCGCCTCACGACGCTTGTTGTTACAGCTTTCCAATAATCAATAGCGTTTGTTTTTGTAATTCTTCATTTATTTATTAAATGATTGCAAATCACATAAGTCTTTTAAGAATTAAAACTCTACATTGACTATTGAAAGGAAAATAAACAATTGAAAGTAGTCTGATTGTTGACGGAGAGAGACCGGTCCTGGCCTTGAAGTGAATTCGGGTTGCTCTTGCGGATCGATAGCGTTCTTCAGCGGGCTATCGAGACTTGTAGGCGTTACAAAGGTTACTGAAGAGTAAACCTTGTAGAAGGGTGAATCTCCGCACCGATAGAATGTCGGGGGATATGTTCCCACTTGCCATGACATCTTTGTTTCATTGGGCGGAAGAGCATATTGCTCCTATACCGCTTGATTGTGCTATCTCTGCCATCGTTTGACCTGGTACTGGTTCAAGCTGCTTTGCAGAATGTAGTTGGATCTTGGAGCATTCTATCTGTTTCAATGTGGCATAATGGCAGCCTCGTATCGTAGGTTGGTCTCCACGTATTGTCCCTTTGGAGTGGTTAGCGGTATACTTAACGCACTGGTGAAGGGTGAATACTACTGCTTCCATCTGGTGGAGCCATGTTCTTCCCAAGATAAGGTTGTAGGTTGATAGCGCATCTACTACCATAAAGTCCATAAACATGACATTTCTTAACTGTGGCTCCCCTGCCACTGTTGTTAACCTTATCTTTTCGAGGGGAAAGCATTTATCCCCGCTGAATCCAATCAGCGGGTGATCCGAGAGTGTCAGGTTTTCCTCCTTGAAGTCCATGTTGTGGTACGCATTGTAGAACAGGATGTTGAGCGAGCTTCCTATGTCCACCAGAGCTCTATTTACCTCCCATCTTGTTATGAAGAAAGATATTACTAGGGCATCGTTGTGTGGCGCTCAGACTCATTCGAGGTCCTTGTCCGTAAAGGTCAAGGTGGGAATGGGGCTCTGAATCCTCATGGCAGATGCATTTATCCTCATCCGTGGGTTGTGTCTGCATCTCCAGTAAGGTCTGCTTGCGAGACCTATACGACTGGTCTTCATTTAGTCTAACTTCATGAAGAGCATAGATTATCCCAGGAGTCTCATTATCTATTTCTTTAACTAACTCCCTATGTCCCTAGTTTGCTCCCGTCGCTTTTCAGAGTTCAGGAATTCTTTCAGTTTGCCTCTACGGATCCAATACTAAACTTCATACCTCAGACTCTTGTAGTCGTTGGTATCGTGGCCACCCTCTTTGTGGTATGTGCAGTACTTGTCATTGTCACGCTTGGCGGAGTCTCCACACTGCTTCGGAGGCCACTTAAGATACTCCCAGTTTTTTATGGAGTTCAGTACGTCTGACAGGCTGGAATTGAGAGGTGTCACAGTTCTAAACCCAACATAGATGGATGTTTTCTCTGGCCTGGACCGACTAGGGTCTAACCTATTGTCACTGCGCTTTCTCTTGCTCCATTCTTCATCCTCGCGTCTTTTTCCCTCTTCTTGTCCTCAGGAGCCGATGCTTCTTCTCGCCTTCGGTTTCCCTCTTCACGATTCTTAACTCCTCCATGGTAATGTGCTTCTGGGCGCTCTTGAGAAGCTCTGTCATGTCCAGAGGGGGCTCCAATATGAGGTCCTCATAGAGTTTTCCCTCCTTTAGGCCCGTAGTGAAGGTTGTCACGATCGTGTCGTCGCTGCATCCGTCAATGAGAGTCAGCTCATTGTTGAAGCGCGTGACATACTCTCTTAGAGTCTCCTGGGACCTCTGCTTTATAGAGAGTATGTAGTGTGGGCCTTTTCGGAGACGCTGGCTCCCAACGAAACTTGTCAGGAACTGTTTTTCAGTGTCTTGAAGGAGTCAATCGACCTCGGCGGAAGCTTGTGGAACCACGTCAGTGCTAACTTCTTCAGGCTAGTGGAAAAAGTTTTGCACATCACCGACTCGGATCTTTCTTTGAGGGCCAATACGTGTTGGAAATGGCCCAGGTGGTTGAATGGATCAGTAGTTTCGTTGAAGAAGTCGAGCTTCGGGGGAGTGAATTTCCTCGAAAGGGCCTCGTTCATGATTCGGTCCACAAATGGTGGACAGAAAGGCAGTACAGTACGTCTGGGCCATGCGCCCTTCTGCAGAGGTGGTTCTGAGGATCAAGCCTCTCTGCCCTGGCGACAGACTCAGCTAGCCGTGCAGCTTCCCCTAGTTCAATGAGAGCTAGCAGGGGCTTGGCTTTCCTGTGCTTGTTCTTTACCATCCCCCGGAGACGGAGGCATGTGCTGCTCCTGGTCTCCATCAGCAGATGGTTGATTTTGTCACGTGAGAGCCTCCATCGCCTTGACGATCTGTTGTATTTGAGATGACAACATATTGATTTTGGGGACCGTCGTTGCTGTTGTCGGCGCGAGGGCGTGAGTCTGCAGCCCATGCATGACCAGAGCCGTTGAAAGCGGCGGTGCGGCACCGGCCTGAGCGTTTGACGTGTCCCCTTATTCTTCGTTGTGTGACCTAGTGGTCACCATCTCTTTAGGTTTTGAAGGGAGACAATGCTGGTGAAAAGTTAAGAACTTTGTCGTCCCCACGGACGGCACCAAATTGATGCAGTCATTTTTCGCTCCCTGCTTTGACCTAATCCACTAACCTGCTGACTTGCACAAGTAACACACGTGAGCCACAGACTACCGTTGTGGTGGCCAATGGTGCTCCGATGCTAAAGTCAGATAGGGATCTGAGGAAAATGTAATGTTGTAAACAGGGAATTTGTAGCGTACCTTAACTTATCGGCCTCATGTCTTATTTATAGTGAAGGAGTCCTGATTCTACCAGGCCATCGTAGGTGTAGTTTAGGAAGGAGATCTTCGTGGAGATCCTTCTCTAATTAGGAGTCGTGTTGTAGGAGGGAAGTTTCATGTTATCCCTGTGCTCCTAGATACTCGGGAGATAGTTCACAATCCAAGAGCAATCCCTAGAAGGGAGTTTCCCTGTGTAGAATGTACTCCGGCATTTGCTTTCTAGTGTTGTAATTGCCCGTCCAAAACTGATCCTCAAGATACTTGCCTAAGTAGGACTTATGGGTATTGAGGATAGTTGTGAGACGTATGGGTCTAGCATGCTGTAAGAGTGCGAATCTGTTTAGTGGACTAAATTGGACAGGCTTAGAACTGTTTGAGCCGGATCAGTGTTGGGCTGACGTTGGGGCCTGTATTTCCCTCGAGATCATCATAACTCGTGTGTGGCTTATGGATGTGACCGTTTTTATGTATCATCAATTCATATTTTGGTATATATATTCAAAGATATTCGCGAATATTTGCAACTGTAATAGACAAACAGCGCAATAAATTTGATGTCATCATTTGAGATGCTCAAAATACATATCAGTTGTGAAAAGGAATTGCAATTTCACCTAGAGCCAAATTAATCAATCAAACTCTCTAATTAAATATTCAAAATGGTTCTTTTTCCGCATGTAGAAATGGTGGTATAGGAGGAGAATCAATTAACAGTAGTGGTCGTTGTGAAGGTGACAGCGCAAGTCAGAACTATTTGAGGAAACGTTTTAGAAAAGATTTATTCAAATTCAAAGATGAGCAACAAGGTAGTGATAATAAAACTCCAAGAAAATTCCAAGAACAAGTTAGTCGGGCTTTGACTAATGCCTAATGGAGTCCACGTGAGAAGCGACAATGGGTGTAATGGAGAATGGAGAGAGAAAGAGATTAGTGAAAAGGGTGGATGGTGGTTCTGTAGGAGAATGAAGGGTGGAGAAGATGGATAAGAATGAATAGTTAGACTCAATTAATTATCAACTTTGATAGAGAGCCAGGCCCGCGCCAGGCCGTCCCATCACCATCCATCATCTTAGAGATGCTGAAAATGGCTCCATCTCTAGAATGATGGATGGTGATGGGTCAGCCTGGCGCTATGGGTCTGGCTCTCTAGAATTACACATTAATTATAGCTTAACAATGGTTTAACCCAAGGTAATGGCAAAAGGGTCTAAAAATTAGTCTTGAGTAGTCAATAACATAGACTTAACAGTTCCATTAGAAAATGAGTGTTAGACTTAATTAGTTTTTGAAACGAGGGTCAAACTCTAATAGGTATAAACTAACGAGTCTCAAACTCAAAAAAACTTTTTTTAAAGAACAATAGAAGTTGGGCAGTGACTATTTGGTACCACAACTTACTCTCACCCATACCACCTATCTAATTTTTTCTTTCCTACACCATGCATTTTTTGTCCCACACCACTGTTCTCTTTCACACCACCTATAAAAAGAAAAACATAAATCTTTCTCCCCTCCCAAATTCAAAACGATGAAAAGCTCCATCTCCCCCCCCCCCCCCAACTTTCTCTCTTCTCACCACCACCCTTCTTCTTCCAACATCTTATTCTTCTCTGATCTTTTTTTTTTTCAGTGCAACTTGTTATCTAATTTCTCTTATTCTCTACCCTCCCCATCCGGGGACACCCCCAAAGCATCCCTCGCATATCCTCTTCATTATCTAAAATTGAAATTGAAGACAAAGTTGAAGAAGCACAATATCTGGAGCCTTTTTACAAGATCTCCGTCGCGATTCTGTCGTTGCCCCTTTCTCTCTTCTTTTCCTTCTCGTCACAATTTTTTTTTGCCCTCACGGCGACCTCCACGATTGTGAAACTCACAGCGACCCGTCCGAATGGGAAAAAACAAAGTGCGACAGGAAGGAGAAGAAAAAGAGGGAGATGGGCGACGATCTATGTGAGAATAAGATAAAGTGGGAAAAAAAAATGGGACAAAAGGAAATAGTGGGAGAACTTGGAAAGAGAAAGAAGAAGATGATTGAAAGGGTAAGGAAAAGAAGAAGATGGAGAAGGGGCAACGGTTATTGTGGGAGAGCCAAAAAAAAAAATTTGATGATGTAGGTGAAAGTAAGTTATGGTGTCAAATAATCGCTTCCTTGAAGTTGTGGTGTTCATCAGCTTTCACTTTAGTTTCTATTAGGGGTGGCATCCCATCCCACGATCCCGTTCCGTCCCGATTTTTCCGAGTCTTAATGGGATTAAATAATTTCACCCCGATCCCGTCCCATCCCGATTTAGAATGGGATGGGATAGGATGAAGATTTTCAATCCCGCCAATCCCGTCCCATCCCGAACTAATTTTTCAATATTTATTATTAATATTTTTATTTATTTATTTATTTTAGGATTGCAATATTTGGATGCCCATATAAATTCATTGATGTATATAACATTTTAGCATCTCAATTTGTCTCTCACATACACATCTCTAGATTAATCAATTGGTTTCAATAACACTTCTGGCATTGCTCTCACAAGTCATAACACCCGATTTAATTAATTAGTTAAAAAAATAAGAGCATAAAATCATAGAGAAAGTGACATTCACTAGTCAGTATCAGTCGTCAAATATAGCTGCTTAGATATGAATTTGTGATTTATGTGTAATGCATGTGCACCTGCATCAATCTAAGAAGAAGAAAATGTGGAGACACACATGATTGATGATGGATTATGTTTGAGTTGTTTTTTAAGAGGATAGAAACGAGGAGTTTTTCTAACAAGGAAAAGTCAAACTTTACTTGGTTAATGAACCCATGTCCCAGCACCAATGTGTTGGATTGCATTCATTAATGCATTAACATTGACCGAAGATGGGTCGATTTGCATTAACAATCAACTCTTGAGGTAAGGGGGACTACTAGCCAAATTCATTATTTACTTTTTGTCCTATCCCGTCCCGAACCCGTTTATAGTTTTATACCTATTAGATTATCAAAAATCTTGATCAACAAATAGTACACGTTGATCTCGTCCCGTTTGGGATGGGACGAGGTCGGGATGGGATCTATCCCATCCTGTCCCGATCCCGTATGAATGGGATGGAATAGGAATGGGTCTATCTCGTCCCATCCGGTCCCGTGCCCACCCCTAGTTTCTATCTCTATTTCTTTTTGGAACAATTAATTTTTTTGAAGCCCATATGTGGTGTTGCGAGCTCTTTAAAATTCAGAAGGGGTGGACCATAACTCTTGATAGAGCTTTCAACCATGTGCTTGCCTATTATGCCGGATAAAAAATAAGTAGTTTTTTTTCATCTTCTTCGGGCAAATTAAGGGGTTTTGCTTAGCTAACCCTAAGTAATACACAATTAAGGGAAAATGATATTCATAATCTTAAAAGGTGATTTTAAAAAGAAAATGCAAGGAAGGACAACTAAAAGGTTAAACACCAATAAGAGCTTTTAGTTTTACTTTTTTTTTTCAATAAATAAATAATCTTGTAGTCGCTTAGCAAAAGATTCACATATATGTTTGGGGCGTCCATAGTCGATTCGTAAAAAAAATGAACCTCATACACTTCACATTGTGCAAAGTTGGCAGAACAAAAGATTCGTAAAAAAAATGAACCTCATACACTTCACATTGTGCAAAGTTGGCAGAACAAAAGAAGAGCAAACGTACGCCGTTATATAATGATACCATGTGCTATCTAGACCTGAAGAATGTGGTATTGCTACTGGCGTTTACTAACTTGTGAATATTTTCAACATCGTTACCACAAAAATGCCCATCTACTATATAGTTATGCAGACTTTGAATAGAAGTTCATAAAGAATGGCTTCTTGATCAAGGAAACAGTGGTTACTCCTTACTAGTATGGTACTATGGTTTGGTTTAGTAAAGTGAGAAAAACTACATGCCCCTTGAAATTGTTTAAGCAGTGGCATTGTAATTAATCATAAAAGAAGATGAAAACAAAAAAGCCAACTTTGTAAACTTTCTCAAATTTTGCCGTACTTTGTTCAATTAGAGGGAGGGGATGTAATCAGCCAAGAAACCAGTCACTGACATTGCAACGATTCCATCCCACCATGTATAAAATGAAATAAGCTAAAATTTTCATAATATTTCGAACCATTCTTATATCTAAATGTATGAGACTTGAAATGGGTCATTTTTGCCGAAATTAATATCAGCTGTCTCAAGTCTAAACGAGAAATAAGTTCCTGTTCAGAAAAGAATTTCAATCTTAAAAACCGCTAGAAGGGGTATAATTGAGAGTTAACAAGCCTACAACTTTGCATCTTAACTACACTTCATACGAGAATTAATATATAAAAGCTGAATACAGCAATATGTATAAATTAAAATTATGCAACAAAGCATTGGGCAAGAAAACAGTTTCTTGAATCACTGACACTGTGTACATAGATCCGCATTTGGGCATATCAAAGTTAAACGTGTGTGGTACCAAACTATAAAGTAGCTTACCTAGGGGTAAGAATAAATCCCAGAGTGATTGATTCAAGTGAAAGCACTGGATGCGTATCCTTCAAAGTCTGCTCTCTTCATTAGCTCTCTCTGCAAATACAAAACCTTAAATTAAATATATAATATGTAGAATCAAATAGACTACAAAAGGTAATTAACTGAAGCCAATAAAAGACATAAACATGTTTACTAGAAAATATTTTCTTTAAGGTGATGGAACCTGCCAATTATACACTTTTCCCTTTCATCTCTCTCTCTATTTTGACTGACTGTTCTCTTTAAAACCAGACTCGCTAGATTGTATGAAAAGTGAAATGAGTAACTGAGATTTTATGAGATGTTACTACTTACTTGCACTTCTGCAGTGATGGTCCCAGGTCCCTTCTGAAAGTTCCTCGATTTAGATAATTGCATAAAAAGGAAATACAGTTTTTGAACTATGCAAGAGACAAGTGCAGAAACAAGTACACGCACCTCAAAACGTTTTTCCTCCCATGTCACATCCTTCCAGGTTTTAGTTTCTAATGATTCCCACGAACTGGGAACTCGAATTGTTTCCACATGTTGTACAAGTCTCAGGCTATCTGTTATAGCATTTTCACTTGTGAGGGTTTTCACTTAACATCAAAAACTTATTTCTACCGTCCTTATTCAAACCAACCTTACATTCAGAATGATTTCTGACATATTCCTATTCTTACTTCAGTCATAAGATCATACAATCAAAAGTGAATAGACTGAAGCAAGCTCATATTTCCCATTCTTACTTGTAATGAAGGCCTCCACCCAAAGTTCTCGCTTTGACCATGATGGAGCAACTTCTTGTACTGGGAGTCCCAAATTCAAGCTGACCCTGATCAAAAAATTCAAAACCAAGATCCCAGGTTAAGGCAATCTAGGATGACTTCATTCCAAGACTCGCAAACTGAAATGATGTGTTTAATTCCATGAAGCACTCAAAGTTTCTTATGTTGTAATCTGTATGAGAGACAGAAATGTACGCTCATTTTACTAGTTGGGAAGCGTAAAACACAATTTGTAGTGAAAAAGCAACACTGTCGCTTCTACATGAAAAAAGAAAATAAATATATGGACTATTTGTAGAACAGAACTTCCTATTGAAATGCATAATTTCCAATGAAAATTGCACTTCACTAATAGACCAAACTGAGGCATCTCAACAAAGGTTTATCTTCTGAAAGATATTTTAAGTCGCATTATTACAAAAATGCACTTATCACAGTTTCGAATGAAAATGTTCAGATAAAAGTCTCTGTATAAAAAAAAGGTGTTTCTTTTGGAAGATATCTCAAATTTTATAGTAACTTAATTGTTTAGAAGTATGAGTTTTCTATCTATCTATTTAGTATATAAAAAACATATTTATGAATTGATTTGGTGGGACTTATAGAATCTCGCCTTGCAAGGGTCAGTGACACAGCATCAGTGAGTCATGGACAAGGAACAACTTGGGATTTTGAGGCATGGCTTGAAGCCTTGAATAACTTGGTATTTGGCATTTGACAGAAAATGTTATATGGCTATCCTATGAACCTAGACCTAGTTGATCTCCTTGAGCAGAGGTCTACTTGGATGGGCATGATAAAACCAAATACTTCAATGTGAAGAAACCAGTTATTCAACTCTGCAATTCCCTGGTGAAAGTCCTAACCAAGGTGTACAGTTTTCTTGGCTGAGATGTTATAGAAATTAAAGCTCCTGCTTTTGCAAACTTCTTGTTGTGGACAATAACTCATGGCAGAATGCTTATAATCACAACTTGGGTAAACAAGGTATTTTTATTTCTTGTAGTGGACAATAGCTCATGGCAGAATGCTTAGGATTGACAACTTGGGTAAACAAGGTATTTTTATTTCTTGTAGTGGACAATAGCTCATGGCAGAATGCTTAGGATTGACAACTTGGGTAAACCGGGAAATTTTATCATTAATCAATGACATCTATGTAGAGTTGTGCAATTAATATAACTCCGATATAACGCTTAACGAGGGTGAACCGTTAAGTTATGAGATTATCAAGTTTTTGTATTACAGCTGCGATATTACGTCGTTATATGGCCGTTATTGAGATAACGTTTATTTTTCAATAACGCCGTTTTAACTTTTTGTTCTAATATATAAAAAAAATCACCCATTTCATTCTCGATCGAAGGGCCAGAGCTCTCCGTCGCAATCGATATAGAACCAAAACTCGCCGGTTGACAGAGAACGAGAGAAGGTAAGAAGAAAAAGTGCGATCTCACTCTCATACGAAGGCCGAAGGGAATTTTATTAATATTTTGATGTTTTTGAATTTAATGTTATGAACATAATTTACTTGTTTGTCTCTAATACATCAATACTTTATGGGGGTATTAAAAATATATTTAACAAAATTTTCCGTTATATCACGCTATAACCTACAACGCTCCTGGACCGTTATGGGTCTGTTATCCGTTTTAACTGCATAGATGTGGAGCTTAGCGGGAATCAGTAAATCATGTTGTGGCTGCAGCTATTGAGTTGGGATTTGGTCCAAAATCAGTTATAAAAGTGAGTCATTGACAGCATCCTATTTCATCAATAGGCAAAGGCAGCAGGTGGTCCAAACTTTCTGCGTAAGGTGCAACTAGATGTGGGATAGTCTGACTATTGCAATAGTGTGTATTATTTTGAGAGAGAGACACTCAAGGGTGTTTGATATCAAACACAAAAAGGGATGGCAACTGTAAAGAGATCAAAGCTCTTGTATGGTTCTAGAGTCAATGACTTAGAAGCATATATTGCATACTGAAGATCTTTAAGAGGAAGAGATTAGACAGCTTGGTTTTAGAACCACCTTTCGAGATGGATTAAAACTAATGAAAATTCTCTTAATAATTGACTTACTCAAGGACTATTTGACGTATAACTCCTGGAAGGACACCATCACAAAGAGGAGTTGTCTGTATTTCCAACGAATTAGTATTCTCCTGTACACCACATCCAGGAAAAAAAGAAAATAAGTATTCTCTGCCACAAACTCTTGATATGGAATCTCAATGTAACATTTCATGTTGAATCTGAGAACTAGGCAAATATTTCATACATGATTATGGTTATAAAACTTGTGGTTGATATTTGATAAACCATACGTAAATCCCAACCAATGTGACATACACAACAAAGCACATAACTACAACAGATCACACTTCCATACGTACGTAAGGCGGTTAAGGAAGACTGCAACCCCTCTTCAGCAATAGAAAATTGTGAAAGGGTATGGCAATTCCAAGCAAAAACAAAATAATGATTACATGAAATCGGATCTCACATGAAATTTGTGACATATATATAAGTACACCAGGCAAGAGTGTTGAATCGCAAATCATTGATAAGCAACCAGCAATGATAACTTGATGCATCCAAATCTCGTCTTCTTGTAAGTTTGAACTGCAAAACAAATGTTAGACTGTCAAAAATCACCTTTTTGTGGCCGAAGGCATTCCGATGCTCAAGTCAACAATTCTGCTTGAAGAAGGAAATAAATCTGGACAAAACTCAGTTAAAGTTGCATACCTTGGTCGACTGTTACCTTTACCTTATATAATGGTCGCAGTTAATTCTCTGCGTGACTTAAGCATGTAAGGTGTAACGGAATGAGACATTCCTCGTAACAGTTTCCTCCTTTATAAAAATGTGTCTGTGGAGGCGTAACTTCTCCAACGACTCTTTTTTTATGTAAAGTTTCTCTTCTTTGTGAGAGAACTCATGCGGGCCCAAATTTGGGCCTTAATTACAACTTCTTCTGATGGGCCTTGTTTGGGCTTTTATGCTTGATTTTGCCTTCTTGGATTTTATGAGCTGACCCAGTAGGTGGGGTACTTGATCATTGTGATGGATGTTTTCTGCCACGTGTATGGTTGTGATGACGAACTATTTTGATGTATCATCAGCTACTCCCCCTCAGTTAGTGGGTATGTTATCGTGGCCACTAACTTCGTGACAATTGGACTTTCAATTCCATTGTTGCCTTGTATTTAATGTTTGTCAACGACCTTTGCTTAGGTTTTTCGATCGCTTGTTTATCTGTTCATTTTCGCGCACATTTTTTGTATTTCGCGTGCCATCATATCTCGCACGTCGTCCCATGAGCAGTCTCTTCGTTGTTTGACTCTATAAAGGGGGACGTGACGAATTTGTTTCTCTCTTTACACCTTCTTTGAAATTAGGGTTCTTTCTTCTTTCCCTCTTCATTTTTCTTCTTTTCCTGTTCATTCGCAATGCCTGCCGGCAATTTACCGAACGGTGAGCAGCTTGCTATCTGTGAAACTCACTTCTCTCCCCGACAAAGTGATAGTCCTTGTCGTCCTAGGAAGAGGTATATTGCTCTACCCACACATGTTTCAATCCCATTTGATTTTCAGTTCTAGAGTTATTCTGGGCGTATTTAGATTTTTTGGGCATTCCTCCTACTCAGATGGGCCCTAACGGTTAGAGGGTTATGGTTTTCCCGTATGCGAGAGCCATCATTTGTTATATTCTTTTTACTGTCAGGACTTTGCACTCGGTGGTTAGTCTATTGGTGACCAAGAGTATTTGCTTTCTTCGTTCTCCTGCGTATTTTGGTAATTTGAACGATGATGTCAGGGGTTGGTCGCGAGACTAGTTCTATGCCTCTGTCCGTTCTGGCTACTTCGACTTGCGAGGTCAACAAATAATGTCTTTTCGGGTTCCTAACAAGCGGATGGATCTGCAATTGACTGCGGAAGAACAGATGATCAGCGAGCGTTTTTGCAGCTTCCCGAGGTTCCTTTGGAGACCTTTCTTTCCAATGTCGTGGTAGAGCGCAGTGGCTTGTACAACATTAATGAGACTGAGCGGGCTTTGCTGATCGAGAGGCAAGCTGAGAAGATTGTTGCCCACGTTGCTTCTGTTGGCTTTGGTAATGCTTATGTTGATGGGAAATTGAGCTCGAATGTTATGGATCTCGATGCTCTTGTTAGCGTTGGCGTTGCTGGCCAACTTCTAGAAAGAGAAATCTTGAGGCCTGTAAGTCCATCGAAGCGGTTGTTTATAAGTTCTGACCGTGTTCGGAAGAGAAAAATGGCTCCTCGACTCTATTCGTCGCGCTGTTCCTTATTCGAGTTTTGTTGATAGGGAGCCTGCAAAAGATGATCGTTTATCTCTCGAGGAAGTTGAAGAGATAAGGTTGGCGTTGGAGAGGAGTGAAAAAGAGATTGTTCGCCCGTTGGATGATAATGAAAAGAGACTCCTTTCTATATATGGTGGGCATGACGCTACCGAATGCCCTAATGATGATCCTAGAGCTATTGATGATAAGATGTTCCAACTAGCAGTTGTCCAATCTAAGAAGATTGATGATCGCAATCGAGTTCTTGAGGTGTGGTCTCCCCGATCTCCTTTCGCTCCTGTTGACAATGCGGTGGAGGTCTTACCTTCTCCTGTCTGCTTAGGTTCTTCTGCCCCTGTTGGTACTACTACTTGTTTTGTTTCTGCTGTGACTACTACGCAGCAAAAAGGCAAGGATGGTTTTTTTGTCGTTCTGTCTTCTCTCCCGGCCATTGGAGGTGGCTTTTTCATGCTTCCGGATCCCCGTGTCCTTCATTCACAGATTAGTTGGAAGGAACCTATCTCTGAAGAGATTCGCGTTAAGTCGGACGAGAAGTTTTGCTGGTTTACCCAGCTCGACGTGCAGGATGGTGCACGTAGGTTGATCAACGAATGGCACCGACGATCGGTGGATAGGCCTTCAATGCATGTGTTGGATCTGGGCCTTCATCTTGATGATGGCCTTAGACAGAACATGGATGGGATGAATCATCTCACTCATGCGGGGGTGATGGGCTCGGATTATCAAGCTAGTTGTAATCAGGTGGCTTCTCTAGAGATGAAGTTCGCGATGTTGTTGTTAGTGTTTTCTCACGTATTTTGTCAATATGACGTGTTGAAAGCGCGATGCGCAAAACAGAAGAAAGCAACTGGTGTTGCTCAGGCTTCATTGATTGAGGCGGAGGGTGCACGGGATCAGTCTGCAACTGAGCTCAGGTCTTTGAGAACCGATTTGGATGGTCTCTATGCGCGCTTACACGATGTGGAGAGGGAGTTGTCTGCCGAGAATGCGAGTCATGATGAGGCTGCATGTGTTGTGGTTGAGCAGTCCATCAATCGTGTCATCGTTGAGAAAAGGGTGGAGCAATTAATGACTGCGCTTAACGAGGTCAAGGAAGATACCTCCGCAATGCTTACTACCGCTGAAGGACGACTTATTGCAGCTAGGAACGAATTTGCTTTTGTCAAAGATAGGCTTCTCATTGTGGAGGTGGCAGATTGGTAGCGAATCGTTGATGGACGGGTTGAGCTTCTTGACTATATCGAGCGGCTTGGTGTTGATTTGTCCCGGTACCGTCACTTGGTCAATCAGACCTCTGAAGATGAAGATGGTGACGAAGACATTTCGGGTTCTTCGGGTGATCCAGTGGTTAAAGAACCATTGCTTTCCTCTACTTCGAAACAGAAAGGACGCACAACTTGATGAGGGCAGAAACCTTTTAAAGCTCCAAAATAACCACCTTAAGTATTTCCATTTCATTCCAATAACACATGTTACATTACTTACAAAAACTCAATTCACAAACTACAGACATCACTCTACCATAGCTACCCATATTTACATCCTCAACAATTACTATTTAGTTAGTCTAACAAGCTACCCACATCTCAACCTAAATGACAATAATAAATAGTTAAGGCTCCACTTGCTACACCATATTAGAGTGTGTTTGAATTTTCTTATAGTGGACCCATAATGTGCTTGATAGAACTACCAAATTAAGTTAGGGAATTCCAATGCCCTGTTGTTGGATGTTGTAGTTGCAAATTCTCAAATTTATACGGAAATAAACTCTAGTTTTGTTCATTAGGCCCTTTCGTCTGTTTGGTCCCCCAGCCCGACCTTTGACATGGCCATAGTTGGCCTAGGCCTAGGGCACCACAGTTAGAAGGGCACCAAAAAAATAAAAATAAAATCGACCGGTGAAATAAATAAATAAAGATACCCAAAAAGTATCTTCATCTCTATCAATCCCGTTTTTATTGGAAAAAATCCAACATTCAAATTCAAATCCTTCAACCTCATTTCAACTCTAAGCCCATCCATTCTTTTGAAACAAAGGCCAGTTGAAATGAAATACAAACCAACACAAAATCTATTCAAACCCCAAAAAATTCCTTACCATTTTGCTAAAAATTTAGATGATGTGATGTTCAAGATATGCATATCCTATAAATTGAACAACATAAATACGATTTAGTATACATTGCTACAAAATTAGTTTTTTGTTTGTTTTTATCAACAATTATGTAATTGGTTTATTGTGATAATATTAAAAAAATTATTTATATTATTAAAAACAATTAGGCCATATAAAAGGCCCACCATTCTCGGTGTTCGCCTAGGGCACGGCACCCAATATGTCCCTCCCTGTTTTGTTTGGTGCTCCTTTGTCTCTCATTTTTGCAAATACAGCTTATATGGCAGAATATATATATATATAAACATCTTCCCCCTCATAAAATAGATGAGAGGAAAGGGGGATAAAAAGGAGGGGAAGAATGTATTATCACTAGAGAGGAGAATTTGAAGTAGAACCTAAATATAGACCAAAAGAGGATAGCCGTGATAGATAGAAAAAAACAGATGCGAGATTTTGAAGCGTGAAGTAGACCTTAAATAATATTGTTTTTCATGTGACCACATAACTATAAAAATAGTTGTGATGTTATTTAGTTAACTGTTGTAGTCTGTTCTTGGAGGTTTAACACTCTTAACATAATTACTATTGGGGATTATGCCCTCCTCGAATTGGGTGAACTACATCTGGAATTTTTCTTCAAATTGGCTTTCATACTAATTGATGTAAGCATGTTCTTTTAGCAATATTAGTATTTTAGCAACATTATCATTAGTAATTGGGCTTATTTAGCAACATCCCATAACAATTATTAGGTTTAGGGTTTGTTTCATGTCATAGAAGTTGGGTCAATTATAAAAAGGAGTATAGGTTGTCCATTGTTAGACAATTGATTGAAAAAATAATTTATTTAGTTTACTTGTCTTTCAGTTATCATAAATTTATGCTTTATTTTTCAATTCTCGTTTATTTGTAAGTTAAATTCTATCATAATATAGATGCATATTTTTACTTTGTTTTCCAATTAAGCACATAACCAAGATTATCTAACACGCATCAACTCAATGTAAACAACCAAAATTGATCAATCGCAACAAAGCATAGAAGAGTTGAGGTAACACACATTGCAGCAAATGACAAAGAAATTTGTTATGCAGCCTTCGAGTATCCGATCACCATCATTTGACAATAAAAGCTCCGTTGCCCCAGGAGGCCTCAAATTTTCCAAAAACTTCCTGATCCTACATGAACAACTTCCCAATTTACCAAACCTCACAAAACATTCAAAATAACCTAAAATTTTCATAAATTCACACAAAAACTCACCTTACCCACTGGGAGAACTTCGCATTGGCAACATCCCTCCCGCATCCCACCAGAGCTAAATGTGCAGCATTTTCTCTACTCCGAAAGACTGGCGGAACATACATTCCTATATGCACACAAACATTAAGAAACCCAAAGATCGAATTTAACTCTTGATGCTCTTGTAGCTTGTTTAAATTCCCAGTCACAAGTGTTGTTATAGCCAATTCCTCCATACTAGTCCTTTCTTTCAACGCAATTGGTAACAATATCTGCAAAGAATTTTTCAACCGGTCCCGAATGAAATGTTCCATCGAGGAGGAAGAAGAAACCCTAGAAACCCTAGCTTGCTGGGAACCAAAAAGGAAGTCTGGCTTTGATTCAGCGAGAATTTGAGCAGATTGTGTGAGTCTGAGAATATGTCTCTCCCAGAACAGGATGCAAGAAGCGTTGTTGTGGGTTCTTGAAGTCGTGTAAGCACCTGGGTTAAAGTGAAGTGAAGTCAAGATGGAGTTTTTTTATAAGTGAAAGTTGAAACGGAGAGGAATTAGAGAGGAGAGATTGGGTTTGGCGAGTTACCTGGATGAGTTTCGAGAAATGAAGAAACTGGAGGGACTTCCGAGGGTGGCGAGACGACGCCATTGATGACCAAAAATCTGCTACTCGTCGTCATCTCGTTTGAGAGAGTTCAAGATTTGAGACTTGCTTCGTGACTGTAAAGAGACTTCAGAGTAGTGGCAGTGGGGCGGATTTTCATGGATATCCGCCCCGCCCGCACCGGTTGAAGCAGTTTTGGTTATGGTTAAATGGATGTTGGGGCGAATATGGATATCCAAACAGTATTCGTTAATTATTCGGGGCGGATACGGATTTGGCCATGTCCGCCCCACGGATATCCGTTTAAGTGATGAAATTACATAAATACCCTTAGCATATAAAAAGGAAAAATAAAACCCTAATCCTACATATTCGATCACTTATTCACCATCTCTCTCAGACTCTCTGCCTCTTCTCCTCAATCATTTCCTCTCACAGATCATGTTTCTCATTCCCATTCTCTTACACAATTATCACTCCCATTCTCTTAAAGAAAGACGAAATAGGCAAAGAAATCAGAAAGGGGGACGCGATGGCGGCCGATCTAGCGAGCGTCTCAACGATCGATTTCAGATCTGTGAAGGATATGCTTCGACCGATCGATTTCAGATCTGTGAAGGATATGCTTCGACCGATCGATTTCAGACCGATCTGTTTCGGCACCGATCGATTTCAGATCTGTAAAGGATCTTCTCTTTTGCCACTCTTAAGAACCCACCCTCGATCGTCTCTATTTTCTCTTCTTCTCAAACCCTAACATGGATTCCCTTGAAAAGCCTTGATTTTTAGAGGAATATGTGAAGGGTTTGATTTTTAGAGGAAGATGTGAAGGGTTTGTTCAAGTTGAAGCCAAGGACACCGGTAGAGATCGTCTCTTCTCCAGAAATCAACTCATCTATTTGTGTCTTCTTATCCTCTCCTCAAATGCTCTTTCATGGGTTCTTGATGCAACTTCCAGTAAATCAATCAATGGGAAAACCAACAAATTGCATCACAAAAAGATAAGCCGAGTTCAAGGCCTTCTCAAACAAACCATCTCCTTTTCATAATGAAAGAAGAAGAAGGTTTACAGGGATGGATTTGCTGATTTACAAGTTCGAGGCCAGTAAGAGACGTCTCTCTGTTATGTTGAAAAATGAATTTTTTTTTGTTAATCGATTATCCGGATTGGGGATGGATTTTAAAATTTTGTATAAATGGATATTCGGGGCGAATTCGGGGATCTGTGATCCCTAGCGGGGCGGGGATGGATTTGCCTAAATCCGCCCCGTTGCCATCCCTACTTTAGAGGGGAAGGGATCAACAATGGAAATAAATGGTAGACTGGGCTGGGGCGATTGGGCTTTTCCTTGTTCTATGGAAACACTTCAAGAACGATGTGTAAAAAACTATATTCCATCCAACAATCATCTTTGTGATTACGAAGAGTAGTCAGTCATGTTTGCTAGGTTTTTTTTATTTTTGGTGTTTTTTCATTTTTTTTTTTTTTACCATAAACACTATTTATGGAAGGGGTAGAAGTGTAAAAAACCAAAAAAACCCAAAAAAAAAAAGCTAGCTAGAATTGTTGGATTAGGAAAGATCTTTCTGCATCGAGCAGTTCTTAAGAGTCAGGCCCTTGGCGCCACAAGAGCCTCAAGAACATGATGAAGATGAAGAAAAATAGATGAAGAATAGAAGAAGAAGAACAAGAACAAGAACAAGAACAAGAACAACAGATGAAGAAAATAGGATGATGGAGGGTCTTGACGCTCCCCTGACTTTGATATGGCGCTAAGGGCCTGGCTGTTAGGAGTGGGCACGGGACGGGATGGGGCGAAATAAACCCATCCCTATCCCATCCCGTTCGTACGGGATTGGGATGGGACAGGATGGGGTTTCTCGTCCCATCCCAAACGGGTTCGGGACGGGACGGGACTGGATCACCGTGCTCTGATTATATGCATTTCATTTTCTTTAATCAATCTGCAATTTACTGACTAAATGCATGAATTTGATTATTTAATTTGGGTCTTACTGGAAAAAATTGACAGTCATTTTATTACTCACGTTGTTGTTAGCCTCTTACTAGTATGATTGCTTTCTTATTTTATACTTATAATGACAATGAACAACTTACAAGTGGCATCAATTATACAAACAAATCAAACTCATACCATGAAGAACCTCCATCTACTGATATTTCATTGATGTTCACGTACCAATGAGCTCTAATGTTGTATATTGATCTGTACTTTATTCTGCAGAAAGAGATTGCCTAGTTTACCTATGAATGTAAACACCACATTGGGACACAATTTGGTGGGATGGATCAGGTTTGCTATCTTTAATTGCATAATCATACTCATATGCGTCTAATGTTGAAGTAGAAAAATAGTCTATGCTAGTAAGTTCAGTGTCACTGAAAAAAAGTTTCTTATTTTGTGAGGGAAATTGTATTATTTTGCGGGCAATCTCTGTGATGGCCAAATTTGGGTTTGCAGAGCTGATTGATTTTAATCCCATCCGTGCAACAGATGTGCAACTTCCAGCCAATGGAACTTTTGCAATTGCTCATTCCTTAGCAGAATCTCAAAAGGCTTATGGGCATCCAAATATTGCAATCTTAAAATAAATAAATAAATAAATAAATATATATATTAATAATAAATATGAAAATTTAGCTCGGGATTGGCGGGATTGAAAATCTTCATCCCATCCCATTTTAGATCGGGATCGGGATGAGATTATTCAATCCCATTAAAACCCGAAAAAATTGGGACGGGACGAAACGGGATCGGTATCGCGGGATGGGATGCCCACCCCTACTGGCTGTTAAGAAATTTTCCTCTGCATCTGATGCTCTCAGCTTGGATGCATTAGGGATATGGAGCAAAAATTTTCCCTCTTTTTTAATGGCATTTAATTATTGACGCCCCGCCAATGTTTTGCATCACATTATCTGTACTGTAGTAAACAGAGACTCTTCCTACCTGATATTTTTTCATAAGCTTGAGGTCTAACTGGCCTCTGCTCTAACTCATGAATCATGGTGGACGAAGATGGAGAAGACCCTGACCCTGACCCTGACAATACATCAGTAGTTTTTAAGGCACCATATTTGTTGACAATAATTCCTTGGGAGGGTGGAGAGGGAGGGAGGAGTCCATTTACACTTGATAGCAATCTTTAGCCGTGACATAAATCTCAGCTTCTGCTTCAAGGCACCATTGCTCCAGTAACTGACGGTTGAATTTTCAAGCTTTACATGCGTGTGTGCTAACATCAATCTCACTTCGCCAATTATCTTGTGAAATAGCTCATCTGAAATCATCCCTTGGTGGCTGAAAGTTCTCTGGTTTTTTCAAGAATTTCTTCTCATCTCTTGAAATATGAATATTTAATGAACATATGGTCATTGTTCTCTTCGATGCCGAACAATGCACACATATATTCTTGATAATTTATCAACATACTCCCACCGTGCCTTAAGTGCACTTGTTTTTCACAGAAGACTGTTTACAAAAGAAAAACGAGGAATGGTATCTTTGAAGTTCAACCACACCAGTTATGGCTAGTCCAAGACAACGTTCATATGGATTAGAGCAAAATAAGTTTCCTTTATTCTACTACATTTCCGCGATTGAAGTTGCAGACCAAACTATGTCATCATCAGCATTTCCTTCCACCCAACCAAACTTCCCTGAAGAAGTTTCTGATGATAGATAGATATTAGTTCTAATAAAATTGCAATAATTTGATTGATTATAAAGTTATCTCCCACTTCTCTTAGGCTCTCTCCTTTCAGTCCTTGATCATGGAATTCATTGTGTTTAAGATGACTCGGTTCAGAACCCTTGAATTGCTATAACCAGGATTTTACATATTTTGCATGGATATTCCTTGATAAAGATGGAATATGCCGTTTGAAGTACTACTAAGAGCTGAATTTTCTTCAATAAGTTGGAACAAAAGTGGACTCGAACGACCTTCTGATCAATTAATACTCTTCAAAGTCATTCAATTGCTCCATCAGAAATGTGGGAATGTTGCTAATATAGCGAATAACCAATTTAAACTCTGTTGCGACTTTAGCAGTTTTAGAAAAAGATGCACATTAAAAGACTGATCTGGGTGTGACACACACAAAGATATAATATGGTTTTACTTTTGTGTGCCTCATTGCCTTTTTTCAATACTTTGCTTAGCTAAAGTTTCAAGTTTTTCTTGAGTTTACAGTGTTCATAAACTAATCTCTTGTTCAAAGCCAACAGATGCGACTGCCAATTCGGTTTGCAGTGGATAAACTCTTAATCTTAAACCATTTGTTTTCTTAGATGAGGTGTGCAGATTCGTTTTTATGATATTCAGTGATGAATTTCTGAGACTGTTGGTTGCAGATTTACATTATGGGGTCTTGTATCCTGAATGCAATGTATGTCAAGGGTTGTATCCTGAAAGCGATGTTGAAAAAGCGATGCTCAGTGGGTTGAAGAAGATTTTTCAACTTTAAATAGGCTCTAGTCTTGAGCCAAAACTGAGTGAGACAAGATGTGGCACTATAATTAGTTGGTGGTAGAAGTCCATTTGGGTTGCCTCATTATGCCTAATTGCCTATGCCTGCTTGTTTTTCAAGTTTCACCAGTTGGCAAAGTAAGTCCATCACAAGATTCCCTATTGAAGGTTTGGGACCTGTATAGATAGGTCCAACAGGAATGTTTGGGCCAGGGCCCAGGTGGAACCGAATGGATTATCGTGGATGTTTGCAAAGGCACGACTCCGCAGGCTTGTTGAATAAAATTGCAGGCTTAGTGAATAAAAATTTGGATTTGAATCTTGGATTGGAGATGGGAGTTTAAAAAAGTATGTATCATCTTCTCCTCTCCAGATCATAATTCTTGCTTTAGATCACAAATAGCTAAATGAGCTCCCAAAGTCAGATTCTTAGTCACTATGATACAGATAACAAAAAGAAAGAGTTTACATAAAAATAAAAATAAAATAAATAAAAAGTGGGGGAACAAATACCCTGTTTGATTCTCTTCCAAATGGTCTCTCCAACTGCAAAAGCTAAAAAGATATAAAAAAGAAATAAAAACGTATCCTCCTCTTTCAATCTTTATGGAGCTTTTTTTTATTATCGAGGAAATGGGCGAGGGAGGGGGAGTGTTACCACTCATCTCTCTTGAGATTTGCAAAGGCGCGCATCTCAAGGGGATGAGTGGTAACACCACCCCCTGCTCATTTCCTCGCTGGTTTCCTCGACAATAAGAAAAAGCGATCTTTATGTAAAGTTTCATCAAAGCTGCCAAGGCACTTTGACAAAAGTGACCTAAACAAATTTTAACAGTGATCAAAGTATCTAGCTTTAATGAAATCAAAAGATGTCATAAAATACTCTAGCATTTGCAGATGGGATTCCCTTAACCCTGAAAGGATTCATACTGGCACAGCTATGACTAAGAGAATGACCCTCTCTTTATTCTCTCCCTCTTTTTATTTTTATTTACGATTGTTTATTCAATTCGACCACGGGAGCACACTGTCCATGA
Organism: Berberis vulgaris; assembly: GCA_963556465.1. Taxonomy (NCBI): domain Eukaryota; kingdom Viridiplantae; phylum Streptophyta; class Magnoliopsida; order Ranunculales; family Berberidaceae; genus Berberis; species Berberis vulgaris. The sequence continues at coordinate 23,330,278 of OY747135.1, forward strand.
TTTAAGAGAAGGTGACTGAAATTACCTTGATTGTTAAATTGAAAACAATTAATAGAGTTGATTGTGCCACCTTAACAAATTCCAGTAATAAAAGCACGGCTTTCATCACACATACCCTACTTGTGTATTTTGCAGAGACTGACTTTTGATAGCACTTCCTATAAATTTTAGAAGATATACGAATCCACAGTTTCTATGCGTGAAATGATCTAGAGTAAGACTTTTGTTAGTTAAATTAGGCCCTGATAATGCCAAGGTGGGTCATAGTCTAAAACTGAATATGCATACATGCATTAAAGAGTCAATAATTCAATTCAAGAATTATTGAATACTGAAAGAAAAAGACAATGACTTGAAACTAACTCATGACTAATTAACTGTTTAAGGCAAAACAGCAAAAGCCTTAGAATATGACGCTTTAGACCAGCAGACATCCTGAATGGAGTTTGATTAGTCGAGCCTGGAAAAAGCCCATAAAGGGTCTAGACACACGTGCCCTCCAATTCCCCATAAAACTCATAATCTCTTCTATCTTCTTCCATACTGAATCGAGATGCGCATTGCTCCATTTGCTTAGATGGATTATTAAGGTATTGTGATAATATTCAGTAATTTTTTATTTTATTACAACAATTCAATAATAATAAAAAATATTATTAAATTTCTAAATAAAATAATTATATATAATTAAGGGCATATGTATTAGTTTATAAATAAATAATGAGGACTTCAAATAATTTATGTTAAGGGCATAGGTATAAATAATCAATGTTTGAGACTGAGAGAGATTGGTTTTGATTGTAAAAGTATGAAATGTAGAGGAAAAATGAGAAGTCCAAAAATTAAATATAAAGACATTTTTATAATTTATAGATAATTTGAAGGCTTCAAAAAAATTATAGTAGGGACTTAGGTATAATTATTGAATATATATGATGGCTGATTTTGATTGTAAATAGTTTAATTTTGGAGGGTAAAATGATAATTAAAAAAAAATGTGTAATAGTATTTTTGTTCATAAGGGCCTATTTACCATTTATAGATAATTTGAAGATTTCAAATAAATTATGTTAGGCGCTTATGTGTAACTAATGAATTGAAAGGGCTTGGGTTTGATTATAAATAATATGAATTTTGGAGGGCAAAATTGTAAAAAAAAAAAAGTGCAATAGTAATTTTATTAAAAGAAAAAAATACCCCTACACTATTCATTGGTTTGTTGGCATCACATGTAATTATTAGTAATACGTGAGGGCAAAATAGGAAAGAAAATTTGAGTTGAAGACATACCCTTTTTACTATTCATTTGGGGAAGGGAAGTTATATAGTTTAGATGTAGTTGGGTCGAATTACGTAAGGATTTTTTTTATTCACTCCATGTTTTACTAGAATCACCCCTAAAATTAAACTGAAAAACATTTGTTTTTTTATTTTAGAAGTAGTTTTTTTTTTTTTAAAATAAAAACACCTCAAATAAACTTCTATAACTAAAAAGGGTTATTTGCATTTTCCTTCTATAATATATGCCTTATTCAGCTTTACACCAAATTATCATTCATATTGCACTTTCTCCCTAAGACTAGCAGTCAACGTGCCTTGACCGTATATTTTTAAAATAGATTACCAAAATACTCCTGAGAAATCAAAGGCTGAGATTGAATCTTTTGTATCTCGAACATCTCATCTCGAGAAAAATCCTAAGGCCCAACTGAAATCATAATCGTATCTTGAGGAAAATCCAACAGTTGATTTTAAAAAAATCTTTCATCTTAAACAACTTATCTCGAGAAAATCTAACGGTCCAAATTTAATCGTACACACATCTCTAGGTAAATCTAACGATCTAAAGTTAATTATGCATGCATCTCGAGAGAAATGTGTTGCTTCAACATGCGTCTCGAGGAAATCTGACAGTCCATCTCGCATTTCAAGAAAATCTAGTGGCTCATATTTATTTGTGCATGCATCTCGAGAAAAATCTAACGTTCTGAATAACCCTCTTACTACAGGACGTTTACCTAGCCAACACTTAGATTTGGCTCTACCCAAACTTTTCTGGTTCACCACAAGATATAATTTAATTTTGCCACTGAAATAAATTTGAATTTAATTTTGCTCCTTGAAGCAGAACAAACCTGAGAGATAAAAAGAGGAGGGAGAAGGAAAAAGGAGGAAGTGGAGGAATGATGAATGAGGTTGTAAAACAGAGGAGGAAATAGGAGGGAGGAGGAGGAAGGAAGAAGTGGAGGAATGAGGAAGAGAAGCGAGGATGAAGGGAGATGTGATGGCAAAGCTGCGAGATAAAGAAGAAAGAAGGGGATAAAGATGAGGGAGGAGGAGGAAGATAATCAAAATTCTCTTGATCATCTCTCATGTCTGTTCTGTTTCAGGGGGCAAAATTAATTCAAATTTATTTTATGGGGTTAAGTTATTGCCAGTAATTTATTATATGAGGGTACTTTATTCAAACAGCAGATTTCCTTGAAATGTGTGCATGAATAAAGATGAACCGTTAGATTTTCTCAAGATGCGTGTTAGAATGTCAGATTTCCTCGAGATGTGTGCTAGATCATTAAGGTTTCCTCTAGATTCATGATGGACCATTAGATTTACCTATTTATGTGTGTACGATTAAATTGGGACGGTTAGATATTCCTTGAGATGAGTTTGTTTAATAATGCAAGATTTTTTTAAAATCAATTATACGATTTTCCTCGATATACGATTAAGATTTTAGTTGGTCCTTAGGATTTTCCTCGAGATGAGTTGTTCGAGATACGATAGATTCAATCTCAGCATTTGATTTCTCATGGGTATTTTGGTAATCTGCTTTGAAAACAGACAGTCAAGACACGTTGGTTGCTAGTCTTAGGAAGAAAATGCAATATGAATGATAATTTAGTGCAAAGCTGAATAAGACATATATTATAGGAGAAAATTTCCAATAACCCAACTAAAAAATCTTCCTTACAATTCAAAGAGGTATTTCACTGTTCACAGTCTGTATGTCCTACGTGGCATTGGTTGTCTCAGTGGCAGAACTTAACTTAAAACAAAAACCCCCCGATGTTTTCCTCTTCCTCACAGTTTTCTCTCTTCTCACAAACCTCCCACTCTCTACAATCTTCCTTCAGTTTTTTCTCTCCCACCATCGACCACGCCCTCCCTCATTCTCTCACACAAACCTCTCCCTTCTCCTCTCAGATCTCTCTCTCACGCATCAGTCACACAGATCTCTCTCTCACGCAAGTCACTCCATTTCTCACATAGCAAAAACAATTGTCTCACACTACATCTGAAATCTGTAAGTAGCCACTATCTTTCTCCTCACACAGTTCTTTTCCTTTTATCTCTTGCAATTTGTTGATTTAGGGTTTTTTTTTTAGTAGTCATCTCTGTAAATCAACATTTCTTCTTCAACATATTTTGAGTGTAATGGTTTTAGGGTAAGTGGGGGTTGGAGCATTGGAATCTTCTATGCTGATATCAACATTGATGATTAAAGGGGTGTTAGATTTGGGTTTAATTGGATGGAGGATTTGGGTCTCATTACTCACAAGGCAATCGCTCTACAAGGCAAGTGAGCATCTCCTCTCTCTTTCTCTCTCTCTAGACATCTCTTTTTATCTTCAGGTTTGTACAAAGTTTCATATTGGCTTTGTTTCTCAAAGTTTTGTGAATTTGTGTTGCAGAGGAGGAGGACAGAAATGGAAGGGGTCAATAGAGTTGATGAGTTTGGGACATCACAACATCAGGAGGTAATTGTTCTACCAAACTTCTTTCATCTTCTTTTATAGAGAGTTGGTTTTGTTTAGAAGATGAAAAAAACTTGAAAACTTCTACAATTCTATAATCAAACTTTGGTTCCATTTCTCAACATCAGGAGGTAATTGTTCTACTAAACTTCTTTCATCTTCTTTTATAGAGAGTTGGTTTTGTTTAGAAGAAAAACTTGAAAACTTCTACAATTCTATAATCAAACTTTGGTTCCATTTCTTGAATAGATGAACAATTGGAAGGCTTTTCAATAAAAAAAATGAGAAGTTCTTAAATGGCAGTTGTATTAGAAAATGTGAATTCTATATTAGAAAGTCCAATTGTTAGGAGTTGCTATCCTACACAGAATAGATGACTTTGAATTCTAAAAAATTTTAGATGAAATTCACTGCACACCCAATTTGATTTGGGATACTTAGTAGTTTTCTTTGTGTGTCACATCTTCACATATGTTTTACTTTCAATCAAATTTGTGAATGTGATTGATCTTGATTGGATTGGATGTAATTTGACTTACCAATCAGATGTGTTTAACAAATTCTACAACATCAACACACTGTTTCCACCGACAGTTTTAATATCTTCATCAAGTTATGAATGGTTTCATCATTTTATCTTTCACTTTCAATCTCAAATTTTTTTTTTTTTCATCTTAATCATTAGGCAAAGAATTTTGTGGTTGATGTAAGCCTGTTTTTAATGAGATCAGTAATTTTCTATTGGCGTAATTTAATCGCAAATTTTATGGTATCATTTCGCACAAAAACTCTACCAACAAATCAGGTGGCAACTAGGTTATGATTGTTCTTATGATTTGGGGTTTTTATGATTGTTCTTTGTGATTTGGGGTCTTTTGTTTTGATGGGTTACTTTCTGATTCTTTTTTTTTTTTTTCAGGTTTGTAAAGGTGTGAAGATGCATTTTACTCCAACCTTTTTAGACCAAATCGCTCCACACAAAAGGTGAAAGAGATCCCCAAAGTGAAATTTAGGGCAAAAGAGAGATACCCATTGAGGGTTTTCGATCGAATCTCGAACACTTGGTGAGTTTTCTCTCTCTCAAGTAAGGGTTTTTATGATTGTTCTTTGTGATTTGGGGTCTTTTGTTTTGATGGGTTACTTTTTTTTTCTTTTTTTTTTCCAGGTTTGTAAAGGTGTGAAGATGCATTTTACTCCAGACCTCCACGATACTTTCCTCTCCAAAAAAGTAAAATTTGAACCCTTTTTTATCAGATTCGGTTGGTTTATGTTGTTGTTCTTGATTACATGAGTTGGGTTTAATAACCATAGATCTTGGATTTTTATAGCTTTAATTGAAAAGTATTCTGTAGTAGTGCCAACGGCACGGGTATTACACTAGTCTCTTACAAACCAAACACCCATGACTATGCTTCAACCTTTATTATGTTTTAACTTTTAAATAGTATTCACCTCACCATGACTAACTTCTATGTGACTTTTTTTTTTATGCTGTTTGTGATTATTTTTTATTTGGTTAATGATTGATATGCTTGTATTGTATGTTATGGCGTTGTGAAAGATTACCGCTTTCTGAAAATGACTAACTTGTCCATTCATTATTGTTGAAATGACTAGCCAATTTGAAATGTCAAAAAGACTAAGTTGGAGAAGGGGGAAGAAGACAAAATAGAAATCACTAGAGATGGAGGAGAGCAAGAGGTTATAAATCTAAAATCGTTGGAGTTGATGGAAGGGGATGTGAGAAGTTTTTAGATTCTCAGTCATAGGTTGTAGCAGTGTTCTAAAAATCGGTCTAGGCGGCCGCCTAGGCGCTAGAAGGTGGAAAACCGCCCAGATTAATGCCTGGGCGGGCAGTCTGGGCGGTCTGGGCAGTCTGGGCGGTCTGGGCGGGTCTAGGCGGGTCTGGGCGGAGTCTAGGCGGGCTAGGCGGTCTGGGCGGTCTAGGCGGCCTAGGCGGGGTCTAGGCGGACTCTAGGCGGTCTGGGAGATTTTTTTATTTTTTATTTTTTTTTTTTTTAATAAGGTTGATTGTGTTCTTATTTTATTTTTCTTTCCTATTTTTTAGAAATAAACTATTTAATTGTTTTTTTAGAAAATCTCGGGAATGGGCTTTGATGATGATGATGATGATATGTCTAAATGTAGCGAAAGATGATTACTTAATGGAATTCTCAAAGGATCTGCCGGTACCAATTTTACTAATGTAGATTTTATCAAACATAACTGAGATTATTCATGCAATTTGAAGAAAAATAAAAGATTACACTAATTCAAATTTATATAAAGTACCCATCATGACCAACTTCAGTCATTTGAGTTTTAATAAATTTTGTTCACGATTGTTAATTTTTCATGTTTTTAAATTTTGCATATGTATATTGACATTAAATTGGATGTAATTGATAAGGTATTATGCTTAACTTTTGTAAATTATTAAAGTTATAATACAAAACCTAAGACCGCCTAGGCCCCTGGGCGCTAGGCACCTGCTCGCCGCCCGCCCAGCGCCTAGCGATTTTTAGAACACTGGGTTGTAGAACTGATGGTTTGGTTAAAAAGGGGAAGGGGCATTTTCAATTTAGTGTGGGTTTTAGTTTCGGTGATTTTAGAAAGACCCCTGCTAAATAACACCACCCCTTATACTGATGGACACCACCACCCACCATTTTAAAATTTTTTTGGGACCTACTGAAGGATATCGCCACTATATAATGAAAAAACCCTAACCCTCATCTTCTCCTCCTTTCTCACTTTCTTTTCCAACCGCGACCTCCTCCTCCTTTCATCCCATTTACCCCACCACCTCGCCACCCACCACCACCTTTCCTCTTCTTCCCCTTCACCTCTGCTATTCCTTCCCTTTCACCACCACAACCTCGCCACCTCTCATGTTCCTCCTCCTCTTCACCCCACCACCCCTTCTCTTCCTCCCCATCACCACCGCCTCCCCACCTCTCATTCTCGACCCCTTCACCCCACCACCTCTCTTCCTCCACCCATTCACCCCACCACCTCTCATCTTCCTCCCCATCACCACCACCACCACCACCTCCCCACCTCTACTGCTCCACCCCCTACCTTTCCTCCTTTTCCCCTCCCCTCCCCTCCACTCCACGGCCACCTTTCCTCCCCTTATCACCACTACATCGCCACCTTTCCTTTTCCTCAGGCTATTTTATTATTTTTGTTCACCCTGTGTTTTTTTCTCATTTGCCATGTGTAGAAAAAATGCAAGGTGAACTCGAATTTCTTATATTGGTGGTGCAACAAGAATACAACTACCGCCTCAGCAATATCAACTGTGTCCGATCTGAGAGATTCTGAGATGCCCATATGCTTACTTTGTATATATATGAATTTAATTGTAATATGTCTAATTCGAGATGCCCATGTGTTTAGTTTGTACATATAGAACTTTTGGGATATAATAAAGTTAAGAATTTTGTGAGTATTGCAATTGCATTTTCATTACTTGTAATATTTGCATGCATAATATTGTATTTCCATTGGCATATTCGCTTTGCAAAATATTTTATTTTTTCCCTTCAAATTAAAAAAATAAAAAGTTTTGCCTATTAATTATTGTTCAAGACTTCAGCTGCCAGAATGAATAACAAAAAGGGGAGGGGGTTTCACTGTCCAAGACCTCTTGAGGATTTGAAAATAACCCTTGTAAGTGCCCTAAATTATATCAGAGTAATAAGAATTTGTGCCCAAACACAACGGTTACTGTGAGCAATAAACACATAATCGCAGACTAAATTGCGAATGTAACAAGAAACAACGCAACGACTCATGCAACTTTGTCCAGAATCCCTAAAAAGATAGAAACACAGCGGCTGGTGTGAGGACAAGTTACAAGCTTGCACGACCCGCTGCGTTTGGAAAGAAAACAGGCTCTGTCCAATTATTTTGATTTTTTATATTTTAATGTTATTTTCATTTTTTTTTCAACTTCTATGAATTTGCTATAGTACTGACATATTTGATTTATTGGTAAACCTCACTTTTGACCTTTTTGAAGTTTGGGTGTTCAAAAGTAAGGTATAGCAATAAATCAAATATGTAAATACTGTAGCAAACCCATAGAAATTGAAAAAATCCAAAAAATATTCATATAAAAACAAAAAATGGATAAAGTCTTTTTTATGTCCAAACACATCGGTTGCTGCGAGGATATGAACAGTGATCGCCCGAGCCGCTGCATTTGGACACAAAACAGATTATGTCCATTGTCATAAACGCAACGGTTGTTGCGACTGGAATTCATTGTCTCGCAGCAACCGCTGCGTTTGGAAAGAAAACAGACTCTGTCCATTTTTTTTATTTGAATATTTTTTTATTCTTATGGGTTTGCTACAGTATTTACATATTTAATTTATTGCTAAACCCTACTTTTGACCATCTCAAGTTGGGGTATATAAAAGTGAGGTTTAACAATAAATCAAATATGTCAATATTGTATAAACCCATAGAAATTGAGAAAAATAAATAAATAAAAGTTCAAACACAAAAAAATTGAAAATTTGGACAGAGTCTGTTTTCTGTCAAAACGCAGCGGTAGCTGCGAGTATATGAACAATGCTCGCTTGATCCGTTGCATTTATGACAAAAAACTGAGTCTGGTTTTTGTCCGAACGCTGCGGCTTCGGCGAGTTTTTATCTTATTCTCACTTGAGCTGCTTCTTTTTGGGCAAAAATCTAACTTCGTTTCATACAGTTGCTGAATTTATGCGATTTGTACGATCACATTCGCGTTCGTTTACTGTGATTGTTATTATTGGGCTCGATTTTGCGGTTGCATTTTAAGTATCTTGGAGAATTTTTTTGCTTGAGAAGATAAATAAAATTCATTGGGAAGACAAATAGAATTGCTTGAAAAGGTAAATAGAATTGGTTGGGAAGACAAATTCATAACCAATTCATTTAAGTTGTCCTATAAGTTGAACATTATAAAATGAAAGTAGTGAATTGGTATTCATAACCAATTTAAGAGAAATAAGAGAAGATAAAAAGAAAATTGCCAATGTAGAAAGAAGAATCCTCCGACAAAAAATGTGATGAAATTGAAGATCCCGAAGACGACTTTGTTTGGTATAATGACCCCCCACTCATCATCATCTTCATATGATGATAAGAACGATGATGACGAAAAATTGTCAGATGATGAAGATGACGATGGTGATGGTGCGTTAGTGGACTACTAATCCTCCTACAAAGAGGGCCGAATGTCATCCCCTCAAAGACTTTGTTGACCGTGTTTAAGACAAATAATGTATTTTTTAATATTAATGAAAAATTCACTGTTTAATGTTTGTTTTTGTGATTTTGCGTTGTAATTTTTTGTTAATTCAATTTGCATATAAAATTTACTGTCTAAAATTTCAATTTGTGTTTGTTAATTCCAATTTGTTTTTGTATTGTGGAGAAAATAAGAGAAGAAAAAGTAGGAAATACGAGAGGTGAAGAAGAAAAAACACATAAGAAAGGGAGAGATGAAGGGTGGTGTAGAAGGTTGGCGGGGTGGTGATGGTTCTTGACGGAGAAGAGAGGAAGAGGAAAAGAGAGGGAGTTAGGAGAAGAGAGGGAGAAAGAGGAAAATAGAGGGAGAGAGGGAGAAGAGAAGTTGAGGAGGAGGCCGACCAGCGATGTGGTGGATCAGTTGATGGTGGCGGGGTGGTGGTGCGGTGGTGATGGTTCTTGATGACGGGAGAAGAGAGGGAGAGGAAGAGGAAGAAGAGAAGAGTTATGAATTTTTTTTCCCTTTTATAAGTGGTGTCCTTTAGTAGTAGTGGTGTCATTCAGAAAGTAGCCTGTTGGTGGTGTCCATTAGAAAAAATGATGATGTTATTTAGCAGCAGCCTTTTAGAAAACACAAATCCAAGTTTGTTTGCTTGTTTGCTTTTTTTTTTCTTCAACTTTCAATAAATTGATGATTTTATTAAAACATGAGATGAAAAAATAACAATGTTCACAAACTGTGACAAGATCTCAAAATCTGAAGTTGTTTGGTAGACTAAATACTACAAATGAAAAGATAACCTACAACCCCACTTGAAGAATTAAAGAGCAGTCCAACCTTGAAATTTTCCAACACATCCCCACCACTTGCCAGTTGCCACACAACTAAAAAGTCCACCTTCAAAGCATTTTTTGATATTTATTTTTAATTTTTAATTTTTTGTTTTGTTTTACGAAGCAAAAATTCTAGATGTCGAGGAAATGAGCGAGGAAACCAGCGAGGGAAATGAGGTGGAGGGGGTGGAAACCGTTCACCCCCCTCGGGATGTGTGCGTTGACTTTTTGCGCGCACATCCCGAGGGAGTGAACGGTTTCCACCCCCTCCACCTCATTTCCCTTGCTGGTTTCCTCGCTCGTTTCCTCGACAGCTAGCAAAGCTCTTTACGAAGATTAACAATAGCCTACTTGTTTTGATATAAAACCACCAACTGAAACTAGGATATAATGTTCAACAAATCCCAAACTTCTAAACACCAACATGATATTTCTTTACTGAGCGCTTCTACATGGCGAGGAAATGGGCGAGGGACGGAACGTGGCGGGGTGTGGACCGTTCACTCCGCTCGAAATGCGTGCCATCATTTTTGGTGCACGCATCCCGAGTGAAGTGGACGGTCCCCACCCCGCCACGTCCCATCCCTCGCCCGTTTCCTCGCCTGTTTCCTCGACATTTAGAATTCCCCTTCTTTAATATGGAGCTCACATTTCAATCTAAGTTTGATCTAAAGTACAATTCCTTGTCAAAGGTCATGTCATGTCACGCTCAGTTGGAAGTTTTTCATATACAAATTGTGAAATGTATATTAAGATTTCATGATTAAATCTACATAATAGTCATTAGTTAAGAAAGGAAAAAAATATTGTCGACAAGCATGTCTTATTCTGCCATCTCCGTAAACAAGTCTCACAAATAGTTATCTTACCTAATTAGATACTAACATTTTTCTCAGTAACGACTAAATTCCAAGGAATGGGTTGGTACAAAAAATAAATAAATAAATAAAAAGTTTCATTTATATTGTACATCAAACTTTGAAAACACTGGAAGACAGCAAACCCGGTGTTATCTGTAGAGGTTGATAGATAGAACAGGGAACCTATTCAACTCCTCTTCGTTTGGGTGTGGGGTTGTTTTTGAGTTGAACACAACACAAACGTTCTAAAGGCCAACGGAAAGAGGCGAGTTAAACACAAATGTGGAACCCACCTTGTCCTTCCAAAGCAAAGAAGTAGCGACGAAGAAGACTTCCCTCTATCTCTCTCTACTCTTCCCATTTCACTGTGTGAGACAGCATTTTCGCTTTGTGCTCTCTGTTTCTTCTTTTTCTTCACTTTCCGCCATTTTTGCACTCTCTTTCTTTCTTGGTCTGATAGAATCATCAAAAAATGGAGGCGAAGCTTCACTTCTTGAGTTTTATTGCTCTTCTTCTTCTCTTGGTCGGCTCAAATGCTCAGATGCCCGGTAAGTAAACTCATATTTTCTTCATCAATCGCGTTTCTTTCGCTTTACTTGTTCAAGAATCTTGCTTCGTATCCGATTCTTGCTTGTGTCAATTTTTTGAAGTTTAATCGATTAGTTAGTTGAATGTTCTTCTTGGACTTCGAAATTAATTTGTTCACTCACTGACTTCAATTCTGAAAGAAAACCTTGTTTAGATTAGAATTCAAGAATGAATGAGGGGGTTCTTGAATCTTTTGATGAAGTTGTATGGATCGAAAATTTAGAATTTTTGGGCGGTCTGAATGAATTTCAAGGGTAGAAGAGTATGCAGAGAGTCTTATTTGTTTTTTGTAGTGGATATTCCAATTCTTTTAAGTTCGAAAATTCTGTAGAATCAGTATGAATTCAGAACCAAATCTTGATTTTAACTTACACTTGGATAAAGCAGATGTGAATGGGGTTTTTTAGGGATAAGGTTTTGCACCCAAAATGTGAGAAGAATACCTCTACCATTTCAATTGTTCGCATTATGGCGGATGTTTAACTGTAGCAACATGTTTGTGGCATTTCTTATAATCTAATACAAGAAATTAATCACGTTTCTCCTATATGAAGACATTTTTTGTTGGAGTCCTAGGTGAGGATAGTTTAAAAATACACTAGTGTTTCTTATTTTAGAGTATTATTATAGGTGGTAGTCATTCTGCTAATTCCAAAGGTGTGTGCCTGTTAGGCTGTCATGTTAGTTTGGCTTTTCTATTTGTAAAATTGAAGAGAGAATGAGCTTCAATTATCTAAAGGATTGGGTTCTTTGGTATTTGCTTTGTTAGGTATTTGCTTTGAGTTAAAGTTTCCTATGCAATTGTGTGATTTTGAGAGTTCTCTTATAAATAATTTCCACCATCAGATGATATTTGCTTCTTTCCCCAATTAACTTCATTGGTTGAGTTCATGATGTGTAAACCCAGAAACATCAAAGTACATATGTGATGTTATTATAATATCTGTGCATAATAACACCCCTCATTCTTTTTTTATCACCATTCTAATCAATAATAAGAGACCAACTTATTCCTCGTACTTGATAAATTCATCCCATAAAAATGTTAAACAAAATTTTAAAATATAATCTTAAGAAGTGTCTGGGAAGTAACCATATTCCAGGAAATATTCGATTTTTCAAGAAATATGTGAGAAGTGTCCCAGGTATGCTAATCCACCCCATGGCATGTAAAGAGCTGTTCCCGTCACGTATCCAAAGACTATCTGTCTATCCGATCAGTATTGCGTCAGATCGGATATGGAGATCCCATAGAGTGTCTGTGTTTCCTAGATTGGATATGATTTCGTAATATAATATATGGGGCATTTACATTTGTATGCATCATGATCAATTCTGGATTTAATAAAAAGAACCATATTCTTCTCTTTTCCGTGGAGGCAAGAAAATTTTAGTCAGTTGATAGTTACAACTTACAAATTAACTTTGTTCTGCTAATGACCAGACACGATTTCCATAATGTTCAAATCATAGACAATGTACAACGTTTGTGCTTCATTTTGATGGAGTGTTATACAAAAGCATCGGTTTCAATTGGTAATTGCTTTTGTCACGAATTAATATCAATTTGATTATATAAGACATGGAATATGATTTGGTAGGCAATACTTTGCCTTTCTCAATACATATTGCCCGTCCTGAGCTATTTTGTCGTGAAGTATTATTTTGATCCGCATTCTAAATTCTTTTTTTTTCTTCAATCATATAAAACAGGTTTTGTAAGCTTGAATTGTGGAGGAAGGGAGAATTTCACAGATAATCTGGGGCTTGTGTGGACATCTGATAGTCAGCTTCAATATGGTGATGAGGCGAATGTGTCTGTTGCAAATGAGACTAGACTGCAATATACGACAGTGAGATACTTCCCTGCGGATAATAAAAAGTATTGCTATACACTTAATGTCAAAACTAGAACTCGATACCTTGTGAGAACGAGCTTTTTGTACGGTAACTTTGACAACAATAATGTTTATCCAAAATTTGACATCTCACTTGGGGCAACTCCTTGGTCAACGATAGTCATTTCAGATGCTAGCACCATAGAGACTCGAGAGTTGATCTTTTTGGCTACATCACCAACTGTTGCAGTCTGTTTATCTAACGCTACAACTGGAAATCCATTCATCTCTACTCTTGAACTTCGGCAATTTAATGGTTCTATTTACCATACAGATAAGGAGAATCAGTACTTTCTCAGTGTGTCTGCAAGAATAAACTTTGGTGCTGAGAGCGAAGATCCTGTCAGGTATGCCTATAATCTGGTTAAGGTGCTTTATGGCTTGGTATGGATGGTTATTTGTCCAATGAGCCATTCACTGAACTAGAGAGTTCTTGCGCAAAAAGTATAGGGTACATCTAAACTTGAAAGTGATCAAATTACTGCGAAGAGAACCACGCTATCTTAGCTGCATAGACAACCATCTCTCTGTCATTTTATTATTATTATCATTTTCCCGTTTCCTGCCAGTGAGTTTGTTGATGGAGAAACTCTATTGTTGTTTCAGGTATCCAGACGATCCATTTGATAGAATATGGCTGTCGGACACTTTGAAGAAAGCAAATTATCTTGTTGATGTTGCTGATGGAACTGTGAGAGTGTCAACCAAAATGCTAATTGATGTTAACACTGGGGATGAAAGGCCACCTGCAAAAGTGATGCAGACGGCTGTTGTTGGTACAAAAGGAGCATTGAGTTACCGATTAAACTTGGAAGGTTTTCCAGGTTTTGGTTGGGCAGCCTCATACTTTGCTGAAATTGAAGATTTGAATGCAAATGATACCCGTATATTTAGACTGGCCATCCCAGGCATGCCTGAGTTCAGCGCAGCTGCTGTAAATATCCAGGAAAATGCTCATGGGAAATATCGGCTGTATGAACCGGGATACCCCAACATATCACTCCCTTTTGTGTTAAATTTTCGGTTTCTTAAATCTTCTGAATCTACCAGGGGTCCCCTTTTAAATGCCTTGGAGGTTAGTAAGTACCTGGAGATAAATGGTGGCTCCCTAGATGGTAGGCATGCATTGTTCTTTCTCTTTACATTTGCCTTTTTGTATTTATATTAAATTTGTTCCAACTAATCTTGACATTCTGATGTAATGGTATTGTGATTTGCAGCAATAGCAGCTGCTGGTTTAGTTGCACGTTACCCATTAGCAGATTGGGCAGGAGAAGGTGGAGACCCATGCTTGCCTGTCCCTTGGTCATGGTTGCAGTGTAACTCAGATGCACAACCAAGTATAGTTTCAATGTAATTGGTCAAAGGATTTATAATCTCTTATGTGAAGCTTGATTACCGTTTCTCCTGGAAGAAAACTAATTGAGATATCTTATTCTGCGTCTTATTCTCTTGCAGTTTCTTGTCTAGGAAGAATCTGACTGGAAACGATCCTTTGGAACTCATAAGTTTTCCTGGCTTGGTTGAGCTGTAAGATTCAGAGTGATTAACTTTACTGTATATTGGTTTTCTTTGCTTTATCACTCACCATTAATTACTGTCTCACTGATATTACAATTGTAGATGGCTTGATGGAAATTCTCTCACTGGTCCAATTCCTGATTTTACAGGATTCCCAAACTTGAAAATCATGTAAAATTTTACTGAAAACTAATTAATCGACCTTGTTGTAATTTTATTTATTTTGTTATTGAACGCTTAAATCTAATTGAACTTTTTTATCTATGGTTCCTGTAGACATCTTGAGAACAACAAATTGGTGGGTGAGCTACCTTCATCTTTGGCGGACCTTCAAAATCTTAGAGAACTGTGAGTTCTGACCTTCATTATCAGCATGTATAGTTTGGGTCACTTACGTGTCAACAAAATCACAGTAGAAAGTATAATGGACCTCACTGTCAATTTGATGATTACAGGTACTTGCAGAACAATTCGTTGTCTGGAACAATTCCATCAGGCCTTTTAAACAGGAATCTGGTATTCAGGTCAATCTCAAATACTCTACCTATGTAACTGTTAAAATAACACCTCTTGTGTATCATATATTAGCTTACAATTTGTTAAAATGATCTTGTTTAAATGGATGGTACTATGAAGTTTTCATTTGCTTTGCTAAGAGAAAACACGCGTGTACATACAACTGCATGTGCATGTGCCATGGTTTCGTTTACTCATTCAAAGAAGAAAACAAAGGGGAAACAATACATGAGCGAGAGGCTCAAAGAGAAAGCAAAAAAAGGAAAACACAACCCACAGAGAAATATGAAACTAAAATTATATTGTCTTTCTAAACCATGCTTAACCCAATCTGAAAAGAGAAGAGGGAAGGGACTGTCCAACACCATTTTCCACCACTGAATTGACATAACTTTGGCCATCTTCCAAATGGTAGTCACATCCAGCTTGTTTCCCCTGAAAAGATGACTATTCCTATCTTGACCAAAAGACTGTTAAGATCAAAAATTTCAGTTCCATTTGCCTCTAAGCCTGAGCATTCTGCCATTCCACGTATTGATTCATTGGAGAAGATTATCATTCGGCGTGTGAGGCCAATTAGTTTCCGCAGCTATCATAGACCACACATTGGCAGAGAGAGGGCATTGGAAAAATGTGTGGAGAATGAATTCAGGGTGGCACTTGCAATGAACATGTGTTCGGAATGATGATGGCTCTCTTTTCAAGATTGCTCCTTGTTAAAACCTTCCCGTGAGCTAAGATCCATAAGAAGAAATCAGGTAGTCTCTTTTCTCCAGAAGAACGATTCATTGAATGAGAAAGGACCATGAGTTTGCTGCTGCTTAATAGATTCTTTTCAAGAAGTTTCTCATAGAAGTTATTCACAGAGAAATTTCCACTTTTTTCATCCCACTCCCACCTATCCTCAATGTCGTCAATTGCAGTGTGTTGAAGGAGATCCCACAACTCCATCAATTTGGACAACTCAGAATCATTGACTCCTTGTCACAGTGCCAAGTCCCAAGAAGAATTGGCATTGGAAGTGTCAATAAAGCTAGCCACCTCAACTTGCTTCCTCCTCAAGATGTTATACACTTCTTTGAAAGCATCAGCAAGTGGAGCATTGCAAAGCCATTTTTCACGCCAGTGATCAAATCTATCCCCTTTTCCTACTTCATAAGAGATGTGAGGAGAGGAGGCTTTGAGATTCCTGATTGTTCTCCATATTACGCACTCATACACTGCTTTCACGTCTTATGTATACCAACCAGTATGAGAGAGACCACATTTTTCAGCAATTACTTGGCTCCATAAGGCTTTATCCTTAGGTCTGAGTAGCCAAAGCCATTTCTCAAGAAGAGCTGCATTCGTTCTCTTGACACTTTTAATCCCGAACCCACCTTTGCTTTTTGGTAAGCAAGCTGCCCTCCAATTGAAGATGATACCTTATGCCACTGAAATTGGAATCGTGATAAGAGAGATGGTATACTAGCCAGAGTACTCTTGATTAATGTTATTCTCCTCGCCTTCGATAAAGTTTTTTACCTTTCCAAACAACATGTCGATATTGCATACGCTTGATAATTGGATGTCGTTGGTTCAAGTCTCGTCCAACGCAATTGTTGCTGGATTTTTAGTATTTTCCTTACGCTTGCGATGAGGGTGAGTGTTAGAATATGAGCTCACTCTAGTTGTCCATGGGCTTAAATATGTTTATTCACGATAGTACCGTGTGAGTATATGATGTAGTTGTACTATTGGTACCCACAGATGCATGTTGTAGCCACGCCTCCGCTTGATATATGATTAAATTCACCCTCTTTATAAGTTCGAGCTTTTAGAGATTGACAATTTATCACCGCTGATTGAAAAGGAGAGACGAGAGTCTCCATCATAAAGAGAGGCGAGTAGCCACAACCTTAGATGTGATTTTTGCAACTGAAGAGATAAGGCTAATAGACTGAAACTCTTCAATTTTTGTGGCATTTTGACCTTGGGAATAATAGATAGCATAGCTGAGTTCAAACGTCAATCAATAGTATATTTTTTACCAAAATCAACAATTACCTTCACTGTATTCCAACAATGAGCAAAGAATTACGAGGGATACCCATCAATACCAGGAAAAAAGTCTGCTAGTAAGCTTTAATGACTTGGAGAACCTCATTTATAGAGTTGTCCACTTCTAGATATTGGGCTTGACCAGAAGCCAATTTGTTGAAAGGGAGGCCTACCAACTTTGGACTCCACTGCTTAGTTTTCATGAAGAAGGTGGAGAAATAATCTACAATATGATTGTCAATTCCTGGTCTATGAGATTAACCCATCTCCCTATTGGATGAAATCTATAGCATTCAAGATACGGCAATGATTGGCCATATTATGAAAGAATTTAGAACAAATCCCCATTTCTACTCCATCTGATCCCTGATTTTCGTTCCAGCTGCTGAAATCTCTTTTAAGCAATTGCTCAAGATCATGGTATTGTTTACTTGTTTTCCAGACATGAATGCATAGGCCATGGTGATATCTTACATTTGTATTTGGTGAATTCTAAGCTAAAACTAAAGCTACACTAAATTACGATAAACCCTAGACAAGTGATAAATAAAATAACATTAACTTTATTAATCAATCAACCCACTACAATGTTCAACTCTATGCCTTATTTATAAACTTAGTAGCTTCTTTGGCAAGTAAATTAACCCTAACCCTACTTTGGCTAATGCCCTCGTTAATATGGGCTTTATTATATTTGACCCAATTACAAATAATACTAATTAATTACTCGCTCACATCACCTTCCCCGGGTTGAAGAAACTCGTCCTCGAGCTTGAAGTCTTATGAACACAAACAACCGATTACAGAATAAAATGCGAAGTGCACTCAAAGTAGTGACCTTGAACCTTGCCACAATACACAGTTGCCATATATAACACCAACTTAGAAAAAGTGCAAGGTAATTCAAAGAACAAAAATCCGAAATAGACCTGTCGGGCGGAATCATGCGCATAAACTCGTGCAACAAAACGTTTCCCAATATGGATCAATACAATCATCGTCACTCACTGCCTTTGCCTCTATGAGAACCTCATCATTCTTTTGACAAAAAATAGGGAAGAAATCACACAAGTCAAATGGCTCACTTTTTGGGAGGCGAGTACTTGTGGCTGTGAGATTATATAAGACCTTGGAGGTGGTAGAGGTGCAACCAATATCGTGTTGCACAATATCATTCTCATTTGCTGGTAGCTCTCCTTTGCCCTTGTGTTTTCTTGCTCTCTCCAAGCATCGAAAAATAGGGCAAGACCGACACCAATCCGTTGTGCTAAATCTCTCAAAAACTTCTCCCAGTCTGTCTCAACCTGCATCATAGTGGAGGTGGTAGTGAGGCGTACATCACTAGCAAGTGGTGGAGGTATCGGGTTCAGGTTGGGGGAAAGAGGAGACATAAGTGTATTGTGGTGTAGGATAGTAAAATTGGTTATGGGTATTGCATCGCAGGGTATTGAACTACTCTTGGGCTTGGCTATATTGATATTGGTATGGAACTAAGAATAGTATGGGTATGGGTAGGGATAATAAGGGTATGGATATTGGAAATAATAGGGGTCACTCCTCTTATAAGAATTGGGGTGTAAATAGCCTATTGAGATTAGGATTAACTAATGAAATGGTGTCAAGGGTTTCTTTACAATTTCAAAAAAATGTATTTCTTTTCCCACACTACTGCAACACACAAAAAAGGGGTTTTGAGGGGTTGCGGCTTGCAATTGGGACGACAGCTGGGACTTGCGATGGCTCGGCGGTGAGAGGGGGTGATGCTAGAAGTAGGCGAGTGACGGCGTGGGGTCTATGGGACTGTATCCAACAAATTTGAATCAGATGATCTCTATGTGGGACGTTGCTTGACAGCGATGGGTGTTGGTGGTTGTGCTGGCCGGATGTGAGGACGGGGTGGGTGGATCAGAAGGTGACGTCGACGGCAGTGGGCTGCTCCGGTGATTTCCAACCGATCTGAAGGTGTAGACGCTGCGGACAATGGCTGGATTTAAGCATGGTGGCAGGTTTGTGATGTGCATCAAATTAAAAGAGAAAACAGAGATGGAGACGTTGTTATTGAAGAAGAAAAGACGATTTTTACAATGGTTTCAAGCTTTCGAGAGGCTTGTCTCTCTCAATTGTAGAGCAAAAGCTCTTGTACATAATTCTTAATGAATGCCACAACTGTTCTTCTTTAGCTCTATTTATACAACTGTGTCTCCTCTCGTATTACAACACCACATATCAACAAATTGAACAAACTCCTAACTGCCTCTAACTGATTTATAACCCACTAGCTTGCTATGCTTTCCTTTAGTTGTTAGATGACTCCTCCAATCTCATGCTACGTCTTGTATAAGTGTATTTTACTGGTGGCCTAACAATTCCTCCCCCCAAAGCAGCCACCTTGTCCTCAAGGTGGAATTCAGGAAATTGAGTGTTGATCAATGAAAAATCTTCCCAAGTGGCTTCGAAAATGGGCAATCCTTTCCATTGTATGAGAACCTCGACATTGGAACTGCCCCCTTTAAATTTGGCCGCACTTCCAAAACTACTGTGGGAGTAACCACTAATTCCATATCTTCATTCAGTTGTGGAGGAAGCAATGATGCATCAACACAGTTGCCTTTGGCTCTTCGCAATTGAGAAATATGGAAAACAGGATGGATAGTTTGATGGTAAGTCCAATTTGTAAGCAACTGCGCCAATCTTCTGTAGGATTGTGTAAGGGCCGTAATACCTTGCTGCCAATTTCTGTGTAGTCTTGCGAGCCAAAGAATGGTGGCGATAAGGTTTCAACTTAAGAAATACCTTGTCCCCGACCATGAACTCATCCTCACGCCTGAAGAGATCAGCCTGTCTTTTCATCCGCTGCTGCGCACGCAAGAGATGTATGCGCAAATCATCGATAATTGCATCCCGTTCCAGTATCAGTTCTTCCACATTAGATACAGTGATACACCCTTTGTCAACCTTCAATAAACGGGGAGGGTCTCGCCCATAAAGTGCTTTGAATGGAGCACATCTTAATGAAGTATGGAAGGAAGTATTGTACCAGTATTCCGCCCAAGCCAACCAATGTACCCATTGTTTCGGTTTGTTTGACACAAAACATCTCAAGTATTTTTCCAGACATCGGTTAATCACCTCGGGCTGACCATCGGTCTGGGGATGATATGCCGTACTACGCTTCAAAAAAGTTCCCTGGAGTCAAAACAACTCTCGCCAAAAGTGACTTAGAAAAATCTTATCCCTGTCGGAAATTCTAGAGACGGGAAACCCATGAAGTCAGACCACCTCTTGAATAAATGCCCTGCCCACAGTGGCAGCAGTAAATGAATGACTTAATCCTATAAAATGAGCATATTTGCTCAAACGGTCCACCACAACAAACACCGTATCAATTCCCTTAACCCGCGGTAGTGCCTCGATGAAATCCATAGTGATTTCTTCCCAAACATGGGCTGGCAATGGGATTGGTTGTAACAAACCAGCAGGTGACACTGTCATACTCTTGTTCCGTTGGCAAATCTCGCACTCCCCCACCCATTTGGCAATATCTGATCTCATGCCAACCCAATAAAACTCCTTAGCCATTCTTTGATAGGTTTTGGTTTCTCCGGAGTGACCCCCCATTGGCGTGCTATGGAGCTTAGCAAAGAAGGTAGGGAGGAGAGGGGATTTACGTGTTAATACTACTCTACTTTTGTACAACAACATTCCTTGATGTATGGTGAACCCCAAATGTAGTATATTGTGCGTTCCTCAATATCAGTTCTAATATGCTGGAAAGTCTCTTCTGCGGCCACCTCGTTGCACACTTGCTGCCAATCCATCCATTGAGGCACCACCAATGTACTGCATTCAGAAATAGGTGCGATTCTGGAAAGAGCATCAACTACAACCTTCGATTTTCCAGTCTTGTACTCAATCTCAAAGTCGTAGCTCATCAATTTAGTCACCCATTTTTGGTATTCTCCCCCTATCACGCGTTGTTCCAATAAATACTTCAAACTCCGCTGGTCTGTTTTCACCACAAACTTTTTACCCAGCAAATAGGGTCTCCATTTGGCAATTGCAAATACGATAGCCATAAGCTTCTTTTCATATACTGGTTTCTGTCGTGCTTGGGGTCTAAGAACTTGACTAAAATACGCAATTGGACGATGATCTTGGATCAATATTGCTCCCAAACCATAACTGGAAGCATCTGTTTCAATAATCTTGAAAAATCTGGCATCGCCAATACTGGTACTTGCGATATGCACTGTTTGAGAGCTTGAAATGTTGTTTCTGGCTCCTGGTTCCAGCCAAAATTATCCTTCCTCAACTGTTCTGTGAGCGGCCAAGCTATAGTACCATAACTCTTGACGAACTTACGGTAGTAACCGGTCAAACCCAAAAATCCTCGGAGCTCAGTGATGTTTTTGGGTGACGGCCATTCCATCATTGCAGAAACTTTTGCTGGGTGTACAGAAACTCCCTCTCCAGAGATCACATGTTCCAAGTATGCTAGTTCCCTTCGTCCAAACTCACACTTCTTGCGATTAGCGCACAATTCATGCCTCCTTAACAATTCCAACACCTTGTCTAAATGCTGAATGCCTCAATTCCCGAACTGTAGACCAATATGTCATCGAAAAATACTAACACGAACTTCCGTAAACGTGGTCTGAAAATCTCGTTCATTAGGGCTTGAAAGGTTGCAGGTGCTTTTTTAGCCCAAATGGCATCACTAAGAACTCATAGTGTCCTTCGTGCGTTCGGAAAGCCGTCTTCAATTCATCCCCTTCTCTGATCCGAATCTGATGATAACCCGATTTGAGATCATGCTTGGAAAAAATATTAGCACCATGGAGCTCATCCAACAACTCTTCTATTATGGGTATAGGAAATCTATCATGAACCGTCTCTTTATTTAATGCTCTATAATCAACACAGAATCTTCAACTTCCATCCTTCTTCTTCACCAACAGTACCGGGCTTGAGAATGGACTCTTTCTGGGTCGTATGATTCGAGCTGTCATCATTTCATTGACCAGTTTCTCAATTTCATCCTTCTGACATTGGGGATACCTGTATGGCCTCACTTTAACAAGTGACGTGCCCTCCTTTAAGCAGATTGCATGCTCATGACCCCTAATCGGTGGTAAACCATACTTCATTTGAAAAATCTCTTGATACTTACTGAGGATTTGCTCAATCTTGTTACGCACCACTTCCAACTTCGCGTTAGTGGTAGCCAAACTCCAGAACTCAATCCATAAACCTTGGCGTTCCTGTTTGAGTGCACGAAGCATCGCTTTTAAAGAAATTAGAGATTTCCCCAAGGTCGGATCTCCCTTCAAAACCACCGTCTCGTCTCCCACCTTGAATTTCATTACTTGCGTTTGCCAATTTGTTAAAGTCGGTCCCAAATATGCCAACAATTTTATTTCGAGAATCACATCAGAACTTTCTAACCTCAATGGCAAGAAATCCTCCACCACATCAAACCCTGGTAGCTTGAGCGACACTCCTTTGCACACTCCTTTCCTTTTCACCGTATCTCCAGATCCCAGAGTAACCCCATTCACCCCTGTTGTCGAGATCGGAAGCCCCAAATTCGACACCAGTTTGGTCGAAATAAAATTGTGGGTTGCCCTACAATCCACCAACACCACCACCTGCGTTTTATGAACCATCCCCCTCAATCTCATTGTCTTGAGTGAAGAGAGTCCAGCCACATAGTGAAGTGAAACCTCGACAGCTTGATCAACTTCCACCATTTCTAGATCGACCCCCTTTTTCTCAAGAAGTTTTTCCTCTTCCTCCTCCAACCCTTCTTCCTCTTGGACGACCAACACCTGAAGCTCCTTTTGTTTACACCTGTGGCCGGGTGAAAAATTTTCATCGCATCGAAAGCATAAACCCCGTTCTTGCTTGCTTTGAATCTCCTCATCAGTGAGCCGTCTGAATTGTCCTCTCCAAGGAGCTTTCTCAAGAGCTCTAGAACCTCCCGATACTTCTGGATTTCTAGGGTTTTCTTGGCGAGATTGAGTTGCAATTGGGCCTCCTTTATGCACAAACAAAAGATTCTGTTTCTCCTCAATTCTTTGGGCCAATATCATGGCCCGACCCAAACTATTTGGTTCCAAAACCCTAAGCTCCGCTCTAATCTGCGGTTTAAGCCCGTTAATAAACTTGCTTAACTACACATCGTCTGGAAGAGCTTCAAGCGGTGCAGACATGGTGACGAATCGTCTCCTATACTCAACTGTGGATTCTTGCTTCAACGCTAAAAACTGCTCACACAGAGATCCTTCACTCATTGCTCTGAATTGATTCAACACCAATCTCTTAAGCTCCTCCCACAAAACGATCGGTCTTTGCTTGTGTTCCCACTGAAGCCAGAGCAGTGCATCTCCCTCAAACTCGATTACAGATGCTTCCAATTTCTCTTCGTTTGTGTATCGATGAAGGGCAAAGAAACGTTCGGCCTTCATAATCCAACCATCTAGATTAGATCCGTCGAAACTTGGCATTTCGAGCTTTCTGTACTTGAGGTCGAATCGATTTCCTGAGTGAGTTATTCCTCCTTCCATGGTGGCGGCTCTTTGCTCTAACCCTAGACCTTCCAACTCCCTTGATTGCTCAGATGCAGAAGCAACTCGAGAAGCCTTCTCCTGAAGTTTCACCAATTGCTTTATTCTCTGAGCCATGGAGTGAATTTCCCTTCTCAAAGTCCCTATCTCCTTTTGAACACCTCCAATTTGCTCTTCCACAATCTCTACCCTTGCAGACACGGTACTTTGACTCGTAGTCTTCCCTGTCATCCCAAGATAACTGCTCTGATACCAAATTTGATGTGAATTGAAGTTTCAGACAGCAAATTAAAAGAGAAAACAGAGATGAAGACCTTGTTATTGAAGAAGAAAAGAAGATTGTTACAATGGTTTCAAGCTTTCGAGAGGCTTGTCTCTCCCAATTGTAGAGCAGAAGCTCTTGTACAAAATTTTTAATGAATGCCACAACTGTTCTTCTTTAGCTCTATTTATACAACTGTGTGTCTCCTTTCGTATTACAACACCACAGATCAACAACTTGAACAAACTCCTAACTGCCTCTATCTGATTTATAACCCACTAGCTTGCGATGCTTTCCCTTAGTTGTTAGATGACTCCTCCAATCTCTTGCTACGCCTTGTATAAGTGTATTTTACTGGTTGCCTAACAATTTGTTCAACCTCGAATTGTGTATTCTTCAATTGTTTTATGTTTTCTATCTTTTCTTCTTTCTCATTTCACAATGTCTCTTCAAACAATCAATCTTCTTCCTTCGAAACTCTTTCTAAACAATCAATCAATAGAACTTTCGGCTCTGATACCAATTGATGAATTCTAAGCTATACTAAACTAAATCCTAAACAAGAGATAAATAAAATAACATAAATTTCATTAATCAATCAACCAACTACAATGTTCAACTCTATACCTTAATAGCTTCTTTGGCAAATAAACTAACCCTAACCCTACTTTGGCTAATGCCCTAACTAATATGGGCTTTATTATACTTAGCTCAATTACAGATAATACTAATTAATTACCTGCTTAGGGTGTTATATTGCTTCAGTGATGCTTGCAGGCTTGTATGTGCTCTACTAGATAATGAAAATAAAATGGAAGAATTGCGGTTATGGCCAAGTGCTAAACAGAGCTTGCAACAATCTACTATGGGCTCAACCAAATCCATATAAATGCATTCTTTGTTGCAGGTTCAATAGTGCTTCCTACTATTATTGTGCAAGGATAATATTTTATGTGTCTTATTGGAGAATATTATTTTGCATTGTGGCATGGCGATCAGTCTGTCCCTGGAAATGAACTTTTTTAAAGGCCAATCAGATCATTGTCAAGGTCTTTCTTATGAAATTCCGCTGTTACACAGTATTAAAGTACTTGTTTTCTATTTGGGTTTTTCTCAGATACTCTGGAAACATAAATCTTCACGAAGGAAGGGGTCAAAAGAACAAAAGAATCATAATTATTGGCTCATCAATTGGGGCCGCCATTCTATTGATGGTTACAGTTGCATCATGTCTATTCCTGCTCAAGGGAAAGAAGAGAAATTCCAAAGGTCTGATAGACTTTCCAATATTTTCTGGTACTTTCTTGGAAATAAGCTTTTTTTATTGAACATAAATCTTATTGTTATTTATTCTATTATTTTTCAGATGAGCTTGCAGCGGTCCTGCCTGCTAAGATGGTAGTTTCTTCTTTGAAAAGTGATCCTGCCACTGAAACTGCACACTGCTTTCCATTATCTGAAATAGAAGAGGTCACCAGGAAATTTGAGAAGAAAATTGGTTCAGGGGGCTTTGGAGTGGTATACTATGGAAAACTGAAAGATGGGAAAGAAATTGCAGTCAAAGTTTTAACCAATAATTCCTACCAGGGCAGGAGAGAATTTTCAAATGAGGTATTATGCTTGTTTTTGCACCTCACCTCACCCCACATCTATCTAACTATTACACACAAACACATACACCTTTTCGACAAGTACTTATATTTCACAGTAGTATAGTATATACTGATATTTCTTTGGGTAAGCTGTGTCAAAGAGGCTTGAAATGGCTTATGCCTGTTTCTTCTATAGTTTCGTGGAATACAGTTGCTGACCTACTGACGATTTGTGCAAAAATATCACTGGGAATTAATCATCGTTACCTTAAGTTTTCTTGCATTTATCTTCCGTGCGTGAGATATGGTGGAACTTTACTGTTTGTGCTGTACTTTTCATGGCATAGCCGTATAGGCTATATGGATATAAGAGACTAACCAATCTCCAGACTGCAGTGTACCCTCATTTGGGAGGCTTAGAATATGAGCTCTGTTTTTCTCGAGTATATCACATATAACATTAATGTAACAAGTATTACTACCTTCTTTATATTGTGCAATAGACCAACCATTCTCCGGACCCATTCTCAATAAGTGATTAAAAGTTGTCTTTCATTCTCTATTTTTGGTCATCTCTTAAGATTATGGTTTTCTTATGTATAAGCTTAAAATGAAGATTGTATGATGTAGTTTGCCATAAATTTGAGGGGAAAACTACTTTTGATTTAAGCTCTTCTAATGGGGCCTATATGATAATATCAGTGAGTATTTTTAGTATATACCAGCATAATCCTGCTTCCAATAAAATCTTACCACCATATCATATCTAAAAGTGAGTAAAAGTTTTTGTTTCTGTAAGTTATGCCACCTGTTTGAATATTTTGATAGCTTTATCATCAGATTTTGTTTAGTTATTTTGATCAATAACATGTAGAAATGTGAATTTCTAAATACCTTTGTTTCACCTCATCTATTAACCTGTTTGATCCAGGTGACTTTGCTTTCCAGAATACATCACAGAAACTTGGTGCAGTTTCTTGGGTACTGCCAAGATGAAGCAAAAAGTATTGAAGCCAAAAACATCCTTGTTTACGAGTTCATGCATAATGGCACTCTCAAGGAACATCTTTATGGTAAGTTCCACAATTCCTTGTAATTATGAGCAATTTACTTAGATTTTAGTCTCTTGCTGGTGAATGTTGTTAGGACCTTTAACACGAGAGAAAAGTATCAATTGGATCAGACGCCTGGAAATTGCCGAAGATGCTGCCAAAGGTAAAAAGATGAGGGGAATTTTCTATTTTCGTCTGAGTATTCTAACATTATAGTTTTAGTTTTTCTTTCTTTAGTACAGTAGAAACCAATTTGATGTCAATTCTTTAATTTCTTTCAGGTATCGAATACCTTCACACAGGGTGTGTTCCATCCATCATCCATAGGGATCTTAAAACTAGCAATATCCTTCTTGACAAGAATATGAGAGCAAAGGTATCTGATTTCGGTCTATCAAAACTTGAAGTAGATGGAGGTAACCCTGTGTCAAGCGTTGTTCGGGGGACTGTTGGATACCTAGATCCTGAGTAAGACCTCCACTCCATATGTTTTGGCTTCTGCTTTAGCTTAACTGAAAATAATTTGGTCAAGTTGTTTGGTCATTGATCCAAAAGCTATGTGTATCAGTGTATGACAACTTGACATGTGGAACCAGTTAAATCCATGCAAATGTTGGCCAATAATCAGATTAAGTTCAAAATTATCCTCACCATTCTCGTTATATAATGCCTGGTATCAAATATCATAGTTGGAAATTTGGAATCATGAATTTCTTAATCTATTCAACTCTATCCGGGCTCTTATTTGATGTTCCTTTTCCTCTTTCAGAGCTCCTGGCTTGCATTGAAGCAATTGTGTTTCCGTTGGGCTGTAAAACTGGTTATATTTATACATGTCCTAGCCATCTCAGTATATTCCTGTCATTTAATATTCTTTTATAGTAGTAGCACCTTATTCTTTAATAGTAGTAGGTGGGGTGGGGAGCAGCACCTTTTGGCAAGTTAGGGGGGACCCCCAAAATGAGCATTTAGAAAGTGGAGAGGGAGCATAATTAAGACTCTCAACTATGTGAGAAAAATGTCACCCTACTGGTATCTGTTAACATAACTCTAAAGGTACAAAGTCATAAGGGGAAAAGACGAAGAAGGCACTTGACGAAGCACATCTGGGTCTGACACCCTGACGACAATTATCACTGACAAATTTGAATTTTCGTATTAGGTTTATAAGTGTTTTTTGTTTCTATTCCTAAAAACTTTTTGTGCATATTTGCTTATGATATTTATCAAAATGATGATGTATATTACTATGCTTATATGTTTCAATTTATAATAAAAATAAATCTTTAAAAAATGTTAAGATCATCTCACTTCACTGAGGCGTCCGCCTCGCCTCACACCTCACGCGTTTTCAGGCCCATCCTCCTCGCCTCCACCTCAACGTCTTAACTACAATGAACTAACCCTAACCCTAATTCAAGCTAGTGCCCTAATTACTATTTTGGACTTTAATAAGCCTAACCCAAATAATACTACTAACTAAAATAAATTTAATTCTTAATTACACCACGATAAATGCTAACTTTGTGAGTCATACAATGAAGACACTAACCACCTTTTGGTTAACTATCCATTTACAAAAAAAATCAAGGCATACTTCTTGGGTGACTTTAGGATACTTTGGCCGTAAAATCAGGGCATACTTTAGGATACTGGGAGCCTGGGTACAGAGGAGACTCCCTCAGGTTTTGATTTGGTGAGTTCGGAAGGAGAGGAACGAAAGGATATTCACATGCAAGCAAAGGACAACTGATATGCTCATTTTGGACATGAAGTCCATGCCTTGGTGCCGGGGAGACTCAATATTCTAAAAAGTTATTATAAAGGTTGAGACTCCTTATAACGAGGGAGATATGACTCGACCCTAACGGTCTCAACACTGAATGTTTCTTTTTGAAATTTACCCAAATGCTTAGCATCTATTATAAGGAGGGCTGCTTGGTGGGGTATGAGGCAGGCAAAGCAACGAATGCAAAGATGCACCGACTCTTCGAAAAATTTGTCATATCCGTGTCCGACACGTATTCGACACTAACACTTGCTTGACACGCCTTCGTCAAACACTTGGTCAACGTGTCGGTAGGGTCAAACACATGGTCAATGTGGTCGACGTGTCGGACACACCTCCGACACATCCAAAACTCGGTCTGGACAGAGTTAAGACTCGACAACCAACTTTGTTTTTATTTTTTATTTTTAGATGGACTCAAATAACCACCTAATTTGAAGGTTGTTAGTCCATCAGAAGTGAGAAACTTTGATTTAATCTTTATTTGTTCTTCTCTCCTCTACTTCTTTACTTTGTTTTTTTTCCTTGCGACAGAGTGTATCTTCTTCCATACTTTTATACCTCTTCTTTTTCTCTATTGTTATTTCTCCATGTTCTTTTCTATTTTTTCGTACTTGCAATAGAGAGATGAATGCATTGTTTATACTTCATTTTCATCTTCATACTTTTTATTCTTTTCCATTTAAAATCTTTTTTTTATTGAATTGTTGTTTATCTTCATATGATTTAACTGAAAAATGGTAATGCCGTATCGCCGAGCCCTAGTTTTTCTAAAATTTTCGAGTCTGCATGTCGTGTTAGTGTCCGACACGACGCATGTCTTTGTCCGTGCATCCTTGCTCGCATGTACGTAATCTCCTGCTCAATTAGAGTTGCATTCCCAAAAACCTGACTCGCCAACAATGCCTCATGGTGCGACAGGGTACGGACACGATAGGAATCTCACCCTCTTTGGCTCCCCTTGGTTGGGGATCCTCGGGTATGTAAAATCTCCATGCAATGCAATCTCTTGGTTTTTAGTAGTGGATCTCTCCCACTACTCAATAAAACTGTTTTGCCCCATAATACATCAAGAACCTTTTAGATCTAATTTTCAAACATAGAGCTCAAATCCAGATAGTGCTTGTTACACTTTGTAAACTTCCAGTGATCTTTCTTGATTGATCTCTTGTTGATTTTTTGGAAGGATCCTGATTTGTTGGATGATGTTTGCAAAAGCTAGGGGCGAAGGTTGTGTAGATTGGAGGCGGTAACTATTATGGTGCTAGTAATGTGGACATTGATGACAAATAAAGAATCCTGTACATAGCATCCAAGATTTGTGTGCAACATCGAATCCAGTAATTTTAGTGTTTTTAAAGTTTTTCCATGGTGGATATTTTGCACAAGTCCCATTGACGGATATTAGAAATTAATAATATTAGTTTTTTTTATTAATAAGTGGGCTGGACTCAACATTAGAAATTTAGGGCTTTGCTTTTGTAATTAAAATTAGGGATTTCAATTAAGGTTTCTATCTTGTCGAGGAAACTAGTTGCTTGCTTAGCAAGCTTGGGTCAATTATAAATTAAGGCCATGTAATAGACAGTAAGAGGTTGAATACAATGTATTTTATTGTGTGATTAGGGTTTTGCCTACGAACCCTACGATTTGTGAGCTTTACTTTTTTAGTTTTTGATTATTCCACTGCAAAATACCATCAGTATTCAATGTAAATCAATTTACGAATCTATTAAAAATCCACAAATTCAAAACATTTAAAGTTATTTTTCCAATGTGACTTCTAAAAATAGCTGGACACTGTATTTATGCCTAGGTGTGGTGGGTAATTCCTGTCTTGCACATGTACATCTGCTTCTCTGAACAATGCTAACCTCCATTCCCGCAGAAAACATTCTATAAATGATTCTTCTTCCTTTGCATGAAATTAAATCCTCTTTATAGCTAGGATGAAGCTAAGGACACTCCATCTGTATTCTAAGAGGGAGATTGTTAGGAACTTGAATTAAGATCTCTGAGGGCTTTAAGGAATATAGTCTTCTCTTTCAGGTTGCTCAATAGAGTTGTTTTTTTTTGGTGTGTGTGTCAGTGTGTGCATCTCGACTTACTCTTAGGCTATTAAAAGTTATGGAATTCCCTCGGTTAATAGAGGCTCAAGGCTGAGCTGTAGAAAGATTGGTTTTAAAGCTCCTGACTTCCAACTCTATAATCCTTATGGCGATTAATGGCTTAACTGATTCCAATTGTCTGCGCATGATTCTCCAAACTGGAGGTTTTCTGCATTCACCTTGTAAAGGTGTAGATTGTGTTTATTCTTATTCTATTTGTTATTTCTTACTTGCTAAGCTCCTGATATTTTCTGCACAAACAATCACAGTCAGCATATTTTTCCATGTCATTCCTCTCTTGAATGCTTTCGTTTTTCCTCTTTTCACAGGTATTATATTTCTCAGCAGTTAACAGAGAAGAGTGATGTCTATAGTTTCGGTGTCATTCTTCTTGAGCTAATCTCTGGTCAGGAAGCAATATCCCACGAAAGCTTTGGCATCAATGTCCGTAACATAGTTCAGTGGGTAAGTCTAGCCATGCCCTCATGCTAGGGTCATTATGACATTTTATTTGTTAAACTGTTTCTTTTATATAGATGGTGTCAGAAATTCCAACTCAAAAAATTAACCATTGTTAATGATAAATGACAGGCAAAATCACATATCCAAAGTGGGGACTTGCAGGGAATAATTGATCCTTTGCTAGGGACAGAGTACAATATCCAGTCAATGTGGAAAATAGCTGAGAAAGCGATGATGTGTGTTGAACCCCACGGCAGCATGAGACCATCTATATCAGAAGTGCTTAAAGAAATTCAGGATGCTATCTTGATTGAAAGGGAAGTGGAGGCAGCAAGAGAAGGTAACTCTGATGACATGTCGAGGAGTTCCTTTCATTCTTCCATGAACACAGGCATGGGTTCTCTTGATTTTGGTGTATATGAGCCACATGTGTCTTTCGATGAGGGCATGGCGCAGCCAGGTGCTCGATAAATATCCACATCCATTGCTTTGTA
Source organism: Berberis vulgaris (assembly GCA_963556465.1). Classification (NCBI taxonomy): domain Eukaryota; kingdom Viridiplantae; phylum Streptophyta; class Magnoliopsida; order Ranunculales; family Berberidaceae; genus Berberis; species Berberis vulgaris. The sequence goes on from OY747135.1 coordinate 23,361,859, forward strand.
TAGTATTATTTATCATTTTTCAGCCCAAATTGGGGTACACCATTTATTTCCTCTAATAACATGCGGAAAACACTACTAATTTGTATGCTTTGTCAAAAAAGAAAAGAAGAAAGAGGAATTGCTGTTAATGTTTGCTCAAGTTATGTATGTTTTTGGCAGTGGAGTTATTTGGTATGCAAGAGAAACTTTTCAGTTTTTTTGCAGTATATAGATTCCCGGTAAAGCTTATAGATGCTTGAACTTCCTGATTGCTCAAGTTCTGAAAGTCTAATAGAATTAGCAAATGATAAGTTCGTTTATATTAAACTATCACCGTGACATGCTATGTTCATTTCTATTGAAATCTAACCCGAAGGCAACACTTGAGTGGACTTTTTCATATTGAACATCACATTGTAGCTTGCCTGTGTGCTTTATATATAGCTTATTGGTGTTAAGCACGACGTTTATACTAATGAGAAAATTTTGCTGCCTAACAACATTTCCAGTGGAAAATGTTATATTGGCAACCATTCGGAAGGGAAACTGTTGCTATGTTCTGAAAGCAAGGAGTTTACTGAGGTCAAGTTGAGCTAATGCTCCAGCTGCTCAATGAGCCTTAGGTGAGAATCACACAATCCCAGAAAACTCCAAGCACCGTTAGGATGCATGTTTGTTGCACGGGTTTCTTATATAGTAACACAAGAAATCGATAACACTTCATTTTACTAAGATGTGTGAAGGCACACTAAGTGCCACCAAGTTGAGGTTGTAAAACTTGTTTCTGTCAAAAAAAAAAAAAAAAAAAAACTGTGCACCTGATCAGCGAATTCATATATAATTAGTAGTTTATGAAAAGAAACTTCAAAGCAACTCTGGATAATGTTTACAAGCCCAAGAAGTGGTTTGTTTACAATATTTGGGTTGGTGCCACAAAATTAAACATCTAAACTATCTAATGCAAAGAAGAAATGACGCAACAAAGAGTTGGGGGATAATGAGCAATATGTTGAGTTCAAATTAAATGTTTGTGCACTATACTATAAAATCAACGTCACTATCAATCAAATTAGTATTGTATACAAAGTCAAAAGTGACTGAGAGTCATCTTACCCAAATTAAATGTTTGTGCACTATAAGAAATCTGATATCAGATCTTGATCAGATCCCCTCCCTTCCCCATTTTTGCAATGATCAGATCTGATCTCGGTTCTTGATAAGATCTGATCTCGGATCTTGATCAGATCAGATCTCAAATATTTGATCAGATCTGATCAGGACCGAGACCGGCCCGAAATTCGGTTAACCGGGACCTCGGTTAACCGGTCAACTCGGTCCGATTTCGGGCCTCATAAACATGGGCCCGAATTTCTTGGTCCGATTTTCGGTTTTTACACTTTGGGCCGGTTACCCGTACTTGCCCAGCCCTAATAATATTAGTGAACCTTATTTGATATTGGACCTTGTGCCAGGTACGGCTTTTCATCAAGTAAATGGTGGAATCCATAAGCAACCTGGGCATCCATTCCTGTATGCAACAATTTAAAAATGAAAATTTTGCACTATAAATGATTTAAACAAAAGAAATTGTTCATAGTTTTAGTGTGGGATGTCCACCTCCATGTCCAGCCTTGCGGTCAATGCAACCAATAATTGGATTGGTTTGTGGATTGTTCTCCAAGCTCGTTCAGAGCACATATTGCATAGTTTGAGGGAGAAGAAAATCGAAACAAAAACATGCTTAGACAATGTAGACAAGGAATAGTGCATGCGGGATTGGTTTGTGGACTGTTCTCCATTTTCCATTATGTATACAGTGGTAGACAGAGATGATGTGTAGATGTTGGAGCTTCAAGCTGTGTGTATGGGAATGGAGTTAGAGGAGAAAGAATGTTATTAATTTGAAAATAGGCATAGATAACCTTCAGGATGTTAACATTATTGAAAAGGTTTTTACTCCTCCTTGGAAAGCTATTAATATAATGAGCAAGATTGTAGCTCTTAGCTCACTGGACAAAAGCGTAGCATGGGATCTTAGACACATATTGCGCATAATTACATACATGCTTAGCTCACTGGAAAACTATAAAGTCAGTCATGCTTATAGAGAAACTAACAGACTTGTGGATCGGTTAGCTTGCTTGCTTCCTAATAATGTTTTTATGGAAGTTATACCAAGTTCCTTTGCTGAGGACTTGAAGAAGATTGTGTATGAAGATAGAATAGGCATGATGTACTTGAGAATGTAACAATCATTTTGTTTTCAGGTTCGGGGATCCTAAATAACCCCGCTCGCTTTCCAAAAATAAAAAAAAACCTTAATAAACAACTGAACTAGAGAAATATATGTACCTTGTAAAGAGGAATCTTTTTTACACTAGCACCTGCTGAGTTCCAGTCTGCTGAGTTTGCTGCATATATATAAGAATCAGATAACCATATCACAATGAAAAAAATATAATGAAACATAACACAAAAATTGATAAAGGTAAACATACCCTCATCCCTCATCCTTTATCCGGGCTTGGGACCGACAATGTAAAAAAGAACCTTTACATTGGCGGAGTTAAAAAAGGGTTGTTATAAATTTAGAAAACGTAGGGAAGTATATATATATATACATACATATATTCAACAAGAAAACAACACTACTAAGATTACATATTTGGGACTACCAAATCCAAATTAAAATTACAGATTTGGGACTACCAAAACCAAATCAGCCAGGAGTGTGTAAGTCAAAAAAAAAAAATGAACGTATCACTACTAAGTACTACAGTATTGCATGCAAGTCCACAAAAATAGCAAGCATCAAGGATATCGTTCAAGGTTGTAACTACCAAGGTAGTTGTAACTATCAATCATCAAGTTTCACATGATTTTTACACCATACGAAGAAATCACCAACGTCCAAATCCCCCATCATGTCTCCTTTTGGATCACTCTTGTAAAGTTTCACCTCAGTCATATATTTGAAGCATAAGGAAAGTTTGATCTCTGTTGCAGGGTTCAATGATCCATGGCAATCGCAAGAGAATCGATGGATAGGATCTACAACCTCTTTTGCTATCGCAATGACATTCTTATGCCAATCACAAACTTTGTAAGTTCTTGACACCGAAGGAACATGATTGCTTGGAGAAGGAAACCTCGCAACACCTTGAGAATTGAAGATGGTGGTAATGGATTTTCTGGTTGCCTTGTCGATTGTGCACGGGATGAAGGTGTATCTTCAGTTCTTTGTGTCCCTCCTTGTGTTCCCTCACTTGTTGATGGTCTCACATAAGTTCCATTTTCAAGTCTCTCTCGTATCCATTGAACATTTTCTTCCAATCTATCATATTTTTGGCTCAATTTTTTTACTTCCAATGTTTTATCCAAAAACAATGAACGAGCGGGAAGTGAAGCATCATACTTCCTTTTAGAGACGGTGGTTCCAACACAACGAACACGTCCCCTTTCTTCTTGGCCAAACACTTGGCTTAGAGGATCATTATCAATAGTGAGGTCAGTGGTACCCTGGGTTGAAGATTCTTGCAAGGCGGCCTTTTTTGCTTTAACTTGTTCCTTAAAAAGAATGAAAAAATAAAATAACACAGGACACAAATAATATTCAAACAACTACAAAGTAAATTAAGAATTGTGTATTAAAGACATCATTGGGCACATACCATATATAGTTCAGCACCATGCGTGGGTTTTCCATCCTTTCCCGTGTGACAAACAATCCATATATCAGTGCGTGAGACTGGTTCCCCATCAGGGTTCTTCTCAACCTATATACTTGAAAGATTAGTCTCAGCCTATATAGTTAAATGGTTATTATTGTACTAGTAGCTTACTCAATTACCATTTCATACTCCACTTCTGTAGCACTCTTTTGGCCACCCCCCCATACATACTTTGAAGCCTTTTTATTTTTGGCATTTTGGGCTCTAATTGCCTTCGTTTCAGGGATGCTCTCATAGCGAACAAACTCCTTCCAATTCTCCTCTCTTACACCATTTGGAACATGCTTCTCTTGTTCATCAATGGTAGGATACTTATCCAAATAGTCCTTCCTAAGATCTGCCTTGAACCTTCTAAAATATTCTGGCATTTTCAAATGCACACTCCTTTCAACATAATTTGGGATGTCGTATTCACGCTGCAAATAAGCCATTGAAATATAAGTTGACAATAAAATAAAACATTATGAAAATCAATGATATAAAATCTCACCTTGAGGGCATTCCACACATCCTCTTTGTAGTTGTCAGTAACATGGTGCCAACCCTTGAATTTGATGGGCACAAGTGTTTCAACAAGCTTTCCAATGCGTTTATTGAAATTTCTAGCACCAGGTCCAACTGCTAAACCATGGACATTGAACTTTATGGTCTTTTTAACTTCATTGTCATCATTTGTAGATGTAGTGACATCATTGGTGGAGAGATTGCCGCGAGTACTACCCATTTCTATCAATGACATTATAGATATTAACCATTATCAAACAAAAAGAAATAAGAAACAACTATATACACTACATTTATAGATAGTTTCCTTCCACAACATATCACCACAAATAGATTTTTATAAAGCATTGGAAAAGCCAATCTGAATACTTAGCTACAAAGCTTCCCTTTCCCAACTCAAAAGTCAAAATAAGAAACAAAGACAAAATAATTGGTCTCAACCAAAGAGGATGACTAAAATAGCATTAGAAATGCATCAAAAAATATTGTAGCATAGTCAATTAAAACTCCAGTAAGCTCTTCAGGTTGGGGTTGTCTTTCAAGATGCTTTGATACACAGTGGGAGTTTCCTTTTTATCGACATTAGTGTTCAAGCCTCTTTGAGTATGTAGAACTACATGCCACCCGTCATTTGATTGATCTTTCGAATAAAATACCCCACTTGCTTCTTGAGCTAAAATGAATGGATCCTCTTCCACCTTTCTTTTGTCTTTTAGCTTCGACAAGTTTACCATCTCATGGTTACAAATTGGGTCCACCTTATATGCATTTTTCTTATCTTCCACTTTGACCCAATCACAATAGAAGAATGTTTCTTTGAAATCTATGTAGTCTAGCACCAGTATGTCTCTAACAACTCCATACCATTTGACTAGTTTGTCCTTTGGCCTCTTATCTTTATGACTATCTTGTGTCACCAAACATTCATCCGAAGAACTTGTCGCAAATGTGAAACCATTTACACAATATTTTGGATATCGGGTTGCCAAAAATTGTGGACCATTGGCTAACCTCCAAAGTGTGGTATTTGTTTTCCCAGCCTTCTCCAACTACATTGTAAAACAAATCATCTTAGAACTGAAATCTGAATATATATATATATATATATGAATAAATACACATTATAAAATACCTCATTACACAACCAAGGAATAAAATCAGTGGCTTTCTCAACGAATTTCCTTGAACCTTTTTTTTTACTTTGTGTAGCCAACTCCATGCAATATTCATTGTATTTTCTGCACAAGTTACCATATTATCATAATTCTAGATTTCTAGTTATTAAAAAAAACTAAAATATTATATATCTTACTCTTCCCAATCACTCGAATCAGCAAGTGCATTGAAAACCAATCTTCGAGCTTGTTTAAATTGTACATTATTTAGCATATAGTTTTTTCCTTTATCCAATGGCTTTTCATCGACATACTCATCATCTAGATCAAGCCACTCCTCTTGACTGTGTTTGTGAGTTCCGAACCGTGGCTTTGTCATATACTCCATGCAGTATGTAACAGATTCATCTACAAGGTATGCTTTTGCTATTGATCCTTCTATGTATCTGAAAATTTTAGCATAGTCTTTGTATCGTTTCATTAACCTATCAATCATAAATAAAATGATAAATTAGTATATAATATAATAAGATAACGTGCACTAAAATTAGAAAAGTTATTTACCGCTCAAAGGGATACATCCATCGATATCGAAATGGACCACCAAGCATCGCTTCCTCGGTTAGATGAGCCATGCAATGCACACTTATAACAAAGAATGAAGGCGGAAGCTCCTTTTCAAGGACACAAATTGCCTCAATCACACCTTTGAGTGCCAACTGAAGATTTGTTTTGTTGATTACTTTAGCACATAAGATATTAAAGAATAAGCTAATTATTTGAATATCAATTCTTAAATCTTTATCCTTCTTGTCACGAAATACATGTCTAAGCAAAACTGGAAGTAAATGTTGCATAATGACATGGTAGTCATGTGACTTCAGTCCTCTTAGCTCCAGGGGATTGCCAAGAACGCAATTACTCAACTTGGATGAAAATCCACTCGGCAATTTCAACTCTTTTAGTGTATTCATAAATACTTTTTTTTCTTTCTTGGTCAAGGCAAATGATGCTTTTGGCATTGAAGTTTTTCCCGTTTCAGTGTCATGGCTCAACCAATATCTCTTATGAGTTCCCATGTCTTCCATATCTTTTCGAGCATTCTCACCATCCTTTGTTTTCTTAGAGACATTCAACAATATGTTTAATAAGTGTTCAATGACATTCTTTTCAGTATGCATCACATCAATATTATGCCGTAGCTCAACAAACTTCCAGTACGGCAAATCAAATAAAATGGACCTTCTAGACCACGGTGGCGCAATGTTATTGGTTGGTTCATCATTGACGTTATCATTATCAACCATATTCTTGCGCTTTTGACCACTAACCTTACCTTGTGTAGAACTACCTTCCAAAATTTCCACTATCCTTCGTTCAACTTCTTCGCCAGATAATCGTCGTGGAGCACGACGATGTTTAACATCTTTGTTGAATCCCTTGTCATCTTTAAACTTGTGTTTTGTAGGTAAAAAACGTCGATGGCCTCTATAGCATATCTTCCGACTGTTTGAAAGACGTTCAGATTCTACATCATCAACACAAATAGGGCATGCATTATAACCATGAACATTACAACCAGCTAGAGTCCCATAAGCAGGAAAGTCATGGATACCCCAAAACAACATTGCTTTCAACCGAAAATTGCTTTTAGTATACACATCCCAAGTTGAAACACCATCTGCCCACAATTCCTTCAACTCTTCTACTAATGGCTCCAGGTAAACTTCAATATTCTTTCTAGGTGCTTTTGGCCCTGCTATTAACAAGGTTAACAAACAAAACTCCTTTTTCATGCATAAAGAAGGTGGAAGATTCAAAAGTGCTATTATTACTGGCCAACAACTATAAGCATTACTTAGATTTCCACGTGGGTTAAAACCATCAGTCGATATTGCAAGTCTCAAATTCCTACTATCAGAGGCAAACTCTGGCCATCTCATATTTGTTGAAGTCCATTGTGCTGAATCACATGGATGTCTCATCAAATTCCCATCTGAACAAGCATCCTTGTGCCAAGTCATTGCTTCACCAATCCACGGTATGCTAAAAAATCTTTTCAACCTTGGAATCAATGGAAAATACTTTACAACCTTTTTAGCTTCTTACCTGTATACCTTGCCAGACTCGTTGTCATCGTCATCCATATAAACCTTATACCTACCAGAACCACATTTTGGACAAGTAACCAGACCCTCATAATCTTTCCAATAGAGTATGCATCCATTGGCACATGCATGTATTGTCTTACATTCCATCCCCATATCTTTAATTGTGTTTTTCATGTTTGGGTAGTTATTTGGCAAATTACAATCATCCGACAATAAGGTTTTTAGCCATTTTAACAACATCGTCACACTATTACCACTCCAACTAAAACGAGTCTTGAAATTCTTCAATTCAATAATGGTGGACAACATGGTCTTATCCTTAGGACACCCATTGCACAAAGGCACACTCACTTTTTCCTTATACTTTTGATACTTCTTGTTCATAACTGTCTCAGGTTCACAAGAAAGTTTTGAACCACCTTCTGGATTACCGCCAAAACATTCGTTCGACGGTGTCATTCAAGCCATTTATCTCATCATCAGCCTCCACAGTTTGCATGTTGAGGAATACATCATCAACTAGGTCGCTCATCCTAGGATATTTAAAGGCATCATCAGGTTCAACCACTTCTGTCATAGTTACATCAATCACCTGCTTGTTTATATTCTCTCCATGATGTATCCACGTGACATAATTGGTATCAATGCCATGGCTTAACAAATGAACACCTATATCGTCAACACTAATGTTTCCCCTCGAATTCCTACATCGAACACATGGGCAAGGAAAAGGATTCTATCCATTTGCATTATCCTCAACAAACTTTTGGAATTGTCTAACGCCGTATATATACATTGCACTTCCCCGTTTGTTCATCCGTGACTTATTTAAAGGAATTGTTGACATTTCTACACACCAAAAATTAAAAGATTAACTTTAGTCAAACACTCATGAAAATTAGGTGACATATAATAGAATAAGACATAGAATAGGACTATTGATTCCTTGTCTAAATGTAGACTTTATACAGATTTGTACACCACCTATGTGAATGTAATCAATCTTTTTTCTTATGTCAGAAGGTATTTTAGCCATTTTTAGCTTTATATCTTGTTTTGTTATTAGTGGTATATTAATTCTACCAGTGGTATCTTTAATATCCAAAGTAAATTCTTTTGTTGAAACACCAAGATAAACATGATTTTTCCTAGTGATCAAAGATTTTGCTATCTTCATTAAGACTCCTGAAGTCCTGAAGATTTGTTCAGCACTAAGTTTTATATCAAGGTATCTTTGATTCTTATTTTTATTTTTCATGGAAGCCTATAAAAATAGTTTGCAAGGGAGAAAAGCTTTATCCGATGATGTGTGGTGAAAGATCACAACTTTCATATACGCTCATCTCCCTTTCGTTTTCATTTAGACTTTGAAATAAAAACCTTTAGTAAAAAAAATAGTACAAGCAGAGGCCAGAGTGGAATCAAGAACACATAATTTGAAGGTAGAAAATATTTTAAGGGGGTGGACATCATGGAAATTTTTACAACAACATGGTCATCTGCTCTTGTCACTTGTTTTTTATACAATTCTGCTATCTTTGTAATCAAACACAACCTTAAAAATATAAGGAATCTACCTAGCTAACATGACTGATCAAAGGACATTTGATGCGAAAATTTTGCCACTGGTGATGTGAAGTATATGTTTATGTACTCTGTGGTTCTCCTTTAAAGACTGAAATATATTTCGTGTCGACCACCACCACCACCACCACCACCACCACATAGTATATACTTCACTACTATCCAAGAACTAAGTCATGATAGGTACATGTAAACAAACATATATACAAACAAATACACAATTTACAGAAAATAATTGTATAGCAAGCAAGATGAACATCATCAATTCATTTGAGAAAATTAATAAGCTAAATAGTTATTCAACATGAGGTGAAAACTAGTACCATCATAATATAATCCAAGACATGATAGAAATAAAAAATTACACTAATTAACTGAAATAATTTGAACTTCTAATTACTTCAATGTTGAGATATTACTAAACTGAAAGAGTTACCTATATCCAGATGGAATCGAAAGAGTTCGCGAATAGTTTCGAATGATGGAGAACAACACAGAAGATTTACTAATCCCTAAAATTAGCAAAAATAAATAAATTTTATTACACACTATAGTTAAGAGCCGGCTGAAGCCAAACATAAAAATCTCTATTTCTTAAAAATCAGTGAAAATGAACATTTGAAGAAAAAAAAAAAAAAAATTCAAGAATTGGTTTTCTTCCTCATTCAAGAAGAAAAAAAACACTTAACATACATAGCAATTTCCCCATCAACCCATCAAGAAGAAAAAATCTCTAGAATTTTCTTCCTCATTCGATTATCTGCAAAAAGCATTAACCCCATTCGATTTTCTGAAAAACTCATATTATATTTCACCATTTTTCACAATTTCCCCATTTATTAGTGAAAATGGACCAAACACTCACCAAAAACCTAAATGTAACAGAACAATTGAGATTGCAAAGACCCAAAGAAGAAACAATTTCAAGACAAGTGACAGTGTATTACCTCTGGTCGAGGTCGAGGTCGAGGTTTTGGATCGAGGTCAAAACTCAGCACGAGGTCGAAACTCAGCTCGAGGTCGAGGTCGCAAGTCAGCACGATGCTCAGATCTTGTCTTTGATTTCTCACCACAAGGACGAGGTCGATGGCTAGAGTTTTCGATCGATCTTTCTCTGATTTTTCGATTGAGCTTTCTCTGATTTCTCTGCAATCAACACAACTCAGCACGAGGTCGGAACTTAGCTCGAGGTCGAGGTCGCAAGTAAGCACGATGCTCAGATCTAGTATCTGATTTCTCACCATAAGGTCGAGGTCGATGGCTAGAGTTTTCGATCGAGCTTTATCTGATTTCTCTGCAATCAAGAAAAAAATTCGATGCCAAAGCTTTAATTGATTTTCTCAAAATCGTCTTGGTCGATTCTCCCCTCGAGCTTTTGAGCCAAAAACAGATCTGTGATTTTTGCTTTTTGGAGCCAAAACCAGATCTGAAAATGGAGCGATTAACAAACCCTAAAATGAAAATTGAAGGAGGCGGGAACGCCATTTTTTTTCGCAAGACCGTGAAATTGTTTTCGCCCGCGTGAAATCCACTCGAGTTCTCCACACAGGCACGTGCAACACAGGTGCATTTTCTTTTTATAGCCACGATTTTAGGCCCTTGGCCATTATAGCCACGGTTTGTTGGCCGTGGCAAATAAACCAACGGTTTTGAGCCGTGGCCATCTCCGTGTTGCTAATCTAGCCTTTTGGTGTAGTGGATGAAGTCCTGGTTGAAGTGAAAAGTGAGAATAGAGGGGCAAATAAAAAAACTAATTGGGGGACAAATAAATTTTTTTCTCTCAAAAATCAGTGGGGATTTTTAACCTAATTATATTGACACACTGATTATTTTATTTTTCCTAATAAACTAATCACAAAATAATAAATAAAATAAGACAAGAAAAAAAAATGCAATATTTGGCTAACTCTAGAAAATGAGGTTGTTACCAAGGAATGAGATTTCTCGAAATATGTCCAAATTTCAAATTTCACAAAATATTTCCTATTTTGAAATTTCCAAAATATCTTTTGAAATCCAAAATTTTTAATTTTTCTCTCAGGAGAATTTTCTTGAGCAAAAAATAATTTAACTTTCGTATATTTTAACATTGTATATTGTTTTTTTGTATCAAAAGTAAGTTTGTTCTTTGAGTCATTCTTTTTTAATATGTAGTGTGTATGACACTATGAATCGTATGAGAATTTTTATGTATTATTTAAGAGTTTCAAATGCATAATTGACATCGTTAAATTTGAAATTATAATAAATTTTTTACTTTTTTTTTTTACACAAAATGAAATATTTCTTAAAATCAGAGAATGAAATTAACTCGCAAAATGAAATCACAATCCTTGGTTGTTACACACTCTGACTATACACTGAAGATAATCAAGGAGGAATAGAGCAGCCAGAAACAAAACGTAGTAGACAAAATACTGGATCAAATTTCAGGAAGAATGCGAACTCCATCAATGACATTGTTGGATGTATGAATAGTTGATGTTTTGGTATTTGATGTGAATTATCCCTATCAGGGAGTAGTGTAAAAGATGTGGCTAGACATAGTTCTGGTGCTTATTTGTATTAAAGAAAATGGAACATCTCTATGCAACGAACCCATTTTTTGTTTAGCTTATACAACTCAATCACCAATCCCGCCTTTTTCTTTGATTGGGCTAACTTCCAGCCCGACTTCTTTGCGCCCTTTCTTATTCTTTCACATTATTTGGAATAAATTTCAGAATGCAGCCCATAACATTTTTTTTTTATGATTTTGATAGTTCAATGTGTATATGTTTCCATTATTTTAACTAGTCGTGAGTGTTGGATATGCGTGCATACAAATATTTATTTCATGATTAATTGAATGTAAATTTTTTCTATCCTTCAATAATTTTCATTAAATCTATATGCATAGTGCAAGTTGTTGATCGACACCAAAAGTGAAATAGTGTCAATACTTAAATTTTGTGTATCGCCTATTTGATTATGCATGTATGATTTTTTTTTTATCAAAAATATTTTAAATTTAATTTTTGTGCGCTACGCATGCTATGGACACACTTTTACATATTAAATGGTGTAAATCAATATATTAAGTTTTAAATTGATTCAAAATGCATTACAAATAAAAAAATTAAATTCATGAATAATATAGGAGGCTTAAAATAATATAAGGGCCTATTCATAGTTTATATATAATTGGAGGATTAAAATAATTTATATTAGGGCTTAGGTATAGTTATATAATGTTTGTGAGGAATTGGTTTTAAATGTAAATAAAAATATAAAATTAAATTGGGAGGGAAAAATGGGGATAGAAAATCAGGTTGGAGTCAATTTTTACTGTTCACGCATTGTTTACGTGCTTGAATTCTCGTTGTAACTATTCAAATTTAATCTTTTGCATTACATATAAGTGCACTAATTCTAGAAAGTTAGGCCTGCGTCAGGCCAGCCCAATACCATCCATCATCCTAGAAATTGAGCCATTTCCATAATCTCGGATGATAAATGGTATTGGGCTCGCGTGGCTCTCTCAAGTGTTCCAAGTGTTCTCCCTCCTAAGTGTTAGTTTGAAGTCACTTCAAAGGTTTGTATTGTGGTATTAACTTGGTGCATCAAGGTATTGATTGTTACATGCATCGAAACATTGCGAACAATTAGGAGGGAAAACAAGTCCTTAGATCAGGTTGAAGTTGTGTTCATAAACAAAACAGAATAAGATGCTCTTTGAAAATGCAGACAGAATTTGTATACTATTCAATTCATCTCTACTACTTTAAATACAAAGTCCCAAATGAACGGTAAAGATGTCTTCAACATCAAATTTTGAAATCCCCTAAAAGCCCCAACAACAGTAGATATTTACAAAAACTACCCTTAGACCAAATAAATTACAGTTAATGATATATACACATACAGTCATATAATTTTTTATTTATTTGATTTTTATACCATTATCATTTTAGAAGTATGAGTCAAACATGTCCAAACATCAAATTTTTTTGTGACACAACCTTTAAATAACAAATTTTTTTCATATTAATGTTTTCATAAACTACTCACATAGTCGATCGCATATGAATTAAACATGTAAAATGAATACATGATTTTAGTTTGATTAACTATGTACCGACGCCTGTGGAAACTAATTTTAAGAGTTAGTGGTTGAAAAATGATGAGATTTGATTTGAGAAATTAATATAAGGTTCAGTGATGAGAAGATTAGTAATTTTGTTATAAATCCCGCAATGATTGAATATATACTTAATATAAAACCACTGCTGGCAAAAATAATAGGAAGGAACTATTTGTTTTTGCAAGAGCTAGTAAGAACAACACACGCATTTAAAAGCTAGTAAGATATAAAGCTTTTGATTGTACACCCAGAAAAACTTTCTTTAGACTGATTAAAAAGGCGAGAGCGACGAGCATGCATGAACAACTTAAAACACATATTATGCATCTGTATGTGACGTGGATGTTGTTTGGCTGATGGATACATGCATTTACCCTTTATTAGGGAGTTTCTATAGAACGCGTGAGACTTGGAAATGATTGTGGATTAGTTTTAGTGGAATATTTGTCTCTATATTTAAAAACTAATGTATTTTTCGTGTCGTTGGCATTTTACATATATTTTTTTCATTGCTAAATATCATGTCACTCCTGCCACAATCCCCACTTTCGGCATCAATAAGTTTTGAACTGCAAGCCTATTATATGGTAAACATATTCACTATTAACTAACTTTATGGTTAGACTCGTTCAAATTTTGAATCAGCTGGAAAAAAATTTCAAACATCGAGAATGAATTTTATCTCAAACTTTGAATTTGCCAAAACACGAAGTTTAGGGTTTTTGTTTAAATGTGCATTAAAATATCCATCTCATTTTTTTTTCCTAGTATGATCTGTCAGCCTCATTTCTTCAAAAAATACTAATAATGTGAAAATGCATTAGGTATTCTTCAATAATAAAATATATATAACTTGTATTGGTCATTGGCAAGATCTTCAAAAATGCATTCCAACGATACAAATTTTACTAAAATTCGACAACCAAGTAAATAATTATGAAAATTTTCATTTTGAGAAAAAAACACAAATTTTCTCTCCCCGCCTCATGTACATTTTATCAACTTTAAGTCCTAACCATATTTTATCTCGAGTTTTTATGAATGGTGAAACAACGAGTTGATTTGTGTGATAGACTAGTGTGTTACCCGTGCTGTTGGCATGATAGAAAATGAGTCGTGATATTAGGATATTGGTTAAATTTAAATCTAACAGAAAAAATTGCATTATCAATGATTTTATAGCTACCTCTTCTTCGAATACTTTTCAAATCTACGCAGTTCTCTCCAAACTTTTGTCTTCCCAAAACAAAAAGTTTGGGGTCTTTGTTTGCCTTAATATGTATGTTTCATTCTTTCATAAATAGTGAAAATACTTAAGAAGTGAATGCATTGGATTTTTTTTTGTATTCAAAATTCAACAACTGGATAGTTATGACAATTTTCATTTTGAGAAAAAAATATTCTTTCTTTGCCACATGTACATTCCACGTTCTTTTTATTTTTCCCTTTTACATACGTAACATTTGTAAACATGCCATTATAGAAAATGAATCTCAACCCTCAACATTTTCCTCAACTCTCAATCATAGCCCTATTTTATCTTCAAATCCTAATGAATTGTGAAACCTATAGCTGATTTGTAAGATTGACTGTTTTATTACCCGTGCTGTTGGCACAATAGAAAGTGTGCTGTGTATTAGGGTCAAAATTGATCAAAGTTTTTATTAGATGAAAAAGAAGGTTCAAACAGTTGAAGTGGAGTTCGAATTCTTAGTTTGAATTTTCCGTGAGAAGCTTTTTTTATTCCTTTGAAACAAATGAAAATACTCTAGCGTTAAATGCATTGGAATTTTTTTTGTGAAATGAGTACAGGGGGGTGGACCTACTAAGGGGGCGAGAGGGGGGGGGGGGGGGGGGTTGCTGCCCCCCTCAACTTTCACAATATTTTTACTATATATTAGTCTTACAAAAAAATTAATTATATAATGTATAATACAATATTAAAATTGTTCATTCAACCATTTAAATTTATCTCTATTGGCGCAGTGGTTGAAAGTTAATTAGTTTTAGTAAATGATCCGAGTTTGATACTCTTCAAGCGCAAGATTTCGTTTTTTATTTATTTTCAATGCAACTTTATTAGTAATTGCAAACATAAAAAATTCTTTAGTTTAATACAAACTTATTTTCGGTCCTCTTGGTGCATACAATTTCTTTATGACAATTCACAATCACTATTTTTGTCATTGTGACTTGCCCATACTTTTTTGTTTTAAACGAATTTACAATTGTTTAGTTTAATACAAACTTATTTTCGGTCGTCTTGATGCATATGATTTCTTTATGACTATTCATAATTACTACTTTTGTCATTGTGACTTGCCCCTATTTTTTTTGTTTTCAACACAATTTTATGTAATTGCAATTAGTAAAGAAATGAATCGCTTGATCAGAAGTGGTATAAAACCACCAAAAAAAAAAATATTTAAAATTAATATCTAAAATAATAACTATAGAATTCAATGAAAATATATACCATTAGCAAACTCGTATAAAATTTGAGCCTTATATAAACCATTCTTTCCATGAAATTGTATTAGGATCATATTATGTTAGCAAATTTCAATTTTTTTTAGCTTCAACTAGATATTTATCCTAATTATTTTGTGATTTTAGTTATATAATCTAGTTATTACGCTCGTTTGCCCCTTGCTAAGGTTATCGATACTGCGACCCTATTTTGGCTCAAAATTGGATTACACTATTCAATTTGATATATGCAATGTATGTATTTTTGATAGGTGCATTTTTTTTATTAATTACTAACTCAGGTAGGAATTTTTTTTTGGCTTTACTCTTGATAACTACTATTATCAATTAATAATTATTTACTACTCGCCCCCTTTGACTAAATTCCTGGGTTCGCCACTGAATGCGTATGTTGAAAAAAATTGAAAATACTCATAGCATATGGTGTGAAATGCATATTAGAAAATTTCAAATGTTTGTTTTGATCATTGGTTTTGTTATAAATATCTTCAAAAATGCACTTCAATGATAACAAGTTCACCAAAATTCAACAACTACGTAGATAATTATGATAATTTTTATTTTAGAGAAAAGAAAACAGAATGCTTTCTTTTTCCTTCACATGTACATTTTTAATACTTATTTTAAGGTTTATGTTGTTTTTTCCGCCCTTCTACATGTTTCATATTTACAAACATGTCATTAAAGATAATGAATCTCAACTGTCAACAACTTCTCAACTTTCAATCCTAGCTCTCTTTTTATCTCAATATCTTTATAAACAGTGAAACATCTAGATGATTGTAAGATAGACTAGTGTATTACCGGTGGCTGATGCACTATTTTACTAGCACACAACTTAATACTCTGCTTTATAGTCGTAGCAAAGAATAAGTAGAGATCGTTCTAGACCAGGGATCAGAAGGTTCACTAACTAACACTAAGAGTAACTAAAAGATTACTAACAAGTTAAATAAGAAAATACTGGGGGATTGGTTTTTCTAATTTTGATCTAAGAAAATAACTAAGACGGTTACTAATAAAAACTTGAGAAGTAGATGATGAGGAATTAGCCAAGGATTTTATCTCCACACACCAAACATATGCTCATGAATCAATCTTCAATAATTCCTATACCAACTTGTGAAAGACAATGCTCAATATTAACCATGACCGCTGCATCAATCTTATTATTTTCCCAAATTCGTTGAATTAAACTAAGCGTCGCTTTCAAACTATTCTTATCATGCTATATAATCAGGAATCGCAAGTTAGATAAACAATATAAGATCATCAAGTTCTATGGCAAATATGAACACTGACTAGGCAATTACAAGTATGATCAACATCTTGTTCTTAACCTAGGCTTTTATTTAACCTTACCAACGTTCCTTGGTATTTACTACTTGTGAGTATAAGATTATAACGATTAGGTGACACTCTCCTATACTTTACCCCCAAATCCTAGCATGCTTACTAAGTTGGCCACTTTAACAAACATACACATATAAGTTCTCTATAAAACAGTTAAGCAAAACACAATTACTAATCAGTAAGGAAAAATTGAATTCAATTAATACATAAAGCACATGTTTGGGGCTTCGAATCCACCCCCATCAAAAGGGAGTTTAGCTAGACATATTAATCATCTTTGAATAACAATACATAATTAACAATCAAACTAAAAATAAAAAGGGTTAAGAGATGAAATGCGGTCGCCTAATCCATGGTAGTAGATAATGGACTGATGGGGTGCAAATAGCTGGAAGAAGAGATTTAATTCTATTCTTCTTCACGATCCTTGCACTGTTCCTTCTGTTGTTGTTTTTTTATTCTGTGTATATGGGTGTGGATTTGCTGCAATCTGAAAAGAGGAAAGAAAGGTAGAAGCGATCGAGAGGAAGAGACAACCAGAGAGAAATGATGGTTGAGTTGAAGCGAGAAGGCGGTCATGGCTGGAGAGAAGGGCGATGGATTGTTTGTGTATAATTGGGGTTAGGGTTTCTAAGTTGCGATGAATAGAAATAGGAGGGATGCGAGAGAGATCAATGGGGCTTTGGAGATGGTTTTGCGATTGATGGGTGTGATCGAGGCGATGAAGGGGGTCGGCTGAGATGGGGTCTGTGACTGAGTTTGATGATGGTGGTGGTCTGTTGGCTATGATGGCGAGGATGTGTGTGTGTGTGACTGTGACGAGGATGGTTGATGATGGGTGATCTATCCAAAGCCAGATATTGTCCATTTTATAATCACGTTCTCTAGGTTTCATTCTTTGTGTAGTTTCCTTTGGCAATAAGTCTTCCTAATTCAAACCAATTTGCACCACTTAGCTTTTATTTTGGAGTCATTAGT
Source organism: Berberis vulgaris (assembly GCA_963556465.1). Taxonomy (NCBI): domain Eukaryota; kingdom Viridiplantae; phylum Streptophyta; class Magnoliopsida; order Ranunculales; family Berberidaceae; genus Berberis; species Berberis vulgaris. Next base: position 23,379,827 of record OY747135.1, read on the forward strand.
GGAAACCTACACAAACATGAAAATAACAATTAATACCATAATTAACAAGAAATAGCCAAAATTATATATAGAAATATGGTACTAAAATAACATAATTATGCTCCTATCAAATTCCTCCACACTTATCTTTTGCTAGTCCTCGAGCAAATCAAAGAAACAAAAAGAAAAGACTCAACTAAACTTTTCAACATTTGTCTTAGAGAATTTTAATGATAATGACATGATAAGATTCTTTACAAATACAAGGTTAAATCCGCATCATTCGAAAATTAATACATGTTCATAGCGATGATATAAAAATTCACAATTAATCAATCCATGCAACGGGTGAAACTCAGACACATGCCAAAAAGAATTAACCCAAAAATCTTAATGGGTGCACCCTTTTTTTTTTTTTACTGATTGTTTGTTAAAATCACTCTTCTTATTCTAGTTATATATGAGAGGATTGATGTAAAAGGGAAACAAATAGCTCACATATGATATAACGAGAAAGAAAAACATTTTCTTACATGTTTATTTTTTATTTATTTTCAGATATATGATCTCATGGAAGGAGTGCTACTACTTGAATGCAAGAAATAATGACACCATATGCTCATACCTCATTCGAATCTCCACATCATGACATTACACAATGCAATTAATCAAAAGGTCTTTATTCAGGATGTAATGGGGCCAAGGGGTCAAGGAAGAGAAAGAACGAATAAAGAAATTACAAAGGGTTTAAAGAAATGGTGAAAGCAAGCAATAAGACTAGAGACATCAGCAATGAATCACATGGTTCAAGACATACAACATAATCCATCAGCTCATGTAGGAAAGAGAAGAGGTGGCCTATTGATAATGAAGAGTTTCAACCATTATTTTGTATCCACTGAAAATGAAAAGAACTGGACTATCTGTATAGTAATGAAATACTGAATGAGTATAGACAAGGGTTTGTATAACTTTGTGCCAATTTTTTTTTTTTTTTTTGCAACTCTTTCTTCTTGAACTATCTACCATAAGGGCCTTCCCCCATACTTGCTTTTCAACATACTTTGAACCACAATATAGTGTCTGCAAATCAAATTATGTTTCACTCTTTTGATTAGGTTAGGTATAGAAAAATGAGGGCAATGAAACAAAAAGGCTTAATAACAAGCTCAATAGGGGGTTAACCTAAAGAAAATATATCATGGATCAGACTTATTTGGCAATGGTGAAAATTAGGTGTCTTTATCATGTCAAGCATGTCGTGCAATTCAATATAATGTTTTGAACAAAATTAGTTCTAGTGTTTAATTCTTAATTATGAAAGCAATTCAAGTAGCAACCAAAACAAACAAAATTAAGATCATGCAACGAATTATTATTGACAAAGAAATGAAAGATGACCTAACTAAAAACCCTCAAAATCAAAGGAACTATAGGTTCAAAACTGATATATGGGTTATAATGAGTTAAATTCAATTAAGCATGCCATGAATACCAATTACTCAATTGATTACATGTGAATTTGCATATAATAATTGATGCGTCCAAAACTCGTCTTCCTGTGAGTTTGACCTGCAAAATAATCGTTAGATTGCCAATGACCACATTTTTGGTGACCGAAGGCACTCTGATGCTTAAATCAGTAACTCTGTTGGAATAAGGAAGTAAATCTGGACAAAACTCAATTAAAATTTCATATCTTTGTCAAATGTTCTCTTTACCTTTTATAATGGTCGCAGTTAACTCTCTGCGTGACTTAAGCATGTGAGGTGCAATGGAAGGAGATGTTTCTCGTAATAGTCTCCTCCTTAATGGAGATACGTCCGTGGATGCGTAAATCCCTTCACGACTATTTTTTGGTGCAACATTCCTCTTATTTATGAGAAAACTCGTGTCGAGCCTGGATTTGAGATCTAATTCGTTCGAGCCTGGATTCGGGCTCTGTTTACGTATTCTCATTTGCGGGCCTTGTCTGGGCCTCTGTAATTGACTTTATTATTTCTGGGCTTGATGAGCTGGCCCAATAGCTGGACGCTATATCCTCGTGATGAGTCTCTATGCCACGTGTATAGCCTTGATGATCGGTCTATTTTTATGTATGATCATCAGCTAAAAAGGTACTCCTATGAGTTTGACCTGTAAAACAATTGTTAGACTGCCAAATACCACATTTTTGGTGGTCGAAGGCACTCCGATGCTTAAGTCAGTAACTCTATTGGAAGAAGGAAGTACATCTGCACAAAACTCAGTTAAAGTTGCATACCATTGTCGAATGTTCCATTTACCTTTTATAATGGTCGCGGTTAACTCATTACTGGGTTGAAGATCTGCAGACTACATCATTTTCTCTGATGGCTTGTTGATATTTTTTCTTTAGGTTATAGTGAGCTTTGTCACTGTGTATTTTGTTTTAAAAAAAGAAACTCGTCGTTTCCCACGGACGGCGCCAAACTGATGCGTCCAAAAATCGTCTTCCTGTGAGTTTGACCTACAAAACAAATGTTAGACTGCCAAGGACCACCTTTTTGGTGGCCGAAGGCACTTCGATGCTTAAGTCAACAACCCTGTTTGAAGAAGGAAGTAAATCTGGACAAAACTCAGTTAAAGGTTCATAGTGTAGATAGGATGGTCGAATCGACCTCTCTGGAAATGAGTTGAGATCTGACTTGAGAGCCCATTGAGTCCCATGTTCATACCTTTTTCTTTACCTTATATAATGAGTGAAATGATGACTGCATTCAGTTGTGTGCGTGACTTAAGCTCGGTTGGCGCAATGAAGGGGACGTTTATTGTAACAGTCTTATTCTTCATTGAGATGGAAGTGATTCCCTCCATCTCCTTCGTAACGATCCATCAATACTTATGATGATTTGAGCCATGTGTATGGCCATCATTGGGTGACGATTTTATGTATAATCAATAACCATGAATAAGTATTAACTAAAGAATAATATTAGACCTTAAATCATGCTTATAAATCACATTAAAGTCATGCAATTAAAAATCAAATCTCATCATTGTGTTGGAAAATATCCTAAGATTCAAAACAACTATAATTGTTTTTTTACTGACACTGATACCAACAAAGAAAACAAAAACCAACATTTTATTTTTTATTTTTTTATTGTTTTAATGGACTGACACTTTTTAAAATAAAGTTTTTTTTTCAAAACAAAAACAATGTTGTTCCCCCCACACTTAAACCTAACATTGTCCTCAATGTTGACAGATTATAGCACATGCAATGAAAAATTTTAAATAGGAAAAACAAACTAATAACAAATAAACACAAAAATAATGAAAAATGAAATAAGATGATAGAGAAAGCAAATCTGATTGGGTTGCCTCCCAAGAAGCGTTTGTTTTAACGTCGTGCAGCCTGACGGTATCTCCAATTAATCTTCAAAATAAGTGGAAACATGGAGTGATACGTCTGCCACGTCATGCTCCACAAAAGACTCATAATAGGGCTTAAATCGATGCCCTTTCACCTTAAACTCGTTACTAGTTGTGACACTCTTCACCTGTATGACATAATGGGGAAAAACATTAATAACAATAAAAAGACCAACCCATTCAGAACGTAGCTTACCAGGTCTAAGACATGATTGGAAAAGCAAGACTTTCTTTCAAACAACAAAAGTATTTCCACAGATCATCTGACCATGAAAAACTATGGTAGTATTTCCACAGATCATCTGACCATGAAAAACTATGGTGTTCTCCTTGTAATTGCTTTTACTTTAATAGGCCTCATCTTGAATCTTTTCGAGCTCATTCAACTACAATTTCTTCTGCTTCTTTATGTCACAAGGAACTCTATTACTCTCATATCCAACGACAGTAGTGATGGTGGTCTCAAGTTCATCCTCGTTTCTGACGTCTAACAATTTCTGAGCCAAATTGTCAATCATATTAATAGAAAAACAAGAATGATTATCAGTGGGATACCTCATGGATTCAAAGATGTTGAAGCCAATCACATCACCATCAAATTCCATGGCCAGTTTCCCCGCATGCATATCAATATTTGTCCTTGCAATTTTGATGAAGAGGCGTCCTAAAATAAGAGGAAAATGTGCTGAAAATGTCGAATCTTCCATCTCAAGCACATAGAAATCTGCTGAGAAGATCAATGGTTAACCTGCACAAACACATCTTCCAACAAACCTCGAGGATATGCATTAGAACGGTCAGCCAATTGAATAATAACACCAGTAAAAGTAGTAAGGTTTGTTGCAAATTTACACCCATATTTTTCTAATTTGGTTTTGAAACTGTTTATGTAGGACACCCTAAATTTGTTAAAAGTTATTGTCAAATCTAAAATGGTGGATAAGTGTTCTGTCCAAAGTAGACCATATGATGTCGTTATTTTACCTTGGATGATTAAACCAAGTCAATTGAGATGGCATAATTAAGCATGAAACTTGGCTATTAGCAGTTGGCAAGTTGTTTGACATTCATGACGAGCACACGTTTTTCATTTTTTATATGGTAACCCTATTTCTTCATACTTTGTATTTATTGGCCCTTACTTCATTGAACTATTAAAGCTCAATCACATCTAATCTAATATAACTCTAGTTAATTACAGTATGGTTTGAGTTACCAATGACCCTTCAACAATTTAACAGTGTGATGTCATCATCCTTAATTAGTCCTTCATACTTCTCCTTAACTGATTATAAATGATGATGTGTCAAATCTATCCTTGCTGATCTCGAGCCTGCAAAAATGAATAGCGATTAGTCAGGGACCACCGTTGTGGTGGCAGAAGACACTCCGATGCTTAAGTCAGGTAATGATGCAAGGAAGAGTAAAGACTAGATCTAAATTACAAAGTGATGCATACATTTCTTTTTCCCTTTCATCACCTTTTATGGCGAGTGTTTCGTCCTAAACTATCCCTGCTATTGAGAGCATGATGGAGGGAGGAGATCTCGCCCAAGATCTTAAATGTGCATGGATGAGTCTCTTCGTCACTTGGCTCTGTTTAGGACCCAATGCTAGATTGAGGTAAGAGCTGATTCGTGCAAGTGCATCTCGGGCCTATGACAACTATGAGATTCATGTTTGGGCCTTATTGTCCTGGGCCAAGCCCCAAGGCTCGTGCCTCTTGGCTGGCGTGACTTGAGCTTGGGCACCTGACTTACAGGGTGAACAACAGTTTATGAATGGGTCCCTTGGGACTGCGCTGAAGCCTTTATCATGTTAGGGTTGGCCCATGCCACGTGTATGGCTATGATCGTATAATTGATTGATGTCTCATCAGCTACTCTCCCTTAGTTAATGAGTCTACACTGGGCCACTAGCTGACAACGTGTGGGGGTTCGTGGTGTGCCATGATGGCATATTTTTGGCGCCTTTTCGGCTTCCCCATCATATTTAATGTTTATGCAATGATTAGGTAATCATCCTTACTTTGCGCCAAACCTATGTAAGCCTACTTTGGGGGAGTTTTTACTTTTACCTTCTCAGAGCTTCTTTATGTTCTGTATTTTGCTTTTCCGTCCTGATTGAGCACAAGTTTTTATTCAACCATGTTTGTGCTACTTGATTTCTTGCGAGAGCGACACCAAGGCTATCTAAACTTCTTCAAAGGGTCACTATTTTTTGGGAAGGATCTAGTTCCACTTGTCGACGAAGTTGCTTCATTCCCTGATTTCCATCAAGATGAACAAGCGTGGCATCTGCTGGTTGGTGAAGCCACGTTGTCTGATCGGTCAGATCAAGGACCCGGAGGATTGGAAGATGTACTACTTTATGCCTCTGTGAAGTCTGGGTACTTCACTTTCGATGGTTTGCGGGCCATCCGCCGCTTTGAGGACCTTTGTAAGTTATGTTGGTTATTCTATTTAGTATCTCTCATTGTTTTTGACTTATCGTTGTTTTTAACTAGCGTTGTGTGATCCAGTCGTCCTTTCTTCTAAAGGTGAGGAAATGAGAGCTTATTTCCTCGATCTGGGCTGCCCGAGCCGAGTTGTTGTCCATGCTGAGGAATGAAGCTCAAACTGCCCGAGCCGAGCTGTTGTCTGAGCTGAAAGACGCCCATGAACGTCGTGACAGGGTGATAGATGGGAAGGCTGCATTTGTTGAATGTCATGAAGTCTGTTGTTGACTCCTAGAGTGCGTTGGATAGTGAGCGTACTGAGGTAGTTTGCCTAAGGAGGCTTCAGGAGGCCCTTCAGGCGCAACTTTCTGTGCTCACCCAATAGCATGACTTCGAGCGTGCACGTCGTGATAAGGTGGCACGTAAATTGGCGGACTTTGAAAAGAGCCTGGCCAAGGTAATTGGGGAGTTGAATTGCTTGAAGGCAAAATGGGATGCTAGAGAGAAAGTGCTTCTCGAGGCTGTCGATAATGTTTAGACCCGTGAGGTTGTTGATGGGAGGCTAGATCTGTTGGATTATATCAAATAGGACCGCGAGGGTCGGGATCTTTCCACTTACAGGCCTCTTACTTGCGCTAAATTCAAGGAGGCATATGATTTTTCCTCTGGTTTGTGAGGTGGCCTTGAAGACAGTACGAGTGTCGTAGAGACAGCTACCATCTCGATGTCACAGAACCTGCTTCAGAGCCTGTTTTAGATCTTGCTGCTCACAAAACTGCTTTTGATTCTTCTCTAGCTGAATAATCCGATTCTTTTTTTAATGAAAGGAAAATTTATTAATGAACTTTTTTCCTTTTTTGTCTGTGCTTGTAGCTGACGTACTTGCCATTTTTAATTTTTTTTTAGATTGGGTTGAGTAGACGAGTGTATCTACCCCTACCTGAAGCAGGGCTTTAGTTTGAACTGGATCCTTTTCTTGGCTTGTCTAGGCTCATATTTTGACAACAGTAATAACTTAATCTTCTGTGAGAGTTAAGATGTAGGGTAGTCACTTTTGTTTGTCCGGGTCGTGATTTCTTAGTGATGTAATTTTTGTCTCCCTGAGTAGTTGAGCTTGCACAGAAGTTATCTTTGCGTTGAAGACTGGACTTCCTTGACAACCTCTCACCTTGTACAGTAGTTAGGTTACTTGAGAAACCATCTCTTAGCTGATAGGAATTCGGTATCATATACCTGCAGTCTAGTAGTCCTGAGGATAATTTTAAGTTGAAGGTGAATCACCTCTGCATTTCTGGGTTGGGCTCCCATAATGAAACCCACTTCTGAACAAAAGTTAGGTTGTTGAGGATATATTTTTTCCCGAATGAGGTAGACTCCCGTGATCGTTTGGCTCAATCCTTGAGAGGACTTGAGCTTGGGATAAGTCATCTCTGTCCGTCTAGGCCAGACTTCATAACGGACCCCAATCCTGAACAGAAGTTGGGTCGTTGAGGAACCATCTTTGCCCAAACGGACAAATTCCTGTATTCATCTGGCTCAATCCTTGAGAGCACTTGAGCTGGGAAGACGTCGTTTGGGCTAGAATTTGTAATAGATCCTAATCCTGAACATGAGTTGGGTTGTTGAGGAATCATCTTTGCCCAAATGGGCTAGATTTTTACACTCATCTGGCTCAATCCTTGAGAGGACTTGAGTTGGGAAGAAGTCGTATTGTCTGTCTAGGCTAGATTTCATAATCGAACCTAATCCTAAATAGGAGTTGGGTTGTTGAGGAATCATCTTTACCCAAATGGGTTAGTTTCTTGTACTCATCTGGCTCAATCCTTGAGAGGACTTGAGTTAGGAAGAAGTCGTTTCGTCTTTCTATGCTAGACGTCATAATCAACCCAATCCTGGACAGGAGTTGGGTTGTTGAGGAATCATCTTTACTCGAACGGACTAGATTCTTGTTAAGCGAACTAGGTCACTTGTTAGGCAAGTTGTCTGTATCTTGAACATGATTAGACGTGGCCCATGTATAACGTCTTAGTCCTTTAGACTATATTATCCTGGTGTGGTGAGTCGTCGACAGACTGGACTCGATCCACCTCGTGGTACCGTGGTTCCTTAGGCGGACTAGGCCACTTGGTGGCAAGCTGTCATCATCTTCATGTCGGGACTAGGCTTGGTTGTTGTGCTTCATCTTGGTCCCCGTGAACAGACCGGGTTTTTTTTAGCGGTGAGGTTTTTTGGACTAGGCTCGGCTCGCTGTATCGTACCTTGGTTCCTTAGGTGAGCTAGGTCACTTATGTAGTGGGCTGCTACTTCCTTTAATAGAGTTGTGCTTGGTCGTTATGCGCCATTTCGGTCCCTAGACACGACTGAGTTTTTAGTGCGGTGAGTTGTTCGTGGATTGGGCTCGGCCCACTTGCGACAAACTGTCCATGGACCGGGTTCTGTCCGCAAGTGTCTTTTCGTGGCTCCTTAGGCAAACTTGGTCAGTTTTGCGATGAGCTGTTGTCGCTCTCAATAAGGTTGGCCTCGGTTGCTATACGCCATTTTGGTCCTCGTGATCGGACCGACCTATTTGAGCGGTGAGATGTCCTTGGACTAGGCTCGGTCTATTGTGTGGTACCATGGTTCCTTGGGTTGTTGAGGAGTCATCTTTACCCAAACGGGATAGATTCATGTACTCATCTGGCTCAATTCTTGTTTCGTTTTCACCCGTCTAGGCTAGACTTCGTAATAGACCTCAATCCTGAACATGAGTTGGGTTGTTGAGGAATCGTCTTTGCCTGAATGGGCTAGATTCTTGTACTCATCTGGCTCAATCCTTGAGAGGACTTGAGTTGGGAAGAAGTCATCTCGTCTGTCTAGGCTAGACTTTGTAATTGACCCCAATTTTGGATAGGAGTTGGGTTGTTGAGGAATCATCTTTGCCATAAGGGGCTAGATTCTTGTACCCATTTGGCTCAATCCTTGAGAGGAATTGAGTTAGGAAGAAGTCATCTCGTCTATCTATGCTAGACTTCATAATCAACCCCAATCTTGGACAGGAGTTGGGTTGTTGAGGAATCATCTTTGCTCGAACGGGGTAGATTCTTGTTAAGCGAACTAGGTCACTTGTTAGACAAGTTGTCTGTATCCTGAACATGATTAGACGTGGCACTTGTATAGTGTCCTGGTCCTTTAGACTATATTATCCAGGTGTGGTGAGTCAATGACAGACTGGACTCGATCCACCTCATGGTACCGTGATTCCTTAGGCGGACTAGGCCACTTGGTGGCAAGCTGTCATCATCTTCATGTCGGGACTAAGCTTGGTCGTTGTGCTCCATCTTGGTCCCTGTGAACGGATCAGACTTTTTTTGAGCGGTGAGTTTTTTTGGACTGGGCTTGGCTCATGTACATCGTTTCCTTAGGTGGACTAGGGCACTTATGCAGTGGGTTGCTACTTCCTTTAATAGAGTTATGCCTGCTCGTTATGCGCCATTTCAGTCTCTAGACAAGACTGAGTTTTTAGTGCGGTGAGTTGTTCGTGGACTGGGCTCGGCCCACTTGTGGAAAACGGTCCATGGACTGGGTTCTTTCCGCAAGTGTCTTTTAGTGGCTCCTTAGGCAGACTTGGTCACTTTTGCGATGAGTTGTTGTCGCCCTCAATAAGGTTGGCCTCGGTTGCTATTCGCCATTTTCGTCCCCGTGATCGGACCGACCTATTTGAGCAGTGAGATGACCTTGGACTGGGCTCGGTCTATTGTGTGGTACCTTGGTGTTTTGAGGAATCATCTTTACCCAAACGAGATAGATTCATGTACTCATCTGGCTCAATTTTTGTTTCGTCTTCACCCGTCTGGGCTAGACTTCGTAATAGACCCCAATCTTGAACATGAGTTAGCTTGTTGAGGAATCATCTTTGCCCGAATGGGCTAGATTCTTGTACTCATCTGGCTCAATCCTCGAGAGGACTTGAGTTGTGAAGAAGTCGTCTCGTCTGTCTAGGCTAGACTTCGTAATTGACCCCAATCCTGGATAGGAGTTGGGTGTTGAGGAATCATCTTTGCCATAATGGGCTAGATTCTTGTACTCATCTGGCTCAATCCTTGAGAGGATTTGAGTTAGGAAGAAGTCATCTCATCTGTCTATGCTATACTTCATAATCAACCCCAATCCTGGACAGGAGTTGGGCTGTTGAGGAATCATCTTTACTTGAATGGGCTAGATTCTTGTTAAGCGAACTAGGTCACTTGTTAGGAAAGTTGTCTGTATCCTGAACATGATTAGATGTGGCCCTTGTATAGCGTCCTGGTCCCTTAGACTATATTATCCTAGAGTGGTGAGTCGTTGACAGACTGGACTCGATCCACCTCGTGGTACCGTGATTCCTTAGGTGGACTAAGCCACTTGGTGGCAAGCTGTCATCATCTTCATGTCGGGACTAGGCTTGGTTGTTGTGCTCCATTTTGGTCTTCGTGAATAGACCAGGCTTTTTTTGAGCGGTGAGCTTTTTTGGACAGGGCTCGGCTCGCTGTATCGTACCTCAGTTCCTTAGGTGGACTAGGGCACTTATGCCGTGGGCTGCTACTTCCTTTAATAGAGTTATGCCTGCTCGTTATGTGCCATTTCAATCCCCAGACATGACTGAGTTTTTAGTGCGGTGAGTTGTCTGTAGACTGGGCTTGGCCCACTTGCAGCAAATGGTCCATGGACCAGGTTCTGTCCACAAGTGTCTTTTCATGGCTCCTTAGGCAAACTTGGTCACTTTTGCGATGAGCTATTGTCGCCCTCAATAAGGCTGGCCTCAGTCGCTATACGCCATTTTGGTCCTCGTGATCGGACCGACCTATTTGAGTGGTGAGATGTCCTTGGATTGGGCTCAGTCTATTGTGTGGTACCTTGGTTCCTTAGGCAGACTAGGTCACTTTTGCAACGAGTTGTCATCGCCCATAATCAGACCAGACCCTTCCGTGGCGGTCAGTTGTCTGTGGACTGGGCTTGACCTGCCGTGGTTCCTTTTTAACCTTTGGCCTGTTGGTTCCATTTTTGGGGGACTTGAGCCGTCGTGGTTACTTACTCGACAACTTCATTGCCATGTAATGACATTTCCTGGCGGAAGACTAATCTCCCTTGATGGTCTTTGTTATTTTGTTGGCAGGGCATTTGTGGCACTGGTGCCATGTGGATACCACTTCTCCCATCTGTTGAAGCCAAGGTCTTCCCAAAATTACATTGTATGCGGATGGGGCATTTACCACGATGAACTCCGTCATTAGGAGCTTTACTGGTTCCTCTGTTCCTACGGGTAGCCTGATGCTCCCGTCTGAGTAACTTTGAACGCCGCTGAAGCCAACCATCACATGGCTCTCTGGTTTCAGTTCTTCCTCTCTAAACCACATCATGCGAAATGCTTCCAAGAACAGGATATTGGCTTAGCTCCCCATGTCTACCAACGATCTCTTCACCCCATTTCGATATTGCAATTGTGATTATTAGGGTATCGTCATGCGAGGAATAAACCCTTGCATATCTTGTTCAATGAATGTCAGGTTTAGGGTTGGGTGCTCTATTCGGGGGTGCTGGAGTGGGCGGTCTCCGCGGTGCCTGTCCGCAGTTCTCGTGCCTGTTTTCTTGGTCGGTTGGATTTCTCTAGTCCAATATGTGCGTTGTGCAAGACGTAGATGACGTCCGTAGTCTTTTCTTCGGCTCTAGTGTCGTTTCTTCCTTTTTCTTTTCTTGGGGTTGTTTGTTGTCAGAATTCACAAATTCTCTGTGTCTCCCCCTTCGAACTCAGTATTTTACCTCATTTTTGAGACTAACAATTTTGACTAATGTGACTGTAGTCCTAGTGATAGGCACAATACTTGCTCCATCGCCCCTTGAAGGATCGCTTTTGAGCTTGGGTGGTCACTTGATGTCGTCCTAGTTCTTTATGGCAGACAGGATTCTGGGAAAGCTGAAGTTGAGACGAGAAAACTCAGTGTACCTTGAGCCGACGTAGTTGGCAGCCCTGTTGGGTTTTGCCTTGTCAGACCCAACTTTTTTGTCTTTTTTCCTCCTCTTCGACATGTCCTCTTCTTTCGTACTTCCTCCTTTTCAATATGTCCTCCTCTTTTCCTTTCCCATGTCTCAAGTCTTGGGGCTTACTTGGCTTCGTTTTCACCTCATTTCTTGCCTGTTAGCATTTCCTAGAGATTGATGTATTTTTGCGCATTTTCAGTAAGTCCGCCATATCTCTCGGAGGTTCTACTGGAGGAAGTTGTAGAACTGACCTCCTCAGAGGCCACAAGTAAAGACGGTGACCGACATGTCATCGCTACTACCATCGACCAAAGTCTGCTCGTTGTTAAAATGAGTGACATACTCTATGAGACTTAGCAGGTAGTGAGGCTGCTTCCTAATTCGTTGGTTTCCGACGAATTTGGTGGTTCAACCGCCACAATTCACTGCCTACTTTACCTATTTACATACCACAACAAGTCTTGTGAATCCAGCCCCTAAGTTCTTCCTTATTTATGTTAAGAGTCTTCCTTTTTTTATGTCTCTGAGAGAGATGTGTCTGTGAGATATATGTGTTTGTGAAAGAGAAGTGAGGAGAGAGAGAGTGTGTGTGTAATATACGCACCTTTAGTATTGTGGTGTCATTTGTCTCGTATTTTCGCGCGCAATAAATAAGTATCAGAGCCAGATTATTTTTTGGATTTGTTTGAAGGCGCATAAAGTGATCATTGTATGAAAGTTGTGAAGAACATGATGGATTTTTCAAGTTAAAGTGTTAGTTCAAAAATGGTTACCGCTACAATTGTAATGTTTGATGTTGAAAAGTTCAATGGGAAAAAAAGCTTTGGAATGTGGCAATGCGAAGTTTTGTAGGTGTTGGCAAAAGAGAATTTGGAGGATACTTTAGGAGATAAGTCGGAGTCCATGAGAGAAAAAAATGAAACAAGCTGAATTGGCAAGCATGTGAGTCAATACGATTGTGTTTAGGGAAGGAGTAGAAATATTTTGTTATGAAGGAGAACTCCACTAAAGTTTTATGAAAAAGTTGGAAGATAAGTACATGACAAATAACATACCAAATAAATTATTCCTTATTAAACAACTTTTTCGGATGAATATGAAACCCCAGATTTCTCTATTTGAGCATTTGGATGAATTCAATAGGATTATTCCCAACATATGGAAGAAGATGTTTCAGAAAATTACAAGGCTTTGTGCCTTTTGAATTTCCATCCTTAAGAATATAAGAATCTCGTTAAACTTTGTTAACTGGAAAAGAAAAGTTGAATTATGATGAAGTGACTACAACATTTCTTAATTATGAATTTAAGAGGATGAATCTCAAGGTCCATAGGGATGCAAGGTTTGAAGTATTGGTAGGGAGGAGAAGATTTGAAAATAATAATGTTCAACAGAGAAAGATCGCAGTCAAGAGGAAAATTTGTAGACAAATGGTTTTGCCAAATAATGAATATGCCTTCTATCATAGGAATCACTAGAAGATTGATTGTGAGAAATAGAAAGTTGCAATATAAAAGGGAAAGAAAAAGTCAGATACAAATGTGGTGCACAATTTGTATGAAGATGAGGTTGATACATATTCTATGATTGCAAATTCAACATTTTTGAGTCACTTTGACGAATGGCTTTTTGAGTCGAGTTCTACCTATTATATGTGTCCTCGTACGAACTGGTTTTCTATCTTTAGAGAGATTGATGGTGGAGTTGTCCGTATGGGCAACAATGACAAAGAATTATAGGTGATGTAGTCGTTTTCCGCTCCCTGCTTTGACCTAGTCCCGTTGACCTGCACAAGTAACGTACGTGAGCCACTGACCACCGTTGTGGTGGCCGGCGACACTCCGATGCTAAAGTCAGACAGGGATTTGAGGAAGGCGTAATGCTGTAAACAGTGAATTTGTAGCATACCTTAGCTTAGCAATCTCTTTTCTTGTTTATAGTGCAGGAGTCCTGGTTCTACCAGGCCATCGTAGGCGTAGTTTAGGAAGGAGATCTTCGTGGAGATCCTTATCTAATTAGGAGTCGTGTTATAGGAAGGAAGTTCCCTATTAGCCCTGTGCCCTAGATACGCGGGAGATAGTTCCCAATCCAAGAGCAATCCGTAGAAGGGAGTTTCCTTGTGTGGAATGTACTATGGTATTTGCTTCCTAGATTGAAGCATAAAACTGCTGTAGTTCCCCGACAAAATCTTATCTTCGAGATACTTGCCTTAGTAGAACTTACGAGTATTGAGGATAGTTGTGAGACGTGTGGGCCTAGCATGTTGTAAGAGTTTGGGTCCGTCTGACGGATTGGATTAGGCGGGCTTAGAACCACTTGGGCCGGATCAGTGTTGGGCTGACGCTAGGACCCGTAATTCCTCGAGATCATCATGAAATTTTTTTATGTATCATCAGTTACTCCCCTCGAGTTAGTAGGCCATCACATCGGTTCGCTAAGTTATATCTTTGAAAAGATACGCCGCTCATGATGATGATTGAGTCTGTATCGCCGTTTGAGCCGCGCGCTGCATTAATTGAACATTCGTCGGTTTAGCGAAAAAGAGGCGGGAACCTAATATCTATTTAGGTCATTCATAGTGCAGAGTCAGACTCTTATATTTTTCTTGCTTTTGAAGCCATCGCTCTGTTCATCTTCTGATTAGAAAGGATTGTTCATGTCCTTCATGGCTCAACAAAACCTCCTTGATGACGCAACCTTAGCCAAGGGCCTGGAGTTATTCAAATACAGGTTGCTTTCTGAGTCTGACCTTGCAGAAATCTGTACGAAGTTCATGGTCCCTGAGGACCTGCTGTTGTATGTCCTGAAGGGTGACTAGACGCCAATGTCGCCACCGACGGGGTTCATCTGTTTGCATCAAGGGATGCTTCAAATCGGATTGCGTTTTTCTGTTCTAGATGTGATCAGGGAATTATTGGATCTTCCGAGAATTCCTCCAGCTCAGTTGGGGCCTAATGGATATAGGATCATCCTTCCTGATTAGGGCGAATGAGGCTGGCGTTCGCGTGACTCCGCGAGTAATCTAGTAGTTGACTTCTCCTCAATTGATGAGTAATGTTGTCTGTAGGATGACGTCCTCAGCTTGTTTCGTGAACTTGCCGGATGATTTTAAGTTATGGCAGAAGTACCGCTTCTTAGCCTCTGTAGATTCAAAGTATTTTTGGTGTAAGGGTCGTCCGATCGAACGAGAGTTCAGGTTGCTTCGTAAGTTCAACTTTTTATTTTGACTTTGATATGCTTGATTACAGGCTAGCTGATCATTGCTTGTGTTTCTTCGTAGGAAGGTTTCCCACTACACCCTTTACCCTAGAAGAGCAAAACACTATGGAGACGTTTCGCGGCTTGTCGACGAAGAACGGTGTGGATGTCATGAGTGTCCCCAACTTCATTTGTAGTAGGTTATGGGACAACTGGCACGTGGCCCCCCACTATTTACTTAGCGTCACGAGTTAAGTCAGAAGATGGGGTTCCCTCTAGGAAGAGAAAAGTGGCTGGGACCAAAACTTCCACTCCGTCTGACTTGGAGGAGCCGTCTGAAACGCTTGCCTCTTTCGTGAGTTCGAAGAGGTCCCATGTCAGGGTTGGGTTGCCTTCAGCACAACCCGCTCTAGTGGGATAAGTGCACGAGTCTGATTGGCCTATTAGGGCAGAGTCTGATGTGTCCGGCTGGGAGAAGGATTACCTACGGTTTGCAGGGGTTGAAGATAGGTCGAACCTCAGTGATGCGCAGGCTGAAGCTTTGAATGAGCGTCTGGTGCGGGTTGCAATGGCGGCTTCTGCCGATGTCAATTCCCGCGAGACTTTTCTAGTGGAAGGCTTTAGTGAAGGTTTGTCTGAGGTTGTAGAATCTGATCGTCCCATTGGTGCGTGGTCTGAAAGTGGTCGTGGCACAGGCCAAGTTTCTTGCAGTCCGCGTTGTTCACCGTCTTGTTCCAGGTCACAACTATAATTATTGGAGGGTCCTTTGGATAATTCGCTTCCTTCTCTTCCTCCAAACCTTGTCGAGCCGTTTCGCACTAAAGGGTCGATTGTTTGTGACAAGGGAAAGGCCGCGGATGAGAGCCTGGGAATAGTGGCAACTTCGAAGGGTGGTGCCGGCGTGATTCCTGATTCGGTAAAGCTTCATCCGGATGCGCGGATAAGCTTGTTTGCACTAGACTTGGTAAGGAGGAGCTCTCAGGTCTGGCACCAAGAGGTTGATGTGGAGTATGCTTTGAGGACACATATAAGTAGGAGTCACAGCTGGCTGATGGATTGTGCTTCGAAGCCCGTGGAGGATATGCTAGAAGGGTGTATGGATAAGGGTTTAAAGTACTTTATGTTAGAAATGTCTCACTTGAGTTGGGTGGCCGTTGCTGGGATGGAAGTCGAGGTGGCTCGTGAGAGGGTATGCACCATGGAGCGTGTCTTCTCGCACATGCAGGCGTTGTATTCTGATGCGTTCTACGAAATTGAGCGGCAGCAGAAGCAGGTTGAGAAGAAGAGGCTGGATCAGTCAACCGTGGCCGCTGAGACTCAGAAGGCTCGTTTGGAGGCCTTTGAGCGTGATCTGACATATGCGGTGTCTGAGATGGACGATTTCAAGCAGGAGTTGAGCCGGATCCGCCGAGACGTAGAGGTTGCGCAAGAAGCTGCGACTAAGGCATGTTCTGAACTGCGATCTCTTGCTGAATATAATGCTTTGAAGGAGGCCGACTGGGCTATTCAGAAGCAACAACTGGAATCCAATGTTGAGTTCAATGCTCGAGAGGTAAGAAAGGCCGATGACCAGCTCGAACTGGAGTGGCATGAGCTTAGTGTTGTGAAGAACAATTTGGCCATGGAACAGTCTCAGGTTGACGTGTCGACTGGCAAGTTGGAGCTGTTGGAACGTGAACTTGCTGACTCGAAGGTGCGGGAGGAAAAATTTCTACAGGAACATGGCAAATGCGAGTTCCGTTGGGTTGTACACGACAGGTTGGAGCTGCTGGTGCTAATGAAAGAGGAACATTTAGAGTGGGGTCTCGGCCGTTACAAGAAGATGTCGTATGTAGACCTGTCCGTTGCCTTTGCGTCGTTGGATGAGGAGGACAATTTGGACCCTGATGCCCAGGCCATGGTGCGTGCGGACGCAGCTGCTGCTCCTTTTTCCACTAAGCTGAGCTCTTCTGTACCTTTTCCTGATAAGGAGTGAACTTTGTACACTTGTACCCATTTTGTCGACCATTAATGAAAACAATTTTATCCGTTTTATGCTTGTTGTTTCTATTGCATGTTTTTTGTTTCGCCTTGTCGTCTTGCTTTGACATAGGCTGGTTGAATCAATAGGACACCGAGGTCTATCTGTAGTAGAGAGCTTGATCGCTTTACATTGCAAATGACTCAGGATCATTGCGTAGTCATGTCCGACAGTGGGCATGTTGCGGACAATCTAGCTGGGGATTGGGTTGCCCGAGCTGTGTCTTGTCCACAAGGTAAGCTGCTTGAGGCTTGCCTTGCTTGTCTGATTGGTTGGCTGCAACCACTGCTATGGGCGAGTTGCTATGGCCGAGCGTATGCATCAAAACATTTGTGTCGAGTCAGGCGTCGTAAGCTTGGGCAGACACACTATGCAGTTTTTATTTGGGCACTGGCCGTACGATCTATGTGTCGGCTCGAGTGGATTTTGATGGTAATAGGATACCAGTCTGTTTAAGAGTGAAGACACTGACTAAGCTAGATTCATCTTTGCGGCCGCTGTTTCGAAAGAGAGCGGGGGTCGCATGGCGAGCTGCATGGGGTTCCCACCTTCCGTACCATCTATGTTCGAACGATGTGGACTACAGGTTCCGGGAATATGGATTTGGCGATTACACTGAAGAGCAGTAGTCCCTTGGCGAGCCATCGATATCAGTCGGGGACTGACTAGTCTCCCACCTTTCGAACCATCTATACCTGCGCGATGGGGGCACAAGTTCAAGTCAAAGGGGTTCGACGACCAGGCTGAAAAGCAGTGGTCCCGTGGCAAGCCGTCGAGATAAGTTCGGGACTTACTAGGCTCTCAACTTCCAAATCATCTACACCTGTGCGGATCAAGCTACAAAATTAGGAGTTTTCAGCGGCCACGCGAAATAGCATTGGTCCCGTGACGAGTCATCGAAATCAGTTCGCGGCTGACTAGGCTCCCACCTTTTAGACTATCTACACCCGCGCAGTGGGGCTACATGTCCAGGGTTAGTGATTCGGCAACCATGCTAAAAAATAGTGGTCCCGTGGCGAGCCGTTGGAATCAGTTCGAGACTGACTAGGTTCCCACATTCTAAACTATCTACACCCGTGCAGTGGGGGCTATAACTCCGGGGTTGATAATTTGGCGGCCACGCTGAAAAGTAGTGGTCCCGTGGCGAGCCGTCAACATCAGTTCGGGACTAACTAGGTTCTTACCTTCCAAACCATCTACGCCCGCGCAGTGGGGGCTATGGGTTTGGGCTTTGATAAGAAGCTTTCGTTGCCAGTCGTCACAAGCTAGGCTTACCTGATCGGGTTCGACAATCATTGACCGCGAAGGGGGCAATGATCCCTAGCAAGTTGTCATCACCAGGAGTGATAGCGCTGATTAGACTCCCACTTCTTAGACCGTCAGGATCCGCGCTGGACGAACTTGGTATTGGGACATACCAGAAGTCGTTGTCTTCAGCTTTGGCTGACTAAGCTTGCCTGGTTTGAGAGGGGTTCCGCCCATTTGAGGGCGTGTGAACCCATGCCCGCTAGTGTCATGCACTGTGCGAACAACATTACCTTAACACAAACAAGCGATCCGTAGGTACGATCCATGCGTCAAGGCTGATTTGGATTTGTGTTCGTGCCAAACATGTAGCAGCATACTGTTTGAATGATGGGCCGAGCCTTTGGGCCTGCATAGGAAGAGTTAGGATTACCTGTACGGTTGCGCTACGTGTATATATGGTATAGATCGCGCGATGACATGTCTACTACATAAGCTTTGGAACGGTTGAGTACCGGTTACTCCCCCTCAATTGATGGGGTTGCGCGCAACACCATTAATTGAACGAACGTGGTCTACACAGTTTCCTTGGGAACTGTTGTCTCTTCACTTCCCATACGGTATTCAATGCTTGGCAGTGAATGCAGGAGCACCCGTTTTGTGAACCATTATGCTTATATAACAGTATTTTCCAATCGTTGAAGGCACTATTTTTCGTAGAGTTTATCTCCTGTAATGTTCTTGTTTGAAGAAAATGCTTTGAATTTTCCAAAGGATGAAGGGAGATCTTTAGCAATGGAGTCTTCGAATGTTCTGACATTTGCACCGATCAGGCACGACGATAGTTGCTATTATGCGTGGTCACCTGTTCTGGGTGGGCACGTAGTTGATCTGCTGAGATCTCGTAATTCCTTCTCATATTGCGGAGAAGTAGTGTGGATTTTCTCCCAAAGGAAGAGTTTGTCATTCATGCGCTGGTGCCTTATCATTGTTCCTGAATGTTTAATTCCAGAGATAGCACCAACAACCATTGTCTGACTGCCTACCTCCACCACTTTTCGATTAGCTTTGTCACCTCGCCTTGCGTTGGAAGTCGGCATCCGGGTTGGGGTGGAGTTGGACATGACCTGTCGGAGTGGGCCATTGATTCCCAAATATTCCCGTATTCTTTGCGTGGGAGAGGGTATGCGTTTCGAGTCCACCTAATACTTGTCCCAAGTTCATCTGGTTGATCGGATCGAGCTTGTGAGTTGGCAATAAACTTTCGTGGTACTTCTGGTGGTTGATTTGGTACCACCTCTATTTGAGGGTTTGTCAACGGATATTTTCATCCTGCTCTTGCCCGCTCCAGTCTTCTCGGATACCTTTACGTGGTTAGATCGTCTAATTGAGTCTTTACTTCATGTCACACTGAATTCAGATGCTTGTAGTATGTAGTCTTTTGTGTCCGCCTCAAAACGCTTGTTGTTATATCTTTCCAATAATCAATAGAGTTTGTTTCTATAATTCTTCATTTATTTCTTAAATGATTGCAAATCACATGAGTCTTGTAAGAATTAAAACTCTACATATTCTTCATTTTTTTCTTAAATAATTGCAAATCACATAAGTCTTTTAAGAATTAAAATTCTACATTGACTATGGAAAGGGAAATAAACAATTGAAAGAAGACTGAATGTTGATAGAGAGAGGTTGATCCTGGCCTTGATGTGAAATCGGATGGCCCTTGCGAATAGTTAGCGTTCTCCAGTGGACTGTCGAGACTCGCAGGCATTACAATGGTTACTGAAGAGTAAACCTTGTAGAGGGGTTAATCTTCGCACCGATGGAATGTCGGGGGGATGTGTTCCCGCTTGCTATGGCTTCTCCTTTTCGCTGGGCGGGAGAGCTTATTGCTCCTTTACAACTTAAATGTGATGTCTATGCCGTCATTTGGTCTAGCACTGGTTCAGGCTGCTTTGCAGGATGTAACTGGATCTGGGAGCATTATATCCGTTTTAGTGCAGCATAATGGCAACCTTGTGCCGTAGGTTGGTCTCCACGTATTGTCTATTCGGAGTGGTTAGCGGTATTATTAACGCATTGGTGAAGGGTGGAGACTATTGCTTCCATTTGGTGGAGCCAGGGTCTTTCCAAGATAAGGTTGTAGGCGCATCTACTACCATGAAGTCCAGAAATATGACCTTTCTTAATTGTGGTTCCCCTGCCACTGTTGCTAACCTTATTTTTCCGAGGGGGAATCATTTCTCCCCATTGAATCCGATCAGCTGGTGATTCGAGGGCGTCAGGTTTTCCTCCTTGAAGTCCATGTTGCAGTACGCGCTGTAGAACAGAACGTTGAGCGAGCTTCCTATGTCCACCAGAGCTCGCTTTACTTCCCACCTTGCTATGGAGACCGAGATGACTAGGGCGTCATTGTGTGGCGCTCGAACTCCTTCGAGGTCCTTGTCCGTAAAGGTCAAAATAGGAATGGGGCTTTGAATCCTCGAGTGTCAGACGCGTTTGTACTCATCCGTGGGTTGTGTCCGCATCTCCAGTAAGGTTCACTTGCGAGACTTGTACGAATGGTCTTCATTCGGTCTGACTCCATGAACGACATAGATTATCCCTGGAGTCTCCTTCTCTATTTCTCTAACTGACTCCCCTATGTCGCCGGTTTGTTCTTGTCGCTTCTCAGCGTTCAGGAATTCTTTCAGTTTGCCTCTGCAGATCCAGTACTCAACTTCATACCTCAGACTCATGCAGTCGTTGGTATCGTTGCCACCTTCCTTGTGGTACGCGTACTACTTGTCGTTGTCATACTTGGCGAGGTCTCCGCACTTCTTCGGGGGCCATTTCAAATCTTCCCAGTTTTTCATGGAGTTTAGTACGTCCGACAAGCTGGAATTTAAGGGTGTCACAATTCTAGATCCAACGTAGTTGGATGTTTTCTCTGACCTGGACCAACTAGGGTTTGACATGTTGTCAATGCGCTCTCTCTTGCTCCGTTCTTCGTCCTCGCGTCTTTTTCCTCCCTTCTTGTCCTTAGGAACGAAGGGCTTCTTCTCGCCTTCGGTTTCCCTCTTCACGGTTCTCAGCTCCTCCAAGGTAATGTGCTTCTGAGCGTGGTTGATGAGCTCTTTCATGTCCAGAGGGAGCTCTAAGGTGAGGTCTTCGTAGAGTTTTCCATTCTTGAGGCCCGCAGTGAAGGTTTTCATGGCCGTGTCGTCGTTGCATCCGTCAATAAGGGTCAGCTCGTTGTTGAAGCGCATGACATACTCTCTGAGAGTCTCGAGGGACCTCTGTTTTAGAGAGAGTATGTAGTGTGGGACTCTTCGAAAATGCTGGCTCCCAATGAAACATATCAGGAACTCCTTTGCCAGTGTCTTGAAGAAGTCGATCGACCTCGACGGAAGGCTATGGAACCACGTCAGTGCTGACTTTTTCAGGCTAGCAGGAAAAATTCTACACATTACTGACTCAGATCCTTCTTTGAGGGCCATTACGTGCTAGTAATGGCGTAGGTGGTCGAATGGATCGATGGTTCCATCGTTGAAGTCGAATTTCGGGGGGAAAACTTCCTCGGAAAGGCCTCATACATGATCCGGTCCACAAACAGTGGGACATAGAGGCGGTATAGTACGTCTGGGTCATGCGCTCTCTGCGGAGGGAGTTTTGAGGCTCGAGCCTCTCTGCCCTGGCGGCGAGCTTTAGCCGCGCAGTCTCCCCTAGCCCAATGAGAACTAGTAGGGGCATGGTTTTCTTATGCTTGCTCCTTGCCATTCTCTGGAGACGGAGGCCTGTGCTGCTCCTGGTCTCCATTAGCAGGTGGTGGATTTTGTCGCATAAGAGCCTCCACCGCCTTGGCGTTTTGTTGTACTTGAGATGAAAAAATATCGATTCTGGAGTCCGTCGTTGATGTTGTCGGCACGGGGGCGTAAGTTTGCTGCCCGTGCATGACCGGAACCGTTGAGAGCGACAGTGCTGGGTCGGCCTGAGCGTTTGACGTGTCCCCTTGTTCTCCATTGTTGCGTGACCTAGTGGTCACCATTTCTCTGGGTTTTGAAGGGAGACGACGCTAGTGAAAAGTTAAGAACTTTGTCGTCCCCACAGACGACGCCAAACTGATGTAGTCATTTTTCGCTCCCCGCTTTGACCTAGTCTTGCTAACCTGCTGACCTGCACAAGTAACGCACATGAACCATGCACAGACCACCATTGTGGTGGCCGGTGACACTCCGTTGCTAAAGTCAGATGGGGATCCGGGGAAGGCGTAATGCTGTAAACATGAAATTTGTAGCGTACCTTAGCTTACCAACCTCATGTCTTATTTATAGTGCAGGAGTCCTGGTTCTACCAGGCCATCGTAGGCGTAGTTTAGGGAGGTGATCTTCGTGGAAATCCTTCTCTAATTAGGAGTCGTGCCATAGGAGGGAAGTTCTATTTTAGCCTTGTGTCCTAGACACGCGGGAGATAGTTCCTAATCCAAGAGCAATCCGTAGAAGGGAGTTTTCCGATGTGGAATGTACTCTAGTATTTGCTTCCTACATGGAAGCAAAGAGTTGTTGTAGTTGCCCATTCGAAGCTGATCCTCGAGATACTTGCCTTAGTAAGACTTACGGGTATTGAGGATAACTATGAGACGTGTGGGCCTAGCATGCTATAAGAGTTTGGGTCCGTTTGGCGGACTGGATTAAGCGGGCTTAGAACCGCTTAGGCTGGATCAATGTTGGGTTAACGCTGGGGCCTGTAATTTCTCGAGATCATCATGACACGTGTATGGTTCAGGGATGTGACCGTTTTTATATATCATCAATAGGGATAGGTAAAATCAAGTTAAGCTGCATAATAGAGATGCTCGGGTTTTGGATGATGTTCGTTATGTGCACGATTTGAAGAAAAATATCATCTATGTTAGTGTTTAGAGTCCAAAGGTTATAGTAAATGTTGGACCTCAAAAGGTTGTTTCAGGTGCACTTTTGTTGATGAAGGTTGTTAGGGTAACATGTACTTCTTGCAAGGGAGTATAGTTACAAGTAATCAGAAAGTTGAATTTGGTGGGGCAATTTATGTTATTGATGGCCCTGTGGATGTTACTTCTAGTGAAGTTACTGATAGCTCCAAGGATGTTTGTATGGATACCTTGAGGGTTTGACATTTGCGTGTAGATCATAAATGTAAGAAGGTTCTGCACGAATTGTTGAAGAAACATTTGGTAGAAGATATGAAAATATGCAATATGTTTATTTGTGCACTGCACACTATGTTTATGAAAAGTGTGGTTTGAAACCCCGTCCTAGCCAAGGTGGAGTTGGTTTGTTAGCTCAAGCACGTTCTAATATATGGCACCTTCGGGTGTGTGGCGCATATGGGCGTGTTTGAAGAGTTGAAATATGTGTCTGTGTTTTGAAAGTTGGCATCTGTTTGTTTGTGTTTGTGTGGTCGGCTCAGACTTGTAAAATCTTTACCGAGGAGGAGAATTGTTGAAAACAAATTGAGAAACAGAGAGAATAACAGAAGCTGCTGGAATTCAGGTTGTCAGACTAGGGGTGGGCACGGTCCGGATCGGTTCCAAATTTGGAGGAACCTAACTCGAACCGTTTAAAAATAACGGATCCGGTCCGGTCCGGATCCCCTCATTTTGAACATTGGAACCGAACCTAACTCGAACCGTTTGGAACGATCCGGTTCCTACGGTTCCAAACGGTTCCAATGTTCAAAATGAAAGAAATCTTACAAACAACTAATAGATGGAAGATGAAGAAAATGTCTAAACTGAACTCTTTTTTCAACTCACAATTTTTTCCTTTTGGGAACATCAACTAAAATCAAGGAAACTGTTTCTACAAAAAACTGTTCCTGTCAAGGCACAAAAAACTGTTTCTACAACTTGCCCCAGATGCATGGAAGCACCCAAATCCATTTGTGCTTGAATAACGAACACAACATAGCAAAATCATCTGATCTTACTGATAGCTAAAATGCAATACAGATTCATTTCGTGCTCTCATAGCTTTGATGATGGTGACGTGGCCTTTATGCTTGAATCCGTTCCAGTGATACGCTTGCTGAATCGTGCTTAAGCCGAAATAGATGTCATCATGGTAAATTGGACTGAGCAGCAAACCTCAAAGCCAGCTTTCCTGTAGAGTTCTTGGGCAGGCTTGTTATCAATGTTTACATGAACAAATAACTGCTTCATACCTGATATAACAAAGAAAAAAAGCCAAAAGACGGATTTCATGCCTCAAAAAAAAAAAAAACAAACAAGCAAAACAAAAAGTTAAAATCCTAAGACTTTTAAAAATGAAATACCTAATGTAACAGCTAATTCTGTGGCCAAATGCATCATATTAAATGCAATTCCCTGACGGCAAGAAGACTTTGACACACACAAATTAGCAATGTAAGCATACTTGTGGGCATCATGGGCTTTAGGACTGGCCAGAACAACAGAGTACCTTCTATATTCCTGAGAATCAGCTATGACAATGTCAAGGGAAAATCCACAAGCTGCATAATTTCGATTGGACAAAAAGGATCTGCAATAGAAGGACTTTCCAGTCTGAGATCCCAATAGAAGGACAAAAGGATCTGCAATAAAAGGATCTGCAATAGAAGGACTTTCCTGAGAACAACAGAGTACCTCCAATTGCATAATTTCACATACAAGGCTGAGATCTGCAATAGATAGTTGAGACTTGAGAAATCAGCGAGGAGAAGAAGATCACAATTCTCTTACCTTCTTTAGCGGCCGTTAGCGGAGGATGCGAGAGGGGGAGGAGGCCTGCGGTGCGGGGGAGGCGGCCTGCGGGTGCTCTGCTCACTGCTCACTTCTCTAAAGAGTAAAGGAGTTGCTATTGCTAGGGTTGGGACTTGGGATCGAAAGAGTAAAAGACAGGTTAGACTTTAGAGTTAGATAGTTGAGTTGAGTGAGTTACTTTACTTAGTAGTTACTAGTTAGTTCCATATTTAAGATTTTATAACTAAACTGATTTGAAGACATGTGTGTGTTTAATATCATTGACATTGTTTAAGAGACTCTCTTCATTTATATTTTTCGATCTCGATAGTGAATATATTCTCTTTGCTCGTGGACATAGACAAACTTTCTGAACCACGTACATTTGTTGTTTCGGGTATTAGTCGTTTGTTTTGTAACTTCGCATTTCGATAATGCTTTCACACACCACAACAACCTCAGAAAACTACCACCCCAATGCGCACCGAGTTCTTCGTTAGCTACCTTCCAAGATTATGAAGACTAAGGCTTGAGTAGCATCAATGGCAATGCACGTTTCAGCTCTGGCGATTTGTGACACCAATGAAAGCACTGGAGACTGCGTTGATAGTCTGGTTGATACTTAAGGCCTTGAAGGAAGCTGCAATACATGGTCAAGATGTAAAGTAATGAAACTTTGTTAGAAGTTCCTCTCACCATTACTGAGAGGTTTAGTTTGATGCCATAAAATTGTCCTTCGAAAAATAGTTATGCAGTATTTTACCAATAACAAATTGTAAGATGAGGGTGCAGGAAGGTATATTAAAATTGTCATTTTTCACTTCCTACCTTTCCTCACTTTCTATTAAAACCATAGTAGACATGATACATAATAGTGTGTTATAGTTTTATGAAGAATTATGCAATTTACAAAAGGGCACGTCTTAAAAAGGTTTGAGAGTGACAGTCAATTCAAATCTTATTCAAAATTGCACGTCTACAAAGGGGCAAATATTATAGCGATGAGCAATTCTAGATGTCGAGGAAATGGGCGAGGGATGGTGCGTCGCACGCGAGCAGCTGACGTGGTGAAAAAAAAAAAAAAAAAGATTTGCGAGGGAAATGAAAATTTTGGGCGAGAAGAAGAGGGAATGGAAGCTCGAAACCTCATTCATTCCCTCTCTCGCTCCCTCTCCCTCTCCCTCTCCCCATTTTCGACAGATTCGACCTCCCTCTCCCCATTTTCGACAGATTCGACCTCTCCCCCAAACGAAGCTCCTCCTCTCTCCATCAACACTGAAACGAACAAGAAGAACGAAAATTTAGGAAGAAGAAGGAAATAAGGAGAAGAGAAGAAGGTCTCCCTCGTCCCTTCCCTCTCGCAAAAGGTAAATTTTCCCTCTCATTTTAGGTTTTAGGTTTTTGGTTTTTAGTTTTTGATTTTCCCTTTACTTGGGTGTTTTAGGTTATTGGTTTCAGACAAGAAGTTGGTTTTCATCGCTCGGACGCAGAGGTAAGCCCTTTCTTCTTCTCTTCGTTTCGTCTTCAGATCTAGGGTTCATCTAGGGTGCATTTTTTTTTTCAGTGTTCTTCAGCCGAAGAGCTTCATCTAGGGTTCATTTTTTTTTTTTTTTCAGTGTTCTTCAACCGAAGAGCTTCATCTAGGGTTCATTTTAATTGTAATAATTTCAGTGTTCATGTGGGTTTTTTTTTTTTTTTTATGAATTGTGGGTTTTTTTTTTATAATTTCAGTGTTCATATCTGTAGAATTTTTCTTTTTGTTTAAGATTAAATATATATAAGCATCTTTTTATCTCTGTGTTTTCATCAAAACTCTTCTTAGATCTATATTCTTAATCGTGTTAAGGCACCACATGCGAGGTAATAATCGGCGAGCCCACGATTATTAAGATTAGATTAAAGAAGAATCTTCAAAATCATGACTATATTCATGATATTTATATCAGATCTAGGGTTCATTTTTTTTTTTAAATTTCAGTGTTCTTCAGCCGAAGAGCTTCATCTAGGGTTCAATTTTTTTTTATTTCAGTGTTCTTCAACCGAAGAGCTTCATCTAGGGTTCATTTTAATTGTAATAATTTCAGTGTTCATGTGGGTTTTTTTTTATGAATTGTGGGGTTTTTTTTTTTTTTATAATTTCAGTGTTCATATCTGTAGAATTTTTCTTTTTGTTTAAGATTTTATATATATAAGCATCTTTTTATCTCTGTGTTTTCATCAAAACTCTTCTTAGATCTATATTCTTAATCGTGTTAAGGCACCACATGCGAGGTAATACTCGGCGAGCCCACGATTATTAAGATTAGATTACAGAAGAATCTTCAAAATCATGACTATATGTTGTGTATTTCATTTCTGTTTTGATTTCTGCTTATCATCTCTCTGTGATTTATAAACAAACATTACAGGAATGGATAGTGTAGAAGATAATGATTGTATGTTGGTGGAAGAAAATGTAGAAGAGGTGAGGGAACCTAAATATGGGATGGAATTCGTCAACCTTGACGAGTTCCAACGATATTATCATGAATATGGTAATGCAAAGGGATTTCCAGTTAAAATAATGACTACTGAAAAAGATGGTGATGGAAAACCTTCGTTCATTCAGCTTTCATGTGGTCGGGCTGGGAAGCAAAGAGGTGATGGAAAAAATGTTGTTGGATTGCGTCCGTCGACCAAATGTGGTTGTCAGGCTAAGATTAGAGGTCATATACGGGTTGATGGAACAGTTTCAGTGACAAGAGTTACACTTGATCACAATCACGTGTTAAGCCCTAGTAAATCGAAATTTTATCGAAAGAACAGATCTATGAGCTCGTATGTCAAGAAGAGGCTTGAATATAATGATAGGGCAGGTATTAGACCAAATAAGAGTTATTCGTCATGTGTGGTTGAAGTTGGTGGGCATGAAATGTTGCCTTTTTCCCAAAAAGACTGTTACAATTATTTGGACAGAGTGAGGAAGTTGAGACTTGGTGAGGGGGATGCGATGGCTCTTCATAACTACTTCCAAAGAATGCAAGCTAATAATGCTGATTTCTTTTATATGATGGATTTAGATGATGAAGGTAGGTTGAGAAATGTATTTTGGGCTGATGCATGGAGCAGGGCAGCTTACAAGGAGTTTGGGGATGTTGTTACATTTGACACTACATACTTGACAAATAAGTATGAGATGCCATTTGCTCATTTTGTTGGGGTGAATCATCACGGTCAGTCAATTCTTTTGGGATATGGATTGATATGTGGTGAAACGATTGAAGAATTTGTATGGCTTTTTCAAACATGGCTCGTGTGTATGAATGCCAATGCTCCGTCTGCTATAATCACTGATCAAAATAGGGCAATGAAAAGGGCCATTGAAATTGTATTTCCTAGCACACGACACAGATGGTGTTTGTGGCATATCATGAAGAAGTTGCCTGAAAAACTGTCTGGTTGCAATGAATATGAGGCGATCAAGTTTGCAATGCAAAGAGCAGTTTATGATTCCCTGTCTTATGATGAGTTTGAAGAAAATTGGCATGGTTTTATTGATAAATATGGTCTGCATGAAAATGACTGGTTGGGCGGATTATACTCTGAAAGGATGCGATGGGTGCCAATATTTCAAAGAAATGGTTTTTGGGCGGGGATGTCTTCAACTCAAAGGAGTGAAAGCATGAATGTTTTTTTTGATGGTTATGTTAATTCGAAAACCACATTGAAGCAATTTGTAGAACAGTATGAGAATGCACAACGAAGTAAAGTCCAAAAGGAAGTTGAACAGGACTTTAAATCTTTTAGCCGAAGGCTTCCATGCATTACTCCTTATGCAATAGAGAAAAAATTTCAAAATGCTTACACTACAAAAAAATTTAAAGAGATCCAAGGGAATCTATGTTGTAGAATTGTGGGTGAAGATATGGATGGGGGTGGCTGTGAGTTATACACTATTAAACAAGACTTGCTGATAAATGATAGGCAACGATCGGTCCATTATGTAGTCTCTTTAAATGTTGACGACTTTGGCATCAAGTGTAACTGTCAATTGTTTGAGTTCAGGGGGATTTTATGCAAACATATATTTAAAGTCTTGTTTGAAAGAGAGATTCATGATATACCTGATAACTATGTTCTTCGGAGGTGGAGGAAAGATGTTAAGAGGGCTCATACGAAGGTGAAAATTGTTTATTCAGATTGGGGACAGAAGCCTGAAAATGTGCGATTTGAAACGATGTGCAATGCCTTCTATGAAATGGCTGAATTCGCCGCTGAGGATGAAAAGAAGACAATCGAAGTTCAAGAATGGATCACTTTGAAGATGGACCAATATAAAATTGTCGGTGGTGATGAGCATGTTCATTCACATAGGTATTTGGAACTGGGCACCACTACTTCTAGTTCTACCATCCAGATTCATAGTCCATTAGCGGTTCGTAGCAAAGGACGACCGTCTAAATCAAGGATAAAATCCTCCGTCGAGAAGGTGTGTAAAAGGAGACAAGGGAAAAAAAAGAAAGACACGTAAACGAATCAGGCCATTGAGACTAATCTGGTATGTTTTGCAATATGTTTTATGAATGTATATATTTTTAAGTTACATATATTGAAAATGTTATTTACAAATGTCATTTGTAGGGTTTACAGTGTAT
Organism: Berberis vulgaris; assembly: GCA_963556465.1. Classification (NCBI taxonomy): domain Eukaryota; kingdom Viridiplantae; phylum Streptophyta; class Magnoliopsida; order Ranunculales; family Berberidaceae; genus Berberis; species Berberis vulgaris. Next base: position 23,409,451 of record OY747135.1, read on the forward strand.
GCCTCATGTTATGCCTCGTGAAAGCAGTCCGATGGCTAGTCAAAGCAATACACAGATTTGTTTTTTATATTTACAAGGTATGAATCAGTAAGTATGTTTGGCCACTTATGATTTGTATGTTTGTTATCGTTAAGGATGATAATACGGGGTCACGCGATTTACAACCTGGAAGCGTTGATCAATTCAACTCGCTCCTCTCACAGGTACATATTATGTAGTTTGTATGTAACTCTTTGTACAGTTTGTTAGTTATGTGTTTTGTATGCCTCCTATTATTTATTTTTTTATCAGTATTATTTATTTTTGCACCCGCCTTTGCAGCCGCCCGGTTCAAGCCACGGAATGGACTATACAAATTATAGGTTATGATAAGGTTGGTCAACTAGTCTATATTCTTATAAATAGTCATCGTTGTCTGTGTATGGGACAGGCTTACCCCTTAAGTAACATATTAGAGAAGAGAGAGGCTACACAGCGAGGAAATGGGCAAGGGGAGTGAGGTGGCGGGGGTGGGAGCCGTTCATCCCGCTCGGGATGCGCGCGCGAAAAGTCAACGCACTCATCTCGAGTGAGATGAACGGCTCCCACCCCCGCCACCTCACTTCCCTCGCCCATTTCCTCGACACTTAGAATTTCTGATTAGAGAAACTCTTTATGTTGTTGGAGTGATTCTACAGGGCGAGGAAACGGGCGAGGGGAGGGACGTAGCGGGGTGGGGACCGTCCACCCCGCTCGGGATGCGTGCTGTCAGTTTTGGTACGCGCATCCCGTGCGGGGTGGACGGTCCCCACCCCGCCACGTCCTTTCCCTCACCCGTTTCCTCGCCTGTTTCCTCGATATTTAGAATTCCCCATGTTGTTGAGCATCTATGGTATCACTTTTTATTTCATGTACTGGTGAGTTTAGTCAGAAAAGTTTTTAGTGTTGTTATCTGATCTGTATGTTATATTTCTATATACAATAAACAGGAAGAGGTTTTTTGTCAGTTTCAGTTTTATTGCAAAGATGTGAGATTTTTGTCAGTTTCAGTTTCTATCTACCTGATACTTCTACCTTGCTAGATGGTGATCGACCATTTATCGGAATGAGATATGGGCATGTTTCACTATCTGAAGCAATGACAAAGGTCAAGCTCGTGGCTTCTCTTGGGGCTTCACTGGTGTGGTTATCTGGTGGCTCCAGTCTTGTTCATTCCTTGATGAAACTCTCCCCTCTTGGTTTCTATCAGTGCATGGGTCAGAGCAGGAAGAAGGATGGGAGCAATGCTGGGAGGTTATGCACTTGCATATTTTGCAGTTACATGCGGGACGATTGCTTGATGAATGTATAGCAGTCTCAGTTAGCAATCTTCAAAATGTATAGCAGTCTCAGTCGTAAATTCAGTAAATGTTCAGATATGTTTGAATGTATTTTGGCAGGCTATGATGTAAATTCAGTTGAAATGTTCAGATATTCAAGCTTAAACATATGTTGGCAGGCTATGACATCAATTCAGTTTGCAATGTCAGTCGTTTTTATCTTTGAATGTGTATTTGTCGCATTGTTTGATAATGTATAAATTCAGTTTAAATGTTCAGATATTGAGGTCGTTTTTATCTCAGTTGTTTTATCAGTTGAATGTGCAAAGCAATTAATATAAATGCTGATATTGACAGGGAATGTTATTAAGAAGTGTTGAAGATGCTGAAATTTTGTTGGCAGTGCTGAAATATGGTTGGCAGGGTGTGTATTCAGAAATATGCAAAGTGCTGCAAGTGCTGAAGTTGTATTCAGAAATGCTATGCAGAAGTACTGGAAGTGCTGAAGTGGTATTCAGAAGTGCTATGCAGAATAGAGGGCTGATATTGCTGCTATTAAGAAATGCTGAGGAACACAAAGAGGAGCATCAAGTGCTATGGTTGCTTTTAGAAATACGGAATAAAATAGAAGGGGGAAACGCATTGTAAATAAAGTGGGTTGGGAAGACAGCAGTATATAAATACCAATAAGATAGAAGGGAACATTATTCATTGATTTGTAATCTCATTGTACAGATAGCATTAGCTGTCTAGGAGTTCTGGAGCTTCTCGAATAGCTATACAAGGAGATTGGCACTCTCTAAGCTGCTATGTACATTGCTTGTTATTTTACTTCTATCTCTCTAATACAATATCACTTTTTCATCTGTTTCACTTCTCTGCCTTCCATATCTGCTACTTTTAATTTGTCTGTTCCCAAATCATTTCACTGTCTACTATTGTGAATCACCAACTGACAGTATATGATCTCTGAAGTATAGTGCTGATCTTGATCAGTTGAAATAGCATCCAAGCTTTGAATCTGCAACAAGAATCAAGATAAAGAAGTGCAAGACTGATCTTGTTCAGTGAAATTATAGCTGAGTGGTGAATCTGCAAGAAAGAATCTGAGTGGTGACTCTGACATTGGTGCTGAAATTGCATTGCTTGGAACTTCAATTCTGCAGAAACCATTATAGAGAAGGTCAGTTCATAACACTGGATTGTATTGATAGAAATGAAAGAGAAGTAAACAATCTCTCATAGAAATGAACAACTAATACACTTAACATGTTTCCTGATTCAATTCATAGCAACAATAGAATGGTTAGCAACAACTAATACACTTCTATAGAAAATGGTATAGCAACAACTAATACACTTCTATAGAATGGAACTTGCTTGGGAGTTTTGATATGATCTGACTGTGTGTTTAACTCAAGCAATCTGGAAGCCAAGCAATGATTCTGCTACAGAAGACAGACTGACAGTGAATGGAAAATCAAACCTCTGATCTGATATAGAAGACAGAATGAAGTAAAATGAAGAATGCAAATGATCTGAATAATGCAAATGATTGTGCAACTCAACATTTTCTACCATACAACAAAAAATTCACTGAATACAATACAAGGAAGGGAACTTCAACAAATGAAAAAAATTCAAATGAAATGAAAACCAAGGCAGTGGACTCTGTCCAAACAATTCAAGGCACACAGGAATTCACTTGCCACAAACTATCAGCAGTAACTGTAAAAATTCACTTGCCACAAACAAATGTAGCATTGTGATAATTGTAGATAATAAATATCCTAACTTTTTTTAGTATAAAAGGACAGTCAATATTAGTATATCAAAATTAAAAAGCAAGATTAGATGCTGAGTGAACCTCATCGGAAGTTAGAAGAAGAACATCACTCATTCTCAAATACTGGTCAAGTGCTCTTTGTTGTTCAGGTGTTCCAATGGATAGAGTCCGTCCTCGAGGTCCAGGATAAAAAAATATAGAAGTTTCAACTTCTATGGCATATTCCAAAGCAGATGTCAGTAGACCAGGGGAGAACTCTTCAAAAGCGTAACCATTGCAGAGAAGAATCTTTGATTGTTCGATTGCCATCTTCACCCTTTCTGAGAGTTTGCTCAGCCTCTTCAATTGAATGCAGGATCGTCACTAAAATCAGCTCGGCTAATAAAGGAAAAGAAAAGTGTCAGATCAACCGTAGCATGTAGAAGAAGACTCAGATGTAAAGTAATAAAAATTGCACAAAATATTTCAACTAGGTATTGCAGAAATATGTCAAAAAAAAACCCTAAGAAAAGGCTTATGTTAAAAGTGTTTTACCTGCAAAAACCATGTCTATGTAAAGGATCCACCAAAACCCAACATAAAAGTGTTTCATAAGAGGCACTACCAGTAAGAAAACAAAGGTATTATTCAGAAGTTCATATCGAAAATAACACCATCATTGCTCAAAATATTAAAGTAAATACATGTGAAACATGTAAAATTTTCGTTGCTAACTTGCTATAACATGGAACTTCAAGCATATTCTTAGTGACCTGCAAGTCACACTCAACACATCCCATCATTCAAATAACTTGAATGTAAACTATAAAGCAATTAAAGATACGAGAGCGATTCATTTTAGATGTAATCTATAAGCAAATCAGTGTACTTACAGAGAGTAGGAAGTCTGATGAAGAATCCTGGCAGAATTTGGAATGCAAACAGCAAGCTACACAATGAAATGACAAGCATACCATACGGAAGAAAAATATAACAATATGAAACACAAATTTCATTGGAATATGAAATATATTCACATCATACATATTTATGTACATATTACATTACATATAATTCCATCATTCGTCCAAATGCTTAAGAATATTTATTATACCTAAGATAATAAGTACAATTATCAAAGTATTGATTAAGTCCCTCGTGAAAGCCCAAGGATCATTGTTCCCTTGACTGACATTTATTTGATCATTCGATGGACCGGCTTGATCGTCAACAACTACATTGTTAACTGTGACATCTTCATTGTTGTGGGATTCCTCCGAATCTCTCCTCGCCGCTTCTGAGCGAACCCACAACTTGTATGATTCCTCAGCTTCTTCAACTGACATAAACCCCTTGTAAGAAGCACCACTATACCCTGATACCGACGAAAAACATGCGGGCCAGTTTAGGTATACTCCTGGCTGACGACCTCGATAGACAACATACGCTCTGAATGCCATTCCTGCAACAGGAGGGGATATAAGGAAGAGGGAAGTATAGTGTGAGAGGCTGTTGGAATTCAGGCGTGCGAACAAAGTCGAAACTCACACAAAGGTCTAAAAGTTCATTAACATCTTGAAACTCAAGTACATAAACCTAAGATGTACAGACTATTTCTGAACAAAAATCGTAAACCCTAGATCTAAAATAAGAGGAGAAAAAATAAATTGAAGCTTTGAAGGTTGAAGACGAAACGAAGAGAAGAACAAAGGGAGTTAGTGTTGCATATGATTAAACCTTATCGGTTGTTTCTGCCTTAATTTCATTATACATTACAACAAGACTTTATTTAGTTAATATGTACAATAAATACAGAAAGATGAAAACTTAAGAACAGAAGGAAAGACTTACAAATAAAAGGCTAAAGGTTTTTAAGCCTTAATTTTATTTGCATTACCATATTCATGATAATATCGTTGGAACTCGTCAAGGTTGACGAATTCCATCCCATATTTAGGTTCCCTCACCTCTTCTACATTTTCTTCCACCAACATACAATCATTATCTTCTACACTATCCATTCCTGTAATGTTTGTTTATAAATCACAGAGAGATGATAAGCAGAAATCAAAACAGAAATGAAATACACAACATATAGTCATGATTTTGAAGATTCTTCTGTAATCTAATCTTACTAATCGTGGGCTCGCCGAGTATTACCTCGCATGTGGTGCCTTAACACGATTAAGAATATAGATCTAAGAAGAGTTTTGATGAAAACACAGAGATAAAAAGATGCTTATATATATAAAATCTTAAACAAAAAGAAAAATTCTACAGATATGAACACTGAAATTATAAAAAAAAAACCCACAATTCATAAAAAAAAAAACCCACATGAACACTGAAATTATTACAATTAAAATGAACCCTAGATGAAGCTCTTCGGTTGAAGAACACTGAAATAAAAAAAAAAATTGAACCCTAGATGAAGCTCTTCGGCTGAAGAACACTGAAATTAAAAAAAAAAAAATGAACCCTAGATCTGATATAAATATCATGAATATAGTCATGATTTTGAAGATTCTTCTTTAATCTAATCTTAATAATCGTGGGCTCGCCGAGTATTACCTCGCATGTGGTGCCTTAACACGATTAAGAATATAGATCTAAGAAGAGTTTTGATGAAAACACAGAGATAAAAAGATGCTTATATATATAAAATCTTAAACAAAAAGAAAAATTCTACAGATATGAACACTGAAATTATAAAAAAAAAACCCACAATTCATAAAAAAAAAAAACCCACATGAACACTAAAATTATTACAATTAAAATGAACCCTAGATGAAGCTCTTCGGTTGAAGAACACTGAAAAAAAAAAAATGAACCCTAGATGAAACTCTTCGGCTGAAGAACACTGAAAAAAAGAAGATTGAACATGGCAACGACCACCTTCCAAGACTATGACGACAATGGAGGGTTCTCCCCTCAACTCCCTGCAACACAGCACTCCGCCTCTGAAAAAGGGAAATCCAAGAAAGATGGAGGTCAAGGGGGTTGGATTACCTTCCCCTTTATTGCAGGTCTAATTCCTTAATTTCTACTTTCAAGTCTTCACACATTACATACATCACATAGTGTTTAATTTAATTTTGGCTGTACTGAGAGATATATGCATGTCTGCTGGTATAGTTGGGGTGATGGGTCTGAATATTGCTGCGGCGGGGTGGATTACCAATCTCATTGTTTATCTTATTGGCCGATTCAATATCAAGAGCATCGACGCAGGTCAAATCTCAAATGTAGTGAATGGTTGCACAAATTTCTTCCCTATAGTTGGAGCTATCTTAGCTGATTCTTTCTGTGGCAGCTTCTATGTAGTTGCCATATCTTCCCTGGTTTCCATGCTGGTGAGCAATACTACTCATCCATTAACATCTCAACATTTATTAACTTCTCATCAAACAACTAAATGATTCCAACACGTTTCTGCAGTTTATTATTGAAATGAAAAACAAGTCAACTGATTAAAAATAGTCTCCCACTCTCAAATTAATAAATATAGCTGATAATTTATAATTAAACACATTGGGAGTCTCTAGTTAATAACCCAACTGAATTTTCTATAATCCTGTATCGATCTCGATGGTGTATTTATGCATGCAGGGTATGATTTTAATGACACTAACAGCAAGTGTAGCATCCTTGCGACCTCCAATATGTATAAACAGCTCAAACACATGTGAAAGCCCAACAAAACTCCAATTTGCAGTTCTCTACACTGCTATAACTCTGGTTTCTATCGGAGTGGGAGGCACCCGTTTTACAATGGCAACATTGGGTGCTGGCCAATTCAACAAGCCCAAGCATCAAGCAATTTTCTTCAATTGGTACTTCTTAACTTTTTATGTGGCTACTGTGATAGGCTTCACCGGCATCGTGTATATTCAGGATAATATTGGTTGGGGACTGGGTTTTGGTCTATGCTTGGCGGCTAATGCTATTGCTTTAGCTGTTATCGTAGTTGGGAAAGGGTGCTATCAACATGTCAAGGCTGAAGGAAGCCCCTTCACGAGTATAGCACGGGTTGTAGCAGCAACTATTTGGAAAAGGAAGAACATAGCCGCTACTGAAAGCACAAATTATCACTATGGACATAGTAAGGATGCTCAGTCATTCACTCAGACTCCATCTGGGAGCTTTAGGTAAGAACTTTACTAATTAAAATTGTTTTTTTTAATTGATTTATTTATTTCTGAATCTACACTTTTGTTAACCCTGTATAACCTTGTAGTCCCATTGATTTGTCATAAAGCCTTACTCTTAACCTTAAATTTATGCAATGCAGATTTCTAAACCGTGCTGCGCTCATAACTGAAGGAGACATCAACCCAGATGGATCAATAGCTAAACTATGGAAATTATGCACAGTCCAACAAGTCGAAGATCTCAAAAGCCTAATCAGAATTTTCCGGCTTTGGTCCTCGAGTATTTTCCTAAACACCCCTGCATCGATTCAAATTAGCCTAACAGTCCTTCAAGCTATGACCATGGACCGCCACATGGGCTCACACTTTGAAATCCCACCTAGTTCGTTCCTAGTTTTCAACGTATTATCGAGTGCCATTTGTATTTTCATCAATGATCGTTTCCTCTTCCCCACGTGGCAAAAGCTAACAGGTCAGCCTCTCGCGCCTCTCAAACGAATAGGAATTGGCCACTTATTCACTATTCTTGGCATGGCTGGATCGGTCCTAGTTGAGTCAAAACGTCTGCACGTCGTCCGATACCACAACCTGGTTGACCAGCCCAATGCAATTGTGCCAATATCAGGTTTGTGGTTAATTGCCCCATTGACCATAGTGGGAATTGGTGAAGCCTTCCAGTTTCCTGGGCAGGTGGGTTTGTATTATCAAGAGTTCCCAGCTTCTCTTCATAGCACTTCAACGGCAGTAATTTCATTGATCATTGCCATTGGGTTTTATCTAAGCACTGGAATAGTTGATTTGGTTCGAAGGGTCACAACGTGGCTGCCGGATAATATAAATGAGGGGAGAATTGATAATGTGTATTGGGTAGTAGTTGTGATTGGTGTGGTTAATTTTGGGTACTATTTGACATGCGCTATGTTGTATAAGTATCAAAATGTGAATGTTAAAGAGTCAGAGAAAGAGGATTTCAGTTCCTCTCAATAGTGTATGAATTGGTCTCTCAATGCTTTTCTAGAAATAGAGGTTATGTTCGCCAAATGAAAAACACTGATGTGGTTTGGTTGATTTTGCACACAGTATGCCCCTCTTTCACATATAATTTGGCTGCAAGTAACACAAATTTTGCTACTATTTGCTTGTTTGACTATGTAAATACAGAATAACAAACAATTTATTCCGAAATCATTATCAAAATAGTGAAACATTACAACCAAAGCAAAGAGTTTGAAACATTATTAAGATTTACCGCAAATCAGTGACTATAATGGGGAAGGGGAAAATAGGCTATTTAACTTTTGTTGCAGCAGCGGCTGCTGCGGGTGGTGGTGGAGGTGGAGGTGGAGGTGGCGGAGTTTGTGGAGGAGGAGGAGGAGGTGATCTGCGCTTTGAGGCAAACCTTCGGGTCCAGACATGTTTTCCATTTATGACAAATCTTACCCGGTCTCGACCATTCAGTATTTTATTAATACTTTCGGAATTAAATAATACTGCTCTGGCATACAATGGCTGTACGTCAAACAGAGTCTCCTCCATGTAGACGCTTTCTATACATTGTCCGAATCTACTGCAAAACCATAGAACATCGAGAAAGATTGTTTGTTAGCAATGTCAATCCTGAACCGTTAAGATTGTTAAGTCCATAGCAGAATAAATTGAAAAAGTGATTTTACTTACCCAGTGAAATAGTCCCGGATTTCATGTTCAGTTAACGGGTATCCTTTGGAAAATGTCATGAACAGTGTGCGCTCATCCACAGCAATTTGTGCAGGTGCAGGGCTTCGGGCGATCCTTCTTCCTTTGGCAGGGCGGCCAATGGGCTGCAGTGGTTGGTTCTCAGCAGCTTGATGAAGCGTGGGCCATGATGCTAAGTCTCCAAGCCCACCTATGTTGACAAAGGGAGAATATTGGAGCAGTGCTTGGTGAGGGTTTCGCAAGACCGGTCCTTGAAGTTGTGGAGGATGAGGATTGATAGGGACCCCAAAAGGCGTTATAACAGTTTTCCCATGTCTCCTAAATACTGGAACCGTAGAAGGGTGAGGATGTCGTGCCCACATGTTATCTGGCTGCGTTATGTACCACTCTTGAAGGAATGGGGAAGGTTGATTCAACGGAGTGGACGCCATAATTGGGAGGGCTTCATTGCCATGTGGATTGCTCGAACTAGCCCCTTGCTCCATATATCTCACTCTACCGAATGGGTTACTCGAACTAACCCCTTGCTCTGTAGGGCTACCTCGCCATTCAGCATTGTGAAGGGCCCTCATATCCGGATGCCGTTGCATGATATCTGAGACTCCCCTGGATAAGCCGTTCACATTTCTGGCAACAGCTCTAAGTGCATGAAATCTATTTTCATATAGATAAAATGGTGCAATATCAACATTAAGTACACCCGACAGTAGAGGTATATTTCTTGAATAAAAAGCTGGTGGCTTCTCCGCCTCAATCCATCTGAGGCAGATGTTAATTTCCTCAGCAAGTGCATTGACTACAATATCAGGTAGTGTTTGTATATACGGAATGACATAAGGGTACCCAATTTCACTAAGCCACGATAAAAAAGCAACAACGTGAAGAGACTGTGCTGGGTCTCTACCAAGACTGAACACCATGCGAATAAACAGGTGACGATCTGCATTATGATACCACTGAATGTGTTCATCAGAGACGTAGAACACCATATTGATGAGTGTAGGAAATGTTCAAAAATAGGATTACGAAACAAATCGGAATGAACTTTGCAGGATACAGATTATTTGTGTAAAGGATGAGATTGATTGACATTCTTATAGAGAAGTGGTGACTCTTCGGAGGTCTCTTTTGGAAGGGGAAGCACCTATCTGAATGGGTGCAATTGAACCTAGTTTGGTAATAAAACACATTCCCGCCAGTAGGAAATTAAAAAAATAATTTCTAGACTGTTGCCATCCTTAAATTTGTTAAGGCACCCACGCAACCTGAAGATTTTAAGGGGATGCCTCCTTGAATTCCTTGATCTTCCTTGGGGAGACCTCAAAACCAGTTTCTTGGGGAGATTAATTTGTGGCTAATGCTCCACTCCAGTACCCCGATCCTAGTAATTTTTCAAGATCTTGCAAAAAGCAAAGAAAAGGCGGTCTAACCTATAAATTTATAACTTAAATTGACACTCATTGGTGTATATACAAAAATAGAAGATTGAAGTTCTAGAATTTATTTTCCTATATTACATGAAATTTTTTCTCGGTGTGTAACAGTAGTTTCTTTTCTATAATTTTTAGCAATTAGACCTCTAGAAAGGAGACCCTAAACCCCACTTTTTGGGGTTCAGGGTGATTTAGGATAGCAAATACTCCGACCCTAACTCTCATAGTTCACCGGTTTTCTCCTGTATAAAAAGCAAAGAAAAATGTATTATGGCTTGTGAATCACAAGATTGTTATCACAAGATTGTTCCACAGCACATTCAAGGCATATTAATTTGATTGTTAAAAAATCTGTAGTGTTTCAAAAGTTCAACTTTTCTAGTAATCCTATGAGTTCATAGAAAATCTTAGTATGAACATTATATGAAAGCAAAGACTAATCTTGGTCACTTATCGTGTGGCTTATCAAGCACGCCATAACATAAACTTAAATTATTGTAATGTAATACAATTTTAAAACTTATATATATGATACACTGAAAGAGATCCCTCTAGGAAATGCGGCATGACATGAAGGCTCGAGAGACCTATTATCGAGCTGGAAGCGAGGGGAAGGTCTACTACTTGTTGACCAAAGGAGCTCACTTGGGCAAACCAACTTGTGGAGCTGACAGATATGCAAGCAAGGGTGGTTCTTCCTCTTTTTATTTGGCGCATGGGACAATTTGTGGTGCTGCTAGACCGTAGTAACCTTTTCTTGAGTAGGACGACCTTTTTCACACAAGGGAAGGATGGGATCGATACCGATCACCATTAGGTTGGGTAGGTCTCTAAGAGAACAGAACACCTTACTCGGTCAATTTGCCTTTTAGAAAAGATACCCCCGTGATTTTGATTGTTCCAAATACTGTACCTCGAGAAACCTAGTATGTATATATATATATATATATATGATACACTGAATCATCCTTTCATCTACACCGTACACGTGTCATGATGATCTCTAGGAACAACATGCCCAAGCGTCAGTCTAGTACTGATCTGGCCCAAATGGCATCAAGCTCGCTAAGTGCAGTCTGCCAGACAGACCCAAACCACTATGTATTACTAAGTCCACCCGTCTCACAGACATCTCCAATAACCGTAAGACCTATTAAGGCAATTTTCTCGGGGATCAAATTCGGACGGGCAAGCCAGAAACACCTTGTTTCCAACTATGAAGCAAGTACCAGAGTATACGTCATACGTGGAAACTTCCCACCTATGGACAACACTCCAATTGGGAACTACCTCCCGCGTATCTAGGAGCACAGGTCTAACAGGGAAACTTCCCTCATCAAGACGAATCTTAATTAGAGAAGGATCTCCAAGAAGATATCTTTCCCTAAACTACATCATCAATGGCCTGGTCGAACCAGGACTCCAGCACTATAAATAAGATATGAGGTTGGTGAACAAAGGTACGTTACAAATTCTCTGTTTACAGCTTTAAGCTTTTTTCAAATCCATGTCTGATTTTAGCATCGGAGTGTCATCGGCCACCACAACGGTGGTCAGTGGCTCACGTGTGTTCCTTGTGCAAGTTAGTAGGTCAAGGTCAAGCAGGGAGCGAAAATCGACTGCATCAGTTTGGTGTTTTCTGTGGGGACGTCAAAGTTTCTAGCAAAGCACTGACATCATCTTTTTTCAGAATTCAAGAAGATTGTGACCATCGGATCTCATAACAATGAAGACCAGGGGGTTACATCGAACACTCAGACTAGTATTGTACCACTACTTTTGGCGATACCGGCGACACAAGGGGAACGGGCTCGCACTCCCGTGCTAGCAACAGTGGCAACGAACCCCAGGATGGATCAACAATCATCCCATATACAACAGATCTTGCGAACGATGAAGATACTCAAATCCATGAAACAGAAGTCGAATGAGACATTAAGAACATACGTCACACACTTTAATGACGAGTTGACTTCAGTCAATGTTTGTAACGAAGCAACAACCGTCGCAGCCTTCACCGACGATCTGAGAAACGATAAGTTCTATAACTTCCTAACTTTGGACCCCCCAGCAAATATGACAGACTTGATAAAAGAAGCAAAGAGTTACATCGTTCTAGATGAGGAACAGACCACAGGAAAAGGGGGAATCCGAGGAGAAACCCGTTGTCCCTTCCGACGAGAGAGTAAGGGACGAATTAGAAAGCGCAATACACGTCCTCCATAAGGCACACTCTGAATCCGAACAATCAAATAGGTCCAAAAAAGGGCCCTCAGGGAGATGAGGGTCCAAGCGATATGCGGCGACCAACAAATGGCACGCACTCGGAGCCATGATCCTCCTATATCAGTAGCCTTTACAAACAAAGACATCCGGGGAGTCCAGCTTCCACATAATGACGCTCTAGTCATGATCTGGGAAGTAAGGAGATCCTTGGTGGACACGGGGAGCTCATTAAACGTTCTATTCCTTCACACGTTCTGCAACATGCTACTAAAAGAAGAGGTCTTAACTCCTGATAACCGTCTGATGATTGATTTCACCGACGGAAAGCGCTTTCCGTTGGGAAAAATACAACTAACAGTAGTCGCGAGAGAGCCACCGTTTCAGAAATAAGTCATTAGAGAAGGGACAAAGATGTTATTAACAAAAATTTCCTCCTCTTTTATTAACTAACAACTTGAACTCTACTAGTATATCTATTCTTTTGCTTTCAAGGTTTCAACAACTCCCTTTATCTTTTTCATTAGCCCACTTTTTTTCTTCTTTAAGACCCTCTCAGGTTAGCATCCAGATGGCCAATCCCCCACAAGTTGCACATTTCACCATTTGTGATTGATTACATCTTTGTTTCCTTATTTTTTGCCTTTCTTGTAATTTACTTTTGTGAAAGCAAGATTGTTTCTTTTTTAATAATGAATTATTGGTTTGATTTGGTTTCTTGGGTTGGTTATAATTTTGGTTTCTGATTATGAGTTCAAGAATTAGTAATGTGGGGAAGGAGAGATCTTGGATCTCTCGATCAAGGGGAACATTGGGTTTGATTTGGTTTTAGGTTTGAATCATCAATAAGAGAGATTGATTTGTGATGTTTATTACAGTGGGGTTGATTAGATTGAACTCATTTTTCTATATGCAATTTGACGATGTATCAAATAATCGTCTAATCACGATTGTACATGTGGCAAAGATAATTCATCACGAGGAACTGGCACTTCAAGCTCAACACAAATAACATGCCCGGTCTAGAAGCCCAAAAAGGCAAGCCTGGTTATTAAAGCCAAAAAAGGTCTTTAGTACTAAACCATAATCAAAGGCCCAGGCCCAACGAATCTCTTTATTTAGAAAAGAGAGACGTTACGAGGGAGACAAGTCATGGTGGGAGTCACTCGCCCAAGGACGTATCTCAATGAAAGAGGAGACCGTTGTGAGGAATGTTTTCTCTCATCACGCGCTACATGCTTAAATCGCGCAGGGAGTTATTACGTACATTATATAAGGTAAAGGGAACATTCAAAAAAATGTATGAAAACACAACTAAACTATACTCTGTCCAAATTTATTTTCTCCCATAGATTAACTTACTTAAGCATCGGAGTGCCTTCGACCACCAAATAGACAGTCTTTGGCAATCTAACCCTCATTTGCAGGTCAGATATCTAGGAGGATAGATTTGGACACATTAGTTTAGGGCCGTCTATGGGAAACGATAGTTTCCTTCCTTAAAGAAAATCTTTTGTTGGTAGTTTCTTTAGTACGAATCAGTAGCAGAAAGATTTAGTGCAAATGGAATTACCTCCTACAAATTCTCAGATTAGCAACAATCAAAGTAACCCTTCCACCAGCAAAACTGAATTACCGAGCAGACACATTCCACATCCAACATTGGGAGAACCAGTTATGCAAAGGTAATGCAGTACCACCACACGGTATGGTGGCCCAACAAGCCCAGACATTTGGCCGTATAATGACAGATCCTCGTGTGGACCAACTCTTGGCCTAGATGAATTATCTAGCCAAAGTGGTCAAAAAGCTCACTCAGGACGTGTTCGAGAGAGCCAGGAAGCTCCTGGCAACTTTGGAGAATATTTCGAGGGAAGAAAACCACAGAGAGATGGATCCCAAACTAACATAATTCTCCCACAGGTTCCATTCAGGATCGGATTTATGGATCCCAATAGGGATGGGCACGGGACGAGATAGACTCATCCCTATCCCATCCCATTCATACGGGATCTAGACGGAATGGAATAGACCCCATCCTGACCTCGTCCCATCCCAAACGGGTTTGGGACGGGACGGGACGGGATCATCGTGCTCTATTTGTTGATCAAGTTTTTTGATAATCTAATAGGTATAAAACTATAAATTACTGCAGGAATCAATATTTTAAGGCTTTTCTATGTTCTCAGAATATATACTCTCCATAGATTTAAACAGAAAAAAAAATTATTCATGCTTTTTTATCCCAGATAAGGAATTGCACAGAAGTATGATCTAAGAACTTATAAGAGGCATATGACGAACAATATAACTTCCACTGATTGTGTCAGATGCACATTTGCATTTTTTCAACGTTCAGAGTTTCTTTTACATCATAACCCGATCTTACCTATGCAAGGTTAAAAGCCTTTTTTCTATTATTTGCACATGCATCATGTATTGCTATGCCAGTTTTGGGCCGTTTTGAAACTGTGGGACTCACATTTAACTAATTTATCATGGTAATTCTCTACTATCCATTATTGGGAGTTATGAAAACTTCATTCTTCTTTTTGCAGGTGATTCTAGCATCCTTGAGAAGTCTCCGAACCCAGGCTAGGATTGGATACCACTGGAGTTTGTGTGCCAGATTTCAATTTTATTTGGGCCATTGCCCATGGTTCCAGAAGCGCATTAGTGCTCACTAGTGCTAACCTTAATGGACAAGCTAGTAGTGTGTGCATCAAGGATTTTGAGAACCTATGGGAGCACTGCACTTATTTATATGATGGTGGGTTGCTTCCTTCTGGACATGTTGGATCAACTGTGTGGACTTAATGAAGCTAGAAAAGTACAAGATTCTTAGACCTGGAAAGTAGAACCAAGTGGCTCCAATCTGAAATCTTTTCCTGTTTGTTGTTAAAAATATTAATAATAAATATTGAAAAATTAGCTTGGGATGGGACGAGACGAGATTGGCGGAATTGAAAATCTTCATCCCATCCCATCCCATTCTAGATCGGAATGGGACGGGATCGAGATGGAATTATTCAATCCCATTAAGACCCGAAAAAATCGGGACGGGACGGGAACGGGATCACGGGATGGAATGCCCACCCCTAGATCCCAATGTGTTTTACAAGTTGGTCAACCCACCATTCTCCAATGCAATGAACCCCTCTGCCGAAAAAGTTCACTCTGCCAAAGTTTGAAACTTATGATGGCATTATTGATATGTCGGACCACTTACGTCATTTCCACCATATGATGGCACTAAAAGAAATCACGAAGTTCATTATGACCAAAACCTTTCCGACTAGCCTCAAATCTACAACAATGAGTTGGTTCAATAGCCTTCCGCCTAGATCAATAGATTCTTTCCAAGCATTGGCCATGGCTCTCATAAAAAGATTCATTGGCAGTCAACGGATCAGAAAGGGCGCTCACTACTTGTTTCACATCAAGCAAAAGTCTGTTGAGACTTTCAGGGAGTGCGTTACTCATTTCACTAACGAATTAACCATGATCGATGGATGGAGTGACGACAAAGCCGTATCCACTTTCACCTCCTGGAAAAAATGAGTCTGAGAAAAGATTATTCCCAACAAATTGAGAAATGAGAGATGATAGGTCGCACGAGGAAGGCGGACAATCTAAAAGACATCGGACCAATGGCAGGTTCGAACTCAGCAAACACGAACCCCGTAAGCTACAATCTGGAAGAGCCATACATGAAATGTCAACACGAAGTACAAACCGTTACTGCTCTGTAAACAAGTCTGGCAACTATTCTGAATGTCATGGAAAACTAGGAAGATGTCAAGTGGCCACTCAAACTAAGGGGAGATTTGGCCGGGTGAGATAAGAGCAAATATTGTTCTTTCCACAAGGACCACGGGTATGACACGGTAGACTGCTACAACTTAAAGAATGAAATCGAGTACTGGATCTAGAAAGGACGACTCGGTGAATTTATTGGGTTGAAAGACAAGCAGTCAAAGGGAATAAGAAAGCGGATGCTACCATGGGGTCATATGAACAGTCCAGAGAACTGATATGCGTCTTACATGGCATTACTGGAGAAAAAACAATCTAACCGATCATAGAAGCGGTCCACTCGAGACTGGATGAGGGATGCATAGGGAGTTCATTTTCGGTCACCACAATGACGCCCTGGTGATTTCAATTTCTATGGCCAAGTGGTTAGTCGAAAGAGTACCCATCGACACAGGTAGCTCGGCCAAACTTCTGTTCCTGATTGCATTCCACAAGATGCAGTTCAACGAAGAAGGACTCATACCTATTGACCAACTTATGGTAGGTTTTAGTGGGGAGCAATGTCACTCACTCGTGCTAATCCGACCACCAGTTGTGGTAGGAACACCATGTAAACAACGAGTCTTGTTAACATGCTTCTTCATTGTTGACACGCCTTCAGCATACAATATGCTTCTGGGAAGACCCTGGTTAAACGAAGTGGGTGCAGTATCTTCCACCTTACACCAATGCTTGAAGTATCATGTTGGGGACAATGTTGGGGTCATCAAATAAGACTAGTCGGTTGTGCGTGAATGTCATTATACAATAATTAATAGGTTAATTCTACCCGATTATTATACAGCAAGTGCACGGTTGTCTAATTGCTAGACAATGGCAAATATGGATCGATCCCACAAGGATTGAAAGCACAATAAAAAATTAAGATCCATTCAAACTAATCTAGAGTTGGGGTTACAACAATTGAAAATTCCTAAATTAACAAAATTAAATTGAGCAACAAAAAATTTAATTAATAAGATAATTAGAAAGTGGACCGAAGCATCGAATCCACCATTGATTCTTCGAAACTTGTTTAACCTAAATTATTGTTTTCAAGAAGCACTACGACTAATCTAAGGATTAATCCAATTCACAAATAATTTCACCAAAAGTCTAAACCCCCTACCATTTAGGGTTGTTAATTGGTTTCGTAAAACTGATTGAACCGGCTGAACCCAGCCGAAATTTAATTGAAAAAAACCGAACCGAATAATAACCGAAAATAAATTATAAAAACTGAAGCGAACCGATTCGCATTTCGGTTCTTGTTTTTCACAAACCGAAAGCCAAATTTGTTTTTTTTTTTATAGTTTTTTAATTCTCAGCCAAGCTCTCTCTCTCTCTCCTTTTATTTGTTTTATCTCTCCAAAATATTTAGCTCAATGTCAGGACCTTTTGAATGAGTTCTGTAACCTAGGAACCAAAAGAAATATTGATCAATATCATCATCCACACAACAATTATAGGAACAAGATCAACCAAAAACATGATTAAAATGGTGGTGGTGGTGGGTCTTCTACAAAACAATCATCTTCTAGTGAAGACATCCTTGAGTTGCAAAAAATAAAATCCAAGTTGGCTTCCATGCTTGAAGATGTATATTCCCTTCTCACCTTCTTCTTCTCCGATTCCTCCTCATCTCCCTCACTCTCTGTAAAGCTCTCCTCCAATCACCAGCTCATCACAGGACTTGGGACGCATCTCCCCTCCCCATCCTCTCTCCCACCACCCCCTTCCTCCCTGTTCACCACCACTCCGCCATCACTGGCAGTCGGATCCCCTCCCATTTCCCATCTTCTCTCTCACCACGGGATCTACGGATCTGTTAGAGCTTTCTCTTCTTCCTCAAAAACATACTCTTCCTCTCTTCTCATTCTTGATCAGCAAAACCCGAGAGATTTTCACATGGTCCTTGATTAGAAGAATGTAAACTGCAGGAAAAAAAGAAAAGACAGATCGAATAAAACCGAAACCGAACCGAAAATTGAATCCCTAGTTCGGTTAGATTTTGGCCCAATTTTAAACCAATCGAACCGATTAATAGCCCTACTAGCATTGAGTGTCTTTCTACGACACACAATCACAGGTTTAACATAATTAATCAAAACAGTCTTTGAATATCAACAAAGAGTACTCTAACTACCGACTAGTCTAGATATTATATCGGATATATCAGTAAAAGTAATTTATCAATCTAGATATTATATCGGATATATCAGTAATAGTAATTTATCAATATTCAGAAATTAATTGTATCACGCATAGAGAAAACAGTAATTTAAATGCAAGAAACCCTAGAAACCCATGGTTTCATTTCGCCTCGTCGTGGGGTTTAGAAGATCATGGTAGAGGTGGTCGAGGAGATTGCGTGGGCAAAATCCATCAATTTCTACACGAGCGTGCATCACAAAAGGGTTGCAAGTGTACTATGGTGGTACAGAGTAATCCTCGAGGTGCAAATAGCTAGTTGTTTTAAAAAACCGTTGGTTCCCTCCCAATGATCTTTTTCTTCCACAAGCTCCATACTGTGTGCTACTCTTTTTTGTTGGTTCGCCCTTGCTGCATTGAAGGGAGTGAGAGAGGGAGA
The DNA here is from genome assembly GCA_963556465.1 of Berberis vulgaris. Classification (NCBI taxonomy): domain Eukaryota; kingdom Viridiplantae; phylum Streptophyta; class Magnoliopsida; order Ranunculales; family Berberidaceae; genus Berberis; species Berberis vulgaris. Next base: position 23,428,401 of record OY747135.1, read on the forward strand.
AATGCGAGATGAACAACAAAAGGGCTCTAGAGAGAGAAACAAAGGTGAGGGGAGGTTGGATGGCTCATCTGTGAAGAAGAGCAGAGAGCAAGATGAAGGCGTGACTGATGAGAGGTTAGCTCAAGGTAGAGAAGGTGGGCGAGATTGTAGCTTTGGTTTGTGTGTGTGAGGCTGAGACAGAAGAAGAGATTAGATGGTGAGAGAGGGAAAGGAAAGAATAACAAGGGGCGTGAAAAGATCGTGAGATGGCTGCGAGCTGGTCTGTATTGCAGACAAAATAAAGGGTGAGATGGTGATATCTCTAGTGAGCGAGAGATCTGGTGATGAAGAAGAAGAAGGGGAACATGAAGGAGAAGAGGGGTTGTGGCTGCCTCCCAAAGCAGAGGGAAAAGAGCCATGTTAGTGAGGGAGAGAAATAATAAATAGGTTTTTTTGAGGGGTTTAAGTTGGATTTGGGTTTAGGTTAAGAATATTGTGGATTTGGGTTTTCCGGTTGATTTTTGGGCTTGAGCTTTGTCATTGACTTCACCGTCCACGCCACTTTGGGTTTGTTCTTCCAAACTAGTCGCATTAATGTGATTTCATTGTTTAACCTCCCATTCCTACAAAATCATAAAAATGCATATACGATATTCGAAACACTAACAAATATAAATTAGAAGATATTTTATGTACAAATTATTTGAATATCAAATACCCCGAAGCTATATTTTGCTAGTCCTCGAGCAAAACAAAAATAAAATCCTAACTCACTTTCGCAGGAATTATCGGTTGGACTTACCTTAAACGTGCAACAATGCTTTGAATCCCTAGATTACCTCCATTGGACGAGTTATAGTCTCGTGAGAGTTTCCAAAAATGTTACCCACAAACATTGCTGACTCAATAAATTTCAAAAACACAGTCACTCTATTAATTTTCCTCAGAGTAATCATCTAATTGCCAAAAATTTTAGAAAACAACTAATAGTGTCATAGTAATATATAAACATATTTTAACGACAATTTAATAGTATTCAAATGTTAATGTACTTCATCATCATTCTCAACTCGAAGTGTGCGTGTGTGCATAGCCTTGTCAACATAACTCTCTATTTCACAATACAAACACGACTAGATCACCTTTAGAAAATACGCTTCGACTACAAATCTCTCTTGTCACTCAGAAATGAATCACTCAAAGATTGGTTATTTATCATACAGTTTATATGTGAGGAAAATAATAAATTATGGTAACACAAACATCTCACATATAATTATCATGAAAAACAGATTTTTTAAATAATGAAATGAATATGATCTCATGGACAAGAATATCAATTACTTTGAGAATATTGAATCACACATCATAGTTCTTGTCTATTCAATCTCCACATCTATGGACCACAACTTTACTTAAAATCAATTAGGTCGTTATTATATTATAATAGGGTTTAAATTATGGCTAACAAGAACGAAAAATGATATACAAAAAATTTCTAAGAATGTAGACACCCTTTTAATAAACACATGGGGCACTGAAGAATAAACCAATGTTGTACATCATTAATTTTTTTTTCTTCGTTTGAAATTTTTCTTCATATATTTTTTTTAAGCATCAATTTTTTTCCGTTTTTTTTCAATGACATGTTTTTCTCCTTCCGCGGAATGAAACATTTTAGTTTTGAGCATTTGTGGAATATCTAGTTTCAACTATTTCTATTTGCCCATTACAAACATATATCCAATGATAAACATTCTCAGAGAATTTGGGAAATGATAAAAATAATATGGGGATTACTCCATAATTGGAGTAGGTAATGGAGATGGAGCTAGCAAAGAAAAAGCTATTCAAATGTTCAAAATGTTGCAAACAGATATTTATTATTAGGTAGGTTAAAAGGCTAAAGAACGGTTCAAAGAAAAAAATGGATATATCACTTCCTAAGCTCTAGTTGGTATTATGACATCTCAATTAAATAAACCAAGAAGTTCTAGTGTAATGATTCAATTTTAATGTCATTCTCAAAGCAATCAATAAAAAAACAAGAATAATGAGATCATCAACGAAATACTGCGGACTTAAGAAAAATTAGAGTTTATTAAATAACCCTCAAGAAAAAAAGAGGGGATGTGGCTGCCCCACAAAGCAAAGGGAAAATGAGCCCTGTTGGTAAGGGGGATAAAGAATAAATAGGTTTTCTTTAGGGGTTTAGGTTAAGAAAATTGTGGATTTTAGTTTTCCAGTTAATTTTTGGGCTTGAGCTTTATCATTGACTCCACTGTCCGTGTCATTACGGGTTTGTTCTTCCAAACTAGTCACGTTAAAGCGATTTCATCGTTTAAGCTCCAATTCCTACAAATCATAAAAACGAAATAATTAGAATAGCATACGATATTCGAAACACTAACAAATATAAATTAGAATATATTTTATATAATAAATATGTGAATATCAACAGTATCTTCCACCTTACACCAATGTTTGAAATATCACATTGGCGACAGTGTTGGGGTTGTCAAAGAAGACCAGTCGGTTGCGCGTGAATGTCATTATACAACAATGAAGGCCCCCAACAGATATCAATCACAGTTACGACCAGAGGAGCCATTATAGCAACCTGGTCAACTACAGAAGGATCACGACCTCCCAGACGACAATGCAGCTTCAGTTAGCCTAAGAGGCCAACTAAATACTGGACAACTGTAAGAAGAAACAACATCAGTCCATCTGGACGGTGAAGAAGGGAGAAAACCAGTTTAGATTGGCACAAAACTTCACCTAGAACTAACTAAACAACTGGTGAAAGATAACTAGGATGTCTTTGCCTGGACAATGAAGGACATGGTAGGCATTGATCCCCACGTCATCACTCACTGGTTGCAAGTCAACCCTAATAGGAAGCTAGTCCGGCAAAAAAGAAGGCCAGTTGCCCCAGAGCGTAACCAAGCAATCAATGACGAGATGCATCGCTTAATGATAAAAAATCCCACTACCCAGACTGGCTAGCCAACACGGTTCTAATCAAGAAAAAGAACTGAAAATGGAGGGTATGTGTAGACTACACGGACCTCAACAAAATATGCCTGAAAGATTATTTTCCATTCCCATGAATAGATCAGATAGTGAACGCCACTTCCAAACATAAATTTCCAAGCTTCATGGATGCATATTCTGGCTACAACCAGAGACAAATGCACCCACCAGCTTAGGAGAAGATATCTTTCATAACAGAAAGATGTACGTTTTTCCACTGAGTGATGCCATTCAGACTAAATAATGCGAGAGCCATATACCAACGTCTTGTGAACATAATGTTCAGAGATCAAATTGGCAAGATCATGGAGGTGTACATTGATGACATGCGAGTCAAGAGCCTATGTAAAGATGACCACATCAAAGACCTCGACCAAGCCTTCTCTCAGCTCCGCAAGTACAAAATGAAGCTGAACCCAGAAAAATGTACATACATAGTAGAATCAGGGAAGTTTTTTCGGTATGTGGTCAATCAGAGAGGGATCGAAGTCAATCTGAAACAGATACAAGTACTCATCAACATGCAATCGCCTACCAACATCAAAGGTGTATAAAGCCTCAACGATAGGATAATAGCCTTGAACAAGTTCATCTCCAGATCATTCAAGATCTTGAAAGGGAACAAAACGTTCAAATGGATTGAAGAATGTGAACAGACTTTCCAAAGCCTGAAGGCGTACATGGGGAGCACTGAACTATTATCAAAGTCAATAACAAGTGAACCAATGTACTTGTATTTATCAGTATCCGAACACGCAGTCAGTTCAACATTGATACGCGAGGGGAACGACACACAAAAGCCAGTCTACTACGTCAGCAAGACATTTACGGACGCAAAAGTCAATTGCCCATCTCTGGAGAAACTAGCACTCACCCTGGTCGTATCTTCCAAAAATTTACAACCATACTTCCAAGCCCACCCCATTACTGTCATGACCGAACAACCACTTCGATTGGTATTGTATAAACCAAAATTGTCCAGAAGAATGGTGAAATGGGCAGCAGAGTTCGACCAGTTCAACATCAACTATGTTCTTAAGACTGCAATAAAAGCTCAGGCATTAGCAGACTTCATCACTGAGTTCGCAGGCTTCAACGAACATTGACCGAACAACAATGAAGAACAAGAAATTGTTGAACCAAATGCTCACGGATGGATCCTGCTCTGCGACGGTGCATCCAACAAAAAAGGGAGTGGAGCTGGAATAACTTTGTGTAACTCGGAAGGAATGACATTGGAAAAGGCAAAAAAATTTAGTTTCAGAACCTCAAACAACGAAGCCGAGTATAAAGCGGTAATAACCGGATTGCTATTGGCCAAACACCTCGGAATAAAAGAAGTTGGTTTTTTCTTTGACTCCAAATTGTTGTTGGTCAACCAATTGAACGGTGAGTTCCAAGTCAAAGAGGCACGGATGAAAGCCTACCATCAAAAGGCAAGCGAATTGATTGAAAGCTGCAAATCAATAATGATTTAACAATGCGCAAGAGCAAAAAACAAGACAGCGGATAGCTTGGCCAAAGAGGCATCACATGCTGAAGAAACTGATAATCCACTCGTCAGAATACAAAAATGCTCAATTTTGAAAAATTAAACAGAAGAAATTAGTACAACATATCAGGGGATGGAATAGGGATGGGCATATCTCGTCCCATCCCGTCCCGTGCCCACCCCTAGTTTCAACAGAAAAATAGTTGGAGATCTTGCTCGAGGTACGAATCTTCTTACCTTCATCTTCTTCTTGCCTTTTTCTCACTCACATTCAATTCAGGAGAGCTTCAAGAGAGTAACAGCTCGGTTTCACTTCTTCTCTATTCTCTCATCTCTTTCATTTCTTCCTCAATTGTTGAATCAAATTCTTTTTATTTCTTCACTCACCCCTTTGTTATTATCTTATCAGAACTCTCAAAGGATGATTTTCAAAGAAGAACACACTCTCATAGGAGAAGCTTAGATCCAAAAATTTCTCTGGAAAGACATAAATGCAGATTTAGAGTCCCAAAGTAATTGTCACTGACAATGAAAAACAATTCGAAGGCAAAAATATCAAAAAGTTATGTGAGAACTTAAACATCAAACACCACTTCTTAGCACCTGCAAGCTAACAGACAAACAGAAGTGACCAACTGAACAATCCTAAAAGCAATAAAAAAAACTCAAAGCATCAAAAGGATTGTGGGTGTCCGAATTGCCAAGCATTCTCTGGGCTTATATCAATGAAGAAAACTTCGATCGGAGAAACACCGTTCGCCCTGGCATATGGATCTGAGGCAATGGTACCGGTAGAAATTGGCATGCCAACATTTAGAACTTAAGAGTTTCTAACAGAAGATAACAATGAAGCATTGCGTGTCGGATTGGACCTTTTCGATGAGAAAAGAGACAAAGCTTCGATCAAAGCAGCGACCTACCAACAGCGAATGGCCATTTGCTACAGTAAAATAAAACATATTGGTTAAACAAGTATTACCAATAAACTTTCGAATTCCATAACCTTTCGCCTCGTGCTTCAATAATCTAATCCAGTTAGGACGCCAAAGTTAGACTAGGAAGTTAGTACGTAAATTTTCTGGTCCGATCACCATGTTGGAGCACAGAGTATATTTTATAAGTCAGGATGTAAAAGTAAGACTTAATCGAAAAAATTATGGTACGACCACTATGTCGGACATTGAAGTATATTATTTAAGTTAGGATGTAAAAGTCAAATTGATAATAAAATTTCTGGTCTGATCACCATGTCGGAGAACGAAGTACATTCAATAAGTCAGGACGTATAAGTCATATTTACTCGTAAAACTTCTGGCCCGATCAACCAAGAATCATACTTAATAAGTCAAGACATATAAGTCAGACTTACTCGTAAATCTTTTGGTCTGATCACCATGTCGGACCGCGAAGTATACTTAATAAGTCACGACGTATAAGTCAAACTTACTCGTATATCTTCTGGTCCGATCACCGTGTCGGACCACAAAGAGTACTCAATAAGTTAGGACATATAAGTCAGACTTACTCGTAAATCTTCTGGTCTGATCACCATGTCCACGAAGTGTACTCAATAAGTCAAGACATATAAGTCAGACTTACTCGTAAATCTTCTGGTCCGATCACCATGTCGGACCACGAAGTGTACTTAATAAGTCAGACTTACTCATAAATCTTTTGGTGCGATCACCATGACGGTCCACGGAGTGTACTTAATAAGTCATGACATACAAGTCAGACTTAGTCATAAATCTTCTAGCTCGATCACCATGTCGGACCACGAAGCGTAGTTAATAAGTCAGGACGTATAAGTTAGACTTAGTCGTAAACCCTTTGATCCGAATAGCAGGTCAGACCACGATATTTATTTAATAAGTCAGGACGCATAAGTCATACTTACAAATCTCTTGGTCTGATCACCACATCAGACCACAAAGTATACCTAATAAGTCAGGACATATAAGTCAGACTTAATCAAAATTTATAGTCTGATTCCATGTCGGAGAGCAAAGCATATCAAAATAATCAGGAAGTCCAAGTCAAAATTACTTACAAAGTCTCCTTGCCCGATTAGCGTGACAGACAAAAAGTCAGACCAAGCCGAAAAGAAGGAAGTCGGCCAATAATGACTATTAAGTCCACATTAAAAAAAAACACAAGTCTAAACTAATAAATTAGACAAAAAGTACATGAAGTCCGAAAAACAAAGTCGGGTCTTATCCACTATCTACGTCTACACTACAAGGTTATCCTAGACGTTAAAACCAAGTTATGTTTGCAACAATTTTTAAGTTCGCAACTTATCAGAAGAGACTTGCAAGTCAAGCAACGAGAAAATAAGATAAAGCAACAAGAAACACACAGATGTCAAGGAAAAGGGATATTCATTAATGATCTATTCTATTATATCTGGAGATGAAGTTACAATAGTTGGAGAGGATATAGATGAATTAATTACACCATTACCAGAAGGGACAGTTGGAGGAGGTTGAGCATTGCCTTCAACAGCAAGATCATCGGGAGGAAATGAGATCTTTTTTTTTAGAAGGAGATGGAGCCTCTTCTTCAACAATAGGAGCAAATGGTGGAGGAGTTCTAATTTCACCAACATGACCAGTCGATAGAGACAAGGTCTTATAAACAATGACAGGATCGAAGAGAGGAGAAGAAACTTGACCTTCGTCAATCTAATCACTCGGAGAATCTGGGGCAAGTTCTTTCTCGTCATAGCCCTCAAAGACTTGGTCAGTTACGACATAATATTTTGACATATTGAGACCTTCCTCCAATTCAATGAAGTCGATGATGTCAATCCTACCATCAACGATCTTGGTCCACTCCACCACCTTTGTAGCATTGAGCTTGTCCGCAACCGTAGAAAGTTCATCCTTGGTCAGAGCAAGTTCTCTTTCAACCATTGAAAGCTTCGCTGAAGTTTGAGCCTTAACAAAAGCTAGCTCAAGGTCAGCTGCACTACTTGCTCCTCAGTGGTCTTACGACAAGCATACTGCTCATCAACAATACGCATTGCCTTATCACGACTAACCTTCTCACTGGATAACTCACTCTCGACAGCAACCAATCGATCTCGCAGGTTGTTCATCTCCTCCTCTAAAACAGCAAGGTCAGAAGCAAACTTATCTCGGACAGACACTGCTTCCTTTATTGAAGCCCGAGTAGCATCAATAACCTTCTTCTGCTCGGCATGTTCCGCATTCAACTTATCAACTTGAAATAAGGCATCATAAATCTGCAACGCTTGTCCTGCCATCTTCTTATCCACAACCGACACATGATCATGTGCAGCCTGGTACTCCGATCCCATCATCTCAACATAAGTAAGATGGTTCATACCCTCCATTTTCTATTTAAGACCTTGGTCGAGGTGGTCACTAGGTCGACGCATTGGCATCGAGACTCTCTCAACCAACGACTTATGCCAAGAGGTGATGAGATTATGTGCACTATCATGCATGTCTATCTACGAATACCAGCTAAACTTCCCATCCGAGTTAATACGGATCTCTCCAGGAACGTGCTCCTTGTAACTAATCTATGGATGAATAACAGTGGGGTTGGAATAACGGAAGCTCCACCTCTGCTCACCGGTTTAAGGACTGGAACGGCAGTGATGATGGAAACACCATTCTTACCGTTCTTTTTCAAAACAACCGAGGAGGGTTTCAGACGAAGAGGAACAAGTGACTCCGTTAAATCAACATGATGATTAAAAGGAGGAAGATGAGATTTGGAGTTCTGACCACGGTCAACTTCAACCTCGTCAAAAGCAGGATTATAGTCAAAGTCAACCAAGGTCTTATCGCGTGCAACCAATAGCTATTGTTGATAGAGATAAAAACGATTGTGACAAAAGACTATAAGACTGGTAAAGGTACAGTGGAGTGACCAGGAGGGCGATGTGACATGAGAATTGGAGGATCGTATTTGGCAGTTACATCCATATCTATTCTCGTAGCTTTCTGTCTTTTTTTTTTCAGTTTAATCTCTAGGACGAGATTCTTTTGAGGTGTGTATTATGTAACATCTATTTTTTCTTTGTACCACCTTGCGATAGTGTTTAGAAAATCTGGTGGTGGCATATAACCATTGTCCTTCTACAAGATGCTACAGAATTGTCCACTTTTTTTTTTTACTCATCTCATTAAATTTTGGTGGTTTTATCTTAGTAAAACCAACTCAAGAGGAGAGAGCTTGAGAGTGAGAGTTCCTTAAGGAAATGCTAGAAGATCTTGGTGCATGTTGGGAAGGAGAAGTTTTTATGCTTTGAGGATTGCAATAGTTATAGCTGGTGAGTAGATCTACCCTTTCTTGAAGGATTTAACCCATTAGATTCTATGTTTACTCTTTCTTTGTGTAGATTTTGGGGTTTGCTATTTTGGGTTAAGATGGGTAACCAGATGTCTTTCCATAATGATATCTTTTTTATTCTATCAATATTTTTGTGTTTGATTGCTTTCATTTGAAAGATGAATGTGAGAGTTTTCTATAGGTAGCTTATATGCAAAATTTGGCTAAGTATTGAAGAAGTTATAGGTGTTTGAAGTTGGTGTGTTGAACTGTAACTTGCTAGAATTGTAAGTCTGAATTTAAAACGTGATGAACAGGGGGTAAAGATCTGGTTTTATTGAAAGCACTTAAGGATAAATCTTGCATTTTTTAAAAGTAGAAGGTAAGAGCTTTCCAATGAAATAAATTTTTCAGGTTTTGGTTGAAAAATGTGACTTGTGTGCATGATTGAAGTTGCTATGTTACACTGGAATGTTCTGGAAAATCTGCTCCGAGGAAGAAGACGATGACGTTAGTCATCTGTTTGACCCAATTTTGACTGATCGTAGAATTTGATCCATAACTCTGTTTTTACTACCGTTTTCACCGTTGTGATCACTATGATAAAATTAAATTTTAGAATAAATTTATTTCGCATTTTATAATATTTTAATTCTAGCAATAATATGCCTCGAGATGCGCATTTCAAGTAGATGTTTATTATTGAATATTGTGCATCGTATGTGATTGTGATATTTAGAACTTAGTTCATCTAATGGAATTATGAAAATGATGCTACTTGATAAGTGTTGAGAAATTTTGAGTTTGACATGAATACCCTACTCCGGCGTTTGAAATGTACAGAGTGGTACAGTATGGCCATAGATGCTTGGTTTCTGACATTTGTGTAATCCGTACATAGTGAGTTGTACGGTGCTTGTCTCCAAAAGGGGAAAACTAAGCCACTATACGAGTTATGACTCTCGTAATATAATGGAGTGTTCCTGAGGAGCAGAGCCTAATTTCTAAAAGGGGAAAACTAAGCCACTGTACGAGTCATGACTCGCGTGATACAATGGAGTGTTCCTGAGGGGTCAGAGGAAGAGTGTGAACTTAGTCCTCTTCCAGCACGCAGTTTTAAATTGTGATTTGGCCCGTGTGTCCAGTCTTTTGAGGTGAAGTATGCATTTTAGAGATGGCACCCCGTTTGAAATGCATACATACTCAAAGTGGGTATTGGTACACGTATGGAGGCGTGTTAGAGTGAGACACATTCGGCACATGGATAGGTGCGATAGGGTATTCATGGTCTAAAATTTTATGTAGCTTGTCCTCCAGAAGGGAAACTAAGCCATTGTACGAGTTTTGACTTGCGTGATGCGATGGAGAGTTCCTAAGAACCAATAGAAATGACATGTCTTAGAACAAGTATGTCCTAAATAAAAAATGGTATGATATGTTTGAAACAGGGAAGTCGTGATATGATGGCATGAAAATAGTATGATCTGAATTGAAAGTGAGTATGCGAGAATTTGATAAGATATTATTTGCAAAAGATTATGAAAATTTTCATCCATTTGAAAGGAATGGTATATTAAAAAGTTATGTTTTTGTTGATCAGATGATTTGTGCATATGACTAATTAACCATATGGTTGGTGCATTATGAATAAGTTGTAGAGTGTGATGTAAGGTAAATGTGGATGTATCTTGAAATGTGGATTATTATTTGTGTTATTTGTAGTTGATTTTTAATTTGCTCATACCAGCTTTAGGATGATCCATTTTGCTTTGTTTTGTGGCAAATGGGTATACTCTTATTGGAGTGCAGGCGTTGGAAGCGACTTTGTTGATCAAGCCGAGCGGAAGTAGATCTTAGTTTTTTCCAGGGTTTGTTAGCTGTTTTGTGTTTTGCTATTTGGTGTTTAATATGCAAGTTATGTTTGTGTGAATGCTTTGATGTGTGGAGTTGGGGGCGAATGTTGCCTTTGGAATGGTTGTAATATTTTGGAATTTCGTTTTTTCGAGAAATTTTTTGTGAGAATGTGGTTAAGTTGTATGTCACGTGCCAGTTGTAGGAAATCTCCCGGTCTGTTGGGATTTTCCTTATGAGCGGGGCGGATCACGAGACAGTTCCATTGCAAGTTGTGTCATCTTATTATTGATTACACGAACTTCATCATCCAAAACCTTGGCGAGATTAGACACACCAGCAATAAAGACAAGGGTCTTCTCATAATCACTTAATGGACAAGAGACTCCACCTTACTTTTCTCAACAACCCGATTAAGTTCTTCAGCTCCCCAACAACAAGACGATCATCGTCTTCATCATCTTTCCCAGTGGAACTCGGATGAGAAGTAGTCTGAGTAGTCTCCGGAGCAGAACTAGCAAGTTTCTTCTGCTTCAAAGTGTGGCCGATACTAACCAAATTAGTTGTAACCAACCTATTTGACGGGCTGATAGGCCTAGGAGCTTTCCTCTTCCTGGTGGTCGGACCAGTACCACCAATGACAATAGGAGCAGCGAGATCTGTAACTTTCTCGGTGGAGCTCACTTTCCCATCAATGCTAGCATCACCAATGCTAGCATAAGTAGTATGTTCCACCTTCTCGTCAGAGACAACAACAGTGCCAACACGAGCAACAATGACATCAGAGTTATGATGTTCAAGAACCAGAACACAATCCACACCACTCATAGTGTACACACCACTCCACTCAACGACATCCATATCAAGAAACTCCTCTAAAGCAACACGAGGAAGTGAGAACGCAATCTCTTCTCCGCTTTAGTCAGGTGCAGATTAGTTCACTTCCTAGGCTCCAGAAATGTCCGCAAAATGTGCATGTTGCTAAGCATGAAATCTCTAGACTTCATGGAAACATAAAACCAAGGCCTCGCCCAGGACCTGTAATCATCCTTCGGCTTCCCCATACAAATAGGAGAACAAAGAAATCAAATACGACTCGTACTTACCGTAAGCTTCACCATAGAGTGCAGAGTTTTCTCCTTCAAAGGAATGCCAGATTGCAGAGCCCTCACCATGGTTGCAACCATTACCCGCCAGCCATTGGGACACATCTCAGTAGTGGGAATGCCGATAAAATTTAAATAAGTCTAGAAGATCTCTGGAACTGGAAATCGAAGACCATACCTGAACATTGCAGGGTAAAACGTAATGTAACCAGGCCTCGGACGAGCAACACTTTCATCGTCCCTAGGCAAAACAAGCTTTAAATCAGACGGAGTAGAGAACGTCTGACGTACATAGTCTAAAGTTCCTTGCATCGCATGCCTAGGCTCGAAAAATGCCTCACGGACAACAAGATCATCCTCACTCAGGATTTTGTTAGAAGCCATGTAAAAGAGATTGGGCAATATAGAAAATGAAGAAAATAAGAAAGAGTGAACTCTAAAAATGGAGATAGCGTAAAGAAGATAATGCATATCTCCTCTACCCTTTATAGGGTTAGGCAATGAAAATACAACTATTGGGAAAATGTGCAAGACATGATGACTGCACGAAATCTAAAAAATTTCGCTAAAAAGAACAAACTAATAGAGCAGCGGAATAGAAACTGAATCGACAGCTATTGATGGGATTTAATGCGATGCAGAAAAACATTGATAAATTCGACAAGTGAACCATCGAAGAGTTAGTGGCCACGCAAGCATGCCCACTAATTGGGGGGAGTAGCTGATGATATATCAAATAATCCTCTAATCACGACTGTACACGTGGCAAAGACAATCCATCACGAGGGACAGACACTTCAAGCTCACCACAAATAATAGGCCCAGTCATTAAAGCCCAAAAAGGTTTTTAGTAATAGACCAAAATCAAAAGCCCAAACCCAAGCCTAGGCCCAATTGATCTCTTCCTTTAGAGTAGAGGGATGTTACGAGGGAGACAAGTCATGGTGGGAGTCACTCCCCTAAGGACGTATCTCAATGAAAGAGGAGACCGTTGTGAGGAACGACTCATATCATCACGCCCTACATGCTCAAATCACGCAGGGAGTTAATTACGTACATTATATAAGGTAATTAAGGGAACATTAGACAAAAGGTACTGACTTAAGCATCGGAATGTCTTCGGCCACCAAACAGGCGTTCTTTGGCAATCTAACCTTGTTTTACTGTTTAGATCTCTAGGAGGACAGATTTGGATGCATCACAATTCAATAATCTGTATGGGTTTTCATAGATTTGATACAGATTATTCTGATTGATCTATGTTTTATTGGACATTTTTGTTGTAGTTTTTATCGGAGCAACGCTCACCACGGTTGAATATGAGTATGAACAGGGTGAGAAGGAAATGTATAATGAAGATCGTCCAACAATGGTTGAGTTGCATCATTCAATCTTGAAGATGCTTGTAATTTGATTATTTATTTATTTATTTTTATTTTTATTTTTATTTTTATTTTTATTTTTATTTTTATTTTTATTTTTATTTTTATTTTTTTTTATTTTTTATTTATTTATTTTTTTTTTTTATTTATTTATTTATTTTTTTTTTTTATTTTTTTTTTTATTTTTATTTTTATTTTTATTTTTGTATTTGTATTTGTATTTGTATTTTTAAGACCATTTGATGATTTGGTGATCTACAAAAATAATCATGGCATTTAGATAAATTTAGATATGTTTTAGACACGGCATGTGCATTGTACATGTTGTCTCATGTAAAGGTAATTTTGTGTTTTGAAAGAGTTGAACTAGTTAAGGGTGGTCAACGTAGTTGACTATTACAATTTGGGGTTACACTAAATTATTTTTATATGAGTGCCATACTCAATTAAACATAAAGTAATGAGGGCCAAACTCTAAAAAATCCTTATATATACCATATTTTGTAATTTGAACAAATCACCATGCATGGTTGTAACCTAAGCCAAGTTTGCGATTGATTTTAAAGCAAATTCAACAAAATGAATATGATAGATGATGCGTCCAAAAATCGTCCTCCTGTGTGTTTGACCTGCAAGATAAATGTTAGACTACAAATGACCACCTTTTTTGTGGCCGAAGGCATTCCGATGCTTAAGTCAGTAACTCTGTTGAAATAAGGAAGTAAATCTGGACAAAACTTAGTTAAAGTTGCATACATTTTTCAAAAGTTCTCTTTACCTTTTATAATGGTCGTAGTTAACTCTCTACGAGACTTCAGCATGTGAGGCGCAACGGAAGGAGATGTTTCTGTAACAGTCTCCTCCTTAATGGAGATGCGTTCCTAGAGGCATAGGTCTCTCCACGACTCTTTTTTGGTGCAACGTTCTTCTTCTTAATGAGATAACGTGTGACGGGCTTGGATTTGGGCTTTGATTCATCTGGGCCTAGACTCGAATCCCGTCTACGCTTCCATAGAGGTGGGCCTATTCCGGGCTTCTATAATTGTCCTCAATCCTTTTGGGTTTTATGAGCTGGCCCAATAAATTAGGGGTTGTATTCTCGTGATGGAGCTTTATGCCACGTGTACGATCGTGACAATCGGTCCATTTTGATGTATCATCAGCTACTCCCCCCTTAGTTAATGGGTATGCTCAAGTATCCACTAACTGTGCGGCGGCTTTGTTTTTTAATCACATCATTACGGCTTGGTTAGTGCCCTTGCCATCTGTCACTGTTGTTTTCTCTCCGCTATTCCATCCGCTTGTTCATTTTGGTGCGATTTCTGGGATTTCGTGCGACCATCAACTTCGCATGTTCTCCAAGATCGGTCCCTTCATTGCCCATTCCTATAAAAAGGAGTGGCTTTGTGTGCACTCTTCTTCTTTCTGCATCTTATTGTTTTTTGGTTGCTAATTTTTTAATTTTTCGAATCCGTTCCTTAGTTATGTCTAACTCCAGAGTTTTGGGTGGTGACGCTTTTGTCATTTGCAAAGCTTTCTTTACCCCCAAGAGGGCAACACGTGTGACCCTGGACAACAACCGTCACGACTACTCGTTGCCTGATGATTTGGAGATTGTTATCCTCGGGGATGATGACAGTCCTTGTCGTCCTTGGTCTGGATACATTGTTTTGTATCCAGGTATGTTTCATGCTGGTTTCAGGCTTCCATCTCCTTCTATCATCTGGGAGTATTTGGATTTGGTTGAAATTGCTCCGGCTCAACTTGTTCCCAATGGTTGGAAGATATTGACTTCGACTTTGGCGAGGGCTGATGTTGCTCGCATCCCTATGAATGTTAGGGTTTTACATTGCCTGGTAGGGTTTAGTGTGGACCCTAGTTACACTTGTCATTTGCGTTCTCCTTCCTGTTTCGAGGACCTGCGATAGGAGTATGTGGGTTGGTCGAAGTCCTGGTTTTACGCCTCTCTTTCTTCTAACAATTTTAGGTTCTACGAGGATCAGATTATGCGATCGTTTCGGGAGCTTAAAAAGGTTGAGTTGTCACTATATTTGGAAGAGTAGGATTTTCGCCGTTGGTTTTGTGATCTTCCCCGAGTATTGGTAGAAGGTTTCCTTTCTTCGGACGCCATCGTCCGTGGTGATCTATTTTCGCCGGGTAGGGCAGGCATTGCTTTTGAGGTAACCATTGCGCGCGTTGGCGACGTAGGAGTTTCTGCTTCTGCTTAAGGTCCTACGAACGTTGTTCCTATTGTTCAGAAAAGGAAAGTTCCTAGGCCTCCTAGCCTTTCCAAGATATCGGCCGTTAGTTATGGCCGTGTCTCGAAGAGGAAAAAGCTTGCTTCTGCTGTTCTCGACTCCGCCAGGACCCCTTCTCATCTTGCCTATTTTCAGAAGGGGAATTGTGGTTCTGGTGACGATTCTTCTGCCCATGAGGACAAATAGGTAAATCGAGTCCTCGAGGTAAGTAAAAAATAGGTTTTTCGCTTCTGGATGATCATGAGAAAAAGTTTGTTGCTTCCTATGGCTTGCCGGATTCTGTCGGTCTGTCGATTGATGATTTGCGCATCATTGAAAATAAAATGCTTCAGATGGGCATTTGGTTGTCGACTAATCCGAAGGGTACTAAGACTTTGGATGATTTTGATTACGACCTATCAGTAGATGATCGAGTTGCTGCTCGTTCTCGAGATCACAAGCTTGAAGTTTCTTATGTTGTTGCTGGTGCTTCGGGAGCTCGTGTTGCTCCTTCTGTTTCTAGCCCTTCTCCTTTCAATTCTCGCCATGCTCCTCTTGTTCTTGGCGAGAACTTCTAGCCCTCTGAGGCCGATATTCAGGATAGTGCTCGCAACCTTATTGACGGTTGTCATGGGCGATTGGCTAATAAAGCTCCTTTGCCCGTGAGTCAACCACATTGTCACATTGACAATGGCCTCCTGCATCTTATGGAGGGGAGGACACATCTTACTTATGCGGCCGTTATGGGGTCAGATAGTAAGGCGTCTCGTGATCAGGCTGCTCATGTCGAGCGGAAGCTTTCGGGACACATTTTGGTTCTCTCTCATGTTCTTCATCGAATGAATTTGTTGAAGAAGTAGTGTGCGAACCATGAGAGGGTTGCGGATTCCGCGTGGGAGCTGCTGAGGGAACTCGAGGCTACGCATGACGCGTCTGTTTCCGACCTCGAGACATCCGAGGTGGAATTGGGCCAGTTGCATTCCCGTTTGGTTGTTGTTGAAAAAGAACTGTCTGACCAAAAGGTCAAACGTGACGAGGTTGTTCGCTCCACCAATGAGTGCTTTGACAAGCTGAAGGCTGCTACCGCCCGTATTATTGAGCTGGATTCTGAGTTTGTTGAGACCAAGTTGGCGGTCACTGCCAAACTTGCCGATGTCGACAGGGAGTTAGCGTCTACTCAAGCTGAGTTATCAACTGTTAATGAGAGGTTGAATGCCGCGAAGGCCGCGGATTTTAAGAGAGTGGTCGAGGGTCGCCATGATTTTCTAGATATTTTTGAAAACGCAGGGTTTGAACATGTCTCCCTACCGCAGCCTTGCTGAGCAGGAGTTTGATGATGTCGAGGAAGTTGTTTCAGATTCGATGGGTGATCCGGATGTCGAGGAGCCTACTGACCCTATGCTTCCTAAAGATGATGTTCATGATAGTGATTGCTCTTAGTCATCATTTTCTTTTTTCTTTCTGTAATCTCCTTTTTTAAAAGATAAATTGAAATTTGTTATTTTGCATTTTTGTGCCCCATATGTCTAGCTTGTTTAGCCTTTATTTGTGACATTTATGGGAGATATCCGACTTATGTTGTCCGGATTTTGGTGGCTTCGATACTCAACATTACAGTCGACGTAAATGTCCGGCTCTTATGTCCAGGTACTTTATTACTTCGTGTTTGATCAGGCCAGAAGTTTTTATGTCTAACTCGTTCGTCCAACATATTTGTTTGCTCGATACTCTAGCCATGGTGAGTGTTCTCTCGAGTTTGTTAATCTGACTTTTTGTCCTGATCGTTTTTATTTGTTTCGAAATTGAGAGTGAAAGACTTTATTGATAATATATTTTCAAGTGCTCTACATTCCATGGTCGAGGTATCGTTTCACCCTCTTTGTCTTCCAACCAGTATGTTCCTGGTCTATTGATTTTTTCACTCAATAGGGTCCTTCGTAGTTTGGGTTAAACTTGCCAGCGCCGAGCTCTTTTGTGTTTAGTTGAACCTTTTTTGTGATACACAGTCTCCGACGTTGAAGTTTCGGATCTGTACCTTCTTGTTATAGTATCCTGCCATGAAATGTTGGTATGTTGATGTTTTAATCGAGGTTGTTTCTCATTTTTCTTCGAGGAGATCTAGCCCGACTCTTAATGCTTCGACATTGTCCTGGGCGAGAAATTCTTCGATTTGGAATGTTAGCATCCCAACCTCCATGCACGGGTATCATCGCTTCCGACCTGTAAGGAACAACGAAAGGTGTTTCCCCTGTTGGAGTTTGTTTTGTTGTCCTGTATGCCCAAAGGAAACCGGGTAACTCAGACGTCCATAGTCCTTTCGCTGTCTCGAGTCATCAGCTTTCCCGTTTGCTTGCGGGTGAGCTGGTGCTGAGAAGTGTTGTTGGATATTCATGCTCTTGCATAACTCCTTGGCCCTTTTGCCTTCAAACTACTTCCCATTATTCTTAACGATTACTCATGGGATTGCGAATATGCAAATGATGTCTCTCCAGAAAAATTTCTCAACTTGTACTTCCCCTATTTTTGTAAGGGGTTCTACTTCAACCCATTTGGTGAATTAATTTACTGCTACGAGGAGAATTTCTTTTGTCGGACGCTGGGAATGGTCCTACAATGTCCATTCCCCATTGTGCGAACGACTATGGGCTGCTCATTGGAGTCAGATTTTGTCCCGGCATGTGAGTGTATGAGGAGAATCTTTGACACTTGTCGCATCTACGAATCAGCTTCTGAGAGTTCGCCTGCATTGTTGGCCAGAAATACCCTAATGTTAGAGCTTTATGGGCCAATGTTCCTCCCTCGGGTGATTCCCGCATGTGCCGTTGTGTATTTCCTCCAGGACATATTCCTCCTGGTGTAAGGCATCTCAACAACAGGTTCGTGGTAGACCTCTGTACAATTTGCCATTTATCATTGTATATCTGGCTGTCCGATTTCGTAATTTCCTGGCTTCCATCTTGTCTGTTGGGAGTTCTCTGTTTAAAATGTAAGCCAGGATTGGAGTCATCCAATTAACACCTTGGTTTACGGCGCATGCTTCTTCTGGCTGATTTTCCAGTATGGAGCTACCTTGTGTCATGACGAGTGGATTGCCATTATCCTTTGTCGTTGAGGCTTCTTTAGCTAGCTCGTCTGTTTTTTTGTTTTCTACTCGTGCACATTGTCGGATGGTTGCGTTTCGGAAGCCTTCTATTAGTTTTGTGGTTCTTTAGTGGTAAGCTTTCATTCGAACATCTTTCACTTGGAACTTGTCGCTTAGTTGATTAACCACCAGTCTGAAATCCATAAAGACATTAATGTCTCTTATTCCCAGATGTTTTGCTAACTGTAGCCCTGCTATAACAACTTCATTGTTGGAGGCTTCAAAACTAAATTTTAAAACCTTTTCTAATGCGACGCCTTCCGAGTTGTATAAGAATATTTCGGCTCCGCTTCCTGTTTCGTTAGATGCCCCATCACAACATATGATCCATCCTTCAGGGATCGGTTCAGGCTATTCTGTTTTGTTTTCCTTATCCTCGGGTTGGTTGTTGCTTCCTATGAACTCGACGATGAAATCTGCTAATGCTTGAGCTTTGATAGCAGTTCTGGAGGCATAAGTAATGTCAAACTGTTCGAGTTCTATTGCCCATTTTACCATTCTTTCCGATAAGTCTGACTTGTGTAATATCGACCGAACAGTTGTTCGGTCATGACCGTGATCGGGTGTGCCTGGAAGTATGATCGCAATTTCCTTGATGAGTTAATCAGAGCAAGCGCCAGTTTCTCTAGGGCCGGATAGTTGATCTCTGCATATGTGAGTGTTTTGCTAATATAATATACTGGTTTCTATACCACATTTTCTTTTCGTATTAGTGTTGAACTCACTGCGTGATTAGACACAGACAGGTATAGATACAATGTTTATCCTGTGTCTGGCTTTGTTAGTAGTTTCGTACTTCCCATGTATATCTTAAGGTTTTGAAAGGCTCTTTCGCATTCGTCATTCCATTCGAATGTCTTGTTCCCCTTCAAGATCTTGAAGAAAGGCAGACACTTGTCTGATGACCTATAAATAAATTTGTTTAGAGTTGTTATCCTCCCATTGAGACTTTGAACACCTTTGATGTTTGTCGGCGATTGCATGTTGAGGAGCGCTTGTATCTGCTTTGGATCGGCTTCAATTCCTCGTTGTTTGACCATGTACTTGAGAAACTTCCATGATTTCACTCCAAATGTGCATTTTTCTGGGTTTAGCTTCATCTTGTACTTTCGAAGTTGTGCAAAAGCCTGTTCGAGGTCCACAATATGGTTTGTTCTGTGCAAGGTTTTAACGAGCATATCATCAATGTAAACCTCCATTGTTTTGTCGATCTGATCTCTGAACATTTTGTTTACTAGCCGTTGATACGTTGCTTTTGCATTCTTCAAACCAAACGACATTACTCGATAACAGTATGTCCCTCTTTCTGTTATAAAATATGTTTTTTTCTTGGTTCAGGGGGGGGGGGGGGTACATTTGTATTTGGTTATACCTGGAGAACGCATCCATGAATCTTAACATCTCGTGCCCAGCAGTTGCGTCCACTATTTGGTCTATTCGTGGGAGTGAGAAGTTGTCTATGGAATAGGCTTTATTTAAGTCGGTGTAATCCACGCACACCATCCATTTCCCATTCTTCTTCTTTACTAGAATCGTGTTTGCCAACAAATCCGGATAGTGAGCTTCCCTTATCATTCCCACGCTGAGCAGTCTATGTACTTCTTCGTTTATCACCTGATTGCTCTCCAGGGACACCGGTCTTTTTTGTTGTCTAACCGATTTCTTGTCTGAATTCACTTGTAATTTGTGGGAAATGATGGATGAATCTATTCCCACCATATATTTCATTGTCCACGCGAAAACATCTTGGTAATCTTTTAGCAGTTGGATCAGCTTCATGACGAGTCCAGGTTGGATTTTTGTGTCAATTCGGACTTCCATTTTAGTTTCATTGCCTAATAAGACTTCGACCGTTTTTTCTTCCAGTTGCCCGATGTTGGGTCAATTTCGCGGACTGGTTGGAGTCATGTTGTTGTTTGGAGAATCTGAATTTGTTTCATCGGATCGCTACGATGACGCTTCCAGTCGTTGCGGTAATTGCTATTGATGAGTCTTTATAGCAGCAAAAGGACACTCCAAGGTTGCCGGTTGGTCCCTTTTTATTCTTCCAACGCCATTATTGGTGTGGTACTTCACACATTAGTGCATCGTGGAGGATACTACACCCATTTTGTGTATCCATGGTCTCCCGAGTAGTATGTTGTATGCTGCGGGAGCGTCCACGACAAAAAATTTATCATTAGCACTCGCTGCTTCCTTGGTTCTCCCGCCTCAACTGGTAATCAGATCATTCCCATTGGGTTACATTGTTCCCCACTGAATCCTACCATAGACTGATCGTTTGGTGAGAGCATCTCAGTGGTGAATTGCATCCTTCTGAAAAATGTTAGGTATAATAGGTTTGTTGAGCTGTCGGTATCGATCAATACTCTTTTGATTTCCCATTTTTCTATCATGACTAAAATCACTAAAGCATCGTTGTGTGGGAAATTAACTCCATCAGCATCCTCGTTTGAGAAGGTTACTTTTGCATTGTCTTTGCGCGTAGTGCGGATGGTTCCTAGAATTTAATCTTTGTGCATAAGTCTCTGATTATGCGCTTTCTGAATCAATTGGATTGCTCATTTTCTTCGCATGTGCTATGCAAGACGTAGATTGTTTCCTTCACTTGCTCCTTTGAAACGACTGCTTCATTTTTTAGTTTGGCGAACTCTTTGAGTCGTCCTTGTCTGATACGACGTTCGATCTCATCTCTTAGGCTGCGACAACCTTCAGTATCATGGCCGTAATCATTGTGGAAGTGACAATGTCTGCCCTTGTTCCGCTTTTCTGAATTTCCTCTCATTTTTGGCGGCCATTTAACATCTTCTCTTCTTGCCATCACCTCGAGGATCTTGTTTCAACTCGTTGTCAAAGCCAAGAATGTTCTTTCATATTTGGGCGTTCCCTGATTACACTTGGAGCTACTGTTAGCCTGATGTTTATTAAACTGGACGATTTCTTATTGATTGCAACTACTTTGTAAGTTTTGGAGCATCCTATCTATCATTTCAATCACGCTATCCATCTGAGCCATAAACATTTCCACTCGGGGATCCGAGGGGATTCCCCATGATGTCTGAATTGTTACCAGCTGAAGTTCTCTGTTGGTAGGTATAGTTGTCTCGATGGTTGTCTTTGTATTAGTTTTGGGCAGCATGTCGTATCTGTCATTGTCAGACCGAATATTTGTGGAGTACTCCATTGATCTTCTGTTAGGTTGTATGAGTTTTGTCACTGAATCTTATTTTTAGGAAAAAAAGGAAACTCGTCGTTCCCCACGGACGGCGCCAAACTGATGCGTTCAAAAATCGTCTTCCTGTGAGGTTGACCTGCAAAACAACTGTTAGACTGCCAATGACCACCTTTTTGGTAGCCGAAGGCACTCCGATGCTTAAGTCAGTAACTCTGTTGAAAGAATGAAGTAAATCTAGACAAAACTCAGTTAAAGTTGCATACCTTTGTCGAAAGTTCATTTTACCTTTTATAATGATCGTAGTTAACTCTCTTCGTGACTTAAGCATGTGAGGTGGAACAGAATGAGATGTTTCTGTAACAGTTTCATCCTTAATGGATATGCACTTGTGGAGGCGTAGGTCCCTCCACGACTCTTTCTTGGTGCAACGCTCTTTTCTTAATTAGAGAACATGTGACGGGTTTGAATTTGGGCTTTGATTCGTCTGGCCTGGACTCGAATCCTGCCTACGCTTCCTTAGAGGTAGGCCTATTATGGGCCTCTATAATTGTCCTCAATCCTTACTGGTTTTATAAGGTGGTCCAATGGATCGGACGTTGTATTTTTGTGATGGAACTTTATATCACATGTATGGTCGTGACAATCAGTCCATTTTGATGTATCATCAATAGATATAAGCAGGGATGATTGCACATTTGAGTCACACTTGAAAGAGTTCAAATTAGCACTAATCAAACAAGATGAAGATATCAAATTCTTCCATTCCACCGCTAAGTTAGACATAATCCATTAATTAGCATTGTCCTGGCAATAGACCATGGTACTTGGTGTAAATTTGAATTGCAAACATATTATCTAAAGTCTAAACTATGGCAATTTTTGGAATCATATAAGCTAGTGACTGTTAAGTATAATTAGCAAGTGATCAGTTTAATAACTAGATAGGTTGTTAGTCAGTTATGACAGTTGTTCATGTACTTGAGATGTCTATATAAACAATGTATGAAGTACATTTTATAAAAATGAATACAATAGAACTTTGGTTCACATATTCTCTTAGAAGTTAACATGGTATCAGAGCCTCTTCATTGCTCTTTTATTTTTTTCTTCTTTGTTTCAATTTTTCTCAGTAGTGTTAATGGCGAATTCAACTTCCTCAAATGTTGCGTCACTCACCAACTCTATCATGGCAGAGTCTAAACCAGTAATGTTTACTCATACCCTATCTGTCAAATTGGATGAACACAACTAGTATTGGCAACAATCAGAGGTCACAAACTTCAGAAGTTTATTGAAAATGCTTCATCTCCACCAAGATTTCTATCTACTGAAGATGAAGCACACAACAGTGTCAATCCGGAGTTTATCAATTGGGAACAGCAAGATCAACTACTTTTCTCATGGCTTCTTTCATCTATGACTGAATCATTACTCACAAGGTTAGTAGGTTGTGAAACATCTGAACATCTTTGGAAGATTCTTGAAACCTTATTCAATTCTCAAACTGTTGCCAAAATATCTCAGTTTCGGACTCAGTTACAGAACCTCAAGAAAGGAGATCTCTCCATTAATGGCTATCTGCTAAAAATAAAGTCCATCATTGATCAATTAGCATTTGTAGGGCATCCACTTTCTCCTAAAGATCACATTAATTCAATTTTTGATGGATTACCACAATCTTATGATACATTTGTGGTCAGATGCATATAGTGTAGCAGAGATTGAGTCATTTTTGCTTGCTCAAGAATCACGAATTGAAAGACATATGAAGGATCTTGATGTATCTAGTTCTGTAAATGTTGCTCACACTTCATACAAACCTTCTCCTAGATCTTTTGCTTCAAATCCACACACTTGGAGACCTAATTTCACTCATCCTCAGTTCATATTTCCATCCAATTCTTTCTCATTTAAAGGTGCAAGGTCCGGATCTGGGAGAGGTTTTAGGCCCTCTTCATCCTTTGGTCATCAATCTAATCGACCTCAATGTCAAATCTATGGCAAATTTGGGCATCTAGCATTCAAGTGCTATGACAGGTTTAACAATAGTGTTCCTAATCCATGGAGTTCTCCTCAGCAGACCTCATCTTCAGGCATGTCTTCTCAGCCAGCAAATCTACCACCTCGCAGTGTTTTCTCTGCTTCTTCCAGTCAATCTACTGATCCTAGTTGGGGAGTTGAATCGTCTCAGATGCAAACTTTTGTTGCTTCATCTACACCATCTAGTGTAGGTCCTGATCGTAGGTGGTATCATGATTCTGGGGCGACAAATCATTGCACTCCCTACACTCAGAACTTTACCTCTTTCGTTCCTTACCATGGCAATGAGCATCAATTTGTTGGGGATGGTACTGGATTACAGATCCAAAACATCGGTCAGTCTATTCTACAATCTTCAAATTCTTCAAGAATGTTGCTTCTTAAGAATGTTCTTCAAGTTCCTAAACTCACTAAAAACTTGTTAAGTGTGTCTAAGTTTGCAAGAGATAATGGTGTTTTTTTTTAATTTCACCCCGATCTATGTTTTGTTAAGGATCAGGTCACCAGCCATGTTTTGTTAAGGACCAGGTCACCAGCCAAATCCTCTAGGAAGGGAAGCTTAACAATGGTTTCTATGTCTTTCCATCCACATATCTTGCTACTCCAGAGTCAGACTCTTCCTGTTTCAATCCAAGATCTTCAGTCAATACAACTACTACAAATGCTTTTTCATCTTTGTCTCTTTGGCATGCTCGATTAGGTCACCCTTCATTGCCACTTGTTCAAAAGATTCTTACCAGATGTAATATTCTTGTTTCATATAAGAATGTTTTTTTATTTTTGTTCCTCATGTTGCTTAGGAAAAATATACAAATTTCCTTTTCCAAGTTCTTCTACTGTGTATAATACACCCTTAGAACTCATTCATACAGATCTATGGGGTCCTGCACCTAATGTTTCTTCCTCTAGTTACAAGTACTATATTCATTTTATTTATGCACATAGTCGTTTTACTTGGGTGTATCTTTTACAAAACAAAGCAGATGCTTATCCTACATTTCTTAAGTTCAAGTCACAGGTTGAATTGGAGTTTGGCCTTCTTATTAAATGTATCCAATCTGACTGGGGTGGGGAATACGGATCTTTTTCAAAATTTTTAGCTCAACATGGTGTCCTTCATCGCTTGGCTCGCCCCACAACCCATCAGCAAAATGGAGTTGCTGAGCGAAAGCATCGGCATATCATTTAGTCTGCCTTAACTCTCCTTGCTCATGCTTCTCTTCCCATGAAGTTCTGAGATGAAGCAATCAAGACATCAGTATATCTTCTTAATCGTGTTCCTTCATCTGTTCTAAATGGCTTATCTCCATATGAATCTATTTATCACAAGGTTCCTGATTATACTAATCTCAAGGTTTTTGGTTGCTCATGCTTTCCCAATATAAGACCATATAACTCTCATAAACTCCAATACAGGTCTGTTGAATGTACATTTCTTGGATATAGTCTACAACACAAAGGATATAAGTGTTTGTCTCCTACTGATCGCATCTATGTTTCCAGGGATGTTTTGTTTAATGAAAACTATTTTCCCCATAAAAAGTTGAGTCCTACTTCTCCCATGTCTACTCCTCCCTCTACTGCACCTACTCCTGCATATATCCCAACTTCCTTTTCCCCAATTCTGTTGTCCCTACTGACAATACTGCAACTTTACCTCATGCTTCTCCTTCTAGTCCGGTGGTTCCTTCCCCTAGTCCAGTGATACCTCCTTTATCCACTCAAAATATAAGCATTACATTGCCTCCTACTGCTCTTGGTCATCAGATGGTAACCAGATCTAAAGCAGGTGTATACAAACCCAAGGTGTTCATGGTTTCAGCTGAATCATCTAGCTTGAATGATGCCTTAAACACTCCTCATTGGCTTTCTGCTATGCAAGATGAGTATATGGCACTAATGCGCAATGATACTTGGTCACTGGTGGATCTTCCACATAACAAGTCCATTGATGGTTGTAAATGGATCTTCAAGATCAAAGAGAACTCAGATGGCACTATTCACAAATATAAAGCTCGCTTGGTAGCAAGGGAATTCAACAAGTTGCAGGTTTTGACTATGAAGAGACGTTTAGTCCTATTGTTAAACCCTCTACTATCCGAGTTGTACTCTCTGTTGTTGTTACGTATGCTTGGCCAGTGTTTCAATTGGATGTAAACAACACTTTTTTAAATGGAGACTTGCAAGAAGAGGTTTACATGATGCAACCTCCTGTGTTTATAGACCCTTCTCGTCCTAATGCAGTTTGCAAGCTCAACAAAGCTCTTTACGGTTTAAAACAGGCTCCTCGAGCTTGGTTTGACAAGTTGCGGCATACTCTTCTAACTTTTGGCTTTACATCTGCTAAATCAGACTCGTCACTCTTCATTCAACATTCTCCATCTCCTATTTTTATCTTGGTTTATGTTGATGACATTCTAGTCACTGGTTCAAGTTCTTCTGACATTTCTCAGTTGGTTCAGCAGCTGCATTCTCAGTTTTCTTTAAAAGATTTGGGAGTTGTTCATTATTTTCTTGGCATTCAAGTTCAACAAACTGCCAATGGTCTGTTCCTTTCTCAATCCAAGTACATTAATGATCTCTTTTGTCGTGCCAAGATGCAATTTGCTAATGGCTTACCAACACCTATGAGTGGTGGTGAAAAGTTGTTTGCTACGGGTAGTGATCCTGTCCAGAATGTTCAGCTATATCGGAGTATTGTTGGAGCTTTACAATATGTAACTATCACCCGACCAGAGATTGCATACTCAGTCAACCGCGTTTGCCAATTCATGAAACATCCTCTTGAGTCTCATTGGCGAGTGGTGAAACGAATCTTAAGGTATCTTAGAGCTACATCTACCTTTGGTCTTCATCTAGTACATGCTCCTTCTCTTCATTTATCTGGATAGTGTGATGCTGATTGGGCATCCGACCCAACTGATAGACGTTCCACTTCTAGTTATTGTGTATATTTGGGCTCTAATCTCATTTCGTAGTCCTCTAAAAAGCAAAGTACCGTATCTAGAAGTAGTACTGAGGCTGAATATCGGAGTTTAGCTTCTGTCATAGCTGAGTTAACATGGCTACGATCACTTTTCTCTGAGCTAAAGATTGTCTGTGCATCTCCTACTATCTGGTGTGATAACAAGAACACTGTCCTGCTGAGTGCAAATCTTGTTTTTCATTCCAGAACCAAACACATTGAATTAGATATCTACTTTGTGTGTGAGAAGCTTGCTCGTAAGATTATTACTGTCCATCACATTTCAGCAGCTGATCAGGTTGCTGACATTTTTACAAAGGCTCTTGGTACTTCCAAATTTTTGTTGCTGCGTAACAAACTAAGTATTGTTGATTGTTATACACTTAGTTTGAGGGGGGATGTTAAGTATAATTAGCAAATGATCAGTTTAGTAGCTAGATAGGTTGTTTGTTAGTCAGTTATGACAGTTGTTCATGTTCTTGAGATGTCTATATAAAAAATGTATGAAGTACATTTTATAAAAATGAATACAACAGAACTTTGGTTCACATCTTCTCTTAGAAGTTAACAGTGACGAACATCATATCCATCTCCTGGAACAATTATATTCCAAAGCCTACAATGTATTTTATTTTTATTTTTTTTAAATGCGTGTCGCTGGTGGGTATTAAATCAAAGACATGAGGTCAAACCACCACACTCTCAGCCAACTGATCGGACTACCCTTGGAAGAGCCTGCAATGTTTCAATCAGCAATCAGCATCAAGCATTCCCGCCCAAACGGTTTGAC
Organism: Berberis vulgaris; assembly: GCA_963556465.1. Classification (NCBI taxonomy): domain Eukaryota; kingdom Viridiplantae; phylum Streptophyta; class Magnoliopsida; order Ranunculales; family Berberidaceae; genus Berberis; species Berberis vulgaris. The sequence goes on from OY747135.1 coordinate 23,455,901, forward strand.
ACCAAAAAACCATTACAATAACTAACCGTTTATATCTCTCTTATTCCCTATACATTCCTACCTTCTTCAATATCACCTCTTGGGAAAAGGGTGTTTCAGCCTCAAAAGCCACATTTGAAAGGACTCACAAGTCTCTATAAAATATCAATCACTCACATCACTCTTCTTATACCATCTCCTCCATAGTGCAATTTGTTTCAATTATCATGTCTGCTTTTATGAGATCTGAAGAATTGAAATGGTTTTATGCCATCGATCGAAAGATTTTCTTGCGTTTAGTAGTGGACCTCCATCGTAACCCAGCTCAGTCCATGAGAGTCATTGCTCTCTGGTTGTGGATGGAAACAATGGGTCTCCCAAACATGGTACTAAAACAACTGAAGGTTAAGGATTCTGTGTTGAACTCTGCGACGGGGGAAGCCATTTCATGTATTGAGTACATGGAGGAGTCACAATATCAGTCGGAAAAATTGCCAACAACTTCGAGTATTTTGGGTAAAAAAATTTTGCTCAAGTTTTTTGATAAGACAAGAGATCAGGCCTTGGATGCTATATGGAATACTGTGAGTGAGGCGCTTAGCATAGCTTTTGAGGATGTTATTAAAGGTGCATAAAATATTTCACTCTGCAGAAAAGATGAAGAGGAGTCACTGTGATTTGGCGATGAGATGGGAACTCTGTTTGAAAATTTTCACTTGTGAGGAGACAATGAAATGGAAGAAAATGTCTGACAGGATGGGTTCCCCACTCTTTGGTGGATTTTATTTATTTATTTTTATATGGTGGTGTGGGATGGCTGTGGCGTTTGTATCTGTGAAAATCAGGGGAAGAAGATGATGGGAGAAAGGAGAAGCTGTGGAGAGGAGAGATTGGAGAAGAAATGGAAAAGTGAGTTGAAGAGATGCAGTGTTCTGAGTGGAGAAGAAAGAATGAATATTTGGGGAAGTGGGGGTGGTTGTTAGGAATTGAATGAATGTTTGGGGAGGAGGAAATTTAAAGTGTTTGGGTGGGATTCTTACATTTTAAGCTAAATTGATGTATCACTCCACATCTACCATTTGATTTTGTAATCAATGGTGGGAATGACTCCACATCTACCATTTGATTTTGTGATCAATGGTGGGAATGAAAGTCTCATGAACATGAGAATCACATGCCTTGGGGAATCAAGGAGTGAGATTTCCATGTTCATGGACTTTCATTCTCAACATTGATTACAAAATCAAATGGTGGATGTGGAGTGATACATCAATTTAGCCTAAAATGTAGGGTCCTCTCATGGATTTCCATGGCATAGGATTACATGCAACCAAACACATCCTTAGTTTTTTATTTTTATAATGGTTGTTGTGTGGGAAATAAAAGTGGGATGGGTGGTATGGGGCAACCTATTTGGTGGTGTTAAACAGTGTTTTCCATAAAACAATTAGATGGAATCAAAATCAGGTTTATCCCGTTCCAGTGCCCACCCCTAATGGATGCTCTAATTCTCTAATTGCTCGCAAACTATGGCAAACTCTATATGAAGTTTTCCTTTCAGTTTTTAGTCCTTATTTATTGATTTATTTGTTTAGTTGTTTATTGTGCTCCCATTTCACATTTCTTGCTTATCTTCAACGTTAGGTTGTACCATAGAGATTTAAGTTTCATTTACAGAAGATAACATAACAATAATACACTTACTCTGAGAGCAAAATTTCATTTATAGAAGATATCCAAGAAATCAAACTCTCTCTGGCAGTACAAACTGGGATAAATTAAATCCAAGAATTTCTACAAGGTGTTATAACAACATCAAAAACAGATACAGAGCTAAACTTGGCTTGTAAGAAACTCGCTGACTATATATGCATGCAAGCCAAGCAAAATGTGAAGCCTCTTTATTGTAGATGGGCATCACAATCTCTATAATTTAGTAACACGTACACATGGTACAACAATCAACCAAACTAAACAATGCATTTCTACTCGTCTATGAGCATATCCTAAAGTTTGCTGGCTTGTGGCAATATACTGAACAACATCAATAGTGAACAACATCAATAGTATCTGGAATGTGGGATTACCAATGTACAAAGTCAGGGTTGAACCCTACCGCCTCCCTGTAGATCATTTCCTTCATCTGCTCTTCTGTTAAGACTTGTTGCTCAAATTCAAATGAGAAAGACTCTGGGCAGACTGGTTCATCCGCTATATCGTGTAGTCTTTCAAGATAAGGATGAGCCAAAGCTTGTTCAACTGCAGCCATAAATAAATTTGACATTCAATTAAAGGCAACTACTAAAACAAGCAAAACAAACATACAAAGAATCAAATATAAAAATCTAGTTGTTGTGCTCAATAACTTGGATGGTGATTGGTGATTCATATCAGAGAGACAGAAATTTGGCACCAACCAGGATGAGAGTTTATGAAGCTGATGCAGTATAGTATTAGATAGCTAAAACAAGGCATGCATTAAATGGCATATATAAACACACAGACAAATACACTTACTGCATTATCTCCCATCTTGTTCATAAACGTGAAAATGACATCCTAACTCACCTTTCTGGTCTATTGGTCTCCTATTTGAGTGCACATATTTGCACATGCCTTCGATTTAATCACAATCTCTAGGTTGTTCATAGACGTGCCTGGAGTAATCTCCATATATAAGTGAGGATAAAATCATCACGCAATTGTATCTTGATTGCATATTTCCAAGTTATCTGGAAGATGGAACATAGCTAGGAAGGAGCTTTGAATTAAGTGAAACAGCACTGAAGTTTCTTAACACCCTAAGGGTATTGACATGATTGATCTAGTTTCAAAATAACTCAAGTCTATACTTAATTTTGCATCTCCATCCATGGGATCTATATTTCAATTTTTTTCAAAATGTTATCTCCTTTAGAGTAAAAATGTGCGCTGGTATGAACTCTTTCAATTCCAAATCAGTGAGATTACAGCAAATCACCCTCTCCACTGCACTATATTAACCACATTCCAAGTGGCAAATGCAAAATAGAGCATATCACCATGAGCTTGAAAGTAAAATCAACAAAATCAGGCAAGGTGATGATAACAATATGGAAAACTGTTGCATATATGGAAAAATTACCTGTAATTCTTTTGGTAGGGTCAAATGTCAGCATTTTCTCAATGAGATCAATGGCAACTGGATTGACGTGTGGGAACATACTTGCAAAAGACTTGCGAGGATGTTGTGGTAGTTGCTGGATATATCTTCTTGCATCTTCATTTCTTACAAACCCAAGCTCAGATTGAGTGGGTGTGCCAAGAAGCTGTAAGGTTGTAATATATGATAAGTGTCTTTCCAACGTAAAAATATCATCTACAATATGAAGCAGAAACTCATATAATTGCAATCCTTGAGTCATGAGTTCCATCTTACCTCTGTCAGTAAACGCATCTGATGCACATGATCCCTGCCAGCAAACAATGGCCTCCTATTCATTAATTCCATGAAGATACACCCCACAGACCACACATCAATTGCAGCAGTGTAATCTGTAGAGTTTAGCAACAACTCTGGTGCCCTGTACCATCTAGTGACAACATACTCTGTCATAAACTCATTCTCCGAAGTTGGACGAGCTAGACCAAAATCACAAATCTTGAGATCACAGTTAGAGTTCAACAACAAGTTGCTTGGTTTTAAATCTCTATGAATGACATTAGCAGAATGTATATATTTCAACCCGCGAAGGATTTGATACAGAAAGTACTGCACAAAACAATGACACAAATGTCAGTTATCACTCATTACTCAACTAGAGCTAGCTATCAGTGAGCAAATTGACTTTATTTTTTATTCAAGGACTTCTGTCAAAGTACCTGACTATGTTCTTCGGATAATTCTTGATTGGAACGAATTATCTGATGGAGATCAGTGTCCATTAGTTCGGTAGCAATATAGACATCAGAAAATGTGCTTCTTATAGGTGGTGGGATCACATCTCTTATAGCAATGACCTGTTTTATGCACAAAAAACCCAAATGAGATCAAAATGCATCACAGATAACTCCTTCATATTTAGTCATAATGTGATGATGCCCTCAACTCAAAGCTAAGCTTGTTACAAGCATTTCATGTTCCCACTATGACAAGCTAACTTAAATAAAGTTGTCAAAGTAGTTCTATCAAAAGAACATCTCATAACAAAACATGTAATGGTGATCATAATGTCGGTGATGAGCAAAAATACGGATAAGAAGAAATCTGGGATGAAACAAGTCAATTTCGCTTATAGTGTAAACTTTCAGTTAAGAACAGCAAGCAATTTTTATGTCATTACAAGTCTCCATTATCATTTGAAAAGGATCTTACTTGATATGAGTGCGATTCTCTTCAAAATTCGATTTGGTTCAATCAAACATATATTACATGACTTTATGTACACATTGACTCTAAAACACAAATACCTACTAGTCAAGATACAAATACTCACATTCTCATGGTCTAAATGGCGAAGAAGCTTAATCTCTCTCAGGGTTCGCTTGGCATCCATGTGATTATCAAACGCATTCGCTATCTTCTTGATCGCCACCATCTCATTAGTCTCCGAATTATACACCGAACTGCAATTAAAAAACTAATCACTTACAAGAATCAATTAAAATTTGATCCAATAAATTATGATCATCACTTACCACACAATTCCATACGCACCACGACCAATAGGCATTATAGGAGCTCGGTATTTGTTCGTGATCTCGAACAAATTACCGAAAATGTTATACTGAACGAACTTGCCTCCGTGAGTGGGAACAACCGGGAAATCGCTCATTTGCGATGCATTGTTGCTCATGTTGTTGTGTGGATGTGGAGCATCTGCCATGCCTGAATCTGCCGCAACTGCAGCTCCTCCTCCTCCACCTTGCATTCTAAATGTTCGATCAAATGCAAATGCAAATACTTCGTTGAGAAAAAATTGAATTCACTACGAAGTCGTCTTGTAGAGATGTTTTATGGACCAATTTTCAGTGAATTATATAGAGGTGGATTAATGGAGCTATTTCGGATAACGCGGTGAGGGAGGAGACAAGGGTTGAGATTGGCGCCGCCTGTAGATCTAACCGTCGAAATCAACGCGTTGTTGGTCAATGAATGCCTCCTCATCAAGTTTCTCTCCACTTTCTCTTCTTCTACCAAACCCAAATGTATAATTCTTGGCAGCTGCTGGGGTCGAAAAGACAATTTTGCCCCCCTTTAAACACCTTCTCCAATTAAAGAATGGGGCAAAATTGTATTTTCTCTCCCAAACTGCAGACCCAGGCCCTGTAGCATTATTCAACCCAAATTGTTGGCTTTTTTTTTTAATAAAAGATAAGAGCTTTGCTAGCTGTCGAGGAAACGAACCTCATTTCCCTTGCTGGTTTCCTCGCTCATTTCCTCGACATCTAGAATTTTTCAAAAGATAATGGTGTTGCCTTTTGTCTTCATTTGCGGTATTTTACTTTATTTAGCATTTTTATGTCTTAACAGAATAAACATGTGCTAATAAATAATGTTTGTTTGATATAAGCTTATCTCACAAATATTTTAATTGTGGTAATTTTACTTTTTACTATATTTGATAGCTCCTCATATGGCAGAATAATTTTTCAAAAACTGTCCTCTCCATTCTCCAAACCTAATTTGCATTGTTGACCATAGCTGTGAGTTATGGGACAAATGTTTACTAAAGTAACTTATTCAGTGATTACTACTACCAAACAAGTGGGAAGCATGTATTATTGACTTTAATTGATGGTCAAGGTCAAGAAGAAGAAGAAGAAATAATGAAGTTGCAATTGATGGATTAATTTGAATGTTTCATTATCCTTTATTCAAGTTATGAACAGTCATAATTAGATTAAATTAAGATTACATGTTCATTATGTACACAGTTCATTCATCGGCTCTATTTTAATAGCAGAATGGTACATATTAACAACAACAACAAAATAGCAAAATTGTTGGAAAAAAAATATATAAATGTTAACAAAACAGTCTCACACTACAAATGCGAACAACAGTGACAATCAGTTGTACAATGATCCTCTTTTGAGTACATCAATTTAAAAAGAACCCGTCTAACTGTCGAGGAAACCAGCGAGGGAGGAGGTGCAACCCTCTATCCCCTTCGGGATGCGCAAAGGGAATTGGAAGGCATGCATCCCAAGGGAAATGGAGGGTTGCACCCCCCTCCCTCGCTGATTTCCTCGCCAGTTAGAATTTCTGATCTAAAAAATTGAAAATAGTATACAGATACACTGTTCTTTGTAGTTGGATGTAGAAGTAAATGACAACGCGTGCTACAGAAGTACAAATAATGCACGGGGGAAGAAGAAATATATGAAGACTTAAAAGAAGTCAAGTCGTGACTTTCCCTCTGGACATGTAAGGAACCATATCAGAGAGTGAGTCCAATTATGAGCTAAACAAGTGGTCAACCATTCCAGCATGTTCAAACCTTCAATTATGGTGTGTAAGATCTTAACTTTAAATGCTCATCTGACCCACTAAGTTCATCTCCGCCTGGTTTGCAATGAGAAGAGAGTAAGCATGTTTTGACATGTATAAAGTCCCTCCTGCATCCAAAGACAGTACATATAGCATGTATAATTTCTCCATTGGAAACTTCCAGCATTGAAAACCAAAACTTGATAGGATAATTGGCTTGCAGACTTGGGAGTAAAATAGGGTTATTGAACTGATTGGTAAGCTTTTACACATTTGACAACACTAACTTGAGCCATTCGTGCCTACTTCAAGGCCCGCGTGAGACAATGTGAGTCATGCTAGTATTGTTGGAGTTTGTATAACAAATAACCAACATTAAAGAGAAAATATGTGTATTTTGTACTTGAAAACAAAAGATGTGTCTTTTGCAATTGAAAACAAAATATATGTCTTTTGATTAAGAAATAATGTGTCTGATCAACACATCATTTTGTTCTCTATATATTGAAGAGAAAAATAAGTTTTTCAAACACATTAATTTTCTAGAGTTATTCATTCTTCTTCGCTTCTAAGAGAGATTGCATTCAGTAAATTCGCCAGAGTCAACACCCTTGTGCTACGGTGTTGGTATTAGATAGTTGAATCATGGTAATTAGACGCCTAAAGAATTACAGCACCGAGTAGGGGCGAATTATGTCTATAGGACATAGCGTATCCGCTAGCCTCTATCTACAAATCAAGACGTACCAACTTCGCCAATTCAAGATAGTGATTTCGCAAGCCTCTATCTGCAATACAAGTTAGTAGATTTATTTATTTTGTTTGATTTTGTTGTAATCAATTTATAATACAAATAATATTTGTATTGTTACATTATTTATTTCAAACAAATTTATACATTATTCTTATTGTTCTCCAACAATCTATAGACAGAAATATGGAACAATCAGTTAATGGTGTCAAACCCCATGTTGAGAAACCAGACAAGTTCAAAGGTATGGATTTCAAACGCTGACAACAAAAGATGTTGTTCTATTTAACAACCTTGAACCTTGCTCATGTTGTCAAGGAAGATGTTCATGTCACTGAAGGAGATGATATTTCCACATATTAGTTTAATGCAATTGATGCATGGAAACATAGTGAGTTTTTATGCAGGAACTATATCCTAAACAGTCTCGATGATACGTTGTATGATGTGTATAGATCATACAAAACAACAAAAGAACTTTGGGATTCTCTAGAGAATAAATATAAAATTGAAGATGTTGGTTCAAAGAAGTTTATCATTAAAAAAATGTTAAAGTACCAAATGATAGACTCGAAGACTGTTGTGAACCAAGTGGAGGAACTCCAGATTATGATTCTAGAACTTGCTTCAGAGGGAATGGAATTGCCACACCAATTTGCAGTCGAGGCTGTCATTGAGAAATTGCCTCTATCTTGGAACGATTTTAAGATTCATCTCAAATATAAGAATACTGATATGACAATGGAGGATTTGGTTATCAAATTAAGGGTTCAAGAAGATCACCGCAAGAGTGAGGGAATGAACACTTCTGAGTTCGACGCCAAAGCCAATATTGTTGAGGATGGAAACAAGTCCAAACCTAAGTACAAAATTCAGAAAAAGAAAAACAAGTATGATGGAAAACGTCCACACTCACATGCACTTGCTCCAAAAGGGAAGAATTTCAAACAAATTAAAGGTGCATGTTGGGTATGTGGAAAGCATGGACATAAGGCACAAGATTGTCGCCACAATAAGGAGAATCCTACTACAAACAATAAAACCCAAGCCAAAATTGATGAAGACGTTGTTGGTGTTGTTTCTGAAGTCAATATGATGACAGATAGTAAAGATTGGTGGGTTGACACTGGTGCAACAAGACACATATGTGGAAATCAAAATATGTTTGTCACCTACACTCCTATCAATGGTGAAGAAAATGTGTTCATGGGCAATGCATCTACTACAAGTGTTGCTGGCAAAGGGAAAGTAGTCTTGAAATTTACATCTGGCAAGGACCTTACCCTGATAGATGTATTGCATGTTCCTCAAATTACTAAAAATCTTGTGTCTGGTCCTGTTCTAAGCCAAAAAGGCTTTAAACTTGTATTTGAATCTGATAAGTTCGTTCTCACTAAAGGGGGAACATTTGTTGGAAAATGCTACTTGACTTAAAGCATTATTACATTACTTTCATAGATGATTACAGTAAGTATTATTATGTTTATCTACTACATACCAAAGATGATGTTTTGAATATGTTCAAGACATATAAGGCTGAAGTCGAAAATCAATTAAACAAGAAAATCAAAATTCTAAGATCAGATAGAGGAAGAGAATATGACTCCAATGCCTTTATAGAATTTTGTGCTTCACATGGAATTATTCATCAAACGACTGCACCATACACTCCCCAACAAAATGGGGTTGCGGAGCATAAAAACATAACTTTGAAAAATATGATTATTTCCATGTTAAATAGTTCTGGGTTGTCATTAAAAATGTGGGGTGAAACCTTGCTTACTACAAACACCATCTTGAATAGAATCCCACCAAAGAAAAGTGATCAAACTCCATATGAAAAATGAAACAAAAGACAACCAACCTATAAAATACTGAAAGTGTGGGGTTGTCTAGCAAAAGTTCAAGTGCCACTTCCAAAAAGGGTTAAACTTGGACCTAAATCGGTTGACTGTGTGTTTATTGGATATGCCAATAATAGTGCAGCATACCGATTTCTAGTCATTAAATCGAAAATTTCAGATATTCATACAAATATTATCATTGAGTCCAATGATGCTGAATTTTTTGAGAATATCTTTCCTTACAATGATAAGCTTACTGGAAATAAAAGAAAGGCACATGCTTTTCATCATGATAATGATGCTTCATCATCCGATGTTCAAGATAAAGACTTGGAACTGAATGAGTCTACACCGGTTGTCCAAGAACAACAAGTAGATCCAAGGAGAGGGAAAAGAGTCAAGATTGCTAAAGATTTTGGACCTGACTTTTTAACGTTTCTCACTGAAGGTGAACCGCAAACCTACAAAGCAGCTATCACCTCTCCTGGATCTATTTATTGGAAAGAAGCAATAAATAGTGAAATTGATTCTATTTTAAAAAACCATACGTGGGAATTAGTAGATTTACCTCCAGGTTGTAAGCCAATAGGTTACAAATGGATTTTTAAAAGAAAATTAAAGTCTGATGGTACAATAGAAAAATATAAGGCTCGTCTAGTAGCCAAGGGATATTGTAAAAAACAATGGCTAGATTTCTTTGACACTTACTCACCAGTGATTAGAATTACATCCATTAGGATGCTAATTGCAATTGCTTCTGTTTACAATTTGGAGATACACCAAATGGATATAAAAACAACATTTTTAAATGGTAAATTAGATGAAGAAATCTATATGGATCAGCCCGAAAGTTTTGTGGCAAAAGGTCAAGAGAAAAAGGTTTGTAAGCTTGTAAAGTCTCTTTATGGACTTAAACAAGCACCTAAACAATGACATGAAAAGTTTGATCATACAATGATATCACATGGATTTCGGATCAATGAATGTGATAAATGTGTTTACATCAAACAATTTGACAATGGTTCTATTGTCTTTATATGCTTGTATGTTGATGACATGTTCATCATGGGACCAAACTTGGATACCATAAACCCAACTAAGAAATTATTGAACTCGAGTTTTGATATGAAAGATATGGGTAAAGTTGATGTAGTTTTGGGAATAAGAATTCTAAGAAATAATGATGGCTACATACTTACCCAATCACATTATGTGGAAACAATTTTGCAAAAATTTGGTCATTTTGATAGCAAACCGGTTAAAACACATTATGATCCAAGTTGCCATCTCAAGAAGAATAAGGGAAAAAAATTTATCTCGATTGGAATACTCGCATATCATTGGGACACTATAATACATTACAAATTGTATTAGACGGGATATTGCTTACTCAGTAAATAGATTAGCTAGATATACTATCAAACCATCCAATGACCATTGGGTAGCTTTGGTAAGAGTATTGCGATACTTGAAGTTCACAATCAACTATGGATTACATTATGCAAAATATCCTCCATTTTTTAAAGGATATACGGATGCTAATTGGATATCAGTAAAACTGCAAAATTCACAAGTAGATATGTATTTACACTTGGTGGGGTAGCAGTGTCGTGGAAATCACAAAAACAAACGTGTATAACACGGTCCACAATGCAATTTGAATTTATAGCCTTAGATCAGATTGCTGATGAAGCAGATTGGCTGAGAAATTTTTTAGAAGATATTCTGTTATGGCCTCAACCTATGACTACTATATGTATTCACTGTGATTGCATGGTTGTCATTGCGCGAGCGAAAAATAACATTTACAATGGCAAGTCTAAACACATAAGACGGCGACATAACAAAATAAAACAATTGCTCAAAACTGGGATCATTTCAATTGACTATGTGAAGTCAAAGGAGAATTTTGTGGATCAACTTACAAAGGATATACCAAAAAAGCAAGTGTTAAAATTATCGAGGGGAATGGGCTTAAAGCCAATCCAATTAGGAGTATACCTGGTGGAAATCTAACATAGCCAAATGAAATTTCAAGGCCTAGGTTCAAAAGGGCAAACTAGTTAGGTGAAACTCAAAGAATAGAGTGTACACACTTACTCATTCCTATGATAAGAAATGTATACTACCTGTGATGGTCAGGGTGAATATTTATTTATTCTTAATGACACTAATCTCTTGATAGATAAGTTGAATACAACAGGGTATTAATAATCTAAGTGTCACCTATATGGGAGTAAATGTAGGGTCGCATTTATGAGAATGATATGCCTAAATTTTCTAAAGCTCTCACGAATCCGAGATTTGTTCAAGACCAAAATGAACACAACCGTATGAATTGAAAAATGTGAAGATATAATATGTGTGATGCTCATTGTCTTGATTATTTAAACATAGTGAACAGTTCAATGTCTCCTATACACACTGCGTCATCGGTAAATCCGATAAGTATTCATTAAGGAATGTTCAAGTCCAAAAGACACATCTCCCGATGCATATTATGTCTAAGTTTCTCTCCAAAAGACAACTTTGTATATTTACTATACAAATGTGGGGTATTGTTGGAGTTTGTATAACAAATAACCAACATTAAAGAGAAAATATGTGTCATTTGCACTTGAAGACAAAAGATGTGTCTTTTGATTTAAGAAATGATGTTTCTGATCAACACACCCTTTTGTTCTCTATATATTGAAGAGAAAAAAAAGTTTTTCAAACACATTAATTTTCTAGAGTTATTCATTCTTCTTCACTTCTGAGGGAGATTGCATTCGATAAATTCGCCAAAACCAACACCCTTTGTGCTACGGTGTTGGTATTAGATAGTTGAATCCTGGTAGTCAGACGCCTAAAGAACTACAACACCGAGTAGGGGCAAATTCTATCTATAGGACATAGCGTATCCGCTAGCCTCTATCTACAAATCAAGACGTACCAACTTCGCCAATTCAAGATAGTTATTTCGCAAGCCTTTATCTGCAATACAAGTTAGTAAATTTATTTATTTGATTTAATTTTGTTGTAATTAATTTATAATACAAATAGTATTTATATTGTTACATTATTTATTTCAAACAAATTTATACATTTTTTTTATTGTTCTCCAACAAGTATGATATACATTATGGCTTACTTTCCCATGGGACAATAACTCAGAATTTTACCCTACTCATCGGACCCACTACTCACTCATTCAGTGCCATGAAGAGAAATAAGTCATATTTGCATTTTATGGGAAACTTCAGCATTGAAAACGAACTTGATCCTCTGTGATAGAGGATAGTATGCAGCTCTTGCCAATAGGTTGCATAGTTGGAGTAAAAAGTGGGCTGTTAGCCTGTTACTAGGTAGAATTTTCATAAAGAAAAAAAAAAAAAAAAAAAAAAAAAAAAAAAAGGGGTAGAATTTTCACACCTTTGACTACAAAATGTGCATGATTCATGTTAATCAATATGAACCTCATATTTTCTAAAGTATGAAGTTAAAGCAACAAGGACACCTGTGAAAATTAAAAGAAAGGTTTCAACTTTGAAGCAATGTCACACTGCTTGCGAGGGTGATCATATATCACGTCATTCCCTTGAGATGCAATAAATACGTTAATTTGAATCGCCACTCAAACATGAATGGAATGAATGTAAAAGGCTCTATGATGTGTCCAGTAAAACCTTGATTTACTAGAACTGAATGGAAGAAACACTGCGTCGGATAGAAATATGAATTAAGATCTTGACTGTGATCGGTCTTTAACAGCTTGACAGTAGATGAATGTCCTGAAACATTGCCCATTTAGATGCATGGTGTAATTTTGGAGAATAATGCTCTATGTTCATGGTTATGGCACGTGATTGTATCCAAGAAGGATAATCATGAGCACATATCGCTACCATTTGATGATACATGAAATATCATGGCCATACACGTGGTTCAAGTGTCACGCCCCGATTTTCGAAGAAAACGAAAATTTCAAAATTCACGTAGGATTATCCGTTTCCCCAAAAGTCGGGACGTGAAATTCAATAACAACAGAAACATTTAGCAGCAATGACAAAAATATAGTTCAGAAAATATGAACAAACTAAAATTTATAACAAAACTCTAACCAGGAAAAACTGACGTTGCTAGCCCCACTAGCGAAACTCCAGTAACGCTGCTCAAAAGTCGCTAAACCTGAAAAGCTAATCGGCTACATTTCCAAAGGAATGTACCCAAGAAGCAAAAGCTCACTTGGGTCAGCAATAAAGCTGGTGTGAGAAATCTTCATCCCAAAATCAATAAAATCGCACATGATAAACATCAAGCTAAACACAAACAATACACAAACACACCAACAGGTAGTTCCTCAATGAGGCAAAGGTGTCACGCAAGAAAACACAGTCCAAAGAATTTAGTTCCTCATCGAGGCCATCATATCATCCCAATTAAGTAAAAATACATTTACTTATACTTACCCTATAGAAGTCAACTATGGCAAGTCTGACCTGCAGAAAAATTAGTGGACTTGCCATCCTGCATGAAAATGATTAAAAACCAATATAAACGTAATCTATTCATTTTTATTTGAATCTGTTTCATCTTTTAACGGATTGATCACTTAGACGATACCACATTCGCACCACCTCCGTGCCGAACATACATGCCCGTATGCCTCTCTCATATAAAGGAGGACTACTCCGTCATCCATGCCTAAGTGGGGACATCACATACAGACATGCATCGCGGATACCCCTAACTATATGAGTACCAAAAGCCACCCTTTGACGGATCAATATCAAAGCCTATTTTAGGCATAACAATTCACCACATTTTCGCAAGACTAACCCGAATGTTATTTTAGTTTCTCTAGTAAGAAATGGGTGCCCCAACTCCGCAAGACGACCCTCTGATCATTTAGTTTCTCTAGTAAGAGAGGGAAAATAATAAACAAAAGAGGTGTGGTAGTTCTAAGTGATACAAGTCCAAGTGGTTTATATTTTCAGAAATTAAGGTTTACCAATATCATTTATTTTTGATATTTCAAAATTCATCCACGATGACATTTTGTCATTTCTGAATTGATTCACAATCGTATCCACCCACATTTTTGGGGAAACATAGCATATTCATAAATCATGCTCTATAACAACATGGCAATCAAATCACTCCTTGATTCAAATATCCAAATTCTTCATAATGCATAAACAAGTCAATATGCATAATAATACAAATCTCCAAATTTATCACAATGCATTAATATTCATCAACCATTCACATCTCAAGCATCACTGTTAACTTATAATAACTGTAGTTTAAACAAGCCAAACAAATCCATATCTAATAGCCTTTCTTAAACACTGATTTCTGTCTTACAGTGCCTTAATAAGAAATATGACATTCAATTAAGCAAAACATAATACAATTGAGTTCTGTTTCTGATAAACTCCATGAAAGGTCACTATTGAGAACCCCAAACTTGAATTATATTATCTAATTATACTTCCTAAGAAACCAAAAATACAAACTATTCAAATGTATTACAAGTAATTTTCATAGTATTCTTTCCCGTCTTTAACAAAAGCCTTGAACCTAAGTTTCCCTTAATAAGTATAACTTCACCCTTGTTTGTGTACAAATGCATATAATAGAAACAAATAGAAGAAGAGCAACCAACCCGATATCAAGAGCACCCAGTTTCGCCACTAATCAAACCCAAACCCAAAATCAAAATCCAAAAACTATACCTAAACTCACTAATAATTATCTGTAGTTTCAAACCCACCAATCCAATTTCCTCTTGTTCTACTAAATCTTGTCCTAAGGTACCCAAACAATGCCCGAAACAATAAGCTAGCATGGTTTGCCAAACTATGTCAGGTCTAACTAAGAAGGGGGAAAATACCCTTTTCAAACAACTATGTTCCCATCCCAAAACAGTCAAACAAATAACCTTACCAACAACACCAAAATGAACAAGTTGTCCTAGCCGGATAGCTTGACCAATCATCATTCAAATGTACATAACTCTCACGTTAGAACCCCAAATTGCATACCGTTCGGGGCAAAGTAAAGTAGACACCAAGAGGTTTCTAACCATAGAAGGCATACCCCATGATTATGTCTATAACAATACAGATTTTACAAACAAAGCAGACCATCTGTCAGCTTTCGGCTGATTTACCTATTGCCACTCATATGAGTATATCTTCCTATACATAACTCTGATTATGATACCGTAAGATCCTTTGAAAACTAGACTCAAACAGAAAACTTTTGGTGTATAGCATGATACTGTACTTACTCAAAACCGCATATAGAAACCTACACAAAATCAGTCCAGCTACAAGCACAAGAACAATAAACAATGCAAGATGATTTAAGATGATGCCACGCCCTAAGATCGTTATAGATTATCGCTGAGTTATCTAATATCTAATTTGATTCTTCAGATGTAGACTTTTTGGTCCTACCTTTGTTTTGCTCCCTGTATCGAGGCAGGTTACCAGTTTCTGGTAAATATACCAACTCACAGGGATGCTTATGCATTCAAACTGAGATGCTATTTCACAATTAAGCAAAAGTTGTTTACCAACCCATGATTATGGCTCTGACTAGTAATATGAAACCATCTCACCAGCTTTGTTTGGCCAAACACCAATTCCAATCCTAAAAGAGTACATGTCTTAAAGATTAAGCTTATTGAATCAACACTTCAAAACAATAAAAGAAAAGTTTCATACAGAAGAATATCAATAACCATGCTTTGTTCAAACACACAGTGAAATGCCATATTACTTTTCTTCCTAACATGTTGGCAAACATCTCCCAAGCTTTCTTTTGGGCTTCCTTACCAAATAATGAGGCAGATCTGGTCATAGCCTCTGGCTACCCAGATGAAACTCAAACAAGGAATTCAGTATATAAAGTGTCCACCTCAACTTTTATGTACAAGTCAAATAAAGCTGATTGAATACTTATAATGCACCATACAAACTCTTTGTACTCTTTGTCCACCTTTATGGTAGTAGTCCCTGTATGGTTTTTGTAGAGAAAGTCATTTTGATAATATAAGGTTGATTTAGAACTCAAACCTGTTTTTATGTATGAATAATCTATATATTTGACAGAAGCAAAGCTTCGTGCACTTAACCCATTCAATTCAAGATGCCATCCAACCAATAAACAACACAAAAACCATTGACATCAACATGAAGCAACTGAAAAATAATTAAGAGATTAAATTAGCCAATCCCATCATAAGTCAAGGCTTCAAAACAACAATAACTGGTTTTCTCTCTCTTTGTTCTTTTATCAAATTTCAAAAAGGTAACAATACAAAAGAGAAGAACAAAAAAAAAGGGATTGATCTGTCTATAATCGATGCTACACTTCAGTATTCATGAGGGAACTCTCTAGTCTCTTTGTGAGGTTTGAAATACGATAGATAGATACCAAGCAATTAGACAGTATACTAATAATTGCACACATAATATTAAGTAACAATTTCATACAAAGATCTAAAAAGGAAAATGAAGAAAACTCACAGTAAGAGTGGAAGAGATGAAGAAACTCACATCAAAATCCTCCTCCAATTCTTCCCACGCCTTGGACCCCAACGTCCATGCTTCATCCGCCATTACCCATCGCCACCATCGAAGAAGAAAACGCAAAGGAGGGAAGGAGAAAGAAGAAAAGAGGAAGAACTTGTTCTGTTGCACAAGAGAAAAAAGAAGGAATGGTTTTTGTTTATATAGTGTGGGTAGCTATTCGCCCCCACTAACATTCTGAGAGCACCCGCCCTTTAACTCACCAAATAAAACCCTAAATTTCGAAATTCACATTCAATTAAATGTAACCCTATTTTATTTAATTCAAAATAAAATAAATTAGTTTTATGAAATTCAAGGGTGTTACATCAAGTCACCATAAATGCTGGAGAGTTGTTACGAAGACTTAAGTCATCATAATATTGATGAACCGTTACGAAGGAGATGGAGGGAATCACTCCCATCTCAATGAAGGAGGAGATCGTTACAATAAACGTCCCCCCTTCGTTGTGCCAACCGAGCTTAAGTCAGATACACAACTAAATGCAGTCATCAATTCACTCATTATATAAGGTAAAGATAAAGGTATGAACATGAACTCAAATGGACTCAATTTGCTCTCAACTCGATTCGAGAAGAGGTCGATTCGACTATCCTATCTACACGATGCAACTTTAACTAAGTTTTGTACAGATTTAATTCATTTTTCCAACAGAGTTTCTGACTTAAGCATTGGAGTGCCTTCGGCCACCAAAGAGGTGGTCATTGGCAGTCTAACAGTGGTTTTGTAGGTCAAACTCACATGAGGACGATTTTTGGATGCATCAGTTTGGCGTTGTCCATGGGGAACGACAAATTTCCTTAAACAAAAGCCTAAGCTTGATCACAATTGAGCAACAAGACGGGAGAATATTACGCTCATCCAAAGTCGTTTCCAATGTCAATGGTAACTAATGATACACCAAAACGGTCACGTCCCTGAGCCATACACGTGTCATGATGAATTCGAGGAATTACGGGTCCCAGCGCCAGCCGAACACTAATCCGGCCCAAGCGGTTCTAAGCACGTCCAATATAGTCCGCTAAACGGACCCGAACTCTTACAGCTTGCTAAGCCCACGTGTCTTACAACTATTTTCAATACCCGTAAGCCCTACTAAGGCAAGTATCTCAAGGATCAACTTCGGACGAGCAATTACACCAGCTTTTCACTTTCGACTAGGAAGCAAATACTAGAGTACATATCACGTAGGGAAACTTCCTCTTACGGGTTACCTTCTGATAGTGAACTATCTCCCGCGTATCTAGGAACACATGGCTAAAATGGAACTTCCCTTCTACAACACGACTCTTAATTAGAAAAGGATCTTCACGAAGATCTCCTTCCTAAACTACGCTCTCGATGGCATGGTCGAACCAGGACTCCTGTACTATAAATAAGACATGAGGTTGGTAAGCTAATGTATGCTACAAATTCCCTGGTTACATTTGACTTTAGCATTGGAGTGTCACCAGCCACCACAACGGGTGTTCGTGGCTCACGTTCGTTACTTGTGTCGGTCAACAGGACTAGGTCAAAACAGGAAGCGAAAAATGACTGTATCAGTTTGGTGTCGTCCGTGGGGACGACAAAGTTCCTAGCCTTTCACTAACACCATCTCCCTTCGAAATACAAAGAGATAGTGACCATAAGATCACGCAACAATGGAGAACAAAGGGACACATCAAACGCTCCGGCCGGCGCTGTACCGCCGCTTTCACCGGTTCTGGTTATGCATGGGCAGCAGACTCACAGCCTCACGCTGACATCAGCAACGACGGACCCCAGGATAGATATGTTGTCATTTCAAATACAGCAGATAGCCAGAGCGGTGGAGGCACTCGCCCGACAAAACCCTCCACCTGCTAATAGAGACCAGAAGCAGGGCGGGTCTCCATCTCCGGAGGACGTCAAAAAGCAAGCACAGGAGAGTCAAGCCCCCGCTAGTTCCCATTGGACTAAAAAAGGATGCACGGTTAACGCAGAGCCGACCGCCAAAGCAGAGAAGCTCGAACCTCAGAACCCCCTCCATAGAGGGGGCACACGACCCAGACATGTTGTACCGTCTCTCTGCCCCACCATTCGTGGATTGTATTATGAATGAGGCCCTTCCGAAGAAGTTCACTCCTCCGAAGCTCGACTTTTACGACGGAACCACTAACCCATTCAACCACCTGCGCCATTACTAGCATGTAATGGCCCTCAAAGAAGGATCTGAATCAGTGATGTGCATGACTTTTCCCACTAGCTTGAAGAAGTCAGTACTAACATGGTTCCACAACCTCCCGCTGAGATCGATCGACTCCTTCAAGACGCTGGCAAATGAGTTCCTGACGTGATTCGTCGGGAGTCAGCATTTTTGAAAATGCCCACATTACATACTCTCTCTAAGGCAGAGATCCAATGAGACGCTTAGAGAGTATGTCACTCGCTTCAACAACGAGTTGACACTCGTTAACAGATGCAGTGACGACACAGCCGTGACAGCCTTCACCGCGGGCCTAAAAGAAGGAAAGTTCTACGAAGACCTTACCTTGGAACCCCCTTTAGACATGACGGAGCTCCACAAAAGCGCCCAGAAGCACATTACCTTAGAGGAGTTGAGGACCGTAAAGAGTGAAACTGAATGTGGGAAGAATCCCTCCGCCCCGAAGAACAAGAAGGAGTGAAAGTGACGCGATGATGAAGAAATGGACAAAAGGAAGCGTAGTGACAACAAGTCAGACCCTAGCCGGTCTAGCTAGAAAAAGCATTCAACTACGTTGGATCCAGTGACACCCCTCAATTCTAGCCTGTCGGACGTACTAAACTCCATAAAAAAACTTGGAAGATCTGAAGTGGCCCCCGAAGCAGCGCGGAGACCCTTCCAAGCATGACAACAACAAATACTGCTCGTACCACAAGGAAGACAACCATTATACCAACGACTGCAAGAGTCTGAGGTATGAGATTGAGTATTGGATCCGCAAAGGCAAGCTAAAAAAATTCTTGAACTTTGAGAAACGACCAAAACAATCCAGATAGCAGGGGGAGTCAGTCAAAGAAATAGAGAAGGAGACTCCGGGCATAATCTATGTCTTTCATGGAGTCGAACCGAGTGAAGACCAGTCACACAAGTCCCGCAAGCGGACTCTACTAGAAATGCAGACACAACTCGCGGACGAGGACATACACATTTTCTATTCAAGGATTCAAAGCCCCACTCCCACCTTGACCTTTATGGACAAGGACCTCGAAGGAGTTCGAGCGCCGCACAACAACGCCCTAGTCATCTCAGTTTCCATCGCAAGGTGGGAAGTAAAGAGAGCTCTGATAGACACAATGAGCTCATTCAATGTCCTGTTTTACAATGAGTTCCGCAATATGGACCTCAAATAGGAGAACCTAACGTCTTCAAACTACCTGTTGATTGGATTCAGCGGAGAGAAATGTTTCTCAATCGGGAAAATAAGGTTAGCAGTAGTAGCAGGAGAACCACAACTGAGAAAGGTCTTGTTTCTAGACTTCATGGTAGTAGACGCACCGTCTACCTACAACCTTATCTTGGGAAGACCATGGCTCCACCAGATGGAAGCAGTAGTCTCTACCTTTCACCAGTGCATTAAGTACACCGCTAACCACTCTAAATGAACGATACGTGGAGACCAACCTACAACACAAGGCTGCCATTACGCTGCACTGAAATAGATAGAATGTTCCAAACCCACGAGGCAAACAGAAATACAACCCCCCCCCCCCGACATTCCGTTTGCGAGGAGATTAACACCCTTACAAGGTTTACTCTCCAGTAACCTCTTTAAACGTCGGCGAATCTCAACAGTCAACTGAGAACACCAACAATCCACAAGGGTCGTCCGAATTCACTTCAGCGCTAGGATCAATTTATCTCCATCAAAAGTCAGTTTATGTCAGGTTTTTATTTCCCTTTCCATAGTCAATGTAGAGTTTTAGTTCTTAAGGACTTGTGTGATTTGCAATCATTTAAGAAATAAAGAAAGAATTACGAAGACAAACTCTATTGATTACTGGAAAGATGTAACTACGTGAAGAGATCAGAAGAAAGCAAAGGTATTCGAAGTAGGCCATGTGAGCTCTCCGGTGCAAGCTATATGCAAGCAACAACAAAGATATCCGAATAAACATCGCTCGACCCCTTCCCAAGATCAAGGACAACGCGACAGAGAGGGCTGAAAGCATAGAGTAGTTGATTGCTCCGTCTAATCACCTCAAAAATGCGACCCGCTAACAGCGATACAGACCTTACAACGGACGACTGACGTCATCAAAAGACATCCTACCTACTTGTAGATTTCCTCAAATGGCTTTCAGCCCCTTGGGGGAGGTGGAAGAAGGTAGATGAGGATGGTCGCAAGTGACGAAGCAGTCACGGTCTCACAATGCTACATGCACGGTACCCGGGGTGACTGAGAGATACCACCCCCGAAAGCATCGCGTGTCAGCTAACACTTCGATCAGCCATAAGTTAGTAGCGGGAACTACGTACATGCAGACGCAACAACACAAGGTAACACTGAGGCTCCTCCCTTGGGAGGAAATATGTACTACTTGTCCGAAATATGAGAAGAAATTACGAGATCTCAGCAGATCAACTACGTGCCCACCTAGAACAGGTGACCACGCATAACAATGGTTATCACCGTGCCCGATCAGTGCAAATGTCAGAACATTTGAAGACTCATGTGATGGAGATCTCCCTTCAGCGTTTGAAAACCCCAAAGCATTTCTTTCAAGCAAGAACATTAGAGGAGATATGCTCTGCAAAAGATAGTGCCTACAACGATTGGAAACACCATTATATAGACATGATGGTTCATCAAATGGGCGCTTCAGCATTAAAGGTCAGCATTGAATACCGTATGGGAAACGAGGAGACGACGGTTCCCAAGGAAACTGAGCAGACCACGTTCGTCCAATTAATGGCGATGCATGCAACCCCATCAATTGAAAAGGAGTAACCGATACTCAACCGTCTCGCAGTGTGCCATACATGTGCCACTGTGTGATCTACGTCGTACAAGTAGCGCAATCATATAGGAAACCCTAGCCCTTCCTCTATGGGCCCATGGACTCAGCCTATTATTCAAACAATATTTTGCCACATGCCTGACACGAGTACTAGAAATCCTCATCAACTCTGACACCCGGCTCACACCTACAGATCACTAGTTGATTTAAGGTAATTTTGTCCACACAATGCACCAGGCTGGTGGACGTAGGTTCGCATGCCCTCTAGCAGACAAAACCTCTTTCCAACCAAGAAAGCTTAGTCAGCCGAGGCTGATGACGATGGCTTATGGTTCATCCCGACACCTAGTCCGCTTAGCATGTATCCCGATGGTTTAGGAAGTAGGAGTCTAACCAGCAATATCACACCTGGTAACGACGATTCGCCAGGGATCATCGACCCCTTCGCGGTCAATGTTCGCCGAACCCGATCAGGTAAGCTTAGCTGGTGACAATTGGCAACGAAAGCTTCTGATCAAAGCCCAGACTTGTAGCCTCCACTGCACAGGCGTAGATGGTTTGGAAGGCGGGAGCCTAGTCTGTCCCGAACTGATTTTGATGGCTCCCCGCAGGACCACTGCTTTTCAGCGTGGCCGCCAAATTACAAAGCCCAGACTTGTAATCCCCACTGTGTGGACGTAGATAGTTTGGAAGGCGGGAGCCTAGTTAGTCCCGAACTGATTTCGACGGCTCGTCGCGGGACCATTGTTTTCATCTTGGCTGCCGAATTACCAACCTTGGACTTGTAGCCCCCACTGCGCGAGTGTAGATAGTTTAGAAGGTGGAAATCTAGTTAGTCCCGAACTGATTTCGACGGCTTGCCATGGGACCACTGCTTTTTAGCGTGGTTGCCGAAAACCCCCAAATTTGTGGCTTGATGCTCACAGGTGTAGATGATTTGGAAGGTGGGAGCCTAGTCGATCCCGAACTGATTCTGACGGTTGGCCACAGGGCCACTGCTTTTCAGCCTGGTCATCAAACCCCTTCGTCTCGAACTTGTAACCCCCACCGCGTGGGTATAGATGGTTCAAAAGGTGTATGACTAGTCAGTCTTTGACTGATGTCGACGACTCACCACAGGATCACTGCTCTTGAGCATGGTCGCCAAATCCTTATTACCCGAACCTGTAGTCCACTCTAATCAGACATAGATGGTTCGAAAGGTGGGAGCCCCAAGCAGCTCGCCACGCGACCACCGCTATCCCTCATCACAGCAGTCGCAAAGATAAATCCCAGCTCAGTCAGTGTCTTCACGCTCAAACATACTGGCATTCTATTATCAGCAAAGGCCACTCACGCTGACACATAGATCGTCCAGCTAGTGCCCGGATAGATGCTACATAGAATGTCAACTCAAGCTTATGATGCTTGACTCGATACAAACGTTCCAACGCGTATGCTCGACTATTGCAACTCGCCTATCGCAGCGGTTACAGCCAACAAATCAGACAATCAAGATTAGCCTCCAGCAACTTACCTTAAGGACAAGACACAACAACCGTCGGCTAAACTGTCTGCGACATGCCAACTATCAGACATGACTATGCAACAATGACTCTGAGTCATTTGCAGCACAAACGGTCATGCTCTTAGCAGCAGACAAACCATTCGACTTCCTATCAATCCAACCAGCCTATGCCAAAGTAAGACGAAAAGGCGAAACAGAGAACGCACAATAGGGACAACAAATACAAAACAAGTACAGAGCGCAGTCAAGATAAAATTGTTTTCATTAATAGACAAAACAACATGGGTACAAGTACACAAAGTTTGCTCCCAATCAGGAGAGTGTACAAAAACAGAAGAGCTAAGCTTGACAGAGGAAGGGGCAGGGGTCACGTCTATACACGCCATGGCTTGAGCATCAGGGTCCAAACAACCCTCTTCGTCTGACGTCGCAAAGGCAACGGACAAGTCTACATACGACACCTTCTTATATCGGCCAAAACCCATTCCGGATGCTCCTCCTTTATCAGCGCTAGCAACTCCAACCTGTCGTGTATGACCCAGCAAAACTCGTACTTGACGTGTTCCTGCAGAACCTCTTCCTCTCACGCCTTCGCGTTAGCAAGTTCATGCTCCAACTTGCCAGTTAACGCATCAACCTGAGACTACTCTGTAGCCAAACTGCTCTTCACAGCACTGAGCTCGTGTGTCTCCAATTTGAGCTGGTCATCGGCCTTCCTCGCCTCCCGAGCATTGAACTCCACATCGGACTCTAATTGTTGGTTTTAAGTAGCTCAGTCAGCCTCCTTCAAAGCATTCTCTTCAGCGAGAGACCACGGTACATAATGTGCCTCAGCCACTGCTTCCTGCGTGACCTCCATGTCTTGGCAGGGCCGGTCCATTTCAAGCTTGAATCTGTCTCTCAAGGACACCGCCTCCACTAGATCACGCTCAAGGGCTTCCAGATGAACCTCTAAGTCTCAGCAACCACAGCTGATTGCTCCGATCTCTTCTCTTCAACCTGCTTCCTCAGCCGCTCAATTTCATAGAGCGTGTCGGAATACAACACGTGCATGTGCGAGAAGACACGCTCCATGGTGTGCACCCTCTCACGAGCTGCCTCGACTTTTGTTCCAGCAACGACCACCTGGCTCAAGTGAGACATACCCAACATAAGGTACTTTAAATCCTTATCCATACGCCCTTCTAGCGTATCATCCTCGGGTTTTGGCGCGTAATCCATCAGCCAGCTATGACGCCTACTTATATGCTTCCACGAAGCATACTCCATGTCAACCTCCCGATGCCAAACCTAGATTCTCATCTTTATTAAGTCTGGTGCAAAGACGTTGATCCGCGCATCCAGATAAAGCTCCCCCGAATCAGGAATTACTTCGGCACCACCCTTCGAAGTCACAACTGTTCCCAGGCTCTCCTCCGCAACTTTTCCCTTGTCATGAACAACCGACCCTTTAATGCGAGATGGCTTAATAGGATCCGGATGAAGAGGAGGAAGCGAGTTATCAAAAAAAACCCTCAAACACCTCGAGTTGTGGCCTGGAACAAGACAGTGAACAATGCGGACTACAAGAAACTTGGCTTGTGCCACCATGGCCACTATCAGACAGCACACCAGCATGATAGTCAGGCTCCAGAACCTCAAGTGAATCTTCACGGGAACCTTCTACCGGAACAGTCCCGCGCGAATCAACATCGGCAAAGGCCGCCATTGCAACCACTCACTCAAAGCTTCTGCTTGCGCAACACTAAGATTCGACATGTCGTTGACCCCTAAAAATCGCAGGTAGTCTTTTTCCTAGCCAGATACATCGGCCTCCGCCCTGACAGGCCGATCAGACACACGTTCTTCACTTACTAGAGCGGGTCGTGTTGAAAATAACACAGTCCTGATGCAAGACCTCTTTGAACTCACGAATGAGGCAAACGTCTCATACGGCTCCTCCGCATCGGACAACACAGGAGCTTTGGCTCCGGCGGCCTTCCTCTTCCTAGAAGGGGCCCCATTTTCAAGCTTAACTCACGATGTTCGGTAAAGAGTGGGGGCACGTGCCAGTTGTCCCACAGCCCATTGTGAACGAAGTTGGGAACGCATATAACATCCACCACGTTCCTTATTGAAAAACCACGGAACGTCTCCATAATATTTTGCTCCTCTAGGGTAAGGAAAGTTGTGGGAAACTATCCTGTTAAGAAGCACGAGGAACAATTAGCACGCAATCAAGCAGAGCGAAACCAGAAGAAAAAGCTTTACTTACGGAGTAGTTTGAACTTTCGCTCGAGCGAACGACCCTTGAATTGGAAGTACTTTGAATATGCAGGGGCTAAGAAGAAATACTTCTGCCAAAACTTGAAGTCATCTAGCAGATTCATGAAGTAGGTTGGCGATGTCATCTTACAGACGACGATACTCTTCAACCGAGGAGAAATCAGCAATTGGATCACTCGTGGAGTCACGCAGACACCAGCTTTCTTCACCCTAATCAGAATAAGAAGGATGTTTTGGTATCCATTAGGACCTAGCTGGGTTGGAGGAATCCCAAGGAAATCCAGGAATTCCCAAATCACATCTAGAACGGGAAAGCATACTTCGGTTTGAAGCATCCTCCGGTGCAAGCAGATGAACCTCGCCGCTAGCGACATTGGCATCTAGTCACCCTTCATAACCAACAATGGCAGGTCCTCAAGGACCCCAAACTTCATACGGATTTCAGCAAGACCGGGTTCATAACGCAACATGTCTTCAAAAAACTCAAGGCCTCTGGCCAAGGTTGCGTCATCAAAAAGGTTTTGTTGAGCCATTGAAGAAGACGAACACTCTTTTTAATCAGAAGATGAACATAACAATATCTTCAAAAGCAAAGAAAATAGAAGGGTCAGACTCTGCACAACAGATGACCTAAATAAGGATTAGGTTCCCGCCTTTTTTCCACTAAATCGATGCACGTTCAATAAATGCAGCGCGCGGCTCAAGCAACAATTCAGACTCAATCATCATGAGTGGCGTATCTTTTCAAGAGATGACTTAGCGAAACGATGTGACAACCTACTAATTCGGGGGGAGTAGCTGACAATACACCAAAATGGTCACGTCCCTAAGCCATACACATGCCATGATGATCCCGAGGAATTACGGGCCCCAACGTCAGCCCAACATTGATCCAGCTCAAGCGATTCTAAGCACGTCGGATACAGTTTGCTAAACGGACCCAAACTCTTACAGCTTGCTAAGCCCACGCGTCTCACAACTATCCTCAATACAAGTAAGACCTACTAAGGCAAATATCTCAAGGATCAGCTTCAGACAGGCAATTACAAAAGCTTTCCACTTTCGACTAGGAAGCAAATACTAGAGTACATATCACGCAGAGAAACTTCCTCTTACGGGTTACCCTCTAATAGGGAACTATCTCCCGCGTATCAAGGTGCACAAGGCTAACATGGAACTTCCCTCCTAAAGCACGACTCCTAATTAGAAAATGATCTCCACGAAAATCTTCTTCCTAAACTACGCCCTTGATGGCCTAGTCGAACTAGGACTTCTGCACTATAAATAAGACATGAGGTTGGTAAACTAAGGTACGCTACAAATTCCTTGTTTACAACATTACACCTTCCTCAGATCCCTATCTGACTTTAGCATTGAAAATCCATCAGACATCACAAGGGTGGTCCGTGGCTCACGTGCGTTACTTGTGCAGGTCAGCAGGACTAGGTCAAAGCAAGGAGCAGAAAATGACTGCATCAGTAACAAAAATTTTAATAATCTATTTTGGTTAAAATGACTAAAATTGTGTACTGTGAGTTAAACAGGCAATCCAGGTACATCTGGATATAATGACGCATAACTAAAATAGATTATATCCAGATGTACCTGGATTGCCTGTTTAACTCACAGTACACGATTTTAGTCATTTTAACCAATAGATTATTAAAATTTTTGTTACTGATGCAGTCATTTTCCGCTCCTTGCTTTGACCTAGTCCTGTTGACCTGCACAAGTAATGCACGTGAGCCACTAGCAGAGTTGGTAAAGGCGTTGCTTAAAAATCCTCATCTCGTGGGTTCGAACTTGGCTGGCAACATTATTATTAGTTTAAAGTTTTGTTGGTTGTTTTTGTCTTTAACAGGTTCACAGGCCTGCATGTCCAAGAGCCTGAATGGAAAACGAACCCGGAGTACAGGCTCGAATAGAAGCTACCCGTGGAGGACGAACTTGAAAAAAAAGGAGTCTGGAGGATGAACCCGGAGTACGGGGTCGGATAGAAGCTAGCCCATGGAAGGAATCCGGAGAATGAGTCTGGAGGACGTGCCCAAGTAGAACCTAGCCCGTGGATAATGAACTCAAGTGAAGTACAAGCTCCGATAGAAGCTAGCTC
The DNA here is from genome assembly GCA_963556465.1 of Berberis vulgaris. NCBI lineage: Eukaryota > Viridiplantae > Streptophyta > Magnoliopsida > Ranunculales > Berberidaceae > Berberis > Berberis vulgaris. The sequence continues at coordinate 23,483,378 of OY747135.1, forward strand.
GTGTAGGACGAACCTGTATGAAAAAGGAATTCGGAGAACGAGTTCAGAGGATAGACCCGAGTAGAAGCTAGCCCATGGAGCACGAATCTGAATGAAAAACGAACCCGGAGAACGAGTCTGGACGATGAACTCGAATAAAAAAAGGCGAACCCGAATGAAAAAAATGAATTCGACTAGAAGCTGGCCCAAATGAAAACGAGCCCGACATGGACAGGAGACATATCCAATAGGCTCGAGTAGAATCAGGTCCAATAGGAGACAAATTCAACAAGGATCAGGTCCGCATGCTCAACTCAAGACTAGTCAAACTGACTTCATTTGGATCGGACTCATGCAGCTGACTACGAAGATTACTTCACCTTAAATGCAACTGACTACAATGTCACAAACGGCCTTAGGTCTGAACTCACGGAATTCACCTGGTAACGGACTCGTGTAGTCTACTACGATATAACATTTGGTTAGAACTCACAAAGTCTGAGTACAACAACTCGTCACAAATAAAAGCTTCGTCTAGTCAGAATTCATGCAGCCCGAATCCGATGATTTCATTTCATCTGGTTCGAACTCACGCAATCCGACCCCGATGTCTTGTCACACTGACTTCAAAGAATAAATAAATAAAAAAACCCTCATTAACAAGTTAATGGTCACGCAAGCGAGCCCACTAACTAAGGGGTGAGTAGCTGATGATACATGAAATTGTCACTTGATCAATGTCATACACGTGGCTCAAGTCCTCCAGCCGTTACGAAGGCTTAAGTCATCATAAATATTGATGGACCATTACGAAGGAGATGGAGGAAATCACTCTCATCTCGATGAAGGAGGAGACGTTACAATAAACGTCCCTCTTCATTGCACCAACCGAGCTTAAGTCGCATACACAACTGAATGCAGTCATCAATTCACTCATTATATAAGGTAAAAAGAAAGGTATAAACAGGAACTCAATTGGCTCTCAACTCGATTCGAGGAAATGTTGATTCGACTTTCCTATCTACACGATGCAACTTTAACTAGTTTGTCCAGATTTACTTCCTTCTTCCAACAAAGCTACTGAATTAAGCATCGGAGTGCCTTCGACCACCAAAAGGTTGGTCCATGGTAGTTGATATTCACATAATTATTACATAATATACCTCATAACTTATGTTTGTTAGTGTTTCGAATAGTGTATTTTAGTTTAATTATTCTATTTTTGTAGGATTTGTAGTTTAAATGACAAGAGTGCATTAGCGTGGCGAATTTGGAAATTCATAGGCAAATTGACGAAATGGAGCGGGAGACACTCAAGCCAAAGAAATCAAATAAAGGAATTTAGTTTTGAATTTTGGTGGTACAAATAACTAGTATGGATGAACATAGCCAAACCCACCTTTCAAGGGGTGGGACTCATTTGTTTGAAATTAGGCTTCCAAATTCTATTGGGTTTCCAAATTCCATTGGGGTTCAAATTGGATTGGGTTTTTCCATTTGTATTGGGTATTGGGTTTCTAATTAGGCCCAATGATGGTTTTCTCTTTACCACAAATACAGCAACAATAGCCAGTTTGGAGAAGGTTTTTGTTTTGGTTTTTAACACAAATAGGACAGCAGCCAATTGGGAGGAAGTTTAAGTTTTTTTGGCTGGAACAAAAATGCAGCAGCAGAGGAGAAGGTGCTGTCTAGCACAACAAAGAAGAACGCAGCGGCAACGACGACGCAGCAGTGCTGTCCAGAACGCAGCAGCAGCGACGACGCAGCAGCAGCGATGACGTCGTCCAGCAGGGTGCGCATCGCTAATCAACCACGCGCCGCCATGCCGATGAAGCTCCACGCCGCTGTTGTTGTCCTCACCTTCGCCATGTGTCACTAAACTCCACGCAAGGTGAAGAAACGAACTCCTAGATGTAACACATTTAATTGGTATTTGATTCGTTTTATGCTTTCACGATGAATAATGGTGTTTATGATTCTCACTTTTATTTAATATAGGAATTTATGTTATTTTAGTGACAAAGATTTCATAAATTTCTTCGTAGATTATTATTCCGGTGGTTGTCGTTTTCTTCTCCATATAAGTTTAGTCACGTTTTTCTTATGTGTGAAATTTTTAAGGACCAATTGATTCCGGTAGGTTAGTTATATGTGATCGTCTTTTATTACGATATTGTCTCCAGATATATCGTAAGTTTAGGATATCACATATGACCAACCTTTGTGCTTTCTAGAAAATGTGAAATCTAAAATCCATTCACATTAGGATATATTAATGCATTAAAGACTATTTTTCCAATTATATTGTTTGGGATGTGAAACACGTAATCGAGTCATCATAATGAATCAATACTAGTTGGCGCGTGAAATCTAGGAGGGATTCTTGGAACCTTGTGACTTCTCCAAACTTGATTTTTATTAAACTAAATTTAATTTCATATTTTAAAATTGCTAAAATTTCTTACATTTAGTTTCGCGTAGTTTTTCTTCCTTGACCTTGTTTTGTAGATCGTTTTTCCTCGTGGGATCGACACCCCAATCTTTACTCTAATTGACCGCGTGTACTGTTTGGCGTAATCAAATTTTGGCGCCGTTGCCGGGGAACAATCGTCATTCTACAAGGAAGGTTTCTGGTATTATCTTTCTTGCTTATTGTTTTATTTTATTTTATTCTATTCTATTTTTAGGTTTTAGGTCCAGTTTAATTTTTATTTTTATGTTTATTTTATTTTATTTCTAAAAAAAAAACAAAAAAAAGACATTGGGGGAGTGAGTTGGAATAGAGACCACTTAGGGAGACTAATTAGGATCTCAAATTTAGAACACCCACAAATTCACATTGAGGCCAAATTAAGTTCTACTTCTAATTCTAACACCATGAGTAATCACGAAGATGACCATGTTCGGTCGCTAAAGGACTATCTCCACCCCACGCGCACTGCTACTCCATCATGTATCATGTTTGCACCAAGTACACCAAAGCTAGATTTTAAGCCGGGTGTGATACAATTATTACCCACTTTTCATGGCCTAGAGAGTGAGAATCCTTATGTTCACATTAGGGAATTCGAGGAAGTTGTGGCCACTTTTCACAACAAAGTTGAGGCTGTAGACTCGGTTAGACTAAGGTTTTTTCCTTTTTCCCTTAAGGAAAAAGCAAAGCCACTTTTCACAACAAAGTTGAGGCTGTAGACTCGGTTAGAACTAAGGTTTTTTCCTTTTTCCCTTAAGGAAAAAGCAAAGAGTTGGCTATACTCTTTGCGACCAAGGTCTATAGGTTCGTGGGAGGAGATGACCCAAGCATTTTTTAATAAATACTTTCCTCACCACAAAACCAACGGTCTAAAGAGACAGATTTCTACCTTCACCCAAAAGAATAGCGAGACATTATATCAAGCATGGGAAAGGTTCAAGGATCTTTTGAATAAATGCCCACACCATGGGTATGAGAGTTGGCGCTTAGTCAGTTATTTTTATGAGGGGCTCACCAGTAGAGAACGTCAGTTCGCTGAGATGATGTGTAATAGAGATTTTTTGAAAAAGGACCCTGACGAGGCCATTGAGTACCTGAATGACTTGGCTGAAAAGGCTCATACTTGGGCTGGTCCAAGTGCTACTGAGAGCACGGATAGAACATGCCCAGCTGGAGTTTACCAACTTAGGGAAGAGGATACTTAGAGCCCAACTGGATAGAGTAACTAAGGAGTTAGAGGCACTTAAGACCAAGGATGGTAGGCCCACACATACTGTTGCCAGAGTTGAGCTACAGGACGCCTATTTTATATGCGGGGGAGTTGAACACTTCGCACAGGATTGCCCAACCTTGACTGAGATGAGAGGGGTTTATGAGGAACAATATAACGCCTTAGGGATGTACAAGAAGCCTTATTCACCATTCTCTAACACTTACAATTCTGGCTGGAGAGATCACCCTAACTTTGGCTGGAGGTTCGAGGCAGACCAACCTACACACTCATAGGCACAACCACCTAGGGCATACTCTACACCTCCATACAATGCGCAATCTAACAGAAGTTCCTTATCAGACACATTACATGCATTTATAGAGGCACAAGGCAAAACTAATCAAACTTTTGAGGTTGCATTGACACAATTGGCAGAAGAGAACAAGGAGATCAAAAGCTAGATAACCAAGCTGACAAGTTCATTAACAGTACAAGAGCGGGGCCAATTTTCGTCACAGCCTCAAGCAAATCCGAAGGGCCAACTTATGGCACAAACCTCTACTTCAGACTCTCAGGATGTCAAAGAGGTTAATGCCATCGCTACTCGGAGTGGTAAGATTTTAGATAAGTCAAGCTCGTCCACAACTATAGGCACCTCCCCAAGTGCAAAGGAGAGCATCCCTGAGGATGAGCCCAACAAGAACATTCCAGTTTCAGTTCCTTTTCCTCAAGCACTACGACCTACTGGAAAGAAATCGGAAATGCATGGTGAGATTTTAAAACACTTGAAACAGATTAAAATTAATTTACCTTTGTTGCATGTGATTAAACAGATACCAACTTATGCGAGGGTCATCAAGGATCTATGCACTATTAAGAGGAAACATCATGTCAAGAAGACTGCCTTCTTGACAAAATAGGTAAGCGCGGTGATTGAGCAGAGGACACCACCCAAGTACAAAGATCCAGGGTGTCCTACAGTCACCTGCCAGATTGGGACTCATGAGTTCGGCCAAGCCTTGTTGGATTTAGGGGCAAGTGTAAATCTGATGTCATATTCTATTTACTTGCAACTGGGTCTAGGAGAGATTAAACCCACATCCGTGGTACTACAATTGGCCGATAGATCGGTTAAGAAGCCAAAAGGAATAGTCGAGGATGTCTTGCTTCAGATTGATAAGTTTTACTATCCCGTCGACTTTCTTATTTTAGATACTCATTCTGCGGTTAATATGGAGTCTACAGTTCTGATTATTTTAGGTAGACCTTTTCTTGCCACAGTTAACGCTCTTATCAATTGCAGGAACGGTCTAATGAAGCTGTCTTTTGGGAACATGACTCTGGAGGTCGACATATTCAATATTAGCAAGCAACCACGTGATGATGATGAGTGTCATCATACCTACATGATAGACACACTGATATCAGAGGAGGCGCTCCTGAGCGCAGATTCTGAAACCTTAGAGTACCTCCTTTCTATTTCTGATTTTGAGAATTCACTTTATCCTGACAATGCTTTTGATATTTCTGTTGTTTCAGGGTTAAAGGATAAAGGAGTGCGACAATGGCAACCATGCTTTGAGGAGTTGCCAAAGGAAAGAAAGAAACCACAACCATCCACCGTGGAAACTCTGAAAGTTGACCTAGCTCCACTTCCTGAGGGACTTAAACATGCATTCCTTGGACCAGGTGATACCTTTCCTGTTATTATTTCTTCCGTGCTTGATAGCTCATAAGAAGAAGAATTGATTAATATGTTACGTGAGCACAAATCTACATTAGGTTGGACTATAGCTGACATTAAAGGTATTAGCCCCTTAATATGTTCCCATAGGATCCACTTAGAAGAAGGAGCTAACCCCCGTAGAGATCCTCAAAGACGACTTAACCCTACTATGAAAGAGGTGGTGAAAAAGGAAGTTTTAAAATTATTAAATGCAGGCATCATTTATCCCATCTCTGATAGCAAGTGGGTTAGTCCAACTCAAGTAGTTCCCAAGAAATCGGGAATAACAGTGGTGACTAATGATGAGGGGGTGATTGTTCCTACTAAGGTAGTTAAAGGGTGGCGCATGTGCATTGATTATAGGAAACTTAATTCTACCACCCGCAAGGATCACTTCCCACTTCCATTCATAGACCAAATCTTAGAGCGAGTAGCTGGTCATTCTTTCTATTGCTTTCTAGATGGGTATTCAGGATATTATCAGATTGAGATTGCATTAGAGGATCAGGATAAGACTACTTTCATATGTCCTTTTGGTACTTATGTTTTTCGGCATATGCCATTTGGTTTGTGTAATGCACCGGCTACTTTTCAGCGATGCATGATGAGTATTTTTAGTGACATGGTTGAAAAATATATGGAAGTTTTCATAGATGATTTGACTGTTTTTGGTGATTCCTTTGATTCATGTTTACTTCACTTGATGGTTGTTTTAAGTAGATGTGAAGAGAAGGGTCTGGTGCTTAATTGGGAAAAATGTCATTTCATGGTTTCCTATGGAATAGTTCTGGGACACATAGTTTCTAATAAAGGAATCAAGGTTGACAAAGCTAAAATTGAATTGATTTCTAAATTACCTACACCTAAAAGTATCAAGGATGTGAGATCATTTCTAGCGCACGCGGGTTTTTATAGGAGGTTCATACATAATTTTTCTGCCATCTCTAGACCATTAAGCAGCCTACTGGTCAAAGATGTCGTGTTCCAATAGACACAAGAGTGTGAGGACGCCTTCTGAAAACTCATTGATAGGCTCACCTCTGCCCCCATCATGTAGCCACCTGATTGGACTTTACCATTTGAGATAATGTGTGATGCAAACAACTATTCTGTGTTGGCAGTCTTGGGACAACGAAGGGAAGGGAAGCCATTTGTTGTTTACTATGCTAGTCGAACACTTAATGATGCTCAAAAGAATTATTCGACTACTGAAAAAGAGTTGCTAGCTGTAGTTTTTGCTTTAGATAAATTTCGTGCTTATTTGATTGGTACACCTGTCACTGTTTTTACTGACCATGCGGCTCTTAAGTTCCTTCTTTTTAAAAAGGATGCTAAGGCAAGATTGATTAGGTGGATTTTAGTTCTGCATGAATTTGATCTAACTATAAAAGATAAGAAGGGGGTCGAGAATGTTGTGGCGGATCACTTGTCTCGTTTGGAGTTCAGTGAGTTTGCCAATGGCCCACCCATCTGTGATGACTTTCTTGATGAACACCTATTCGCCGTCACTCAAGTACCATGGTATGCACACATTGTTAATTACTTGGTTTCCGGCGAAGTTCCATCATCATGGAGTGCTCAAGATAAGCGCAAATTTTTTGTCGAGGTACGAAATTTTTATTGGGATGATCCTTATCTATATAAGTATTGCCCCGACCAAATCATGAGGCGTTGTATCCCTGAAGGTGAGATTGAAAGTGTCTTACATTTTTGTCATACTGCAGCTTGTGGAGGCCATTTTTCTATGAAAAAGACCGCTGCAAAAATTTTACAGTCTGGATTATATTGGCCTACATTGTTTAAGGACACTAACAATTATTGTCGTTCTTGTGATAGATGCCAGAAGTTAGGTGCACTGTCCCGGAGACACATGATGCCCCTTAACCCCATCCCAGTCATTGAGATATTTGATTGTTGGGGGATTGATTTTATGGGACCTTTTCCACCTTCGTTTGGATATTTGTTTATTTTGCTTGCAGTGGACTATGTGTCCAAATGGGTTGAGGCTGTGGCGTGCCGAAACAATGACAACAACACTGTTGTCAAGTTTATCAAAGAACACATTTTATCCCATTTCGGTACACCACGAGCCATTATTAGTGATCAGGGGGCTCATTTATGTAATTGCTCTTTTGGAGCTTTGATGCGCAGGTATGGAGTTCATCACAAGGTTGCCAATGCCTATCATCCGCAAACAAATGACCAAGCTGAGTTGGCAAATTGAGAAGTAAAACAAATCTTGGAGAAGGTGGTGAATCCTGATAGGAAGGATTGGTCCTTGCACCTTCCTGATGCACTTTGGGCTTACCGTACCGCTTATAAGACAATTCTCGAGATGTCTCCATATCGGCTTATATATGGAAAAACCTGTCATTTACCTGTTGAGTTAGAACATCGTGCTTATTGGGCCGTAAAAATCACTAAATTTGATATCAATGATGCAGGTATTCAGCAAAAACTTCAGTTAGCTGAAATTGAGGAGTTGCGGAATGATACCTATGACAATTCCCGAATATACAAGGCGAAGATGAAAGCTGCTCATGATAAGAAAGTTCTGAGGAAACATTTCGAGCCCAACCAACGAGTCTATCTCTATGACTCACGACTTCATCTTCATCCTGGCAAGCTAAGATCGAGATGGACGGACCCATTCATGGTAAAACAAGTTTTTCCCAATGGGTCCATAGAAATTGAAGATCCAACAGATGGGAGAGTATTTAGAGTAAATGGGCAACGTTTGAAGCACTATGTAGAGCGAGTAGAGGTGCCAGAAGAGATCTCTCTGGTTGCCCCTGTCTACTTGATTTGATGTTTTCCACCCTATCTTTAGTTTAGGTTTTTATTTTTATTTTTATTTTTCATTTATTATTTTTTTATTTTTTTTAGTTTAGTTTAGGTTTTTGCTTTTATGTTTTGCTTTTAGTGTTTCAGGTTATTTTAGGTGTTGCTACTGGAGTCACTCGGAGCCCTTCATCCCATATGTTCCTTTCTCCCGTCGGTATGATTTTCTTATATTTTGGTGACTGTGAGGACATTGTCTATTTGAAATTGGTAAAGCTTCACCATGGTAATATCACTCTAACCCTCCTCTTTTCTTTTTACTTCATTTGTCATGATTATTATTTTATACATTGAGGACAATGTTTGGTTTAGGTTTGGGGGTGTAGTTTATTAGATTTTTTGTGCAATTTTCAAAAATCTTTGAGCTTAAAACATATTTTACAATTAAACCAAGTCATTTTTGTGTTCTACTCAATCTCCATTGAATACTTAGATGATTACGGTAATTGTGCAAACTCTTTATGAAAATGCATTCGAAATCTGAACTCTTGGTGAATTTAAAAAAAAAAAAAAAAAGTGAAAAAAAGGGTTTTGAGTCTTTTTTTAATTTTAGAGAATATTTTTGTTGCCTTTAATTTTGAGAAAACACATACTAACACGTGTCACATAGTTATATTAGTAGAAAACATGATATTTTATATTATCCTTATGTTAGATGTATTTCGTGAGACTTTTCAACTCGACTATTGGTGCACTATAAGCCAAGTCAACATGATTTGAAGTTGATTAGTGAGATATTGAACTAGAAAACCTTAGAATAATAGTGGAGACTTAACCCTTGTGAGTTTTGAGTCATTCTTTATTTCTTGAGGGTTATTAATTACACTCTAATTTTTCTTGAGTCCGCATTATTTCATTGATGATCTCATTATTTTTGATTTTCTTATTGATTGCTTTAAGAATGACATAAAAATTGAATCTTTACACTAGAACTTCTTGCTTTATTTAGTTGAGATGTCCTAGTACTAACTAGAACTTATGAAGTGATATAGGCATTTCTTTCTTTAAACCATTTTTTAGCCTTTTAGCCTACCCAATAATAAATATCCATTTGCAGCCCTTTGAGCCTTTAAATAGCCTTCTCTTTGTTATCCTCATTCCCAATACCTACTCCAATCAATGAGTAATATCTCTATTATTTTATCCTTACCCAGTTTTCTAAGAATGTATACGGTGAGATATATTTATGGAATGGGCAAATAAAAAGAGTTGAAAATAGATATTTTATGCGCCCTCAAAGTAAAAGTGCTGGATTGTATCAACGGGGAAAAACATACAAAAAAAAAAGTTGAAAAAAGTTGAAAAAAAAGGGGTTGAATAAACAAAAAAAAAAGTTGCAGAAGAAAATAATGAAGAAAAAGTTAATGGTGTACAACATTGATTTGTTCTTCAATGCCCTATGTGTTTATTCAAGGGTGTAGCCATTCTCAGAAAATTCTTGTATCCTTTTTGTCCATTATTGTTTGCCATAATCCAGGCCCCATTATAACCTAATAAAGACCTAATTGATCTTAAGTGAAAGTTGGTTTAATAGATGTGGAGATTGAATAGGCAAGAACTATGGTGTTTGATTCAACATTCTCAAAAGTAATCAATATTCCTGTCCATGAGATCATATTCATTTAGCTCTTTGAAAATTCCGTTTTTCATGATGATTATATGTGAGACGTTTGCATTTTCCATAATTTATATCATTTTCCTCACATATAAACTGAGTGCCCGATCTCTGAGTGTTTTATTTCTGAGTGACATGAGAGATTTGTGGTCGAATCGTACTTTCTAAAGGTTATCTCGTCACATCTTTACTATGAGACGAAGAGTTATGTTGATAAGGTTTCTCACACACACACTTCGAGTTGAGAATGATTATGAAATTTATTTAACCTTTAGATACTATTAAATTATTGTACTCTATTGATATACTATTGTGACATTTTTAGTTTGTTGTTTTTCTTGAATTTTAAGCAATTAGAAAATTACTCTAAGGAAAACAAAGGAGAATGCCCATGTTTTTGCATTATGTTTTTAGAAAATAGATTTTGTTTTATTGAGTCAGTAATGTTTGGGGGTAACATTTATGGAAACCTTCACGAGACTATAACTCGTCCACTAGAGGTAATCTAGAGGTTTAAAGTCTTGTTGCACGTTAAGGTAAGTGCAACCGTGATTCCTACGAAAGTGAGTTAAGATTTTATTCTTAATTTTGTTTTGCTCGAGGACTAGCAAAATATAGGCTTGGGGGTATTTGATATTCACATAATTATTACATAATATACCTCCTAACTTATGTTTGTTAGTGTTTCGAATAGTGTATTTTAGTTTAATTATTTTATTTTTGTAGAATTTGGAGTTTACATGACAAAAGTGCATTAGCGTGGCGAATTTGGAAATTCATCGGCAAATTGACGAAATGGAGCGGAAGACACTCAAGCCAAAGAAATAAAATAAAGGAATTTAGTTTTGAATTTTGGTGGTACAAATAAGTAGTATGGATGAACATAGTCAAACCCACCTTTCAAGGGGTGGGACTCATTTGTTTGCAAATTAGGCTTCCAAATTCTATTGGGTTTCCAAATTCCATTAGGGTTCAAATTGGATTGGGTTTTTCCATTTGTATTGGGTATTGGGTTTCTAATTAGGCCCAATGATGGTTTTCTCTTTACCACAAATACAGCAACAATAGCCAATTTGGAGAAGGTTTTTGTTTTGGTTTTTAACACAAATAGGACAGCAGCCAATTGGGAGGAAGTTTAAGTTTTTTTGGCTGGAACAAAAACGCAGCAGCAGAGGAGAAGGTGTTGTCTAGCACAGCAAAGAAGAACGCAGCAGCAGTGGACACGCAGCGGCAACGACGATGCAGCAGTGCTGTCCAGAACGCAGCAGCAGCGATGACGTCGTCCAGCAGGGTGCGCATCGCTAATCAACCACGCGCCGCCATGCCGATGAAGCTCCACGCCGCTATTGTTGTCCTCACCTTCGCCATGTGTCACTAAACTCCACGCAAGGTGAAGAGACGAACTCCTAAATGTAACGCACTTAATTGGTATTTGATTCGTTTTATGCTTTCACGATGAATAATGGTGTTTATGATTCTCACTTTTATTTAATATAGGAATTTATGTTATTTTAGTGACAAAGATTTCATAAATTTCTTCGTAGATTATTATTCCGGTGGTTGTCGTTTTCTTCTCCATATAAGTTTAGTCACGTTTTTCTTATGAATGGAATTTTTAAGGACCAATTGATTCCGGTAGGTTAGTTATATGTGATCGTCTTTTATTACGATATTGTCTCCAGATATATCGTAAGTTTAGTATATCACATATGACCAACCTTTGTGCTTTCTAGAAAAAGTGAAATCTAAAATCCATTCACATTAGGATATATTAATGCATTAAAGACTATTTTTCCAATTATATTGTTTGGGATGTGAAACACGTAATCGAGTCATCATAATGAATCAATACTAGTTGGCGCGTGAAATCTAGGAGGGATTCTTGGAACCTTGTGACTTCTCCAAACTTGATTTTTATTAAACTAAATTTAATTTCATATTTTAAAATTGCTAAAATTTCTTACATTTAGTTTCGCGTAGTTTTTCTTCCTTGACCTTGTTTTGTAGATCGTTTTACCTCGTGGGATCGACACCCCAATCTTTACTGCAATTGACTGCGTGTACTGTTTGGGCGTAATCAGTAGTCTAATAGTGGTTTTGCAAGTCAAACTCACACGATAACGATTTTTGGATGCATAACCATTGGTGTCACTCGAGGCCAAATTACACTGCAAAAATGTGATTGAATGCATGCACAACATATTGCGATAAGGGATTTTTAGATTATATATATTTATTTATTTATTTATTTATTTTTTGTGGCATTATATCATGTGATGAACCAACATAATCCAAAATTCCAAAAAAAAATAAAATATTTCTAATCTTAACAACTGTTGCAGACAAAAGAAAAACGGGGAAAAAATAAAGATCCCCCACTGATTTATCATCTTTATCGTTAAGCATCCGCAAATCTATAAATGAGCACATCTTATTAGTTCCAGCAAGTGTAAACATAAAATAAAACAAAGAAACTAACTAAAAAAATACATAAGCAAGCACAAGTGATTAACACTAGCACCAGAAACTACTTACCCCAATTCTGAGAGCTTCAAGTGAGCCTCCGCATAATGTACAAAGAAAGCATCCTCATCAGTAACAAAGAAAACAAACAGCTGCATATTTATCAACAAAGGGACAGAATGCAGGATCCTCGAGAAGGACCTTGTCTGTTGGAAGCTGAAGAAGTCCTTCCTTCTCACCAGTCAGAAGCTCCCTATGAATCCAACAAGCATAGGTTCATTGCGATATTCATTCTTTGTTGGGGAATTACTTTACATGGTTACATAGTTGATCATAAGGCAGAATATACCAGCATAGGCGCATACTAACTGGACAAAGAAGGAAGGTAGATGATTTTACAACACAAAGATTTATACATACTTGAAGTAGGAATTATCAAATACGAGAGGATTCTTGGTCCAAGCTCCCTCAAAACCTGAACGCTCCTTATGCCACCTTCCCTGAGAAATCATCCCAAGCCAAGAAAGGCCATTAGTATCAAGTATCAATCGTAATCATATAGCTAGAAGCTGATAATCCACCTATGTTTTGGCCTATTAAAGAGGACAAATTATCAAAACATCTTGACACACCAGGGTGTGTGCACCAGAAAGTGCAAGAATATCCTTATCACTGAGGCCTATTTGCTTGACAAATACATCTCTTAGATGATCAGCACCTGTTAACAGTGACAGAAGAAATGACCATGGGCGGATCCACTGTTTGGATAAGGGGGTCAATTGACTCCCTTAGGTTTTGTAAAAAATTCATTCAAGTAGTTAAAATTTCACTATTGCCCCCCCCCTTTGAAAATTTATATTGCCCCCCTTGAAATTTCATATTGCTCCCTCTTATAAAAATAACACCATAGATCCCAAATCACAAGAGAAACTGAGCCTCTTGTGTTTGCGTCTACGTTTGCGTCTTGTGATATCTTCTTCAGTTCTTCTTCATCTCCGTCTGAAACATGTGCGTTTGTTTGATGTTCTTATTTCTCCATCTCCGACTTGTTGATTTTATGCCCTAGTCTAGCAATAAAAATTCCGATGAATTTCTGAAACCTAAATTCCTGAATTTAATATAGTTTTTCATGTCAACCGATTCAGAGATTCTCCATCTAATATTACAACTAACAAGAAAAGAAGAAACAATGACAAACCTACATGTCTGATGAATGTTGTGTCAATCAAAAAAGCAATTGGATCAGCTGCTAAAGCCATTGCAGCAAGCAATACAATATGAAATATCTCCAAGCCAATCTCATCCTTCTTGAAAACAATCTCACAATAAACCTTAATGATCTTTCTATAAAAGCAAAAAAAAAAAAATGTTCTACATAAAATGTTACTAAGCAATCAATCTCACACTCAAAGACAAACACACCCCATACACACCACATGTACACATTCCACACTACACACATAGTGACATACATAACATGTTTGCAATGTACAGAAAAATTGAAATTTTTATGCTGTATATCTCCATCAGTTAAACAAAACCCAGAAAATAAGACAAACTTTGATGCCTTTACTAATTTCTTGGAAACTTCTTATACAAAGGACATCTTTTATGCTGTATACCGAGGAAATTTCTTTGAAATGTTACATATTTTTTTGCCCCCCTTTGTCTGTAATCTTGGATCCGCCCCTGGAAATGACATACTCAATAACTGATGCACAGTTTATCCATAACATCTTAAAACAGCCAGAGATGCAGCAATGCCCTTATTTTTTGGAAAATTATTTAGGATGCCCCAGACATATGACTTCCTCATCAAATAGTATCACTTCTTATAGGTCGTCCTTATTTCATGAAATTAATTTGTGCTTACATGATCTAGGATCAAAACTCCACCTTCACCTCTCTAATTTTTTTTCTCACATTGAAAATCGAAAACCCATTAACATATACTAACCCTTGGTGGCATCTAGAAGGTGTCCTTCTGGTGGTGGTTCGGGCTTGTCCTGAAATGAGAAGATCATATACATGCATACATCACTACCGCATGCTTGTCGATTCAACTTATTCCATTCTTCTTCTCTCATAGTCTCCGGCTTATCTCTTAAATCATCCTCCAAATTCTCCTTTGCCAACGCATCCAAAGCTTCGCATTGCCACATGCCAAAGTTGTTGTTCCCATTGAACTTCTCAATATCAAGTTCACCGACTATAGCAATAACCATCTTTGATCCAAAACTTGATGGATCTGACATGTTTTTCACCAACCACCGATTCACGCGCCTTCAAAGAATCCAAAGAAATACCTTCGACTCTGATACCAATTTGTTACGCGCAGAAATGTTACAAATACCGAAATGCAAAGTTACCAAACAAAGACAACTAATATCGGAAACAACAAATTTAAGTGGTTCGAAAAAATTGCCTACATCCACGAGGTAAAAAGGAGAACTTCAATATTGAGATCGAAGAATACAATTGGAGAGAGAGTCTCTTACACAATGTCAATCATGAAGTTAAACATACACGTGTCTAAACGACACCACACATATGAGAGTTGCGTATATAACACCACACATGTATGCCAGTTGCGTATATAACACACTCTCTCTCCTCACTTCTCTCTTATCTCACACAAACATACACAAAAGGGAAAAAACCCTAAATAACACACAAAGAACACGGCCGATCTCAACAACCAAGGAACCCTAAGTTCCTTTTATAATAGATGAAAGCAATGGGAACGAGGCGGTAATGGAGAACTCCATCACCTTCCACCACCTTATCTTCCCGTCCATTATTCTCTTCCATTCCACTCTCTTCAACAATTTCGGCCACCAATTCAGCCATCATATTCAACAATTTTGACCACCGACTCCTAATAGGTTGTTGCCGGCAAAAAGATTTATTGCAGCTTCTTCCATCTTCTCTGTCATCAATTCCAGCAGACTCCAATCTATTTCTCATTCTATTAGTTTCTCTGTTTTCAACAGATTTCCTATGGAACTATCGTGGGTTGTGCGCTGCGAAAACTGCTATTGAAATTAAAAATCATCTTAAACAACACAACCCAAGCATTCTCTTTTGGCATAAACTAAACTGCCTTATAGTGGTATTAGCAAGCGTCCCCATTTTGGGTTTTTTTTAATGTATTGATGTTGAAGGTGCTTCTGACAGTCTAGCTCTTTTGTGGAAGAAGGATGTGTCGGTGTCTCTATTTTGTATGTAAAAAAATTTTATAGCTATTACCTTGCTTGATTATTATTGCTCTGAACCTTGGATTGCAATTTTTGCTTATAGTCCAAGTAAATTACAGTACAAGCATCTATTTTGGTCTCTTTTGGTCTGAACTTACTGATCTAGTTTTTTCACAAATTTTGAAGATTTTAATATGATCTATTCCTAATCAGATAATATAGAAGGTCGAAGGCTTAGGTTCTCACAATCTTCTAGTTTTAATAACTTCCTTTCCAACATGCTGCAATATAAATTAAACCTAATAGCAATGTTTTTACTTAGTCTAATAAAAGAATGCGGAAAAAGAATGTGAAAAGTGACATCGATAAATTGATAGTTAATCCTAACTGGAATGAAAATTTCCTGTTGCACACTACATCAAATTGGCATTTGTGTAACAACTCTAAAATTAGTAACACTTTTGAGTTGTAACAGTCCACCAAACAATTTCAAATCAAAACTAAATTTAGTCAAAAAATGAATAGTGATGCAATCATTTTTTGCTCCTTGTTTTGACCTGGTTCCTGCTGATCTGCACAAGTAACACACTTGAGCCATGGACAACCATGTGGTAGCCGATGGCACTCCGATGCTAAAGAGAGACAGGGATCTGAGGAAGGTATAATGTTGTAACAAGGAATTTGTAGCGTTCCTTAGCTTACCAACCCCATATTTTATTTATAGTGCAAGAAGTTCTGGTTTTACCAGACCATCGTAGGAGTAGTTTAGGAAGGATATCTTCGTGGAGATCCTTCTCTAATTAGGAGTTGTGCTGTAAGAGGGAGGTTCCATGTTAGCCCTGTGCTCCTAGATACGCGGGAGATAGTTCCCAATACAAGAGGAATCCGTAGAAGGGAGTTTCCCTGTGTGGAATGTATTATGGTATTTGCTTCCTAGTTGGAAGCAGATAGCAGTTGTAGTTGTCAGTCCGAAGCTGATCCTCGAAATACTTGCCCTAATGGGACTTATGGGTATTGAGGATAGTTGTGAGACATGTGGGCCTAGCATGTTGTGAGAGTTCGGGCCCACCTGACAGACTGAATTGAGCGAACTTGGGCATGTTCGGTGTTGGGCTAATGTTGGGGCTCATATATCCTCGAGATCATCATGACACGTGTATGGCTTTGAGGTGTGACCATTTTTATGTATCATTAACTACCCCCCCCCCCAGTTAGTGGGCCATCACATCGGTTCGCTAAGCCATCTCTTAAAGGGATGTGCCGCTCATGATGATTGAGTCTGAATCGTTGCTTGAGCTGCACGTCGCATTAATGGAACGTATGTTGGTTTGGCGGAAAAGAGGCGGGAACCCAACCTTTATTTAGGTCGTCCGTAGTATAGAGTCTGACTCTTCTGCTTTCTTTGATTTTTAAGGATATCGCACTGACTAGAAAAGATTTTCTATCTTCTTCATGGCTCAACAAAACCTTCTTGACGACGCAATCTTGGCCAAGGGCCTGGAGTTTTTTGAAGATAGGTCGTTGTCCGAGTATGGCCTTGCTAAAATTCGTACGAAGTTTGGAGTTCTTGAGGACTTACCGTTGTATGTCCGGACGGGTGACTAAACTCCAATGTCGCCTCTGGCCGGTTTCATCTGTTTGCATCATGGGATGCTTCAGACTGGAGTGCGTTTTTCGGTACTGGACGTGATTTAGGAATGACTAGATCTTTTAGGGATTCCTCTGACCCAATTTGAGCTTAACAGATATAGGATTAGCCTCATGATTTTGCTCAGTGCTAAGGAGGTCGGCCACCATGACTTTGCAGGTAATTCAGTTGTTGACTTCTCCCCGGCTGAAGGGTAATGCTATCTGTAAGATGATGTCACAGGCTTGCTTCGTTAATCAGCCTGATGACTTCAAGTTTGGGCAAAAGTACTACTTCTTGGCTCCTGCAGACTCGAAGTATTTTCGATGCAAGGGTCGTTCGCTCGAGCGACAGTTCAGGCCGCTTCGTAAGTTCAACCTTTTTTTGTGACTTTGATATGTTTGATAGCAGGCTGACTGACCATTCCTTGTGTTTCCTCGCAGGAAGGTTTCCTACTACTTCTCTTACCTTAGCGGAGCAAAACACCATGGAGACGTTCTGTGACTTGCCGAAAAGGAATGCGGTCGATGTAATAAGAGTCTCCAACTTCATCCGTAGTAAGTTGTGGGACAACTGGCACATTGCCCCCACTTTGTATCGAACGTCGTGAATTAAAGTGGAAAATGGGGCCTTTTCAAAGAAGATGAAGGCTGTTGGGGCCAAAGCTCTCGTTCTGTCTGATGCGGATGAATCGTCTGAAATGCTTGCGTCTTTTGTGAAGATGAAGTCCCATGTGAGGACTGGGTCATTTTTGGCACGACCCGCTCGAGTGAGAGAAGATTGCGAGTCTGCTAGGCCTGTTGGGGCAGAGACTGATGTTTTCGGCTTGGAGAAAGATTACCTGCGGTTCGCAGAAGTTGTAGACAGGTCGAGCCTTAGTGACACACATGTCGAAGCTTTGAATGACCGCCTAGTGCGGGTCGCAAGGGCAGTTTCCGCTGGTGTTGATTTCGTGTGGGATTGTTCTTGTAGAAGGCTCCCGTAAAGATTTGTCTGAGGCTGTAAAATCTAATCATCCATTGTTGCATTGCCTGAGAGTGACCGCGATACTGGCCATGTCTCCTGTAGTCCGAATTGTTCGTTGTCTCGTTCTAGGCCACAACTAGATGTGTTAGAGGGTCCTTTGGATAATTCGCATCCTCCTCTCCCTCCAGATCCCATTAAGTCGTCTCGTACCAAATGGTCGGTTGTTAGTGACAAGGGGAAGGCCACGGAAGAGAGCCTGAGGACGGTGGCAACCTTAAAGGGTGGCGTTGGCGTAATCCCTATCCAAGGAAGCTTCATCCGGGTGCACGGATAGGCCGATTTGCACCGGACTTGATGAAGATGAGTTCACAGGTTTGGCACCAAAAGGTGGACGTAGAGTATGCTTCGAGGAAGCATATAAGCAGGCATCACAGCTGGCTGATAGATCACGCTCCAAAACACGATGAGGATACGTTGGAAGGATATACGGATAAGGGCTTGAAGTACCTTATGCTAGGTATGTCTCATTTGAGCTACGCGGCCATTGCAGGGACAAAAGTTAAAGCAGCTCGTGAGAGGGTATACACCTTGGAGCGTTTCTTCTCGCACATGCAAACGTTGTATTCTGATGCGCTCCATGAAATTGATCACCTAAAGAAGCTGGCTGAGGAGAAGATGTTGGATCAATCAACTGTGGCTGCTGAGACTCAAAGGGCTCGTTTGGAGGACCTTGAACGTAATATGTTAGAGGTGGTGTCCAAGAGGGACAAACTTGAGAAGGAGTTGAGCCGAATCCGCCAAGAAGTCGAGGTTGCGCAGGAAACTGCGGCTAATGCGTGTTTTGAACTGTGGTCTCTTGCTGAAGATACTGCTTCGAAGGAAGCCGACTGGGCTGCTAAGAAGCAACAGTTGGAATCCGATGTGGAGTTTTATGCTCGTGAGGCGAGAAAAGCTGAGGACCATCTCAAATTGAGGTGGCATTAGCTTAGTGTTGTGAATAGCAATCTGGCCACAGAGCAGTCTCAAGTCGACCCACTGACTGACAAGTTGGAGCTACTGGAGCGTGAACTTGTTGACACGAAGGTGCGAAAGGAAGTGTTTCTTCAGGAGCAGGGCAAGTGTGAGTTCTGTTGGGTTGTACATGGTCGGTTGTAGCTATTGGCGCTAATGATGGAGGAACACCCGGAGTGGGATCTCGGTCGTTATAAAAAGATGTCATATGTAGACTTGTCTGTTACCTCTGTGTCATTGGACGAGGAAGACAGTTTGGGCCCTGATGTCCAGGCTGTGGCGTGCGTGGATGCTAGTCCTGCTGCTCCATCTTCCATTAAACTTAGTTCTTCTGTTTTTGTACCTTCTCCTGATAAGGAGTAACCTTGGTGTGATTGTACCCCTTTCTGTTTTGACAATTAATGAAAACAGTTTTATCCATTTCGTGTTTGTTGTCTTTATTGCATGTTTTTCATTTCGCCTTGTCGTCTTGCTTTGACATAGGCTGGTTGAATCATTAGGACGTTGACCGATCTATCTGCGATAGAGAGCTTGACCGCTTTGTATTGTGAACGACTCAGGGTCATTGCGGTGAAGTCTTGTCTGATTGTGGGCATGTTGCCGATGGTTTAGCTGGGGGTTGAGTCGCTCGAACTGTGTTTTGTACCCAATGTAAGATGTTTGAGGTTCACCTTGTTGGTCTGACCGATCGGCTACAGCTGCTGCTATGAGTAAGTTGCGATGACCAAGTGTATGTCAGAGTGTTCGTGCCGAGTCAGGCGTCGTAAGTTCGGGTTGGCATCCTAAGTAGTTCTTATCTGGGCACTGGTTGTACGATCTATGTATCGGCGCAAATGGCCTTCATTAATATTAGAATGTCGACCCGTTTAAGCGTGAAGACGTTGACTCGGCTAGATTCATATTTGCGACTATTGTTTTGAAGGAAAGCGGAGGTCGCATGGCGAGCTGCTTGAGAGTCCCACCTTCTAAATCATTTACGACCGTACAAAGCAGACTACAGATTCAGGGAGTAAAAATTTGGCGACCAGGCTAAAAAGCAGTGGTCCCGTGGCAAACCGTCGGAATCAGTTCAACACTGACTAGGCTCCCACCTTCTGAATCGTTCATGACCGTGCTAAGAAGACTACAGATTCAGGGAGTAAAATTTTGGCATCCAGGCTAAAAAGCAGTAGTCCCATGGCAAGCCGTCGAAATCAGTTCAGGACTTACTAGGCTCCCACCTTCCGAATAGTTTATGATCCGACAAAGCGGACTACAAATTTGGGGAGTACAAGGTTTGGCGACCAGGCTGAAGAACAGTGGTCCTGTGGCAAGCCATCGAAATCAGTTCAGGACTGACAAGGGTCCCACCTTTCGAACCATCTACACCCTCCTCACGAGGTTGGGGCTACGAATTCGAGAAAGGAGTTTGGCAACCAGGCTGAAAATCAGTGGTCCCGTGGCAAGCCATTAGAATCAGTTCGAGACTGACTAGGCTCCCACCTTCTAAATTATCTACACCTGAGCACATCCAGCTACAAATTTGGGAGTTTTCGACAGCCACGCTGAAAAGCAGTGGTCCCGTGGCAAGCCGTCGAAATCAGGTTGTGGCTGATTAGGCTTTCACCTTCTAGACTATCTACACCCTCGCAACGCGGGCTACAAGTCCAGGTTTGGTGATTTGGCATCCACACTAAAAAGCAGTGGTCCCATGGCAAGCCGTCGAAATCAATTCAGGACTGACTAGGCTCCCACCTTCTAGACTATCTACACCCTCGCAGTCGGGGCTATAAGTCTAGGTTTTGATCAGAAGCTTTCGTTACCAGTCGTCACCAACTAGGCTTACTTGATTAGGTTTGGCGATCATTGACTGCGAAGGGGGAAGTGATCCCTGGCAAGTCATCGTCACCAGGCGTAATAGCGTTGATTAGACTCCCACTTCCTAAACCGTCGATGCTCGCGCTAAGAAGACTAGGTGTCGGGTTGAACCAAAAGCCATTGTCATCAGTTTTGGCCGACTAAGCTTGCCTGGTTTGAAAAGAGGTTCCGCCTGCTGGGGCATGCAAACCTAATCCATCTGCCTGGTGCATTGGGTGGACGAGGTTACCTTAAATTAGCTAGTGATCTGTAGATGCAGTCTGTATGTCAGGGTTGACTAGGATTTCTCGTGTTTGTGCTAAGCATGTGACATAATACTTTTTGAGTAATAAGTTGAGCCCATGGGCCTACATAGGAAGAGCTAGGGCACAGTGCACTATGTGTACGACGTAGGTTGCGTGACGGTTGAGTATCGGTCACTCCCCCTCAATTGATGGGGTTGCGTGCAGTGTCATCAATTTGAATGACGTGGTCTGCGCAGTTTTCTTGGGAACCATCGTCTTCTCGTTTCCCATTATATATTCAATGTTTGGCAGTTAATGTTGGAGTGCTCGCTTAGTGAACCATCATGTCTATATAATGGTGTTTCTCAATCGCGTAGGCACTATCTTTCGCAGAGCTTATCTCCTGTAATGTTCTTGCTTGAAGAAAACGTTTTGGGTTTTCTAAAGGCTGAAGAAAATGTTTTTTGTTTTCCAAAGGCTGAAGGTGGATCTTCGTCTATGGAGTCTTCGAATATTCTGACATTTGCACTGATCAGGCATAACGATAATTGTTGTTATGCGTGGTCACTTGTTACAGGAAGGCACGTAGCTGTTCTACTGAGGTCTCATAATTTCTTCTCATATTTCGGAGTAGTATGGATTTGCTACCAAGGGGGATGCCTTGGTGTTACACCGTACTGTTTTTGCCTTCGTGTTCTCGAATCTCGCTGCTAACCAATGGCTGATCGAAGTGTTAGTCAATGTGCAATGTCTCCGGATGTGGTATCTTTCAGTCACACCTGGTGTCGCATTTGAGAAAAATGGTCGTTCTTGATAACGTTGTGAGACCGTAACTGCGTCGCTGCTTGTGGCCATCCTCATGTGCCTTCTTCTAAGCTATTTGAGGAAGTTAAAAGGGGGTTGGGATGTCTCTTGAAGAAATCAGCAGCTCGTTGTGAGGTCCACAATGTTGTAGTATGAGCAACCATCAAAGCTCAAGCGTTGCCAGACCTCATCGCTGAACTTACGGGCGGTGGAAAACATGAATCAGATGACCGGGAACAGAAGTCAGATGACCAGGGATGGGTCCTGTACTGTGACGGGTCATCCACAATTAATGGAAGTGGAGCTGAAGTCACTCTCCACTCTCCTTGCGGGGTGACCCGGAGAAAGTCGTCAGATTCGGCTTCCTCCTCTCCAACAACGAAGCAGATTATGAGGCTCTCTTGTTCGGCCTAAAACTCGCTAAAGGGATAAGAATAAGCGGGTTAACTGCTATAATGACTATCGTCTGTTAGTCAACCAGGTCAAAGGGAAGTTTAGCAGCAAAGATCCCAAAATTATGGCTTACCGCGAGAAAGTATCAGCATCATGAGCGGATTCAAAAGGTTAGAGCTCCAACGAGTCCCAGAGAGGACAACGAAAAGGCTGTCGCACTAGCCAAAAAGGCCTCAGCTACGAATGAGATCGCAGACGGGCTCATTGAGTTCCAAGAAAAATCAAGTGTGAAAGAAGAATAATCTAATTATGCCTGCGCAACATGCGAAGAGACAAACAGGATGAATCCCATCATTGAGTACATTAAGAACAGAGTCATCATGACGGAGAAAACAGAAGCCAGAAGGCTGAAAAACATGGCAACGCAGTACATTCTCCTTAATGACAAGCTATACAGAAGGTCAGCCACTAGACCCCTTCTTTGATGCCTGACCAACTTAGAAGTGGACTACGTTCTTAGGGAAACTCATGAGGACATCTGTGGAAACCACCCAGGGGGGAGAACTCTAGCCCACAAGGCCCTGACCTTAGGGTACTATTGGCCCAAGATGCAACAGGACACCAAGGACATAGTCTAAAAATGCGACAAGTGTCAGAGGTTTGCATCATACTTGCACATGCCCGCTCATCCCTTGACTCCAATACCAGCCCATGGCCTTTCGCACGGTGGGGAATGGACATTGTTAGGCCATTCCCCATCTCCGCCAAAAAGAGGTACCTCATTGTAGTTGTAGATTACTTCACCAAATGGGTTGAAGTTGAGTCCCTAGCCAAAATAGGCGAAATTCAAATTGTGAATTTCATATGGGCATCCATCATTCACGGATTCGACATCCCAAGGACACTAGTCAGTGACAATGGGACTCAGTTTGGAGGTAAAAAGGTTAAAAAAAACTATGTGATAACCTTAGCATCAGCCATTATTACTTCTCACCAAGGCACCCCAAAGCCAATGGACAGGCGGAAGTCACCAACATGACCATTTTGGAAGTGCTCAAAAGAAAATTTGATGTGGTCAAAGGCTTGTGGGTCTCAAAGCTACCACAAATCCTCTGGGCATATCAAACCACCAAAAGAACCCCTACTGGGAAAACAACGTTTGCTCTAGCTTACGGATCAGAAGCAATGATCTCACTAGAGCTAGATATGCCAACATTTAGAACGGAGGAGTTCAGGTCAGATGGCAATGATGAAGTTTTGCGCGTCGGACTAGATCTACTCTAGGAAAAAAAGAGATGGGGTTTCCGCCAAGATTGTTGCCGACAAACAGATAGTGGTTCAGTACTATAATAAGAAGGTGATACTGGGTACTCAAGAGAACTCAACAAAATACTAAGGAACCAACTGCGGGCAAGCTGAATCCAAACTGGGAATGACCTTACCGAGTGACTAAGGTCAACATGTCAGGCACATATTGGGTAGAAAACGTGAACGGTGAATGTCTTAAGTGGCCATGGAATGTAGAACACCTAAAGAAATAATATCAATAAATTCAAGGTATTTGTTTTACTAAAGTTTCATGATGTTCATTAAATCCGGTTGGGTATCCATTCAATCTATTGCAATCTGATTTCAGTATCAAATCCGTCAGTCCGACCTCCATGTCAGATCAACTAGGTGAGTTAAATAAATCAGGACACCTGAGTCAGACTTATACACCCTAGGCTATTTGAGCATGATAACTTGTTAAGGTATATTACTCGACCATAGACAATGATATATATGGCCAAACTTTAGTAAGTTCATTAAGACTGATGAAGACAACTTCTGGTTCGCTCTACAGCCTAGTCCGCCAAGAACGGACAAATATGGCTTAGAAAGTGGGAGTCTAGTCAAAGCTTATGAAGCCTGATTAAGATGGTTTGTCAGTGATCATTGTCCAACCATATAATGATGGCCAAATCTAACCAAAGCTTAGTCAATTCATTAAGACTGATTAAGACAACTTATGGTCTACTCTAATGCCTATTCCGCCAAGAGCAGACAAAGATGGCATAAAAGGTGGAAGTCTAGTCCGAGCTCATGAAGCCTGATCAAGATGACTTGCAAGGGATCATTGTCCAATCATAGACAATGATGGTCGCACTTGACCAACGTTTAGTCAGCTCATTAAGGTTGATGAAGACAACTTCTGGTCCACTCCAACGCCTAGTTCGCCAAGAACGAACAAAGATAGCTTATAAAGTGGGAGTCTAGTCAGAGCTCATGAAACCTAATTAAAATGGCTTGCCAGAGATCATTGTCCGACCATAGACAATGATGGCCAAACCTGACCAAAGTTTAGTTAGTTCATTAAGGCTGATGAAGAAAACTTCTAGTCCGCTCTACAACCTAGCCCGCCAAGAGCGGATTAAGATGGCTTGAGAAATCGAAAATATGATTAAGGATTCGAATGATTTCTGGTCTGCCAAGAATATTCTTACTTCGCTATACAAAGTTTAGCCAACTCACAGAGTTTGGCCAAGATAACTTCTGGACCCCTTAAGGATCTGAACAAAAAATGTTTGACTTCAAGAACACATACAAGTTGAGTGGTCAGAACTCATAGGAACAAGTTAGCTAGACAGTTCTCAGACTTAGTGAAATTTCATGTCTAAAGACCAACACCATGGCAAGGTAACACATAAAAGATTCAGCATAAAAAGTCTAGAAAATACAAGTACAAAGTGTTAATTAACAAAATTTCTTCCATTAATGATTAAAAAATTACAGCTTTTACTCCTTTGGAGAGTCAGTTTCAATGGCTGGGAGGCCAGATGGTGGAACAGTGGTCTTAGGAGCTTGCTATGGATCACCAACTGGAGGCGCCTGGTCAGAAGCTTATTCTTCGTCAAACTTCACGTAAGTTGCTTCTCAGTAGTAAGTGAAGTCAAGTTCAGGGTGGTCATCTTCAATCAACTCCAACAACTCCAGCCTACCTTGAGCGACCTTGCTGAAGTCTAAAGTCTTTTGACCTTCAAGCGGCTTCTTCCCACGGGCTTCAAACTCTGCCAAACTCTTCTCATCCTTTTCTAGTCTGGCTGCAAGGGCGACTGCCTTATATTGTTCCTCTGCAAGTTGTTCTTTTAGTGGGCTGAGCTCATCCTGTGCAGAAGCAGCCTACTCCTCCGCCTGGCGGACACAATGAAGGTCGTCAACAACTTTAAATTCAAGCTTCTGGCATAAGGCATTTCACTCAACTCAACATGCTTACTTTCAGCAGCCTGAGTTTGCATATCAGCTTGTGCCTTATCCACTGCATCTTGAGCAAGCCTCAACTCCTCCTGAGAGCATCTCAACGCCACTTATTGAAGACTGGACCTTAACCAGGTCAGCCTCAGTGAACCCCAGGCGAGCCTTGTAAGAATCCAACTCTGCCTCTGAAACTCCAAGTTTGGCTGCAAAGTCTGTCGGCGCGGCCTGCAAACCAGTCTCAGAATCTATTTCTTCGCCTGGCTGCCTAGGCTTCCCCTTCAACGACTCAAGCTCATAAAGTGCGTCAGAGTATGACTTTGCAAGTTAGCAAAAGCCTTCTCCATGTCATACACTCTATTGCGCGCTGATTCCACTTCGATCACAGCTATGGCGGCCTAATTCAACAACGTCATCACCAGCATCAAGTGCCTCTGACCCTTATCAATACGGTCATCCATCGTTGCACCCTCAGGCAGCAATGAGCGAGTGTTCAACCAGTCATGCCACTTCCAGATTTTTTGTAATGAAGCAACTGACACGTTTACCTCCTGATGCCAGTCATGTGCATTCAACTCCGCCGCAACGAGACCAAACAGGTAGATTTGGCCGTCAGGATGCAGCTCTTTCTGGCTCACATATACGCTCGTTCCACCCTTGGACGTTTGCACAATGATAGGAGCCACCGATTTCCCTTTCTCGGCCACTGGAGTCCCAATTTGATGAGCAACCTGACGTCTTGCATCGACATCTATGGGCGGGGCTAAAGCAGGGTAATCATTCCTTTGAGCAATCATTTTAGTAGAATGGGAAAGATGAACAAACAAAACGACTTCAACAGAATATGGAGGAGTGTCACCAGCGGACGCTATCATTATAGTCGGCGTGAATTGAATATCTAGGAGTTGGGCCTTCTCCACGCTCAATTGGACGACATCGTCAACGCCTACTGACTTCAGCTTGTCCCCCTCCAAGTCGGTGACAGGGACAGGAAGCTTAAGCGAAGTACCCTGCTTCTCTAGAACTATCTCTTTGGTGGACTTAGTCGATCCCAGATCCGCAACAGTCACCTCCTTGTCCAGAGAAACTAACGGTTGGGAAGGAAGAGCGGCCTTAGAGCAGTCTGTTTCTTCTTGGGGACCAACGATAGAAAGCATAGTTGCATCCAACTTTGCCTTATTGGTTGGGTTGGGCATCTTCAACTTCCTCTTCCTTGAAGGACGACCACCACCCTCACTGGTTGACGTCCTGAAAAGGGTGGGAGCCTCCTCAAACAACCCACTCTGTGCGATGTTTTTTAGCTGCACAACATCTTCAATCCAATGGTCTAAAAATCGCCCTAGGCGCTAGAAGGTAGAAAACCGCCCAGATTAATGGCTGGGCGGGGTTCTGGGCGGTCTGGGCGATTTTATTATTATTATTTTTTAGTAAGGCTGATTGTGTTCTTATTTTTATTTTCTTTCCTCTTTTGTAGAAATAAACTATTTAATTGTTTTTATTCAGTATATGTCTAAATGTAGCAAATGATGATTACTTAATGGAATTCTCAAAGGATCTGCCGGTACTAATTTTACTAATGTAGATTTTATCATACATGACTGAGGTTATTCATGCAATTTGAAGAAATAAAAGAGTAAGTTTGGATATTTGTCCACAAATTCAATTTTATATAAAGTATCCATCATGACCAACTTCAGTCATTTGAGTTTTAATAAATTTTGTTCATGATTGTTAATTTTTCATGTGTTTTAAATTTTGCATATGTATATTGACATTAAATTGGATGTAATTGATAAGGTATTATGCTTAACTTTTGTAAATTATTAAAGTTATAATACAAAACCTAAGACCGCATAGTCCCCTGGGCGCTAGGCACCTGCTCGCCGCTCGCCCAGCGCCTAGCGCTTTTTAGAACACTGCTTCAATCGACATAAAAGCCAGTTCGTTGAACTCTGCCATTATCAACTCCTCTTCCTCAGAAAGAATTGGAAACAAAAAATTCTCCGCAGAAATATGAGCAGCAGTTCAGCGCAACATCCACAACAATCGGACACAAAAGCTGGAAAAAAAAGACATTATACTTACTACTATCCAATCTAAATTTTTTAGCAAGCAGATGACCATCTAGCATAAAATATTGAGAGTTCGAAGAAGCCAGAAAACAGTATTTCTACCAGAACTCGAAATCATCTGGTAGATAACCCAAACAAGCTGTCGTCCATAGCATACAGACCCATGCTCGTTCAATCGGGGAGAAGTTAACAGGTGGATCACCTTCAGAGTCAATTGAAGGCCAGCGTCCTTCACCTGATTAGAATGGCGACCAAAGTTCTATACTCGTTTGGCACCATCTGAGCTGGCAGAATACGCAAATATGCCAGAAAGCACCAGATATCTTCTTGGACAGGAAAGCGGAGCCCCGATTGAAACATGCCCCTATACAAAGCGTTGAACCCCTTTGGAGGACTCATCAGGGTTAATCTGAACCCAATGGGAAAAGTTTCAGGTCCTTAGGAATCCGATATTAATCTCGGAGACTAACCATACCAGTTTCATCAATCAATCTATCCGCAAAAAACTCATAACAAGATAGAGCTAGCTTCTCAGTAGGATTGAGTTCATTCCTATCAGCCATTGAAGAATATACAGACTTTCAATTGCTCTTGCGAAAGCAAAATTTGATCAAAGCAAAAGAGCAAGAGAGAGTCTCAGAAAAATTGCAAAAGTAAATAAACTCAACTCTACAGAGAGGAAGACTTATCTAGAGGTGAAAGAGTTCATGTATTCAATTAATGATGTGCGCCGCTCGAGGACACGTTTCAGACTCAATCATTTTGACTGCCCGGTTCCCTCATTAAGTGACTTAGTGGATCGACAGGCTGGCCCACTAACTCGGGGGGAACAACTGATGATACACCAAATCATCTTGTAATCTACTTCGTACACGTGGCATGATGATCTCGTCAAAAGAGTGTGGCGGGCCCTAATGAGCGACCAATATGACCTAGCCCAAAAGATGGAAAACCAAGCCTAGATCACTACAAGCTCACTGAGGCAAGTATCTGGGAGTTGGACCCAAACAACAAGGTTGTATCTAGCCCATAAGTCAAATGGTCAAGCCCAAAACCTATAAGACCAAGTATCTAGGAGTTTGACCATAGACAGTCAGGCCAACAAGTCGTTGATTCCTACTAGGAAACAAATATCAAGGTATAAGTCGTGCATGGAAACTCTCATGCATGGATAACTCTCAACAAGGAAAGGATTTCTAACATATATCTTTCCTTAAACCACGCCACCAAAAGCATAGCCGAATAAGGACTCTCGCATGATAAATATGACACAAGGTTGAGGAACTAAGGTACGCTACATAACCCTAATCTAAAGCAATACACCATTCTCTGCACCTTGTCTGACTTTAACATCGGAGTGCTATCGGCCGCCACAATGGTGGTCTTTGGCTCACGTTTGTTCCTTGTGCAAGTCAAGGTCAAAGAGAACGAAAATTGATATTTCAACAATATTGTTTTGATGTATGCACCTTCTTATGTTGAGATTCACAAACTCTTAACCAAATAGCATGGATTATTTATCTTCGTTTTGTCTTGTTCAACTTCCTACTTTCGTAGGTGATACGATGTCCTTCTTGCATAAGTACTCCACCTATGGCATAGTCAAAGACATCCGTATGTACCTCATATGGCTTAGGGTAGTCAAAAAGGCGCAATACTGATTCTTCCATCATTGTCGTACCTGGTCACACATGTTGTCTTTGGTTCACTCCTTCAACAATCCTCCAAAATCTCCACATATTCAATATGTCTTCTATTTCTGGAATACTCTAAGCACCCCCTCCCCCCAAAAAAAAATTGTTTCAAAGAGTATGGTATGACTAGCCAAAATGTGAAAGTCAGTGATGAAGCTATACATTGGCTTACATCCATGCGAGGGGGACATATTTTCTTAAGTTGCCCAACGAAACCAAAATTGGAGAGAATGGAGGGGCAAGTTATTGGGGGAAAAAACAAAAAAAAATGCTTAGGATGGGATGGTCATTCAAATTCATTTGGCTGAATTGTTGAAGAGTTTTTAATGTGTACTTTGTGGGATATATGATTTAAGCACTATACATCTAAGTATGCATCCAAATATTGGAGATGCCATTGTATTAGCAGAGATTCAATCTGAATCTAGTTGTTATTGGAAATAGAGCAAATACGGCATGTCAAATGCATATTAATTTCAACTAGGATGTAGACGCACTCTACGTGCGCGCGGATATTGAATATTTTTATTTTTTATTTTTATTACAACATTTTAATAATAAATAAAATTTATTATTGAATTTTTTAACAAAATAATTATTTAGAATTTTAAGGGCCTATGTATAATTTATTAATAATTAGAAGGATTCAAATAAATTATGATGTTAGGGGCTTAACTATAATTAATTAATATTATATAGGTGTTGGTTTTGATTGTAAGAATATGAAGTGTGGATTGCAAAATGGGAAATCAAAAAGTTGGTTGTAAGGGCCTTTTTGTAATTTATAAAAAAATTTGAGAGACTTTAAATAAATTATGTCAGGAGCCTTAGGTATAGTTTATTAATGTTTAAGAATGGCTGGTTTGGATTGTAAAATTTATGAAATGTGGTGGGCAAAATGAAATTGTTCCATTTCCTGATGTTAGCAATGTACAGTGGTAATACAAATGTTAGATACAAGGATTTATAATTTACAAATACTCAGAGAGCTTCAAATAAATTATGTTAGGGGCTTAGATATAATTAATGAATATTTGGAAGGGCTATGGTATAATTATAATGTTAGGAAGGGATTATGTTTTAAATATAAATAAAATTAAGTTGTAAGAGCAAAATAGGAAAAAAATCAGATTGAAGACATTTTACTGATCATGTGAGGGAACTTTCATTATAAATGTTTAGATGTCTTGGCAAATGTGGGTGGTAGTATGCCACATATCTAAATTAATTATGTTGATTATTTATTTTATATAACCAAAAACAACTACATAGTTTTTGCTAGTGACATATTAGTAAATGGATACAAGGAGGGTCATGTACACTATTTTTGTCCCGTCAAAACATACTAATCGTTTTTCTTCAAAGTTTCCTAGGAAAATCTCTTATGACATTGGTAAAATTCCACACGTATGAGTAAATTTGTGTTCGTGCAACTTGTAGTTGTGTAGTGTCTATGCTAGTTTTGCATTTTATTTATGTTTTTATTTTAGTTATATCAAATTATCAATGTTCGATACAATATGAAATATAATGTTTTTAATGTGAAACTTATTAGTGAATGTTATAGAAAATCATCAATTTCTATATATATATATATATATATATTATTTATTTATTTATTTATTTCTTAACTTTTTTTATAAGAAGTTAAGAGTGTAAGTATAAGACCTTATCAATGACTCAATGCGAATCTCTAGCCATAATGGCAAATGTATCATATTTATCTATATGTTTTTTTTATATTTATTCTTAGATTTTTAAAAATTGTGATTAATTTAGTTTAAGCTACCATTATAGAAACACCAAATATTTGTGATTGAGATAATGTCACAATGAATATTAAAAATAAGAATGCCTTGACAGATGTTAAGAGGGCGTTTGTATTTTTTAAGTGCTTAGAAGTTAACTTCTAACTGGAGTTAGAAGTTTTGAATGAGCTTATTCTGAATGGACTGTTTGTTTTGCTTCTAAATGGACTGCTGCTTAGAAGCTGTAAAATTAAAATGTGTTTGTTTTTATGTGCCAAATGAGAATTGTTTGACAATTTTGCCCCACTGAGCTGAAAAAACTTATGACATAAATATTGCGCTTAAAATCATACAAAATAATTATTCAAATCCTAGAGAATGTTACAAAACCTTTCATTATGAGACCAAGTACATTTGAAAAAATTATCAAACCAAATTTTTTAGTAATATTTCGTTTGCAATACGATCTCGTAAATTAACCATATCAGTTTATTCACGTGTTCCAAATACTTGAGACAGTTATAGCTGTTCACTATCAGTTTTCTCGGGAGAGTTGGAGAAATGAAGAAAAACTTGAAAATACAGCTAAAGAAAACAAATATAAAGGAGAGAAAGGAGATAAGTTTCTTACCGAGTCCTTGTGAAGGCAGGTAGAACCACAATGCTTGGTGAAGATAATGAAGAAGTATCGTCAAAATTTAACCCTACCTATTTTTAAGAAAATAGGGGCAACCATTGTCATTACAAAATTATGTTAAGGTTATTATTGAAATAATTTTTTACTGAACACTCAGTGCTAAGTGATCAACACCTCCCTTCTGCTTACTCCAATTAGAAGTAGAACTTCTGATCAGAACTAAAAACAAGCACTCTAAACAAGGTAGTCCACTTCTTATCAAGACTTCTGACTCCATTCAGAAGCAAAAACAAATACCCTCTAAAAAATATGTTTAGTAGTAATGGTACATGTGCCACAACCTTGGGGTATGATTAGTGGCACGTGTCTTAAACGACAATATATATTTATAGATAATTTTTTTTATTGTAACATCTAATTATTATTTGAATAAATGAGCTCATGATAGATTCTTTACTCAATTATTCTTATTTATGTGATTTTCATACGAAGGACAAATGTATCAATTAATTCTCTCTATGGAACAATTCAATTACACGTTGAATGGTGGAACAATTCAATTGCACTCTAAAATTTTCATGTTTTCACTTTGTTTTATTTACATATAATGTTTAGTTACACATTGAAGGGATAGGTAAGCTATTTAATCCTTTTTTTTTTTTTTTTTTTTTTAATATAGTTTAGTTTAAGCCCACATACTAGTAGCTAATAATATATTGAGCTAAAATCCCCAGAGGCGTGCTGAGAGATTTTTTCAATACAGTAAAAGCCCTGAGAGGCATGCTAGGAAAATAAGTCACGATGAAAATAGTTAACACTGTACGGTAGTGTCAACGACATGAGGAATACCTTAGTCTATATTCTATATTCTATATTACAGAACATGATGGTGTTTGGAGTTGGGGATAAAAAACGATTGACATTTACCCAAATATAAGAATTTAACGGATCGTATAGAACTTAAAGCACCAAGAGTACATGAGTTCGATTCTCATATCCAACATTTTAATATTTATTTATTTTTCTTCAATTATTGAATGATGAAAACTTAAGAATGATCATGTTTTGACAAATATAAAATTTTTATCGTGCCAACAACACGAAGAATACCTAATATTATACAAAGTGAATGTTCATTCATATAACACTCTCCAATTTCCTTCATCTCAATGTCCACAAATTTAAACGTATTTGGCATGTATGTCCTCCTATTCATTCAATGTATTTTAGAATCTCTTATATAGTAGTTTGTTGCCTATTCTCAGTGCATTTGACACCTTTTATATCTCGTATATGTTGTCTCAACGTACAACATGACACATCAATATTTAACCATCTAATATATATTTTTTTGTCTCATTTTAAATTAATCCCAATATGATACAATTGAATCTCAACTACAAAACACCACCAAATAATGTCAATCAGAAAAATCAAGTGAAAAAGTTGGTCGGTCTAAAATTAAGTGAAAATATTATTCGATTATCTTCTAATTTGTTATTTATTTTTACACGAAAAAAGAATTGTAGATCAAGGAAGTCTACGGTTTAGATGGGTTTACAGGGAACTTCACTTTACTTGGGGTGCGGTGACATGTCCATGTTTTCCCCCTTATTTAGTTGAGAAAAAGACGCATATGAGAGCCGCAAGACAAAACACAAAACCACCACAAGGGCTTATTCTGGACCCGAAATTCTAGCTGGCTCACATTTTGGACATGTGGTTGTCTATCACTGCGAGAGTATCAGAGTACTACTCGCTCACAAGTCGCAAGTCAGAAAGCCCTTTCTCTTTCCCTCTTTGGCACTCAGCTTTTCCTCTCTCACTCGCTCTTTAGCTTCGCTGCTTTTCTCCACTGTAAGTGTTTCTACTCTCCGATTCCCAAACTCTAACCCTAATCTTCGATTTCCTGCTAAGAATGTAGTACTAGTAAACACACTGATGGCGCCGATTACAATGTCCAACTTCTCTTCTTGATTTTGCACGCGCGATTGTTTACGAACCTCGTTTTTTTTCCTTGCTTTTCCGATTCGCTTTTCTCGATTCTTGATGGTTTCATTCGCCCTTTGGCGGGAAGATTTGGTTGTCGTGCAAGTGTTTTAGGTTTTTGAAGAGTTTGAGTGATGATAGTGGTGTTCGTACTGATTGAACTAGGGTTTTAGTGTTTGATTCGGCATTGTGGAAACAAGTTGAAAGCACTGTTTGTTTCAGAAGTTTTTTTTTTTTTTTTAGTGAGAAACCCATGTTTGGGTCAATCTGTGAGTTAATCGTTGTATTTGAATTGAAGTGACTTCAGTGATTGTGTTGTTTGGTTTTGTAGGTCAATCATCATGAGTGATGTGGGAGAGAAGAGGTGTCCTCTCTGCACTGAGGAGATGGACTTGACTGACTTGCAATTGAAGCCTTGCAGATGTGGTTATGAGGTTTATTTGTTTGAAACTATGAACTTCGCTTTTTTTACTTTTTGATTGTTTTGTTACTAAATGATTGCCAAGTGAAAAAACAGCCAATTTTTCCTTGTGATGAACTTCTGCTTTGAGGTTTTTATGCTTTTTACTTGCATTTGATTATGTTTCCTGAAGTTGATCGCTTTGATTTTTTCTCTCTTGTTTGTTTAGATATGTGTTTACTGTTGGAACCATGTAATGGACATGGCTGAGAAGGAAAGTACAGAGGGGCTATGTCCAGCATGCCGCATTCCTTATGACAAGGAAAAGATTGTAGGCATGGAAGCCACCTGTAAGAGGTTGTCCCTCACTCCCTTCCATCTATGGATTTGGATGTTTACGGAATATTTTATTTAGATGTCCTTGGAGTTTATCGTCAATTCTCGTTGCAACAGGGTGGTGGCTGAAATCAGTTCAGCGAGAAAGTTAAAGTCACAGAAGTCGAAGCCGAAACTAAATGAAGGGCGGAATCATTTTGGTGATGTGCGAGTGATTAGACGGAACTTGGTGCATGTAATGGGTTTACCTTCAAATATAGCAGATGAAGATGTGCGTATTTCCTATACGATTCTTTATCCTCCCACAACACTGTTCAGAATATTCCTTGAAATTTTTATTCCATTCATCACCTCATTACCTACTCGTTATTCAACAAATTTTGTTACCGATCCATTAACTATGTAGCTATTGTTGTTGTTGACGATGTGCCTTTTGTTTTTCTCATTATCATCTGCCTAGTACTTTTTACTATTGGTATTTTATTATAGTATGCAAGATTCTTTTTATTGCTCCAACAGGTTCTTGGGCGCAAGGACTATTTTGGTCAGTATGGGAAGGTTCTAAAGGTTACTCTGTCTCGTACAGCTGGGGGTGCCATACAATATAATCCAAACAATACTTGTAGTGTGTAAGTCAGCGCACCTTACTATTTACCTAAAAAGGGAAGGAAATTTTCTGAGATTTCTGTGGTGGTAATTGTCATTCTTATCTGTTGGTAACGTGAATGGTGCACGCTTATGAGAAAAATCCTAATCATCTAAAAATCCTGTGCTACTTTTTTCAAATTTCATTGGTATTTGGCTAGCTCTACAAAGTGTTTTTTTAATCGGATAGTGATGGTGTTTTGTCAAGCTCAATTGCAAGAATCATTTCAACAGACCACCAAACGTTTTGTCTTTGATTAATTATTTATACAGTATCACTGGTCTTCACTTTGCCCTGTCATTATGTTGGTCCATTTTTTCCATTTTGGCTCAGATATATTACTTACTCGAAAGAGGAGGAAGCAGTTCGATGTATACAGTCAGTACATTGTTATATTTTAGACGGTTTAACCCTGAGGTAAGTCAGTGGTCAATTTATTCGATATGATTGACCTAGATGAGTGTCATAGCAGGGAACAATTCGTTTGAAAGGTTAAAATCTGTTGGTTATGTTTGCAGAGCCTGCTTTGGAACCACAAAGTATTGTCACACATGGTTGAGAAACATGGTATGAAATACTTGTGACGTGTGTCTATTTTTCTTTGGAACTTGTGATGTGGGTCTATTTTTCTTTGGAACTCTAATCTTCAGTAGTTGCGAGGAAAATTGTATTAAATTGAAAATAATGTCTTTTGGTGGTCCAGCCTTGCAACAATCCAGATTGCTTGTATTTGCACACCATTGCTTCGGAAGAGGATAGTTTCACTAAAGATGAGATAGTTTCTGCTTATACAAGGTATCCATTTGACGTAATAGTTTTAATTTATTCATTTATTTTATTCTGTGTATTGCACTCCGTACATGCTTTTACTTCATTCCTTGGTGCTACTCTGCATATGCCTATAAGTTTAAAAGAGCAATGCTCTTGGTTACGGGAGCTGAGCATTGTATTGTTAACTGTGTACATTTTTCAAGTATTAGTTGTAGAAGAAACATTAGTGGATTTTGAAGGAGATGGGAATAAAAATATTAATTCTGGAAACTTGCGATTTGTGTCCTCACTTACTAAGCTTATGACCATCTTAGAATTGCCAAGAAAAAAAGGCTTAGCTACCAATTTTATTAGAAGTGAGCTCCCCGAGAAATTGTGATTGACTTTGATTATCAGTTTTATTGATATACTTGTCCAGCATTACACAAAGTATCAATTTTTTTTTGTCAAGTAACCTAGCCATTGAAATTTTTTATCCTTTTTGTTCATATTTCTAGGCCATTCTTTTTCCAGGTTCTGATTATGATTACAATCATATTCTCACAACTTGCATTAATGTTGTTATTCTTATGGAAAGATGATTATTAACAATATTTTATTACATATTTTTCAACTTAACAAAAGCAGTTCATAATATCTAAGCGTGGGTGTCTTTTCATGGTTTTGGCTATCTTTTTATTTTATCTTCTATAGAAAAGGGTAAAGATTTATCAGAAAGAGCATAAAACGAGAAAGAACACCTGGGCTCCTGGCTAAGGAAGCTTGTTATGATCAGTTTGTACAGATTTTTTCTTCCCATCTTATCTTGATTATCCTCGCCCATGTTTTCTTCAAGTCATGTTATAAGTTTCATTATGTAGTTTGAGTTTTTTCATCTTTGGATGCACACAGTTGAATGTAATGAAGTAAAACAAGAAGCACACACAAATTTTCCGGGACAAATGGTGAAGAGTAAAAACCCCGTGTCATATCTTTAGGGGAACAAACTCCTATGGTGTATGTCATGTAAATAGTGCTTCATCAATAGGTGAATGATATACTACTAATAATGAAAGTCGTACAAAGAAAAATGTCTAGGTGCTTTGCACTAGGGATTCCATATTGCATCTTTTCTTTGCAATTTGTAGAATGAAGTTAGCTTTTTCATTATAAAATTTAGATTCTATGATGTGCCTCCGTTGAAAAACTCCTACGCCCGAACCTTGAACCCAAACAAACATACACCAAGAAGTGATTAACTTTCTTTTTGTAAGTTCTTGTCACCTTCATAATGAATTCATTGCAAGGAAAATTCTTCGTTTATTGTGTGGCATTCCCTTTCTCACATTCTGCAGTTTTGTCGTCTGATGGGCATGTAAAGATGTCCTTTTACTAGTTAGTGTGGTTTACTTATGAGTATGGTTTACTTCTAGATTCTTTTTCTTTGGAAGTGGTTAATATTTATGGATTTAGGACATGGACTAACTAATTTACATTTTTTGCCATAGAAGCAAAGCCCCACAAATCACTGGTGCTACAAA
This sequence comes from Berberis vulgaris, assembly GCA_963556465.1. Classification (NCBI taxonomy): domain Eukaryota; kingdom Viridiplantae; phylum Streptophyta; class Magnoliopsida; order Ranunculales; family Berberidaceae; genus Berberis; species Berberis vulgaris. The sequence goes on from OY747135.1 coordinate 23,520,811, forward strand.
TAATATGCAATGTAGTTCGGGGAATTTCTTGCCTCCTCCGGTTGATGAGATCTCTAGCAGTACTGTAACTGCTTATAGCAAAGTTGTATCTAGAATCCCCTCAAGTGTACGTGATATGATCTATCTCTCTTTTTTTGCAAGGTTTACTGTTCGGTAAAATATTGAGAGCATAAATGAATATCCTTCCAGTATTATAGATTAATTATGTCAATCTTTCTGTTATCGGAAATGGACTATTCTACTTAATAAAGTGTTTGGGTTTATTTATTGATCAACGACTTCATATGGGTCAATAGAATCCTGCGAGTCACGTGAAAATTCCACCTCCTGATGATAGTTATGGAAGATGTATCGTTCTTCCAGCTGCAGCTTCATGGTATGTCTTTGATTACCTTTTATGTTCTTCCACTTGATCCACCAAGTACCATACAACCATTAAGATTGTAATTTTGCTTGCTAGGGGATCACGCAGTTTAAATGAGCAGCAACCGAATGCAACTTCTACTTGTTCAGACCACCCTGCTGGACAATACCCCAAAGAACATAATATTTCAACAGGCATCTCCTGTGGCGTTGCAAGCACAGCTCCGATTTCCAAATCGCAAACTGATCGGAAAAATAAGCATTGGGTAACTGAAGGAGGTCATACACTTCATCCTAATGTGACAGTGGAAGCATTGGAATGTTCAAAAAAGTATGCCATTAACGACTGTCAAGCTTTAACTCCAGGTACACATGCACCGGTTGTTCAGAGTTATGTTCCTGCTGCTGTAACTTCAAGAAAAGCTTCATCTGCTTCAGAAGAAGATGATAGTTGCACTGGCATCCTACAGTCTAATCCATGCTCTGTAGATCTTAATAGAGTATCTTCTGCTTCGGATGGTAATGTTGTTGCAAACAGAAAACTGCAAAGTTTATGTTCAGGGTTATCATCTATGGGCATCGATGGCCAGTGCAAAGGCTCTGGTACTACTGAATCCAGTGATTCATTTGCTAGTCATTCTTTGTTTAAATCTTCTAATTATCATGGGTCACAACAGTCTTATCCTGAAAATGCTAAGGGATCTCTAACCTTTGAGCCACCAAGGGCTAAATCAAAAGCTGAAAGCTTCTATGATCCAAGAAAACCATCTCAAGGGGTTTCAGAATGGAAAACACAGCTACCTGATACATCAGGTTCAGCAGGAGAGGAATTGCTAGTTTTCACTGAGAAAAATTTCAAGACTTCAGCGATTGATTGTCCATCATATTTGTCACATACATATAATTCACTCAACATTTCAAATCATTCTGTTGGTCATTCTCAGCAAATTGCTAATGATTCCGTCATGAGTGATCCAAGTAGTGAAGATCCTAGAAATGCCCATGCAGAAGTGGATGAACTTTTACCTCCATTTACATCTGGTGACTCCTCATTATCAAATAGGTTTCCTGATGAGATGTACAGCTGCTCTACTGAGCAAAAGAACTATAAAAATTGGAACTTGTTCTCAGGTTCAGAGAAAGCTAACTGCTTGGGAGCAACTGATGTTGATGCATCCAACTTTGAGAATATGGGTGAAAGCAACATCATCTCTAATATTTTGTCGATGATGGACTTCGATGATAGGGATACAAGCTCAAGAGAAGCACAAAGCAACATGCAATCAAAGTTCTCATTTGCTAGACAGGAGAATTTGGAGAATGAAGTATCTGGGTTTAGTCCTTTCTTTAGTATTGGTCATCGAAAATATACTTCTGCTCCTCAGGCTCAAGAAACTCATGACATATATTTTGACGAGTTTCGGAATGGTTTGTCCAAACAGCAACCATATACCATCTTGACTAGCAATTCAATCCTCTCTAATAATCTTTCTGGTAAGTGGTGTTTCAACTGATGAACTTGATGTCTCGTTACTGTTGTTTTTTTTTTTTTTTTTTTTTTTTTTCAACTATAATTATTGTCGTTTCAAAGTTCTTGTAGCATACTTTCAATAGCTTTTTTCAAATTCACATCTATGCTTATTACTGTTTCCAATGTTATTGCTCATGAACGGTTTCAAAATGATATGAAAGGACTGTTAATTAATAAGCAAGTGATTTTGTGAAGCTGGCTACTAAGATGAAGTGGTAACATTCAAAAGGGCTAATGGTGATCGATATGATTTGGCTATTGTTTTCAGTATAGGACAGATTTGAGTGTTGAACACTGCTTGCTAGTTGGTTAGCAATATGCATAAGCCGAGTGTGAGGTCCCATTTTCGTTCGTCCTTGCTGGCAGGAGGTCTTCTTTATTCCCTTAACCCACCTCTTCTTCTGCAACAATTTATTCATCCACATGCAGAAGGGTCACTGGCAATCCTTCCCTTCCTTTTTCTGATTACCTTTCTTTCAAAGAAAATCTGTTCATTCCTGATTTGAATTATGTTAGTTAGACAAATCCATTCTTCTGCTCTCAATTGTTTCTTTTTTGTGATTGAGACTTGGAATGTCAAATTTTCTCACACTTTTTGCTGGCCATTGTTGCATTTGTAATCTTCAGGACATACTAGTTCTGTTATTTCCTTAGGCTGGATTCCATACTGCACTTGATAGAGGGACTTGTTATTAACCCATGATCAATTGAGGAGTACCGAAAACGTAAAACTGTTTGTTTTGTTCAAGGACAAAGGTACCCTTTGTTTTTTTGTTTGGGGACCCACATCTTACAAGCTTTGTCTACTTTTCCGGCCTCATGAATATCTCATCAATAGTGAAATTGATCACCTTCTTGAACTACATATGAGCAATAAAGAGATTACTCAAACTACCAATTTCTCAGAGGTCCACGTTTCTTCTTACTCTGGTTAGAATAGATTTCCTTGATGGAATATTTATTAACTAAGAATAAAGTTTTCTTGGTGAATCATTGGAGGGGTATTTTTCCCTAAATCACTCGAGACTTTTATTATGAGCCATGCTATCTTGAGGTCCAACACTTTGTGGTTAAATAAGTGGAGAGAGATATCACTTGAGCAAGAGAAAAAGAAATCAAAGAAGATGAGGGATGCTTGTTTCCAAATGCAAATCATCTGATAGGGTAAACGATTAGAGTTGATAAAAAATCGTTCATGGTGAAAAATTATTGACATGCGTAGAATTCCGGAGTGAGGTATTCATTTTATGAAGTTTGACATCAATGAGGATGGACTCAGATGCTGGTGGAGGCTGTAAATTATGGTTTTTCTTACTTCAAAGTGAACGAGGTGGTTTGTGGGTACTGGTTGATTTTGGTGAGAATGGGGAGGTTGGTATTTGTATTCTTGTTTTCTTGTGGGTCTAGGATCACCAAAATGTGTCATCAAACCAGTATGAAAGGTGAAGGTTGATTGAATACCAATATATATAATGCAACAGCTAGTTGATCAACCTAATCAGTAAAGGAAGCTCCCATTTGTTCAAATGGAATGAACAATTGAGATGCCGCCTATGTACTCATAGGCGGTCACTAGGCATGTCTTGCAGCTCACTAGAAATATTAATGCCTAGCTTTTTTAGGTGCTACTCGTGTGTACGCATGTTTAAAATCATTATTTTTTATTATTTTTTTCTCTTTACCATAGTTATCAAAATGTTTATTGTATATCAGACCTAAATTGTAAGATACATGTATAGTAACATATCATATACCATAAGATACGTGCACAAATCAATAGATAGATATAAAAATATATACTATATATTTAAGCATATCAAATTTATGAATAATACTTATTCAACATCCACTCACGTCACTTGTACAAGGATTGTAGATCCCTGCATCATCTTATATCATAAGATATATATATGTACCGAATCAGTGAGGCTTACATACGCTAATATTATGCATCTTATTTATCGTAAGATATTGATAATTATGTTGTTTACCCAAAAAGTTAACCTTGGAACCTATTCCTTCGACAAAGAAAACATAAGCTAAGGCCTAAGGATTTTTTTCTTGGAGTTTTGACTGACAAACACTTGGGTTTCAAGAATACTAAGTTTGAATGATTTGTGATTTTGTCTGTATGTAGTTAGTCTGATTTGATAGTATTCAGTTTGATGATGCTAGGGGTACTTTCTATCTGCAAATAAGGCGTAATGTTTGTAGAGACATTCTGTTCATGAATAGTGAATTGAGTTTTTTTTTTACGAAAAGTGAATCCTTTATTTTGTTTTCTCTAGTTTTGAAGCCTCCACCATTACATTTGCACATTACAATCTCCTAATTGATGCAAGTTGTGTAGATTGTAATTTAGATGCTCATCTCTATTGTAACAGTTTTTTTGTATCTTGACATGTCAAATATGTTATTGTCGCATATATTTTGAGTACTACTCTCGATTTTAGTTTCATGCATTCTGATCTCATTTTGTGTCAGCATTCAGTAATGGTTTCTATTTTATCTGCTCTCCCAACAGCTTCGAGAGCTCGAGTATCAGCCCCTCCCGGATTTTCAGTTCAAAGCAAAACACCACCTCCAGGGTTTTATGCTAAAGAGAGAGTGGACCTGACTTATGATGCCTCTATTGGTTAGTCTGTTTCAAACTCTCATAAAATTACAACTGCTTGAAATTGGTTATACAATTCATTTCACTTTATAGGGTTTTAACTAGTTCATTTTCACTTTATGTTGTTTACTGCAGTAAGTCATTCTCTTGGAAATTCCTCTTTAATGAGGAATCAGTATTATGTACAGCCAACTGCTAAACTAGGGCGTGTTGAGGATGTCGGGTTTATTGATCCTGCAATAATGGCTGTTGGCAGAGGCAGGCTTGCAAATGGGACTGACAGTACGGGTATAGATCAACGATCAAATTTTAGTTCACAGTTTGGTGCCTTCAAGAATGACGCAAGATTTCAGTTGATGATGCAACAACCCATGTTGGAACCGCAAAGCGTTAGATATTCTGATAATGTTGGGGATAGGTTGTCATCTCTTACTGATTTGTACAATACCCCTTCTAAATTTGGTGCAAAATCCACATATGCTCAGATGTCCGTCTTGTCTAGAAATGCCCAAATTTCAAATGGCCAGGAGGGTTGGAACGGGGTTCAAAGTGGAAACAGCATGGTAGCAGACCTCCTTGGAAATGATAGACTTGGGTCTGATTATTTTCCTGGACATGAGAATCTTAACTATCAAATGCACAATTCAGGCAGCTTGTATAGCAGTGCATTCCATATGTGATTTTTGATGGAACAGGAAATACTTAAAGTGCTGTTTAGTTCATCAAAATGGAGCAGGTGACTTTTGCACCAATACAGCACTCAAGAGATGGGCCAACTCTCCTTGGTTTCACTTGGCAACTGTTACATGAATATTGAAGGATCAAACTCTCCTATATTAGGCTATGCGGTTTTAGTGACTTTGATTTTGGTACATCACTGGGTAAGAATCCTTTAATATGATTATTAGATGTTGTCTATCCTAAAGCTTGGCCTTGTTTTAGAAATGTCTATTGTTTTCATTTATTTTTCCTGCTTTTGATCTCTATGTGCAGTAAGCTGGGGGTTGGGTCACTACTGACAGTTGAAACATGGAATGCTGATCAATTGAGGATTTGTTTACTACCAGCGGTTGAAACATGGAATGCTGTTTGATTGGGGTACTCCTAGAAGCATAGAGGGTTTTTGGGTGAGTTACCTAGACAGGAAAGAAGAAGATCTTTCTGCAATATTATACCAACAGAATAATGAGTTCCATTTGTCTTGTTAGTTAGTACTATCCTAGACTGTTCATATCAACTTAGTGAGAAATAGTAAAAGTATTTAGCTGAAATGTTAGTTCTTTTCATGGATGTTATTGGGTTACTGTATATAATTTGCATAGAGAACAAAATCTGCAATCTTGTAGGTCTTTGATACAGATTTTCATACCTGCTAAATGTTGCATTCATGGCAATCTTCCCACTTCTGGTGGATTGGTGATCAATTCAAGAGAATTGGGTAACACAACTGTGGGTGCAGCAAGCTAATGACCTGTGGCTACTGGTGATGCCTCAATCTTTTATCAAGTGCCACGCCCTTCCTTGCATCTGTCTCATGTTGCATTTAGCTTAGATTGCAGGGTACTATTTTCTTGACTTGATCGTTACCAGTCACATCGTCCTAGTAGTGAAGGCTGATTCTAGGGAGCGAGGTTCGCCCATCCTCCTCGAGATGGATGCTGATGCACATCTTGAGGAGGATCTCGCTCCCTAGCAAGGCTCAATAATGAATGATTAGAAATCTTATTTCATTTTTCTTTTTAATGAAATCATCTTAGTGTTGTGAAACCCACTAGTTTACAGGTTCTCCATCCAGGGTCATTATGACAACAGGTTCTGAGCACATTAGAGAACTTTTAGAAATCATTAAATAGTTTTCATCCAAGTGATTTGTCTTTTTAATCTGAGCACCACTTCTAATCTTTCAGACAATTATCTTGATCAAGGCTACACCAAGTGCTTTACTTTTACTCTGAAAGATTGGGCAAACATCTTGCCTACTACTTCAAACTTGCATCGGCTGTACGTTCTTATTGAAGATCTTTGTTTTTGGTGCCACAATCACTCCGAAGATGTTACTCATCTGTTTTTCACTTGCCCAGTCATCATTAAACTATGGAGTATCTCCCCAATTCCAAGCAATTGGAATTATGAAACTTTTGCCACTTATACAGCTCCTTTCTTCCTCAAGTTCATGTGTGATAATGCTAGAGCCAATCGTTTGCTCAACAATGAGATGTTCTCTCAATTCACAACTATGTTCACATCATTTGGCATACACAATAATTGTGTTTTTTCACAAAGCCAAATTCATTATCCACGTAACCCTTTCATCTTTCAACCGTACCTGGAAGATCTAACAAAATCAATGGTTTGCTTCTATTTCTACGTCTGACAATCGCAAACAACAAACCAATTTTCCTACATCGCATCCTTGAAACAGCAGTTACTACTACCAAACTCCCCTCCCACCCTAGTACCACACCTTGTCCTACATTCGGTCCCCGCACCGAGTTGACCACCACTAGGTTAGAGCTGATCCAGACCCAAATCCAAACTGTTAGACAACATCGTTTTAATGCTCGTACGCTCCAGTTCAACCCCTTACCCACCACCTTGGATCCTGAAACGATCGTGGTCACTTATAATGCCAACTTATTTGCCTTTTCTCAACAAGTAGCTATCATTGTTTTTGTGATCAACCTTTTGGATGAAGTTCTGGCATGAGAAGTATGCCCCATTGTTCGGAACGTTCTGGACAGTACGATGGTAGAATGCTATGTGGCGGAGACTGCACTATTATTTATCCAGGCGCGACATTGGCGAACATGGATCATGATGCGAGATTCATGGATGCTGGTTTCGATTTTGCATGATGTCCACATGAATGCACAGATGACCTTTTGCTGGCCATGGCGCCCTCTCATCAATAACATTGGGTGATTGCTTTCTAGTCATAGCTTATGTTTTTGTAATTATATTTGATGCGTCCAAAATTCAGTTTCCAATGAGTAAAACTTGCAAAATCGAATATTCCCTTTATCTTTTATAATATAATGGTCATAGTTAATTCCCTGCATGATTTAGGTATGTGAAGTGCAATGAGAGGAGACATTCTCTGTAACAATCTTCTCCTTCATGAGGATACGTCCGTGAAGGCGTAACTCCATCCACGACTCTTTTTCTATGTAGCGTTCCTATCCCTTGAGGGAGAACTTTATCGAGCTTGGATTTGGGCCTCTGGCTATGATTTATTCTAACGGACCATGTTTGGGCTTTCATGACTGAATTAGTCTTCTTTGGGCTTGATAAATTGGCCTGGTCTTGGGATATTGATCATCGTGATAGACGACCTCTGCCACGTGTATGGTTGCGATAACAATATTATTTGATGTATCATCAGCTACTCCCCTTTTAGTTAGTGGGCATGCTGACGTAACCACTAACTCTGTGTCGGTTGGACTTTCGACTTCAGCATTGTATCGCATTTAATGTTGTTAGCAGCTTTTAGTGAGTTGACATCCCGATTTCTTGTTTGTCTGTTCGTTTTTCGCGCAATTTTTTTAGATTTCGTGCAGTCATCATATCTCACACGTCATCCTATGAGCAATCTCTTCATTACTTGGCTATATAAAAGGGAGCATGATTGATTTGTTTATTTCTTTACACTATCTTCGATATTAGGCTTATTCTTTTTTTCCCCTTCGTTCTCCTTGCTATTCAATTCCTTAATGATGTTTGTTGGTGATATTCTAAGTGGCGAGGCGCTTGCTGCTTGTGAAGCTTATTTCTCTCCTAATAAAGTTTTCTCTGACCTCGAGATCAATCTGCCCAGACAAAATGATAGTCTTTGTCGTCCGAGGTCCGGGTATATCGCACTCTATCCAGGCATGTTTATTTTCTGATTTCGATTCCCAGTTTCAGAGATGTTTTAGGAATATTTGGACTTCTTAGACATTCCTCCTGCACAAATGGGTCCTAATGGTTGGAAGGTTATGGTTTCTACTTATGCGAGGGTCATCCTTTCTTGCATTCCCTTGATTGTTAAAATTCTACACTCGGTAGTTGGTCTGCTGATGACCAATGACATTTGCTTCCTCCGTTCTATTTTTTTTGGGAAAGCTCAATGATGATATCGGAGATTGGTCGAGGTTTTGGTTTTACACTTCTGTCAGTTCTAACTACTTCAAACTGCGAGGTCATCCGATTATATGGTCATTCCGAGTATCTAATAAACGGAAAAATCTGCAGTTAACTTTAGAGGAGCAGATGATCAATGATCAATTTTTTAAGCTTCATGTGTTTCTCGTGGAGGCATTTCTCTTTTAGGACATCTTGGAGCGTAGTGGCTTATACCATATGAATGAGGGGGAGCAGGCTTTGCTCATTGAATCTCGTGCTAAGGAGATCGTTGCTCGCGTTGTTCCTGTTGGTCTTAGTGGTGCTAACATTGATTAGGAAGTGAGTTCGGGTAGACATGTTACAAATTTCGATGCTCTTATTAGCGTCAGTGTTGCTGGACTGACTTCCATGAAGAGGAAGCTCTAGAGGCCCGCTAGCCCGAAACAATTGCCAATTAATCACAACTGTGTTCCAAAAAAGAAACAACTTTCAACTCGTGGTGTTGCTTGGACTGTACCTCGTTCGGGTTGTTCTGGTAAGGAGGTTGTAAAGAGGGTCGCTTATTTCTTCGAGAGGGTGAGGAGATGAACTTAGTGTTGGAAAAAAGTGAGAAGGAGATTACTCATCCGTTGGACGACGACGAAAAGAGGCTTTTTCCGCCTATGATGTTCCCGATGTTGTTGAATGGTCTAACGAAGACCCTAGGGAAATCGATGATAATATGCTCCAGTTGGTAGTGGAGCAGTCTAAGGAGGTTGATGACCATGGTCAAAATTTTGAGGTTTTTCCTCCTCGATCTCCTTCCATTCCCGTCGATGATGTGGTGGGGTTTTTAGTTTCTTCTCCTGCTCTTTCAGGTTTTCTCTGCTCCTGTCGTCACTACTACTCGTTTTGCAGTTGTTCCGACTACTTCGCAGCGAGAAACAATAGTGGTTTTTCTGTTATCACCACTGTTTCGCCCGCTCTTTCGATTGTTGGGAGTGGTTCCTCAGTGCTTCCAGATCCCTGCGTCCTCCATCCCTGGATTAATTGGAATGAGCCCAACCCAGAGGACAATCGTATCAAATCGGATGGAAAGTTCTACTGATTCACTCAGCTTTACGTGCAGGATGTTGCTCGTAGGTTGATCAATGAGTGGCATGGGCGGGCGGTGAAATGACCTTCGATGCCCGTGCTGGATCCCAACACCCATATCGATTGTGGTCTTAAGCAAATAATGGATGAGATGAATCACCTCACTTATGTCGGGGTGATGAGATCAGAGTACAAGGCTGGTCGTGGCCAGGTGGCTGCTTTTGAGAGAAAGTTAGCGATGTTGTTGGTGTTTTCTCACGTCCTTCGTCAGTTTGAGGTGCTAAAGGCGCAATGCGCGGAGCAGGAGAGGGCAACTGGGGCTGTTTTGGCCTCGTTAAGGGAAGCAGAAACTGCTCGAGATAAGTTTGCTGCAGAGTTTGAGACTTTGACAGTTGATTTGGACGGGGCTCATGCATGATTGGACGAGTAGAAAAAGAGTTGTCTGTCGAGAGAGCATGTGAGGCTCTACCTGTAGTTGAGCAATTTGTCAACCGTAGGATTGCTGAGGGGCGGGTGGAGCAATTAATGGTCGCGCTTGACGAAGTGAAGTCGGATATCTCAGCCATGCTGGCCACTGCTATAATGCAATTGATTTCAACTAAAATGGAGCTTGCAGCCACTAAAAACAAGTTGAGGATTGCGGAAGTGGAAGACTGGGGGAGAATTGTTGATGGCCAAGTTGAGCTTCTTGACTATATTGAGGGGCTTGATGTCGATTTGTTTGAGTATCATCACTTGGTTGATCAAGTCTTTGAAGATGAAGATGCTGAGGAAGATATTCATGTTCTTCCAAGTGATCCCATGGGTGAAGGGAGGACCTTGTCTCCTCCCTCTTTCGATCAGGCTCCCTCCTTGCTATTGCTGTTGAGGAGGGGATTTCATCTCCCTCTGCCACTAATACTGTCATTGCTCTTCCATCCGATGATCTTGCCACTTCTGCCGTATCTTCTTTGAACTTTCTATTTTCTTCTCCTTCTCCAGATGTACACTCTTCTTCTTCGAATGTAACAAAATGATTTTATGTATGAGAAACTTTCTATTTACTACATTGGTTCGACATACTAGTCGATCCGAAGCTTGTTTAAGTAAGTTGACTTTTTCGTCCTAACTTTTACTTCATTAGTTTGACATACTAGTCGATTCGAAGTTTGTTTGAGTAAGTTGACCGATTCGTCCCAACTTTTACTTCGTTGGTTCAACATATTAGTCGACCCGAAGCTTGTTTGGGTAAGTTGACTTTTTCGTCCTAACTTTTACTTCGTTGGTTCGACATACTAGTCGACTCGAAATTTGTTTAAGTTGACCGGTTCGTCCCAACTCATACTAGTCGACCCGAAACTTGTTTGTGTATGTTGAATTTTTCGTCCTAACTTATACTTCATGGTTGATCAAACCATAAGTTTCGTGTCTGACTTATTCGTCCTGACATTTTGTTTGTGGCTTGATATGCCGATTGCTTCTTATTGTCTGGCCTTGATGCCACAATCTTGGCGTAAGATGGAGAGTTTTGAACTTGAAATTTTAATGATAACCCCGTTTCGGGTGTTCAATCTTTAGTATCAGTAGTCATTCCTTTCTTATAAAGTCATGCTGTGGAGTCTACATTGTATCTTTCTGACTGTTGTTTGATTTGCTCTGCTTTGAGTAGTCTTAGCATTTTTGCTGTAACTTCTTCCTCCATGGTTCTCTGTAGTTTTGTTGTTTGAGTATGGTTGTCGTGAGGTAGCTAATAAACTCGGGATGCTCCTTGACCAAGTTGTTGGGTGTGTGTTTTTGGCAGGTTGGTTTGGATGGGCATAATAGAATGTAGTCCCAAATCGTCCAATCATGCTCACATTAGTACCTGCTGCCAAGGCTTCGTTCATCGATTCGTAGAATTTGTTTGCGTTGTATTCGTTGTCACTAATGTGGTAGGCGTTGCTGGCCTTGTGGTGGATAATGGTCAAGCTTGTAAGCTTCTTTGAATTGTCTATTGTTTGGCTCCCATTTGAATTGCTAATTTTCTCTGCGCTCCTTGTTTGAGTTGTAGTATCGATTTACCTTGTCTTGTTTGACAACGTTGGTGCTTATAGTTCTATATAGATCAGCTCGAGTGGGAAATGTTATTGGTGGGCTTGATTGGCCGCTTCGCCGACTACGCAATGTAAAACTTAAATAAGCTATCTGGATTGTTCATTTGATCTTGTGGTGGTTTTCGCTTTCTCTTTCCCTTTAGGTTGTTTGTCCGGTAACCCGACGAATTCGTCCTCTTTGAGCCCAGTGCTCCATTTCATCTTTCAGGTTGTAGCAATCTTCAGTGTCGTGCACGTGATCCTTGTGGAAATAACAGTATTTGCTTTTGTCTCGCCCCTTGGGGCCTCCTCCTCTCATCTTGAGTGGCAAGTTGACATCTTCCCATTTCGTCATGTGTTTCAGTATGTTTGCTCGATGGTATTCAATGTCGTATATGGTTTGTACGTCTTTTTCATCACGCTTGTCACTCACTCATGTCTGAGCATCGCCGAAAACGGCTTTTCGGGTTCTTGCTGGTTGAATTCAGGCTTTTCGTTAGTTTGGTTTTTTTTTTTACTGAGTGTTTCCCTCCTAGAGTCTGTTGTCTCTCCTCCTTTCTTCTCTCATTTCTCGCCTCTTCGAATGGGTTTCCCTCTCGGATTCGTTCTACTTCCTAGTGACTATCATTTCCTCTAGAGTGATGTTCTTTTCAATGGTTTTCAATAGAATTGCAATGTTATTTGGGGGTTCTAGGTTTAGAGCATCAAAAAAGGGTCATCTTTTCAGTCCGACGGTGAAAGTAGTGGTGGTCGTGTCGTCGCTGCAGCAGTCGATCATTGTTAACTCGTTAGTGAAACAAGTAACATACTCCCTTATCGTCTCCTCGGGCTTTTTATTTGATATGGAGTAAGTAGTATGGCCCCTTCCTCATCCGGTGACTGCCGATGAACCTTATAATGAAGACGGTAGCCAATGTCTAGAATGAGTCTATCGATCTTGGCAGTAGGTTGTTGAACCAGTTCATTGCTGTGGAGGTGAGATTTGTCGAAAACGTCCTGCATAGGATGGATTTTGTGTTCCCCTTCAACGATATCATGTGGTGAAAGTGTCGTAAGTGGTCAGTTGGATCGATGATACTATCGTAAGCTTCAAATTTTGGTGGAGTGAACTTTTTTGGCATATGAGTCACCATGAGTGCGTCGGAGAATGTTGGTATGGCTAGTTTGTATAATATATTAGGGTCCGTGACTCTGATCCTGAATGGGATTTCAGCAGGGCTCTCGCCGCTCTGTGGGGTCCCCTCTTTAAGTGGTTCACTGCTTTTGATATTTACCTGTTGAGGTTCTGCGAGAACTTCATTGGCCGGATTTTGCTGGAGCGGTGCTTGGGCGGGGTTGGCGGATTGAGCACGCTCCTGGGTGAACTTTTCTACCGCTTTGATCATACGCTCCATCTGGACAATGAGTATGTCTACATGAGGGTCCGTGGTGGCGCCTATAGACGCCTGGGATGTTTGAGTCAACTCGTGCTGCGACTCTCTGTTATCGGGCATGGTCATCCTGATGTTCGTCGCTAGATCTGTGGCGTGCGCTGTTGGTAGCGCAGTTTCTTTGATTGTTGTGGGATTGAGAGTTTGTATGTCATTTTGTCTAAGGGCTCTTTCAGTCGTCGATCAAAACTGAGATAATTTTGTTGCTATGAATTTTCTTCTTGAAAAGGAGAACTTGTCGTTCCCCATGAACGACGCTAAACTGAAGCGTTCAAAATCCATTCTCCAATAAGTAAAACCTGCAAAACAACTGTTAGATTGCCAAAGACCACCTTTTTGGTGGCCGAAGGCATTCTAATGCTTAAGTCAGTAACTCAACTGAAGATGGAGATAAAACTGGATAGAACTCAGCTAAAATTGCATACCTTTGTCGAATGTTCTTTTTACCTTTTATAATGGTCATAGTTAATTCCCTGCGTGACTTAGGCATGTGAGGCGCAACGAGATGAGACATTTTTTATAACAGTCTTCTCCTTTATGAGGATATGTCCGTGGAGGCATAACTCCCTCCACGACTCATTTTTTTATGTAACGTTCCTCCCCCTTGAGGGAGAACTTTATTGGGCCTGAATTTGAGACTCTAGCTATAATTTATTCTAACATACCCTGTTTGGGCTTTCATGAATGAATTCGTCTTCTTTGAACTTTATAAATTGGTTTGGTCTCGGGATATTTGATCATCATGATAGACGATCTCTGCCATGTGTGTGGCTGCGATGATGATATAATTTGAGGTATCAATAATATTAATAGAGAACTCAATTATTAGGCTTACAATCTAGCTACCTTGACAAGACAACATTACTGTAATTTTATTATTTAGAATATTATGCGATACGCTTCAAAAACAAATGTGTGAAATTTGTGCTTTGGAAGAAACAGTAGTGTTGACCCGTGAGGATGAGTGGGGGGTTTGGCACGTGTTGGGACAAAATAACATGTGCACTGTGGTGTATAGATCCTCGCAGTGAACTCGATCATGGATCTACCTGGACCTCTATGCTGTGAGCATTCTCAAGTAATCATCCGGGTTTGGGCTGGAAATGCAACTTTTGCAATTGCTTATCGGCCATTTGCAAAAAAATGTTACTACAGGCATGAAATAAATTAGTCCATAACATCAAATCTCTTTTCACTGTGATTTGTAGTAATGTTTAAACCTAGGAATAACATTATGAATTTAAAATTAAAAAGGGTCCTGTGAATGCAACATTGGTGCATGGGTTTTATTTGGGTCTGTAATGACTGGATTGAAAGTTCCTTTCCTTTTTAGTATAAACTAGGTTGTTGACGCGCTCTACGTTCACGAATATTTAGTATTTTTTTTATTTTATTACAACATTTAAATAATAAGAAAAATTATTATTTAATTTCTAAACAAATAACTACATATAATTTTAAGTCCCTATATATAGTTTATAAATTAATAAGAGACTTCAAATAAATTATGTTAGGGGCATAGGTATAATTGATCGATGCGTAAGAAGGACTGATTTTATTGTAAAAATATGAAATGTGGAGGGCAAAATGGAATATCCAAAGTTAGATGTAAGGGCCTTTTTTATAATTTATAGATAATTGTAGAGATTCAAATAAATTATATTAGGTGCTTAGATATAATTAATGAATGTTTACAGGGGCTATTTTGAGTTGTAAATAGTTTAAATTTGGAAGATAAAATTGTAAAATTGAGTAATAGTATTTTTTTTTCTTTGAATGACATAAATATCCCTCTCACTTTTGACCCACCTTTTGATTTTTCTTGTAATTACAATAGAGTTTGGAGGGCATTTCGGGAGCCTGAAAATCAAGTTGAAGGCATCCGAATTGTTCATCTGAATGAACTCTCATTATAGGTGTACTAGGGTGTGGACGCGCACTACATGCGTGTATATTCAATATTTTTAGGAGTAAAATATTGTAACCGAATATTACAATCTCACTATTGTAAGGGTCTATTTATAGTTTACATATAATTGACGAGCTTGAAGTAAATTATAATTAGGGACTTATGTATAATTATTCAATGTTTGAAAGGAGTTGATTTTAAATGTAAAAAGTATTAAATGTAGAAGGCAAAATGGAGAAGCAAAATTTATATGAAAGGACTTATTTATAGTTTATAGATAATTGCGGGATTTCGAATAAATTTTGCTATGGGCTTATGTATAATTAATAAATGTTTAGAGAGGTTGATTTTGATTGTAAATAATTTAAATTTAGGGGAGTAGAATGGTAAATATGTGTAATAATATTTTTTTATTTAAAAGACATAACTACCCCTTGTCATTGTTCACCTCCCTATTTATTTTGTTTGTAAATATTTAGAAAGTGGAAGAGCATTATTGGAACCTGAAATCAGGTTGAAGACATCCGCACTATTCATCTAATCTTGCAGGCGTTATATATAATACAGATAGAGTGATGGTGGCGGTGCTTGCAGAGGCAATGATAAATGCTAGCCATGTGGCGTTTTGGTTCCTTCGATTGAATTTTTATGTAATCATATGTCATTACTACTGAGATATGAATCATTCATTCGATCACAACTATACACGTGGCATGGGTTAATCCTAACATGAGAAAGGCTTCAACGAGGTCCCAAGCAGACTCATTCATGTTGTTTAGCCTGTAAATCAGGGTGCCCAAGAGGCGTAGTCCTCGGGACTTGCCCAAGACAATAAGGCTCGAACATGAATCTAAGAGTTGTCATAGGCCCGAGATCAACTTGCACGAATCAACTCTTAGCCCAATCAAGCATTGGGTCCTAAACATATCCAAGTGCCGAATAGACTCGGTCATGCACATGTAAAATCTTGGGCGAGATCTCCTCCCTCCATCATGCCCTCGATAGCAGAGACAGGTGAGGAGGGAACACTCACTATAAAAGGTGATGAAAGGGAAGGAGAAAGGTGTATACACTTTTCAATTTACATTTAGTCTTCACTCTTCCTTGCATTGTTACCTGACTTAAGCATCGGAATGCCTTCGGCCACCACAATGGTGGTCTTTAGTTAATCGTTGTTCATTTTTGCAAGCTCAATATTAAGCAAGATCAACAAGTACAGATATGGACACATCAGTTTGGTGTCGTCCGTGGGGAAAACAACAAGTTTTCTCTGAAACAAACATATAAAGTTCCTTCTAGCTAAACAGAGCATCGAGACATGGTCACCAACATCAGATCTCGAGCATTCAACCACAATGCATAACTAGACAACCCCTCCACCCAGAGAAGCCCAACCACATAGCCAAACTAATCCAACCGAAGGAGCATAACAGTCGTACAACTCAGCCATTGAGGCATCCGCGGACGACCTTGCATAAATCAGATCATGCTTCACATGGATCATCTAGCACGAGTGGTTGAAAGACTCACTCAAGATTGACAACAGCCACCCGAAAGTGGCGGAGATTCGGGGAGATCCCACACCCTAGAGTACGCCTGAGCGCGCATCCAGAAAAACGAGAATTTCTCCAGAGATGAGCAAAAAGTTGGCATACAGGAGAACTTAAGGGGTGACGGGGATCATGGAGACCAAGCCTCGCAAACAAATGTGCCATGGTCAGGAACCCGCTCCGACTAGGGGCAACCAATCTGGACATCCTATATGACCTTATTGTCCCTCCATTCTCGGAGGAAATCATGAGCACCTCCCTGCGAAAGAAAAATTTGTCTCTCCAAAGTTCGAATTCCATGACAGAAAATCATATCCGTTAGATCATCTGCATCATTACCACCACGTAATGGCACTGAAAGAAAGTTTAGAAGCCATCATGTGTAGAACTTTTCCCACTAGCCTGAAGAAGGTTGTGCTGACCTGGTTCCACGGTCTTCAGTCGAGATCTGTCGACTCGTTCCAGGTCCTGGAAAAGGCATTCACCTCCAGATTCGTCGAGAGCCTGCTAAGTCTCAAATAGAAGTAGGGCGAGACCCTCAGAGGGTGTCACTTGTTTCAACGATGAGCTGACTTTGATCAATGGTTGCAACGACGACATGTCGATTACCGCATTTAGTTCTGGCCTCCGAGGAGATTAGTTATACAGCTTCCTCACCATGGAACCTCCAAGAGATATGGAGGACTTACTGAAATGTGCACAGAAATATAAAAATCTCGAAGAAATGCTGGCGATGAAGAAATGAGGTGAAAGCAAAGCCAAACAGACCTACAAGGCTCAGGATATGGGAGAGGAAAAAAGGTGTGAAGATGAGGACAAGTCAAAGAGAAGGAGAAATAATAACAAAATCGGGTCTGATAAGGTCAAGGTACACTGAGTTCGCTATGAAAATCCTCTTTGCCATGAAGAATTGGGACGACATCCAGTGGCCCCCCAAACTCAAAAGTGATATTTCAAGGCGTGATAGGAACAAGTATTGTGCCTATCACAAGGACCACAGTCACATCACCCAGGACTATCAGAGTCTCAAGAATGAAATAGAGTATTGGGTTTGAATGGAAGGACTTAGAGAATTTGTAAATTCTGAACGAGAAACGGCTCCAAGAAAATGAGAAGGAAGAAATGACACAAACGCCCAAAGAAAAGACTGTAGACGTCATCTATGTTCTTCATAATGCACATAATGAACCGAAGAAATCCTATTATCAAGAAAGCGGGCAACCCGAGAATTGTGGACAGGTTCCCACCATGGAAACCGTCCAGTCCAATGCCCGAGTAGCACTCAACCTCGGACCTGACGTTTAGGGGAGATCGGTCTTCCGCTAGGAAATGTCATTACCTGGCAACAAGAAAGCAGACAATCCGAGAACTGTGGACAGGTTCCCACCATGGAAACCGTCCAGTCCAACTCCCGAGTAGCACTCAACCCCGGACTTGACATTCAGGGGATATCAGTCTTTCGCTAGGAAATGTAATTACGCGGCAATGAAGCTATCAATTAAGTAGCCACGACGGCCTGAATCCCCCTAAAAATGAACCAACAGACCAAGGGCTTACTGGTAAGAGAGTCCGAGTGGAGAGAGTGACATGAAGAATTTTTGAAAAAGAACTATCAATAAAGGTGATATCTTTAAAAACGACTTCATTCCACACTCAACTCCTTGGGAATACCTAGTCTTGCCAACGGGGACCAAAATGGCGCACAACGGCCAGGCTATTAAGGGCGACGACAACTTGCCGTAAAAGTGGCCTAGTCCACCTAAAGGAAGCGAGGTAGCACACGACAGATAAAGCCTAGTCCACGGACAACTGACCGTCCGTGAAGGACCTGGTCCGATCACGAGAACCAAAATGGTGCACAATGATCGAGCCTATCTCTATTAAGGGCGATGACAATACAAATAACCTTTAGTTTTTTTTTCCAGATTTGGCGAACGTCTGGAATAACTAGTGAATTACAACTCTTTTGTACTGCAATTGGTGGTACTTGCTTTCCTATTCAGCCCAAGCCTGGCTGAGGAAGAGTTGCGGGGAGTAAAACAAAAAAAATATGCGGATTCAGTTCGTGCATACTCTAATTTTTAATTAATTAAATATTAATAATAATAAAAAAATAAGGCCATTCCATTTCTACAAAAAACCCACACCCAAGTTCCATAGCTAGGGCGATGACAGTTCATCGCAAAAGTGACCTAGTCAACCTAAGGAACCAAAGTACGACATAGCTGATTGAGCCCAGTCCAAGGACAACTCACCGCTCAAACATGCCTGATCCAATCACGGGGGCCAAAATGACACACATTGACGACAACTCGTAGCAAAAGTGACCTAGTCCGCCTAAGGAGCATAGATAGACAACTGTGGACAGAACCTAGTTCACGGACCGTTCGCTGCAAGCGGGTCGAGCCAAGTCCACGGACAACTCACCGCACAAAAAATCCAATCCTGTCATGGGGACTAAAATGGTGCATAGTGGTTGGGCAAAACACTATTAAAGGAAATAGCAGCCCGCCACATAAGTGACCTAGTCCGCCTATGGAACCGATGTAGGATATAATGAACCAAGCCCAGTCCAAGGATAACTCACCGCTCAAAAGAAGTTTGGTCTATTCACGAGGAACCAAGGTGGCGCACAACGACCAAGCCTAATCTTGATGAGGACGACAACAACTTGCCACTAAGTGACCTAGTCTGCCTAAGGAACCACGCATCGCGAGGCGGATCGAGTTCAGTCTGTCGATGACTCACCACATCGGTATAATATAGTCTAAGGGACCAACACGGTGCGCAGAGGCCACATCTAATCTTGTTTAGGATACCGACGACTCGCCCAACAAGTGACCTAGTCAGCTTAATAGGAATCTAACCAGTTTGGGCAAAAATGATTCCTCAACAACCCAACTCCTATTCAGAATTAGGTCTATTATGAAGTCTAGCCCAGATGGGCGAAGATGACTTCTTCCCAGTTCAAATCCTCTTAAGGATTGAGCAAGATGAATACAAAAATCTAGCCCGTTCGGGCAAAGATGATTCCTCAACAACCCAACTTCTGTTCAAGATTGGAGTTTATTATGAAGTCTAGCTCAGACGGGCGAAGATGATTTCTTTCCAGCTCAAATCCTCTCAAGGATTGAGCCAGATGAATATAGGAATCTAGCCTATTCGGGCAAAGATAATTCCTTGACAACCCAACTCTTGTTCAGGATTGGGGTCTATTATGAAGTCTAGACCAAACGAACGAATACGACTTTTTCCCAGCTAAAATCCTTTCAAGGATTGAGCCAGATGAATCTAGCCCGTTCAGGCAAAGATGATTCCTTAACAATCCAACTCCTAGTCAGGATTGGGGTCCATTACAAAGTCTAGCCCAGACGGGCATAAATGACTTCTCCTAAGCTCAAGCCCCCTTAAGGACTGAGCTAGACGAACACGAGAGTCTACCTCCAAAATGTTTCCTCAACAACCTATTTTTTGTTCAGAAGAGGGGTTTATCATGGTACCCCAGCCCGAAAAGGCAGAGACGGTTCTTTTTCAACTCAAAGTCCTCCTCAGGGCTGACAGGACTGCAGGTATATGGCACTGAATTCCAGTCCAGCAAGAGGTGATTTCCCAAGCAACCTAACTACTGTACAGGGTAAGATACCATCAAGGAAGTCCAATATTCAACGCAAAGACAACTTCTACACAAGATCAACTACTAAGAGAGATAGTAATTACGTCAATAAGGGAACATGACCCGGACCAACAAAGGTGATAACCCTACAACTTCGCTCTCACAAAAGATTAAGTTATTAATGTTGTGGGAATATGAGCCCAGACAAGCCAAGAAATGGCTCCATTCCAGAATAAAGCCCTACTTGAGGTGGGGGTAGATACACCCGTGTACTCACCCTAATCTAAGCGATAATTGGAAATGGCAAGTATGACAGCTACAAACACAGACAAAAAGGAAAAATGAAAAATTTCTCATTAATGAGTTTTTATTTCATTACAAAAAGAAACCGCTCATTCAACGGGAGAAGAATTAAAAACAGGTTTGTGGGCAACATGATCTGGGACGTCGAGATGGGTAGTTGTTTCGCGACGGTCGAACTGGCTTCAGGGTCACCTCGCGGACCAAAAGAAGAATCATCCGCCTCTTCGAATTGAGCGTAAGAAGAATCATCCGCCTCATAGTCCTACTCGATATAATCCAACAAATCCAACCTTCTAGCAGCAACCTCGCGGGTCTGAACTTTATCGGCAGCCTCGAGAAACTCTTTCTCTCTAGCATCCCACTATTCCTTCGAGCTATTCAACTCTCCAACTACCTTGGCCAGGCTCTCTTCACAGTTTGCCAACTTATAGACCACCTCAACACGACGTGCACACTCGAAGTAACACTCTTAGGTGAGCACCAAAAACTGCGCCTGAAGGGCCTCCTAAAGCCCCCTTAGGTGAACAGCTCAGCTTGGGCAGCCTGAGCTTCATTCAGATTCTCTTGGATCCCTTTCAGGTAAGACTCTAAGGACGACTGGGCATCTACAACATTGGTCAGACCCTTCTAGGTTTCAGACAGTTGAGCTTCCATATCAGTCTGGGCAGCCAACCGCTTGGTCAATGAGTCTGCCTTTCTAAGGGCATTAGCAAGTTGTGCCTGCTGGTCGACGAATTTTGTCTCCAAGGCAAAGAACTTGTCCTTTATAGACTCAACCATGGTACCCGCCATATCAGCATAGGTCAGGTGAGTCATCCTATGATTGGAAAACAACACACGAGTATAAACCATAAAACACCAAAAAAACTAGGTGATAAATTAATTGAGTTCTCAACTTAACAGGATCAGAAGTTACCCATGATTGAGGTGTGTCCCCGCGACCACCTTCTCCAACTGCAACAGGCTAGCTAACCAAGATAAATTATTTCTTCATCAGATCGACAATAACAGTCCTATGATCCACCCCCTCATGCCACATATATTGTTGTCCAAAACTCAGGAGAGCACCCGCTGGGGCACGAGAACCGACCCCATATCAGTAAGGAGAATTCTAGGGCCAGGAGCCAATCCCTTCTCTCTCCTGCACCTCCTGGGGGAGAGGACTCATCAACTTGCTTCCCTTTTTCAGCAACAATGGAAGGAGGCTCAAATACTCCAGTTATCGGACCAGTGGAAGGATCACGAGCTATGCTCTCAGGAACAAATTATTCCTCTACAGCAGATAGGCCAGTGGTAGCGACCTCCAAAGCCGACCAATCCGCTCCAATTTCAACATGAGTCGGGGCCTCCTACTACTCCTTGTCTACAGTCAGGTCCACAACATCCCTCTCCACGCTTTGAGGAGCAATAAGAGGATGAGTGAATCCCAACTTGAGCCTCTTAGAGTGATGGGGGAAAAAACAATCCCTTCAGAGCTTTATTCTCTGACGAGCTAGATATCTTTGACACCTTCCTCTTCTGAGACCCAGGTGTTTGCACTTCAGTGCTCAAACAAGAACCGGTAGGAGCGACCAAGGCCTACTTCACGTCACCAATATCGCCAAAAACACGCCACTCCGCCTTATATTATCTGGATGGATAACTTCCAGGATAACAATCAGCAGCAGAGCGAGGAAGTCAACTCTCATTATATCTTCTTCATGAGAAAGATCGATAAGATCATGCAACATGCAACATGCAACATGCAACATGCAACATGCAGTCCTAGTAAAAAACAAAGAATAAGTCAGGCAATGATAGATATTAAATAGAAAAACAAAAAGAACTTAGGGAGGTCCTCAAAGCGGCGGATGGCCCGCAAACTGTTGAAGGTGAAGTACCCATACTTCACAAAGGCATGAAAGGAACACATCTGCCAATCCTCCGGGTCCTCGAACTGACCAATCAGACAACATGGCTTCACCAACTAGCATATGACACGCTTGTTCATATTGATGGAAGTTAGGGAATGAAGCAACTTCGTCGACAAGTTGAGCCCGACATCCTTTGCCATGATCAAAGTAGCAACAATATACTCCATCTACTTGATACTATCTGAGTCGGGGCAATGCCCAAGTGAAACAAGTAGCGCCACATATGGAGCTTGGAACATGGAAGTGCAGGTCGACCTCAAACATGGCCTTGTACAAGCAGATGCGTCCCTCCTTTGGAACAGAATGAGAGTCACTTCTTAAGAGGAGCTACAATTCCAGATCACTAGGGATTTCATATTGTTGACAAAGGGTAGTCAGATCCTCCCTGGACGACAGTGACCCTCTGAAGAAGTCTAGATAGCATTGATGTCGCTCTCGCGAGAAATCAAGTTGCAAGACATGGTTAAATAAAAAGTCGAGCTCAATCAGGCTGGAAAAACAAAATATCGCACAGAAAGAAGATCTAAGAAGGTAAAAGAAATAAATCCCCCAAAGCAGGCTTATATAGATTTGACGCGAAGGGGAGACATTTACCTAACCGCTGAATATAAATGCGACACGGAAGCCAGAAAGGCGCCGAATATATGTCATCATGACATACCATAAACCACCACACGTTGTCAGTTGGTGGCTTAGTGTGCAGACCCACTAACAAGAGGGAGTAGCTGATGAGACATCAATCAGTCATATGATCACAACCGTAGAAATGGCAAGGGGCCTTACACTAGAAAGGCTTCAACGCGGTCCCAAGTAGACCCATTCATAAACTGTTGTTCAGCCCATAAGTCAGGTGCCCAAGCCCAGATCACGCCAACCCAAGAGGCATGGGCCTTGGCTTGGACTAGGACAATAAGACCCGAACATGAATCTCAAAGTTGTCATAGGCCTGATATCCACTCGCACAAATCTGTTCTTAGCCCAATCAAACATTGAGTCCTAAACAAAGCCAAGTGCCGAAGAGACTCAGTCATGCACATGTAAGATGTTGGGTGAGATCTCCTCCCTATCATACCTTTGATAGCAGGGACAGTTGAGGAGAGAACACTCGCTACAAAGGTGATGAAAGGGAAAGAGAAAGGTACGCATACACTTTGCAATTTACATATAGTTTTCACTATTCCTTGCATCGTTACCTGACTTAAGTATCGGAGTGCCTTCGGCCACCACAACGGTGCCTCCTGGCTAACCGTTGTTCATTTTTGCAGGCTAAAGATCAGCAAGGACATATTTGGACACGTCAATTACCAATGTCGGGCGTCTAATGTTCTCTAAAATTACACCATGCCTTGTATGATCTTTGGCAATACGTATGCAATTAAATTGTTAATTGGACTATAATCGGTTTAGGGGCGTTATGAGATTAATCAGAATTAATTGGTATATATTTTATGAACATATTTCTCTATCCATATGTTTACTACAATTTTTTTTTTTTTGAAAATTAATGAATACAATGAAAAAAACAATGTTAGATAGCAGGGACAGTTGAGAAGGGAACCCTCACTACAAAGGTAATGAAAGAGAAAGAGAAAGAGAAAGGTACACATACACTTTGCAATTTACATCTAGTTTTCACTCTTCCTTGCATCGTTACCTGACTTAAGTATCGGAGTGCCTTTGGCCACCACAACGGTGGTCCCTGGCTAACCATTGTTCATTTTTGCAGGCTCAAGATTAGCAAGGACATATTTAGACACATCAACTACCAATGTCGTGCATCTAATTTTATCTAAAATTACACCATGCCTTGTATGATCTTTGGCAATACTTATGCAATTAAATTGTTAATTGGACTATAATCGGTTTAAGGGCGTTATGAGATTAATCAGAATTAATTGGCATATATTTTATGAACATATTTCTCTATCCTTATGTTTACTACAATTTATTTTTTTTGAAAATTAATGAATACAATAAAAAAAAAACAATGTCAGATAAATGTGCAACTTTTCATATTCTTTAGTTTTGGGTATATTTTTGTTTAGTTGACCATTTTATGTGGAAAATGAAATCCAATTCCCATGTCAAGTGGTTTTTCCGTTGTTTGGTTGTATATTTAACAATAGGAAAATAATTTTGCATTTGACTGACTTTCCCATCTCTCATGGAATCCAAATCTTTACCACCTCCTCGAAAATGGAATATGTGAAAACAGTTTCAATTCCCACATCTATATTTCGTCCCACCAAACAGGGGGTCTGTTTCGTTGCACGAAAAATTGACATGGGAAATAAAACTGAAGTCCAATTATGTAGAAAATAAGCATATGGAAAATACTTTTCCGTTGTTCGGTTGGACATAACTTTTCCTAAAAAATTCCATAATTTTCTCATTCTGATAGTCCGTTGTGTTGGAATGTCAATGCACAAGGAATGCGTGCATTTACTTACTATATAAGTAAGTAGAATAGGGATAACATAATCTGGATCATGCCACACCACTTATTCTACTGGATCTTACAAAGCCTATTCATGTCATGCACGACGTGATTAGGGTCTAATCATAGAAAAAATTCTCTTCAAAGTGAATCAACTAAAATAGTTAGAATCGTTCGGCCTTGATTCCAAATGATAGAATTTAACTTGCTAAATAAACGGAAATTGAAAGACAGTGCTATAAATGAAATAAAATAAATTGATGATAAAATAAATCCAAGTGATAAATAAATAAAATAAATTCTTTATTCAATCAAAACCAAATAACAATGGGCAACCTACGTCCCTTTTATAATTATCTTAATTTATGAAACAAGAAACAAACCCTAAACCTAATTTTCAATGTTTGATTGTATAGAAAATCAATATGGGAATTAAAAGTAACTTTACAGTTTATTTTATTTATATATAAATACACACACACACACACACTACCATATAACAATAAAACAAGCATTATAACAACAATTCATTAAACATCTTATTAGATTAAAAAAATATGAACTAGAAAACGAAATCAAAAGTAATTAAGAAGCATCCCTTGTCGTGAGATCAAAAAAAAAAATGATCTCGCAACTGGACTGCGAGATTAGGTTCGAATCTCGCCGGAAGGCCTGCGAGAATGAGACGCAATCTTGTAGCCCGAGCTGCGAGATCGGAAAGGGATAGAGAGAAAATGAGAGTCGACTTAGACGGAGTGGAGATGGGCGTCGGTGGCAAGGGCGACGGCTAAAGTGAGAAGGCGAGTTGGATGACAGCCACACTGTTGTTGCTCTTGTTGTTGGGCTGTTGAGAATAAAGAAAAAAAATAGAAAGAAAGACGGAAAATGAAACAAAAAAATAAAGAAATTATATATGAGATATGCGGTGGCGGGCGGCGGCAGCTACTCTTACTGTTCTTTATTGCAACGGGAGAGAGAAAGGAAAAAAAAAGGTTTTCCCCTTTTATTGGGGGTGTCACATATTAGGTTTAAAAACGAACGAGGTGGTGTCCAAGAGGGGAAATGATGGTGTTTAAAAGTTATTGCCTTCTTCAAAAGAGTATATAAAAAAGAAAAAAATATATATCACATCATACATATGGACTATATAACTAGTGAAGGTTGGGATGAATCTTGACTGCGCATGGTTTCAATCTGATTTTTGGATTTCTCATTTTGCCCTCTACATTTTATACTTTTTACTATCAATACCAACCCATCTCATATATTGTTTAATTATAACTAATCCCTCAATATAATTTATTTGAAAAGCCTTTAATTATCTATAATTTATAAATAGGCCCTTACAGAAGTGAGAGTGTAATATTTGGTTACTTTGATTTTCCAATTGTACCCTCTGAAATTAAGACTTTATAATCAAAGGCTTTGTCCCATACCAATACATTAACCTAAGGAAAAAAAATTGTAGTGTCGGTCCATGGCTAGCAACACGTGGATCACTTGCTTAAAAAAAACTTAACAAATATAAATTTTGAAAACTTATTATGATGTCTATATTAAAGTAGTTATAATTTTCTGACATTTGAAAATATATATATATTAGTATCATTATATGTGTTATAAAGGGCATAAGTTCTATATTAAGTTCGAATTGTTTAAAACATGATATTTACTCCATAATATTCTTTAATCTTTTTAATAAATAAAATTAAAAGTATAAATAATTTTTATGGTTCTTTTGCTCAGAAATATTTAGTCAAATTCTCTAAATTTGTAATTTTTACTTATTATTGAATTTTTAAAATAAAATGAAAATGACTAAATATACGCATACATACAAGGGTGGAGCCAGGATTGCAGACAAAAGGGGGCAAACAATGCACAACTATTCAACTATACCAGATTTAGCAGTGACACAACTCCACCTTATTCAATTATTAGCTTCCCATACCAATTGTTGTCATGAGCAAACAAAACGAGCGAGGCTTCCGCATCGGACCTATCATCGAGCGATCATGTGTAGAGCGTGACAATTTGCTCCCAGATTAGGTACATAATTGGTTCATTTGTAGCAATAGGTGGGAGTCCTAAATATCCGTCGAACGCAACAGAGATGCAGAGGAGCCAGGGGATGGCCATGCCAAGGTAGAATTTCTTGAATGCGGCCGCAGGGAATTATGATAAACAAGATTCAAAATGCATCATTGTACCCATCAAAAATTCAAAAATTCAATGAATGAAAGCTTCTTTTGAACGTGAGAGGGGCAACCTAAATGAAGGGGGGCAAGATACAAATTTAAAGAGGGGAAATATGGAAAATACAAATAGCTTAGTGGGTTTTTTCAAAAAAGATAAGGGGGGCAATTGACCCCCTTAACCAAAGGGTAGATCCGCCCCTGCATACATACGTAGAGTGGGTCCACACCCTAATGTGACAAAACAACTTTGTAAAAAAGCGTCCTCCACTTTCGCTATGGTTGTAAATATCCAAATTCTAGCATGTAAATAGCACACGCACCCCACGCGATATCTCAACAGACCTGAGACGTGTGGGCCTAACATGCTGTGAGAGTTTGAGTCCACCTGGCGGACTGAATTGAGTGGGCTTAGAACTGCTTGGGCCGGATCAACTTTGGGCTGATGTTGGGGCTCGTATTTTCTCGAGATCATCATGACACGTGTGTGGCTTAGAGGTGTGATCGTTTTTATGTATCATCAGTACTCCCCCCGAGTTAGTGGGTCGTCACATCGTTTGCTAAGTCATCGTCACATCGTTTGCTAAGTCATCTCTTGAAGGGATGTGCCACTCATGATGATTGAGTCTGAATCGTTGCTTTAGTCGCGCGCTGCATTAATTGAACGTGCGTTAGTTCAACGGAAAAGAGGCGAGAACCCACCCTCTATTTAGGTCATTCGTAGTGTAGAGCCTGACTTTTCTTCTTTCTTTACTTTCGAAGATATTGCTCTGATTAGAAAAAATTGTTCATCTTCTTCATGCGCCAACAAAACCTTCTTGATGATGCAATCTTGGCCAAAGGCTTGGAGTTTTTTGAAGATGGGTTGATGTCTGAGCCTAACCTTGTTGAAATCCGTACGAAGTTTGGAGTCCTTGAGGACTTGTCGTTGTATGTCTTGGCGGGTGACCAAACGCCAATGTCGCATCCAGCCGGTTTCATCTGCTTGCATCGTGGGATACTTCAAACCGGAGTACGCTTTCCAGTTCTGGACGTGATTTGGGAGTTCCTAAATCTTCTAGGGATTCCTTCGGCCCAGTTGGGGCCAAATGGATATAAGATCACCCTCATGATTTGGCTCAGTGCTAAGGAGGCCAGTGTCAACGTGACTCCGCGGGTAATTCAGTTGCTGACTTCTCCTCGGCTGAAGAGTAAAGTTGTATGTAAGACGACGTCGTCGGCTTGCTTCGTTAATCTGCATGATGACTTCAAGTTCTGGCAAAAATACTACTTCTTGGCTCCTGCAGATTCGAAGTATTTTCGATGCAAGGGTCATCGCTCGAGCGACAGTTCAGGCCGCTTCGTAAGTTCAATCCTTTTCTTGTGACTTTTATATGCTTGGTAGCGGGCTAACAGATTATTGTTTGTGTTTTTTCGCATGAAGGTTTCCTACTATTCCTCTTACCTTAGCCAAGCAAAACACCATAGAGACATTCCATGGCTTTCCAAAGAGGAACGCGGTCGATGTCATAAAAGTTTCCTACTTCATTCGTATTAGGCTGTGGGACAACTGGCACGTTGCCCCCACTCTGTACCGAACATCACAAATTAAGTTGGAAGATGGGTCCTCTTCAAAGAAGAGGAAGGTTGTTGGGGCCAGAGCTCCCGTTCTGTTTGATGTGGAAGAGCCATCTGAAACGCTTGCCTTCTTTGTGAGGAAGAAGTCCCGTGTGAGGAATGGGTCGTCTTCGGCACGACTCGCTATAGTGAGAAGAAAACGTGAGTCTTCTAGGCCTATTGGGGCGGAGATTGATGTTTTCGGCTTAGAGAAATAGTACCTACGATTTACAGGATTTGTAGACAAGTTGAACCTTAGTGACGCGCAGGTCGAAGCTCTGAATGACCATCGAGTGCGGGTTACAATGGCAGTTTTCGCTGGTGCTAATTCGCGTGGGACCATTCCGGTAGAAGGCTCCTGTGAATATTCGCCCGAGGATGTAGAATCTGATTGCCCCATTGTTGTTTCGCCTGAGAGTGCTCGCGACATTGGCCATGTCTCTTATAGTCCGAGTTACTCACCGTCTCGCTTTAGGCCACAGCTAGAATTGTTGGAGGGTCCTTTTGATAATTCGCTTCCTACTCTCCTCCAGACCTTGTTGAGTCGTCTCTCAATAAAGGCTCGGCTATTAGTGACAAGGGGAAGGCTACAGAGGAGAGCCCGAGGACGGTGACAACCGTGAAGGGTGGCGCTGGCGTGATTTCTGATCTGGGGAAGCTTCATCTGGATGGACGGATAAGTCTGTTTGCACCGGACTTGGTGAAGATGAGTTCATAGGTCTGGCACCAAGAAGTGGACATAGAGTATGCTTTGAGGAAAAATATAAGCAGGCGTCACAGCTGGCTGATGGATTGCGTTCCAAAACCCGAGGAGGATATGCTAGAAGGGTGTATGGACAATGGGCTTGAAATACCTTATGTTGGGTATGTCTCACTTGAGCCACGTGGTCATTGCTGGGACAGAAGTCAAGGCGGCTCGTGAGAAGGTATACACCTTGGCATGTGTCTTTTTTCACATTAAGGCGATGTATTCTGATGTGCTTTATGAAATTGATCAGCTACAGAAGCAGCTGCAGAAGAAGGCTGAGGAGAAAAGGCTAGATCTGTCAACCATGGTCACTGAGACTCAAGGGGCTCGTCTGAAGGTTCTTGAGTGTGATCTGTCTGAGGTGATGTCCGAGAGAGATAGACTCACATGGGAGTTGGACCGGACCCGCCGAGATGTAGAGGTTGCGCAGGAAGTTGCAGCTGAGGCACGATCTGAACTGTGGTTTCTTGCTGAAGATAATGCATTGAAGGAGGCCGACTGTGCTACTCAGAAGCAACAGTTAGAATCCGATGTAAAGTTTTATGCTCGAGAGGCAAGGAAGATCGATGACTAGCTCGAGTTGGAGTGGCATGAGCTTTGTGCTATGAAAAATAGTCTGACTACAGAGTAATCTCAGGTCGATACGCTGACTGGCAAGTTGGAGCTATTAGAGCGTGAACTTGTTGACGCGAAGGTGAGCGAGGAGAAACTTCAGGAACAAGGCAAATGCGAGTTCCACTAGGTTATACATGGCATGTTAAAGCTACTGGCGCTAATGAAAGAGGAGCATCCGGAGTGGGATCTCGGCTATAAGATGTCGTATGTAGACTTATCTGTTACCTCTGCATCATCGGACGAGGAAGACGGTGTGGACCCTAATGTCCAGGGCGTGGCGCATGTGAACGCAACTCCTGTTCCTTTTTTCACTAGGCTTAGCTCATATATTTTTGTACCTTCTCTAGATAAGGAGTAAACTTTGTGTGTTTGTACCCCTTTCCATTTTGACCTTTAATGAAAATGGTTTTATCTATATCGTGTTTGTTGTCTCTATTGCATATTTTTTGTTTTGCCTTGTTGTCTTGCTTTGGCATAGGCTGGTTGAATCAATAAGACGTCAACTGATCTGTCTGCGAAAGAGAGCTTGACTGTTTTGCGCTGCGAATGACTCAGGGTCATCGCTGTGTAGTCATGTCCGATGGTGGGCATGTTGCGGACAGTTTAATTGGGGGTTGAGTCGCCCGAGCTGTGTCTTGTCCCCAAGGTAAACTACTTGAGGCTTACCCTGTTTATATGACCGGTCAGCTACAGTTGCTGCTATGGGTGAGTTGCGATGGACGAGTGTATGTGTCAGAGCGTCGAGTCAGGCGCCGTAAGTTCGGGCTGACATCCTAAGCAGTTTTTATCTGGGCACTGGCCGTACGATCTTTGTATCTGTGCGAATGGCCTTCGCTAATAATAGAATGTCAATCCGTTTGAGCGTGAAGACGTTGGCTCAGCTAGATTCATGTCTGTGACTATTGTTTCGAAGGAAATCGGAAGTCGCGTGGCGAGCTGCTTGAGACTCCCACCTTCCGTATCATCTATGATCGAACAAAGTGGACTACAGATTCGGAGAGCAACGATTTGGCGACCAGACTGAAAAGCAGTGGTCCTGTGGCAAGTCTTCGGAATCAGTTTAAGACTGACTAAGCTTCCACTTTCCGAATCGTTTATGACCGAGCAAAGTAGACTACAGATTCGGGGAGTAAAAGTTTGGCGACCAGGCTGAAAAGCAGTGTTTCCGTGGCAAGTCGTCGGAATCAGTTCAGGTCTGACTAGGCTCTCACCTTTCGAACCATCTACACCCTCCCCGCGGTAGAGGGTACGAATTCAAAAAAGGAGTTTGGCGACTAGGCTGAAAAGTAGAGGTCCTGTGGCAAGCCATCGGAATCAGTTCGGGAGTGACGAGGCTCTCACTTTCCAAATTATCTACACCTGTGTGCATCAAGCTACAAATTTGGAAGTTTTCGGCGGCCACGCTAAAAAGCAATGGTCCAGTGGCAAGCCATCGAAATCAGGTCGTGGCTGACTAGGTTCACACCTTCTAGACTATCTACACTCGTGCAGTGAGGGTGATAAGTACATGGTTGGTGATTCGGCAGCCACGCTGAAAAACATTGGTCATGTGGCGAGCCGTCAGAATCAATTCGAGACTGGCTAGGCTCCCACCTTCCAAACCATCTACACCCGCGTAGTGGGGGCTACAGGTTTGGGGTTTGATCGTTCGTTGCTAGTCGTCACCAACTAGGCTTACCTGATTAGGTTCGGCGATCATTGACCGCGAAAGAGGCAATGGTCCCTGGCAAGTCAACGTCACCAGACGTGATAACGCTGATTAGACTCCCACTTTTTAAACCATCGAGATCCGCGTTGAACGGACTAGGTGTCAGGTGATACCAGAAGTCGTCATCATCAGCTTAGGCTGACTAAGCTTCCCCGGTTGGAGAGGGTTCTGCCTGCTAGGGAGCGTGCAAACCTAGTCCATCAGCATGGTGCATGGGGTGGATGATGTTACCTTAAATCAACTACTGATCTATAGATATGATCTGTATATCAGAATTGACTAGGATTTCTCATGCCAAACATGTGATAGCATATTGTTTGAATAATAGGCTGAGCCCATGGGCCTGCATATGAGGGGCTAGGGTTTCCTGCACGGTGCGTTGCGTGTACGACGTAGATTGTGTGGTAACAAGTATACGATGTAGGCTGCGTGACGGTTGAGTATCGGTTACTCCCCCTCAATTCATGGGGTTGCATGTAGCGCCATTAATTTGATTGACATGGTCTGCGTAGTTTCCTCGGGAACCGTTGTCTCCTCGTTTCCCATACAATATTTAATGTTTTTCAGTTAATGCTGGAGTGCTCGATTGGTGAACCCATGTCTATATAATGGTGTTTTCCATTCATTATAGGCATTATCTTTCACAGAGCTTGTCTCCTGTAATGTTCTTGCTTGAAGATAACACTATGGGTTTTCCAAATGCTGAAGAAAATGCTTTGGATTTTCCAAAGGCTGAAGGTGGATCTCTGTTTCTGGAGTCTCCGAATGTTCTGACATTTGCACTGATCGGGCATAGCGATAGTTGTTGTTATGCGTGGTCACCTGTTATGGGTGGGCACATAGTTGACCTGCTAAGGTCTCGTAATTTCTTCTCATATCGCAGAGAAGTAGTACAGATTTCGCCCAAGGGAGATGCCTTGGTCTTACACCGTACCACTTTTGCCTTCGTGTGCTCGAATCTCGCTGCTAACCAATGACTAATCCAAATGTTAGTCGATGCGCGATGTCTCCGGGTGTGGTATCTTTCAATCACTCCTGGTATCGCGCATATGAAAGTGGCCTCGCTCGATAACACTGGGAAATCATGATTGCGTTGCGGCTTGTGGCCATCCTCATCCGCTTTCTTCTAAGCTATTTGAGGAAGTCAAAAGGGGAGTGGGATGTCTCTTGAGAAAATCAACAGCCCGTTATAAGGTCTACAATGCTCTTTTACGGTCGCTTTCTGGGGTGATTTAACGGAGCAATATGACTGTTCAGTCCTTTCAATCCCTTTTGCCACTTTGTCATTATCTTGAGAAAGGGTTGAGCGAAGTCCGTTCGAGTATCTTTGCTGTCACTTGCAGATTGCTCTTATCGAAGGGTCTACAAGTTTTTTTCAGATGTTTCTCATAGTAGAATCGTAATAGAATTGTCTAAACGAGTCTTTTACTTCATGTCGCACTGTATTAAGATGCTTGTAGTATTTAGTCTTTTGTATCTGCCTCAAGGTGCTTGTTGTTGTATATTTCCAATAATCAATAGAGTTTGTTTTTGCAATTCCTCATTTATTTTTAGAATTTTCGTAAATTACATAAGTCTTTAAAAACTAAAATTCAATATTGACTATGGAATAGGGCTGAACAAAAAATCGATCAAACCGGTTAAACCGACCGAACTGATCAAAACCAAACCGATTGGTTCGGTTTAAATTCGATTCGGTTTCGATTATAAAAAATTCAAAACCAAAGTGGTCGGTTTGGTTTTCGGTTTCTATGTGATTATAACCGACCGAATATATATAATAATAAATATATATTTTATATAAAAATAATATAATATGTTTAAAATAGTCGGTCGATTCGGTTTTATTTCGGTTTTGGTTTGGTTTTAGTTGGTTCGGTTTGGTTATGGTTTGCATAAATTAGAATCAGTTCGGTTTTGTTAATGGTCGGTTCGTTTTCGGTTTGAAAATTTTGAAACCGACCAAATTCGGTTGGATTTTCAACCCTACTATGGAAAGGGAAACAAATGACTTAAAAGCAAACTAACTGTCGACGGAGAGAAATTGATTCTGGCCTCGAAGTGAATTCGGGTTGCTTTCGCGGATCACTTAGCGGACTGTTGAGGCATTACATAGGTTACTGAAAAGTAAACCTTGTAGAGGGTCAGATCTCTATGCCGACGGAATGTCGGGGGGATGTGTTCCCGCCTGCCATGGCCTTTTTATCTCGTGGGCGGAAGAGCTTATTGCTCTTGTTCCGCTTGAAAGTGATGTCTCTATCGTCGTTTGGCCTGGCTTTGGGTCAGGCTACTCTGCAGGATGTAGCTGAATCTGGGAGCATTCTATCTGTTTCAGTGCTGCGTAGTGAAAGCCTCGTGTCGTAGGTTGGTCTCCACGTATTGTCCACTCGGAGTGGTTAGTAGTATACTTAACATACTAATGATGGGTGGAAATCACTGCTTCCATATAGTGGAGTCATTGTCTTTCCTGGATGAGATTGTAAAATGACGGTGTCTACCACCATGAAGTTCAGATATAGGACCTTCCTTAGTTGCGGTTCTCCAGCCACCGTAGCTAACCTTATATTGGGGAAACATTTACCCCCGCTGAATCCGATCAGCGGGTGTTCTGAAGACGTCATGTTTTCTTCCTTGAGGTCCATGCTGCGGAACGTGCTGTAGAACAGAACATTGAACGAGCTTCCTGTGTCCACCAGAGTTTTCTTTACCTCCCACCTTGTTATGGAGACCGAGATGACTAAGGCGTCGTTATGTGGTGCTCGGACTCATTCAAGGTCTTTGTCCGTAAAGGTAAAGGTGGGAATGGGGCTCTGAATCCTTGAATGACAGATGTGTATGTCCTTATCTGCAGGTTGTGTTCGCATTTCTAGCGAGGTCCACTTGTGAGACCTATATGATTGGTCTTCATTCGGTCCAACTCCATAAATGACGTATATTATCCCTGGAGTCTCATTCTATGCTTTTGTAACTGACTCCCCCTATCCTTTGATTGTTCTGTTCGCTTATCAGACTTCATGAACGCTTTCAATTTGCCTCTGCGGATTTAGTATTCGATCTCATACCTCATACTCTTGCAGTCATTGGTGTTGTGGCCACACTCCTTGTGGTATGCGCAGTATTTGTCGTTGCCACGTTTGGAGAGGTATATGCGTGTCTTCGGGGGCAACTTCAGTTCCTCCCAGTACGTCTGGCAAGCTAGCATTTAGGGATGTAACAGCTCTGGATCCAACATAGTTGGATGATTTTTCTAGCCTGAACTGACCAGGGGCCGGTTTGTTATCACTGCACTTCCTTTTGTTCCGTTCCTCATCCTCGCGTCTATTGTCCTCCTTCTTGTCCCTAGGGGTGGATGGCTTCTTCTCGCCTTCGACTTCCCTTTTAACAGTCCTCGACTCCTCTAGGATGACGTGTCTCTAGATGTTCTTGAAGAGCTCCGTCATGTCCAGAGAGGGCTCAAGGGTGAGGTCCTCGTAGAGTTTTCCCTCTTTGAGGCATGCACCATCAATGAGAGTCAGCTCGTCGTTGAAGCACGTGACATATTCTCGGAGTCTCTCGCCAGACCTCTACTTTAGATAGAGTATGCAGTGCGGGCCTTTTCGAAAATGTTAGCTCCCTACAAAATTTGTCAAGAATTTTTTTGCCAGCGTTTTGAAGGAGTCGATCGACTTCGACGGAAGATTGTGGAGCCACGTTAGTGCTGAGCTTTTCAGACTGGTGGGAAAGGTTTTGCACATGACAGATTCATATCATTCTTTAAAGGCCATTACGTGCTGGTAATGGCGCAGGTGGTCGAAATGATCGGTAGTTTCGTCGTAGTAGTCGAGCTTCGGGGGAGTAAACTTCATCGGAAGGGCCTCATTCACGATATGGTTCACAAATGGCGGGACGGAGAGGCGGTACAATACGTCTAGATCGTGTGGCCCTCTACGGAGGGGGTTCCCAGGGCCGAGCCTCTCTGTCCTAGCAGTGAGCTCATCGTTAGCCGCACAGCTCCCTTAGTAAAATGAGAACTAGCGGGGGTTTGGCTCTCCCGCGCTTGCTCCCTATCATCTTCTGGAGGCGGAGGCCCGTGCTGCTCCTGGTCTCCATAGGCAGGTAGTGGATTTGGTTGCGTGAGAGCCTCCATCGCCTTGGCTATTTGCTGTATTTGAGATATCAGCCTATCGATTCGAGGGTCTGTTATTGTTGTCGTCAGCGCAGGGGCTTGAGTTTGTTGCCCGTGTATGACCGGAGCCGCTGAAAGCGGCGGTACTGCGCCAACCAGAGTATTTGATGTGTCCCCTATTCTCCGTTGTTGCGTGACCTAGTAGTCACTATCTCTATGGGTTTTTGAAAGGAGACGACGCTAATAAAAAGTTAAGAACTTTGTCATCCCCACGGATGGTGTCAAATTGATGCAATCGTTTTTCGCTCCCTACTTTGACCCAGTTCTGCTGACCTGAACAAGTAACGCACGTGAGTCACAGACCACCGTTGTGGTGGTCGATGACACTCTGATGCTAAAGTCAGAGAAGGATCTGAGAAAAAATGTAATGTTGTAACATGGAATTTGTAGCTTATCAACCTCATGTCTTATTTATAGTGTAAGGAGTCCTGGTTCTACCAGACCATCGTAGGCGTAGTTTTGGAAGGAGATATTCGTGAAGATCCATATCTAATTAGGAGTCATGTTGTAGGAGGGAAGTTCCATGTTAGCCCAATGCTCCTAGATACGCGGGAGATAGTTTCCAGTGCTAGAGTAATCCGTAGAAGGGAGTTTTCTTGTGTAGAGTGTATTATGATATTTGCTTCTTGGTTGGAGGCATAGAATAACTGTAGTTGCCCGTCCGAAGCTGACCCTCGAGATACTTGCCTTAGTAGGACTTTTGGGTATTGAGGATAGTTGTGAGATGTGTGGGCCTAACATGCTGTGAGAGTTCGGGTCCGCCTGGCAGACTGAATAGAGCGAACTTAGAACCGCTTGGGCCAGATCAGCGTTGGCTTGATGCTGGGGCTCGTATTTCCTCGAGATCATCATGACACGTGTGTGGCTTAGAGGTGTGACTGTTTTTATGTATCATCAATTATTATATAAAGTATATATTATTTATTATATATATTCAATCAGTTAGATTTTGTCGGTTAAAATCACATAGAAATCGAAAATCGAACCGACTACTTCAGTTTTGAATTTTTTAAAATCAAAACCGAACCGAACCGCACTTAAACCGAACCAATCAAAATCGATTTGGTCGGTTTTTCTTTGATCAACCCTACTTAGAACTAGGGGTGGGCACGGGACGGGTTGAGCCTCATCCCTGTCCCTATCCCATCTCGTTCATTCGGGATCGGGACGAGATAGACTTCATCCCATCCTAACATGTTTCAATTCGTAACTTCCAATTTACTTAACTCACTCACATACTAGCATATTTTGACAAATTTGTAACTTCCAATTTACACTAAAAAGTTGTATGTTACCAAGAAAAAAATACTACTCACTCCCAACTACAAGAACATTTCTCATAAATTTATTAAAATTATTAATAATTAATATTAAAAATGTATTTTGGGATGAGATAGGATGTGTGAGATTGAAAATCTTCATCCCAATCCCATCCTACTTTAGATCGGGATGAGATTGATCAATTCTAATAAGATTCACCGTAAATTCCCACAACATGAGGGATAAAATCGGTAGTTGAATTACTTTATTCGATCGATCAATCCATCCCTAAAGAGAGAAGATCCTTCTCTTTCCCTCTCTCCACCACCATCGCCACCACTGTCTCTGGTTTTCCCCAAACAACAACGATAAACATCTCGCCATTGAACGAACGAAGGAATAAGAAAGTTTTGAGAAGGGTTCGTTTTGATGCTGATAAGAGATGCCTCCAAAGCAGGCGAAAGCAGATATCGCGAAGAAGCAGAAGGTCGTCGAAGATAAGACCTTTGGCCTCAAGAACAAAAACAAGAGCAAAAATGTACAGAAGTACGTCCAGAGCCTCCACCAATCCGTCCAACCCAAACCCGACGCCTCCAAGGTTGCTGCCAAGGTTAGTTTTTTAATCCCTTTTTAGGGTTGTTTTCGTTTTCTTCCAAAACCCTATGTTGAAAATTTGAATCTTGATTGATAATGCAAGAAAGCTGTATTTTTATTTATTTGGGTTAACAGAAAAAGAAGGAGGAGGAGAAGGCAAGAGAGAAAGAACTGAACGATTTGTTCAAAGTTGCTGTCAGTCAGCCCAAAGTTCCAGTTGGTAAGATTTTCTTCCCCATCATTATTAATGATTTTTTTTATTGATATTAAGTCTGGGTTTAACGATGGGGGCGATGTGATGTGCAGGTGTTGATCCGAAGTCGATATTGTGTGAGTTTTTCAAAGTGGGGCAATGTACTAAGGGGTTTAAGTGCAAATTCTCGCATGATTTGAATATCCAGAGAAAGGGTGAAAAGATTGATATTTACACTGATAAGCGTGATGAAGGTGATTGAGCTTATCCAAACTATTTGATTAATTTGATATGAATTATTGTTTTGGTTTATTCTCTATGTTTTTATTTATTTTATTTTACTGAGGTTGGTTTCCTTTTTTTGTTTAAGAAACTATGGAGGATTGGGATCAAGAGAAGCTGGAGAAGGTCGTGGAGTCGAAGAGGAATGAGTATAACCAGAATAAGCCAACTGAGATTGTAAGTTTTCTACACTTAGAGTTAGCTAATTTTTTTTTTAATTGATTTGGTTGTTTGATCGTTAATAAAGAAGATAACTGTCTATCTTTTCTCACATTTCACGTTCTTCCGAGTTCTGAAAACCTACGCAAAATGTCCAATTTTGTGCACCCTATATACATTCCGCGTCAAAGAGATAACCATAAGGTGATATTACTAATGTAGTCAAGGCGACCGCCTAGGCGCGCCTCAAGGCGTTTTTACAAAATTTCGCCTCAAAGTGAGGCAATGCGGTGCAGTGAAATGAGGCGTCCGCCTCGCCTCGCCTCACCCTGCCACATCGCCTCACTGACTCAACCAAAAAACTGGTTGCAGTCAGCCCATTTGCAGCAAAAAGAGGTTACAACTCACTCTATAATGAGGTTTTATGTTTCTTGGTGTAATATTTGATCAATTTGATAAAAACAAGATAATACATTTTTAAGTTTTGATAAATTTGTCACACTTTTTATATTTTTTGGGAGAAAACATACCATGTTTTGATCAATCTTTGATCGACATCAATCTTGATTTTTCATAGCTTAGTTAAATGATTTTTATGCTTTTGGAATACCAATAGTGATTATACTTGTGAATTTTTACCAACCATTTCAATAATTTCTTATAACAAATGTTCAATATCTCAAGTTTCTATTCTTTCAAGATTATTGATTTTCATGATTTAGTGGATGTTTGCAAGTTACTTGACATTTATATAGTGCATTTTTCGCTATGCTATGCAACTTTATTATATTTCCATTTCAATTCTAGGTAGTTGTATAACTTTCTGTACATATTTGTTTATATACTTATCAAAATGATGATGTATACTACTATGCTAATATGTTCCAATTTATTATCAAATAATCTTAAAAAAATATTTCAATTCTAGGTAGTTGTCACTTTTTGTATATATTTGCTTATGATACTTATCAAAATGATAATGTATATTACTATGCTTATATGTTTCAATTTATTATAAAAAAAATTAAAAAAAAAACTTTATAAAATGTTAAGACCGCCTCAGTGAAGTGAGGCGTACGCCTGGCCTCATGCCTTATGCTTGAGGCGTTTTGAGGCCCATCCGCCTCGCCTTCGCCTCGACGCCTTTACTACAATGGATATTACTTAGTATGAAAAAGTCTGTGTAGTGCTCCATTACTGTAGGTTAGGATGTTTAACACAAGTTTAGGTAGAATGTGATGAGCACAAAAAAATGTTGGACCGAATCTGATGGATGTTTCTTAGTTTAATTTTGGATGCGGATTGAAATTTCTCATGTTTCCGTATGCAATTCGGTAAATCTGTAGTGTCTGTATATCATTGTACTTTTAAGGAAGTATGATCACAGTAGAGCTGGCCAGTAAAATCGGATGTTGTCCATTTTAAATTCAAGGAAAATATTTTTGTGGACCACCTTGGATAGTCAAAACCATCCATCGTCCATGTTTAATTTTATCTGAAGTCAATAATTGTTAAGTCAAATTATATATATATATATCTTGAGGATGTTATGGTGTATTTTATTTTAACCACTTGAATCCTCCTGTTGATTCATCATCGGCAGGAGCTATGCAGTTAAAACGGATAACGGACCCGTAATGGTCCAAGAGTGTTATAGGTTATAACGGGATATAACAAAATAGTTTTTAAATATATTTTTAAATATATTTTTAATACCATCGCAAAGTATTAATATATTATAGAGTCAAAAAAGTAAATCATGTTCATAACATTAAATTCAAAAACAAAAAAAGATTAATAAAAAAATCTTCCCTTCATATGGAGTGAGATCACAACAGAGTGCGATCGACTCTTTGTCTTCTTCCCTTTTTCTCTCGTTCTCTGTCAAACGGTGAGGTCCAGTTCTCTGTAGATTAGCGATGACAAGCTCTGGTCCTTTCCAACGAGTCTAGGGTTTTGGTTCGATCGAGAATGAAATGGGTGATTTTTTTTTTTATGTATTAGAACAAAACGTTAAAACGATGTTATTGAAAAAAAAACTCTATCTTAATAACGGTCATATAACGCCATTATATCGGAGTTGTGATACTATAACGTGATAATGACATAACGTAACGGCTCACCCCCGTTAAGCGTTATATCGGAGTTATATTGATGTTATAACACTGTTATAACTGCACAGGGCAGGAACTTTCATGAGAGAACTATTTTAGAACATCTGACCCCTTTTCTTCGAGTGAGTTCATAAAAGATCGTATCTAGTTATGAGTATCAGGTTCCTCGTCAGTTACTTGAAATACTTCCAGTGTTACAGACTTATATTATTAGTATTAAAAGATTTGTGGTTGTTATATTTCTTAATATAACAATGTCAATGCAGTAAATTATTTGAACCAACTACAGTTATAATTGTGGAGTATGTAGAATTATTAGAAAGAATAAAGGAGAGACTTAACCAATCTTAGGGAGTCAGATCCTCTGCAAGCAGGGTTTTAAGCCATATAGCCTTAAGAGTATACACATTCTGATAGTTTCTTTTCCTCTCTGTGTTATAAGCGGATGATATCATGACCCAGGACATTTTTTGTTTAACTTTTTTACATTTAAAAATATATCATGACCTAGGATGCCACGTCAAATGGTACAATACCAGACCTTTCTATTCCATGCTGAACTGTGCAAACTTTAGGTTGAGCAACGAATGCCCTTTTGAGTTTTTGATTTTCCCCGGTTATATAAATTCTTTTCTGGCTGCAAGCTTTAGATAACCGCTTAACGCAGAAGGAAACCATCTTATGCCAAGTACGAAAAGGGAGTTGGTCTGATAGTGATGGATAAAGTTTATTAACCTTGTATACCCATTGCTTGCTTTCAACGTAGATCTAGTACTTGAGAATTTGATGCATGTCCTGAAGGCATTGGTATAATTTCGTATTTGCCATCTCATGTTTCAATTGTTTTTACTTTTTTATTTGAGAACATTCCCTGCAAATTGGATTTATTCGTTATAAGCAGTTTCACTTTTCCATTGTTGTCTTTATGTGCTTAAACTCTACTAATGGTCATTTATATTTTATTCCTGTTTTGGGTAGTTGATAAATAGTGCTCATCCATGTTCATCAAGCATCATTTATGGTAATTGGTATGACGCTTCACACAGAAGAGCTTAGGCTTGAAATGCAACGTGTGACTTATAATTCATGTTATTCCTTCTTCTTGATCTTATGGGCAGGTTTGCAAACATTTTCTGGATGCAGTGGAGAAAAAGCAATATGGGTGGTTCTGGGTTTGTCCCAATGGGAATAAAGAGTGCCACTATAGACATGCTCTTCCTCCAGGATATGTACTAAAATCTCAAATGAAGGCTTTGCTGGATCAAGAGTCTGAAAAAATAACAGTCGAGGAAGAAATCGAAAACCAGGTACTTTGAAAGATCATGTTTCCAGGTGTTTGATTCCCAATCTCTCTTGCTCTCTATATGGCTCTTGATGTGATAAGATCATCACTTGTATTTTTGTATTAGCGAGCAAAAGTTGCAACCACAACCCCAATGACCACAAAATTGTTCATGCAATGGAAAAAGAAAAAGATGGAAGAAAAGGAAGCTGGCCTTGCTGCCCAACAGGCAGAGAGAGCTAAGAATGACAGGATGAGGTATATTTCTTATCTTGTTTTTATTTATTCATATCATGTATTCTGAATCACACTTACCAACAAATTCGTATGCATGGCAGTGGTCGCGAGCTATTTCTGTCAGACGCAAGCTTGTTTGTTGACGATGCAGAAGCATATGAAAAGTACCAAAGGGAAGAACCTGATGAACCTGATCAGAAGGTAAACCTGTGACATTTTTTTTCTGAGCTTGCATCTTGACACTTCCTATCTTATCCTCCACTTTGTCTCTCCTCTCTTCATGTCTGAAAGCTTTTCACTTTTGAGAATTTCATTAATGAGGTACATACTGATAAGAGAGTCCTGGTCCTAAAGTACGTAATTTCATAATTATAAAGTACATGTAAAAGAGTTTTGGCATTAAAGTATATAGTCTGGGATGCTCATGAACCACTTTTTTTTTTTTTTTTTTTGATGTGGACGTCAGCCACTTGAAATATAATTTTTTAGTTACTATGCCTTCTTTCTTATATAAATATTTCTAGCGAAACTGAATAACCAACCTAAATGTCTTACTGGAAACTATGTTCATTGGTTGACAAAAAGGAATTTTACATTAGGTTAGGCATTACACATGATCTTTTCATTTCTGTTCTTGGCTAAGCCAATTGGCGTCTCCATTTTAAGAGAATTTTGTCAGTATGTTTCTCGCAAAAACTCTACATCTTCTCTTGTTTAGCTGTTTCGTATCTTTTCACACATGTACAAATTTCAAATATGTACATTGCATCTTTCCAATAAGGCTAATCTAGGTGAG
This sequence comes from Berberis vulgaris, assembly GCA_963556465.1. Taxonomy (NCBI): domain Eukaryota; kingdom Viridiplantae; phylum Streptophyta; class Magnoliopsida; order Ranunculales; family Berberidaceae; genus Berberis; species Berberis vulgaris. Next base: position 23,563,644 of record OY747135.1, read on the forward strand.
CGAGTCATTCTTGCATTAACCTGCCCCCAAAAGTAATTGAAGAGTTTACATTACACAGGAGATTGTAGAGGATTCATTAAACCTAGGGCCTTGAGAGCAAGAAGATGAACGAGTTCAGTATATTAGGTGTGGAAAAGAATGAAGAATAGAACAAAAAGTTGGAAATAGAGTTTTACCTGAACAAAAAAGAATATGGATTAAATCCTGAGCTAGGGTAGGGTGCCCATTAGGGATGGCAGTGGGGCGGATATTCACGGATATCCGCCCCACCCAATCCGTTTGGGGCGGTTTTGGATATGGCTGAATGAGTTTTCGGGTGGTTTCGGTATCCAAAAAATATCCGTTCACTATTCGGGGCGGATACGGATTTGGCCATATCCGCCCCGCAGGCCCCGCGGATATCCGTTTAACCAACGAATTTACAAAATTACCCTTTATCTATATAAAGGGATTATTAACTTCCTCCCTCGGACCCTCACCTCACACCAATCGCTCTCGACTCTCCCTCACTCACCAAACTCTCCCTCACAGAGCGACATCGACTCCCTCCCTCCCTCACACCGCACACCACCTCGCCCTCCCTCACGCCGCGAGACGCGAGATACTCCCTGCTCCCCTCACGCCGAGACGCCGAGATCCTCCCTGCTCCCCTGACGCCGAGATCCTCCCTGCTCCCCTCACGCCGCGATCTGCCTCCCTGCTCTCGAAAGAAAAGGGTTTCTTCCATCTCCCCCTTCAGAGATCAAGATCAAGATCTCAGAGATCAAGATCAAGATCAAGATCTCAGAGATCAAGATCAAGATCTCAGAGATCAAGATCAAGATCAAGATCTCAGAGATCAAGATCTGATCTGATCAAGATCTGATCTGATCATGATCTGATTAGATTTCAAGATCTGAGATCTGATCTGAGATCTGATCTGAGATCAAGATCTGATCTCAGAGATCGAATTTTTCGAATTTGTTGTAATTTTTTTTATTTTTTTGTTAATTTTTGTATGGTTTGTAATTTCTGTAATTTTTGTATGGTTTGTAATTTCTGGAATTTTTTGTAATTTCTGTATGATCTCACAAAAATCAAATATGTATAATCTGTTGTAATCTGTTTTTTTTGTGGTTCGTGAGAATCTGTTTTTTTTTTTTTCTTTTCTCCGGGTATTTTGGGCGGGGCGGATATCCGCCAATCCGTCCGGTTCGGGGACGGTTTTTACAAAATATGGTAAACGGATATTCGGGGCGGATTTGAATATCTGTGATCTCTAGCGGGGCGGGGATGGATTTGTCCAAATCCGCCCCGTTGCCATCCCTAGTGCCCATGGTGTACTTGTGACTAGTGTTGCCCAAACCCTTCCCCTCGCGATTTTAGAACCAGGTCGCGCGTACCCATTCGCGACCTAGAACAGATCTTTTAACGACCCGTTAGGAGGAGAAGAGTAGGTCGCGTGTACCCATTCGCAACCTAGAACGGATATTTTAACGACCCGTTAGGAGGAGAAGAGAAGAACAAAACTGAGGAGATCAGTAAGGAGGAGACGTACAAGAAATCAGTAAAGAAGAGAACAGAGGTATCTGATACAGACATTGTTTTTCGATTCTGAATCTTTCCAACAAAGTTCAGATCTATGGTTTTTCATGTCCTTGATTTTCTCCATCAATTTCTTCTTCCACGAATCAAGATATTGCACATATGAAATCAACGCCAACAGGTGTTCCCCCATCCATCAGCAAATTCGTTCGACAACAAAGAGTTTTTGCTTTCATCAGATCGTTGGTTCACCCATATAATTGTTGGTTTGATCAGATCTAGATTAGATAGATATGAAGGAACTGAAGGGGTGTTGGGCCCTTTAGTTGTTTCTTTTGTTGGGTCGTTCAAGTATCCTTCACTTATTAAAGAATTTGATGTTTTCCAAAACACAGTCCAAACAGTGTTGAATTTCTAAAGCACTTTAGTTTGTTTCTTTTGTTGGGCCTTTCAGTTATCCTTCACTTTGATGTTTTACAAAACTCATATTTGGTGTTTTCCAAAACAGTGTTGAATTTCCAAAACATTTAATTTCTAATGGTTAATATTAAATAATAAGTAATTGAATTAACATAAAAAATTTACACAAAATTATTATATTATAATGAAGATAGCACATATGATTTACTAATAAAGAAAATTACACAAAATTAATTTTTTCAAACCAAACAAAATGAAAATTGGAAGTACCTTGATAAAAATAACAACTTTAAGTTCATATATTTTTCTTTACATTGTACAAATAGATGGTTATTTATCAAATAGATGTACTGAACTACCGTCCCGAATTATAATAATACACGAATTGTGACCCTAAATATCTTACCGACTCTCCCTACCCCTCGAATTCCATACCATAGTAACCACCATACCGCGAATCCGTTCCCGTTCCACGTACCAAGCCGCTCCCCGTACCAACTAACATTGCTTCTGACTAGGGCCTTAGGTGTGTCCCTAACATTTAATTGATTAATTATTACTATTATTGTTTTTTTTTTTGTATGTTCTTTAGAGCATCTCCAGCTATGAGCTCAAATACAAACTGAACCTTCAAGTAGACCTATTTGAGGTTGAACCAGGTGTGCTCCAATAGTACATTGTTGTTACAGCTTGAAAACATCTCAAATCAAACATCATAATAACATTTGTTGACAATTATACGTATAAGGCAGTTTTGGGTGCTCGTGACTATTTATATTGGGTAGCTCCGCCTAAATGAAACTGGCTTGTACGTTTTTGTCAATGGTTTGGGCTAAAACCTCAAATGTTGGGCCATCCACTGGAGCACGACTCGAATTGGTTTTTCAGCTTGCTTATCGGAGATTCTTATGTGTTCATTTGGAACTCATCATATACATTTTCAATCAATAAACTAACAATTTTTGAAAAAAGAAACATACTATATATAGAGAAGACTGTGATAGCCGATAGTCAGCAACACAAGAAACAGATGGCCTATAGCTCACAACTCAAAATAACAAGAAAAGCAAACAAAATTATATGAAGGAATTGGTGGCCAATGTACCCTTTCAAAATTAGCTCAAATCCAAAAAATCCTTGAAACTGAGTTGAATTAAAGCTCTTGATCACCAAAAACATCATGTCAGATCTTGCAGATTCTGCTTGTTCCTACATGCACCCACACTGTACAAGGAAATCAAAGCCTTGATGTGGCACGAGGGGCAATGTTTGGGGCATTGTTTCTGATTCTGTTCCTTGTGTGCATGTTTGATTGGGGGAGTCTTTTTAAAGTGTAATTGCTTCTTTTGCATGTTTCTTTTTTGCCTTCTGACCTTCTCTTGCAATGGCTTTTCTATTTTAATTATATATTTGCTTGTTTGGCTGATAAAAAAAACCCAGTATACAAAAGCCGTTCCATCTAAAACTTAACACTTACGCTGTTGCCTTCTTGCAGTGATTTTTAATTTTTTTTTTATTATTATTTTTTTATAATCTCCAGTATGTTCTGACCACTAGTCTAATTCATTTCATTTTTTTTTCTAGCTAACTTGTCCATATTTTCAATAGTAAATAATAAGCTACAGTTAGCTAGTTATGTCGGTTCGTGTTTTGAGTAGTTGTACATACTTCATTGAAACTCTAGATTTATTTGGTGACTTATACATGATTTCCTCTCTTGTATCTTTTGAATAATTGGCAAAGTTTGAATTCCCGAATCCAGATGGTATATATATTTTGAAGTCATTGTAACCTGTAAGTGAAGAATAAGAAATTACAGTTAATACAACTAGCAAGGTATGTTCTTTGGACATGTTGAATCACAATTTTATCTTCAGAAAATCATAAAAGTTTCATGTTGAAACTTTATGGGCATATGTTTCATAAGTGAGGGTGAAGTGGGTATTGGGTAGGTGCAAGGCATGTATGTTGCAATGTCAGCATTTTAAGGGGATAAATTGTGAGCCCCTGCTAATCCTTTTGGTGTTGACAAACATTGTTTGACCTCAAAATATGGGGAGGACAACCACATTGATCAGTTTACAGCCTTTTAGTGATTTTAATCGTAGGGGTAGAGTAGCAACTTGGTTGAAACTTGAAACACAAAAATATTAGTCGACTTCCCCGCCCGAAAAGGAAACGGTGCTAAAATCACTGTTACTCACGAGCGTGTTTGTTACATTTTAAGATGTGATATATGTGATATTTTGTACGATAGCAGCGATTTTGACACCACCAAATTCGCTGAAGGACACCCCCATTTTTTGATGTGTTGAAGGATACCACCAATATAAACCACTCTCTCACCACTGTTCATCTTCTTTTCTTCTCTTCATCTCTTCTCTTCATCTCTTCTCTCTTAGGAACAACCACCACCACTGCACAGCCCCGCTGCCGGTCGCACCATTTCTCATGACGTCGGGCCACACCACGCCACTACATTTCCTCTCGTTTTCTTATTTTTTGTTGTTGTTGTTGTTGTTCTTCTTCTTCTCCTCCTCCTTTGTTCTTTTTCTCCTCTTCCTCTCCTCTTCTCTCTTCTCTTCTCCACTGTTGGCGGCACCACCCCGCTGCTGCCTCCTTCCTCTCTTCTTCTCTTATCTTTGATCTAGTTTTTTTTCCTGCCATCGAGCAGATTCATACGAGTGGGGGTAATAAAAAAACAAAGGAGAAGAAGAAGAGAGGAAGAGAAAGAGGCGGGGGACATAGAAAACATGAACTGAGGAGAAGATCAGAGGAGAAGAAGAAAGAAGAAAAAAAAAAAAGAGAAGGAGAAAAAAGGCGGTGGTGGGCGAGGCAGTGCGGTGGTGGTGGGGCGAGGAAGTGCAGTGGGTGTTGTTCCCCGAGATAGAAGAGAGGAGAAGAGAGGTGGTGTTTTTTTTTTGTTTGTTTTCGTTTTATTTATATTGTTTTTTGTTTTTGTTTTTCTTGGTGGTGTATTGGGAATGGGCTTTGATGATGATGATGTTTATATTGGTGGTGTCCTTAAATAGGTGGTGGTGTGCTTTAGAAAGGTGGTGATTTGCTTCAGAAGAAAGTAGAGGGGTGGTTGTGTCCTAAAGCGAAATTTGTGGTCTCAACAAGTCGCTGTCCATTTCGAATTGAGGACATATGCCTTAGGCCACAGCCAGTTGCCTACCTTATCGAGCAGCAATATGAATAATAAACCATGATACTCCAAAATCCAAATGAACATTGAAAATGATTCTCCACGGCTAATGGCAGCATCTTTTTAGCATACTTTTGTTTTGCAGTTACTTCCTGTGAATATTTTGTTCCTGATCTCCTGTAGGTTAGCATGCTCCTGATTTTGTCTGCTGTATTAGATGTCCTATTATGCTCGTGATTTTGTCTCCCGATATCCTGTAGGTTAGTGTGTACTCATGATTTCAAAAAAAATAAAAATAAAATGTCTACTATATTAGATATCCTAGTATTTATGTCTTTAGATGCGCAGCTGTTGTCACATCTTTAATTCTATTCAAATTTCCAGGTCAAGAACAATACTGCCACTGAGGGACCAAGTACCTCAGGATCAAGTGTCGTGGATGCTGAAGAAGTGCCTCCGGATGATGATGACGATGACGATGAACTAGACTTGGATGAGTTAAACGAGCTCGAAGCAAGTTTATCAAAGACATCTATTCAGATCCATGAGCCAGGCATCCAAGCATCATCTTGAGGTAGATACATGTATGCTTTGCACATTTTATCAGAAGTACTAGCTGCATGCCAACTCACGCTTACCTGATGATACGTCCAAAATGAACCTCTATTGTACTCACCATTTGTGGTGAAGGTTGTCAGGATGTCTAAATATTTTTGTTCTTTTATTTTCGTTTCTAAGCGTTTTTTACTTTGGATTTAATAAGTGGTAGACAATTGCTGTTTTGTTTCGACGGTTTCTCTTTCTCGCTCCCTCTCTCTATATATATATGCTAGCTCAAGAGAAGTAAAACCGTGTGGTATATAGTATGGGATGGTTATCAGCCACTTGAATTGTAGTCAGCCTAAAATGACTTTACTCGAAACTGTCTTAGGTTGGCAAGATAGAAGTTTTCAGCATGTATATTAAAGCAAATTTATGTCATTGTAAGTTGGAATCTTTGCAACCTTTTGCTTTGCCAAAATGCCCACTGAATTTTATGTTGTTCAAGTGTGTGGTTTATGTCATTGCCACTGTAAGTCATTGGCTTGAAAATGGAGCAAGAGGTTCGGAGTTGGGACTGCATCCATATCTGAGATGAGGAAATTCTAACTCAGAGCATCTAGGTCCAAACTGAAATGTATCCCTGTTGGAGGTGTATATTATGTTGAGTTTCCAGAGTTACCATTTGTTGTGTGTAGGGCTGGGCAGGTTCGGGTAACCGGCCCGAAAATTAAAAACCGAAAACCGGCTCGATTTTTTTAAGTCCGCAATTCTGAGGCCCAAGATTGGACCGAGTTGGGCCGGTTAACGGAGGCCTGGTTAACCAAATTTCGGGCTGGTCTTGGGTCGGTCTCGGTCCAAAGCGCAAACAGTTTAGAAACAACTCCTCTCTCCCCAGTATCCTCTCCTAACGGGCACAACCGAAAGCTTTGCAAGAATAATGGCACCATCGATAGCAGTGGCAACTTCCTTGCTACACTCGACTCCCAACCCAACATGTCCATTGCCATCACCGACAACAACAAAGGCCTTGAACCTGGTTCGTTGCCCAGCCCGAGTCTGCTTTTGGATCGGCATGATTTTCATGACCTTGTCCTTGAGGACAGGGTTGAGTAGGGTCTCGATGATCTGGTGCTCCTTCACCGGGAGTGAATGGAGGTGGATCTGCTCCAGGCTTCAGATCTTTCCTTCTTTAACGAGACGCCCGAGTTTCGTCACTGGGACCCACTTCTCTTCTTCACGACGCCCCCACGGTCACCACGACCACCGAATCCACGGCCAAAACCTCCGCCTCTTTCCGCCATGATTGTTTTTTTTTTTTTTTACATCTCTTTCTGGTTGGAGTAGAGTAGGGGCGCTAAGAGGCTGACTCTCTCTGAAGAGGAAATGTGGGAAGCGGAGGTAAGGATTTTATTTTATTCATACCCGGGCCGGTTACCCGACGAGTTTCAGAAAGGGTAACCAAGGCCCGGACCAGAAACATTGGGCCGGGCCGGGTTTTAAAATCGAAAATTTAATAATAAATAAAAAATCGATCCGATCCGAACCGACACGATCGGTCCGATTGCCGGTTCGGTCTGGGTTTTCGATCTGAAATGCCCACCCCTAGTTGTGCGTGTTGAGTCACTCATTTACCTACCAAAAAGAGAGGAAAGAAGGCAAAAGTTTTAACTTTTCAAATTAAGGCGTGAAAATGGGGAAAACTTAATTTTGTGATATGTCACAAGTTTGTGTCGAGGGGTTGGACTAAGCATTTGCCACCCTAAATTCATACCCGCTCCATTGGAAGCGTTTGATTGCATTTTCAGTGGGAAAATTAGGGGTGTTTTAGGATGTTGAGCACCAGCGCACATCCCTTGGTCCACTATTCATATCAACGATACCACTTGTTAGGACGTCATGCCTTGTTTCGCACATCCTTGTTGCCAAGTCCTCGTCGCGCACCCCTTTGGTCCACTATACATAGCAACGATATTGTATTTAACTTAACCACCACTATATTGGACCCCCATCCTGAGCCTTGGTGATGTGAGATTTTCTCTAAAAAGCCTTGTTGCTATTAGGTAGTTGACCACTCCTTATAAAGTCAACACTATCCCAACAGGGTGGGCACGGTTCGGGATTGGGCTTGTCCCGCTCCAAGTCCCGGTCCAGTGAAACGGGATGGAACGATTTGGGATATATGAATTTTTTGGGCAAAACTGGTTGATCCCAGACCGGTTTGAACTGGGACGAAATCATGCTATCTCGCTTCTAAATTCTTTGCCCTAATCTCCTTGCAAAAGCAAGCATCTTGTCCCTCTGCTTCTGTGATTTGGTTCTGAACCTCTTCTTCTCACCAATTCTGCCACTTTCATTGCCTCCTCCTCTGCTAGGGTTCGACGCGTACTCATTATCATTCCTTCTATGTGCACTACCACCAAAAGTCGAAAGAAAACCTAGCGGAGCCCAGTGGTGCGGTGCCACATGAAGGTACTCAATTGAAGCACGGCAGAATGGGGAAAACTGGTGATATATGTAGCAACATCTCCTTCCATGTCTTATTGTCCTTGTTTCACCCTGAAAACTTACCTCATCATATCCCATAACCTTTAAGGCAAATAAGTCATATGATACCCACTTCACAAGATACTAGTCAACGAAAATTCTAGGGAGTGAGGTCCTAGCGCCAGAACGACGCCAGGGAGCCTCCTCCGCACGTGAATGTCAGAGATCCACCAAAAAGTGCAATTCACTGTTAAACACGACGTTACATTTGTGTTCCCCAAACAGAGAGCCTTTTCACACTTTAGCCTTCCCAACTCGAAAAGCTGAAAACAACCCTTTTCTCCCCTTTTTGCTCTACAAATCGACAACCAAGAAACCCTTTTCAACTCAGATCGAAGACGAAGAAACCCACCATCTCTCATTTTCATCTCAGATCGAAGACGAAGAAACCCTTTTCATTCCCCTTTTCAAAGAAGAATCGAAGGTCAGATTACCCTTTTTCTAGGGTACGTTTGTGATGCGCTGTTTTAGTAGCACACAACTTAATACCCTACTTTGTGATTTGTAGTATAGAATAAATAGAGATCGTTCTAGACCGGGGATTAGAGGGCTTGTCAATTACACTAATAATAACTAAAAGACAACTAACAACCTAATTAATTAAATAAACGAGGATTGGATTTTCTAAATTAAACTATGAAAATAACTACGAAAATTAATGTAAAGATAATAAACTAAAGAGATGGTAAAGATGAGAAATTAGCTAAGGGTTTTATCTCCACACACCAAACATATGCTTATAAATCAATCTTCAATAATCACTTGCTAACTCGTGAGAGACAATGCTCAAGACTAACCGTGACCGCACTGCATTAATCTTATTATTTTCCCAAGTTCGTTGAATTAAACTAAGCGTCGCTTTCAAACTATTCTTATCATGCTATCTAAACAGGAATCGCAAGTTAGACAACAATCTAAGATCATTAAGTTTTGTGGAAAATATGAACATTGACTAGGCAATTACAAGTATGATCAACATCTTGTTCTTGCCTAGGTTTTTACTTAACCTTACCAACGTTCCTTGGTATTTACTACTTGTGAGTACATGATTGTAACAATTAGGTGAAACTCTCATATACTCTAGCCCCAGATCCAAGCATGCTTACTAAGTTGGCCACCTTAACAAACATACAAAGAAAAGTTATCTATAAAGCAGCCAAGCAAAACACAATCACTAATAGCAAGGAAGATTAAATTCAATTAATTTATAAAACACATGTTCGGGGCTTTGAATCCACCCCTAACTAAGAGGAGTTTAGCTAGACATATTAATTATGTTCGAATAACAATCCATAATCAATAATCAAACTAAAATAAGCAAAAAAGTTGTTTAGAGAAGAAAACAAAACACTTATCCGTGGTGGTACTGAGTAGAAGCAGGGGTGCGAAAAGCAGAAGAGAATCCTCTTTCTCTTCGCGATCTGCTCCTTCGCCTTCCTCTCGCGAATTTTCTCCTTCACTTTCGATCTGCTTCTTCAGCTCTTCCTTTCGATATCTGCTTGTGAAACAGAGTGAAAGAGATAAGGGAATGTTGATGGACAACGAGAAAAGAGAGAGGGGAATCAGGCGGATGGTGATGATTAGGGAGGAGGTTGACTAGTTGAGTGAAGAGAGGACGATGAAGGGCTGTTGCGAGGAGGTTCTGATGGTGATGGCGATAAGGGAGTCAGGCAAGAGAGAGATGCGGGCGGTGAAGATGGCGAAGACAGGGGACAACGAGAAAGACTGTGGCGAGAGGATGGAAGAAGGGACTGTGGTTGTAAGGAGGAGAAGATGAATAGGGTCCTACGGTGGTGGTCTGCGGCTGTGGATGAGGGCGGTGAAGATGGTTGATTATGGATTCAGAAGGAAGAGCGTGATGGTTGTTGTGAAGGAGGACGACGGCGGCTACTGGCGGTAGATGGATGCGATCAGGACGATGGCGGCGGCTAGGGTTTGTAAGCGTGGATGATGATGAAGAGAAGTCTGCGATGGTGGGTTAGGGCTTGGCGATGGATGAATGCTATTGCTGGATGGGTGGTCTCTCAAAGCCAGGTATCGTCCCCTTTTTATTCTTGTTTTCTTATTTCTGTGGTTTCCTTGTTGGTGTGGTTTCCTTGCTTGTATGAATTCCTTGTGCAATTAGTATTCTTAAATTGCCACTTTGCTTCTATTTTAAAATATTGTAATTGGAAACCTACACAAACATGAAAATAACAATTAGTACCATAATTAACAAGTAATAGCTAAAAAAATATATAGAAATATGGTACTAAAAATAGCCTAATTATGCCCTTATCAAATTCCCCCACACTTATCTTTTGCTACTCCTTGAGCAAATCCAAGAACAAAAATAAAAGACTCAAATGACTCAATCTATAATTTCCAACATTTGTCTCAGAGATTGTCAACGGATCATGACATGTTAAGATTCTTTGTAACCACAAGATTAAATCCACATCATTCGAAAATTAATACACGTTCATAGCAATGATATAAAAATTTACAATTAAATCAATCCAAGTGACTGTGAAACTCAAGCGCGTGCCAAGAAGAATTAACCCAAAAATCTCACTGGATGCACTCTTTTCTTTTTCACTGATTGTTTGGTAAAATCACTCTTCATATTCTAGTTATATGTGAGATGATTGATGTAAAAGGGAAACAATAGCTCACATATGATATAACAAGAAAGAATGTCATTTTCTGACTTCTATTTTTTTATTTTATTTTTAGATATATGATCTCATGGAAGGAATGTTACTATTTGAATGCAAGAACTAGGGACACCATATGCTCATACCTCATTCGAATCTCCACATCGTGACATTGCAAGACACACTCAATCAAAAGGTCTTAATTCAGGTTGTAATGGGGTCAGGGGTTCATGGAAGAGAAAGAACGGATATGAAATTTTCAAAGGGCTTGAAGAAATGGTGAAAGCATGCAATAAGATTAGAGACATTAGCAAAGAATCATATGGTTCAAGACATAAGTGGGAAAATGACGAGGTGACTCATTGATAATGAAGAGCTTCAGCAATTATTTTGTATCTACTTAAAAAGAATTGAACTATATGTATGGTACTGTAATACTGAATGGATAAAGATAAGGACTTGTATCCCTTTTGTAACTTTTTTTTTTTTCATCATTTTTTTTTTCGCAACTCTTTCTTTTTGAACTGTCTACCACAAGGGTCTTCCCCCACACTTGCTTTTCAACATACCTTGAACCACAATAAAGTATATGCAAATCAAATTATGCTCCACTCGTTTTATTAGGTTAGGGATAGAGAATGAGGGTAATGAAATAAAAGGCTTAATAACAGGCGGGGTTAACCTAAAGGAAATATATTATGGATCAGGCTTATTTGGCAATGGTGGAAACTAGGTGCCTTTATCATGTCAAGCATGTCATGCAATTCAATATGATGCTTTGAACGAAATTAATACAAGTTCTAGTGTTTAATTCTTAATTTTGAAAGCAATCCAAGTAGCAACCAAAGCAAACAAAATTGAGATCATGCAACGAATTATTATTGACAAAAGAAATAAAAGATGACCTAACTAAAAACTCTCAAAATCAAAGGAACAATAGGCTCAAAACTCACATATGGGTTATAATGAGTTAAATTCAACTAAGCATGCTATGAGTACCAATTACTAAGTTGATTACATGTGAATTTGCATATGATAACCATAAATAAGCATTAACCAAAGAATAATATTAGATCTCGAATCATGTTTATAAATCATCTTAAAGTCATGCAATTAAAAACCAAATCTCATCATTGTGTTGGAAAGTATCCTAAGACTCAAAACAACTATAATAATTTTATATATATATATATATATATTTTTATTTTTATTTTTTATTTTATTTTTATGACACTAATACCAACAAAGAAAATAAAAACCAACATTTTTTTTAAGGGACTGACACTTTTTAAAATAAAACAATGTTTTGTTCCCCCACACTTAAACCTAACATTGTCCTCGATGTTAATAGATTATAGCACATGCAACGAAAGATTTAAACGCAAAAAAACAAACTACTAACAAATAAAAGAAAAAATAACTAAAATAAAATAAAATGATAAATAAAGTAAATCTGATTGGGTTGCCTCCCAAGAAGCGCTTGTCTTAACGTCGTGCAGCCTGACAGTATCTCCAATTAATCCTCAGAATAAGTGGGAACATGGAGTGATACGTCCTCCCCGTCATGCTCCACAAATGACTCATAATAGGGCTTAAGTCGATGATGTTTCACATTAAACTCCTTCCCGGTTGTGACACTCTTAATCTGTATAGCACCATGGGGAAAAACATTAGTAATAATAAAATGACCAACCCATTCAGAACGTAACTTACCAGTTCTAAGACATGATTGGAAAAGCAAGACTTTCATTCCAATGACAAAAGTATTTCCATGGATCATCTGATCAAGAAAAACTATGGTGTTCTCCTTATAATTGTTTTTACTATCATAAGCCTCATCCTGAATCTTTTCAAGCTCATTCAACTGAAATTTCTTTCGCTTCTTTGTGTCATAGGGAACTCCATTGCTCTCATATCCAACGGCAGTAGTGATGTTGGTCTCAAGTTCATCCTCGTTTTTGAGGTCTGACAATTTCTGGGCCAAATTGTCATTCACATTAATAGAAAAACAAGAATGATTTTTATCAGGATATCTCGTGGCTTCAAAGATGTTGAAGCCAATCACATCACCATCAAATTCCATGGTCAGTTTCCCCGCATGTACATCAATATTTGTCTTCGCAGTTTTCATGAAGGGGCGCCCTAAAAGAAGAGGCAAAGGTGCTGAAAATTCCGAATCTTCCATCTCAAGCACATAGAAATCTGCTGGGAATATCAAATGGTTAACCTGCACTAACACATCTTCCAACAAACCTCGAGGATATGCATTAGAATGGTCAGCCAATTGAATAATAACACCATCATTTTTTAACTTCCCAAGATTCATAGATCGATAAATAGAATACGGCATAACATTAATTGAAGCACCTAAGTCTAACATTGCATTTTCAATTTTAGTATTACCGATAACACAAGGGATAGTGAAACTACCTGGATCCTTACACTTCGGTGGCAATTTCCTTTGAAAAACTGCGGAGACATTCTCACTTACTTTAACTACCTCTCCGTCTCGAAGACGTCTCTTTGTTGTGCAAAGCTCCTTAAAATTTTTTGTATATTTAGGCACTTGCTTAATAGCATCAAGAAGCGGAATATTGACTTGGACTTTTCGGAAGGTTTCCAAAATTTCCTTATCCTGTTCATCTTTCCTAGATTTGGCAAACCTACCTGGAAAAGGCACAAAAGGTGGAACAAGATTAGCAGAAACTGAATTTGGAATGCTCACCTTCTTACCTTGGAGTTATGGTGTTCCAATGATGGCTGGATCATCCTTTTGTAACTCAGTTTCCCTATTTCGACTATGTTTAGGGACTATTGGTTCATTCTAAATTTGCCTACCACTCCTCAATGTAATTGCTTTTGCAGTTTCAAACCTGCCCTTCGGATTTGGAGTGGTAGAACTAGGAAGTTTTCCTTGCTCGCGAATTTGTCCAATAAACTCAGCTATTTGTCTCATCTGTAGCTTCAAATCTGCTATATCTTTTGCTTGATTCTGCTGAGAAATAGTTAATGATTTCAAAATCTCATCATAATTAAGCGGCATACCTGAATTGTGCTGATGTGGTTCAGGTGGTCCTTGAAAGAAATCAGGGGGTGGCCGATTCGAAGTCTGTTGTTGAGGATGTTCTGAATTTCTCCATCCAAAACTTGGGTGATTTCTCCAACCTTCATTGTAGGTGTTCGAATAAGGATTATTCCTATAGTGATTTTGCCCCTGAAAACCTATTGCATTGACATTCTCCCAACCGCCATTCTCAATCAGTTGAGGACATTGATCAGATGGATGTCCTGGCTTTGTACACACGCCACAAACCTGTGCAACTCCTAGCATATTCGGCTTCCCTACGGCCTGAGTCACAAGTGAGGTAAGATTAGCCATTTGAGCTTCCAAACTAGAATTAGTACTTACCTCATTGACTTGGCGTGAAGGCTCTCCAATTCCTTCATACTGCTGGGCATTTAAGGCTCGGTTTGCAATCAAAGTTTTTGCTGTTGCTGGAGTTTTATCAACCAAAGCTCCTCCTACCGCTGCATCTAACATCTGTCGCTCAAGAGGAAGCAATCTCTCATAAAAGTATTGAATCAGGAGCTCCTCCTTCATCTGATGTTGCGGGCATGATGCTATGAAAGTTTTGAAGCGCTCATAGTAAGCCGAATATGATTCTCCTGGACCTTGCTGTATGCCACTGATTTTCTTCCACAATAAGATAATTTTGGAAGTTGGGAAAAATTTATCTAGAAACACCTTCTTCATGCTTTCCCAAGAATATACTGTTCCGGAAGGTAATTCATAGAGCCAGTCCTTACCCCTATCAGCCAGAGAAAAGGGGAATGCTCTCAACTTTAGGATGTTTTCATCCACATTTATTGGCGTCATACTGGAGCATACAACTTCAAATTCCTTTAAATGTTTATTTGGATCCTCCATAGAAAGACCATGATACTTCGAAATATGATGAAGTAGGCTGGATTTCAGCTCGAATGACTCAGTCTTGCCCTGCGCGGCTAATGGATATTGAATGCACAAGGGTGCGGCATTGTCCAAGGTGGATGCCGAAAGTTCTTTAATAGATCTATTATCTCCCATGTCGAACTCTTCAGATTCAGATTCAAAGCTAGATGTTTGTAGTTCTTTTGTTTCTCTTCTTCGTCTTCTAAATGTTTTCTCAGGCTCTGAATCGTATTCTACTAAGTTTTCGCTGGATCTCCTATTGTGCATGAACTAGTACCTGAAATAAAGAAAGAAAGAAGAAAAAAATCAATAAAAATAAATAAATAAATAAAAACTAATTAAGTAATCAACAACTTTTCTAATCCCCGGCAACGGCGCCAAAAATTGATGCGCTGTTTTAGTAGCACACAACTTAATACCCTGCTTTGTGATTTGTAGTATAGAATAAGTAGGGATCGTTCTAGACCGGGGATTAGAGGGCTTGTCAATTATACTAATAATAACTAAAAGACAACTAACAACCTAATTAATTAAATAAACGAGGATTTGATTTTCTAAATTAAACTATGAAAATAACTACGAAAATTAATGTAAAGATAATAAACTAAAGAGATGGCAAAGATGAGAAATTAGCTAAGGATTTTATCTCCACACACCAAACATATGCTTATAAATCAATATGCAATAATCACTTGCTAACTCGTGAGAGACAATGCTCAAGACTAACCGTGACCGCACTGCATTAATCTTATTATTTTCCCAAGTTCGTTGAATTAAACTAAGCGTCGCTTTCAAACTATTCTTATCATGCTATCTAAACATGAATCGCAAGTTAGACAACAATCTAAGATCATTAAGTTTTGTGGAAAATATGAACATTGACTAGGCAATTACAAGTATGATCAACATCTTGTTCTTGCCTAGGTTTTTACTTAACCTTACCAACGTTCCTTGGTATTTACTACTTGTGAGTACATGATTATAACAATTAGGTGAAACTCTCCTATACTCTAGCCCCAGATCCAAGCATGCTTACTAAGTTGGCCACCTTAACAAACATACAAAGAAAAATTATCTATAAAGCAGTTAAGCAAAACACAATCACTAATAGCAAGGAAGATTAAATTCAATTAATTTATAAAACACATGTTCGGGGCTTTGAATCCACCCCTAACTAAGAGGAGTTTAGCTAGACATATTAATTATGTTCGAATAACAATCCATAATCAATAATCAAACTAAAATAAGCAAAAAAGTTGTTTAGAGAAGAAAACAAAACACTGATCCGTGGTGGTACTGAGTAGAAGCAGGGGTGCGAATAGTAGAAGAGAATCCTCTTTCTCTTCGCGATCTGCTCCTTCGCCTTCCTCGCGCGAATTTGCTCCTTCACTTTCGATCTGCTTCTTCAGCTCTTCCTTTCGATCTCTGCTTGTGAAACAGAGTGAAAGAGATAAGGGAATGTCGATGGACAACGAGAAAAGAGAGAGGGGAATCAGGTGGATGGTGATGATCAAGGAGGAGGTCGACTGGTTGATTGAAGAGAGGACGATGAAGGGCTGTTGCGAGGAGGTTCTGATGGTGATGGCGATAAGGGAGTCAGGCGAGAGAGAGATGCGGGCGGTGAAGATGGCGAAGACAGGGGACAGCGAGAGAGACTGTGGTGAGAGGATGGAAGTAGGGACTGTGGTTGTAAGGAGGAGAAGATGAATAGGGTCCTACGGTGGTGGTCTGCGACTGTGAATGAGGGCGGTGAAGATGGTTGATTATGGGTTCAGGAGGAAAACTTGATGGTTGTTGTGAAGGAGGACGACGGCGGCTACTGGCGGTAGATGGATGCGATCAGGACGATGGCGGCGGCTAGGGTTTGTAAGCGTGGATGATGATGAAGAGAAGTTTGCGATGGTGGTTTAGGGCTTGGCGATGGATGAATGCTATTGCTGGATGGGTGGTCTCTCAAAGCCAGGTATCGTCCCCTTTTTTTTGTTTTCTTCTTTCTGTGGTTTCCTTGCTTGTATGAATTCCTTGTGCAATTAGTATTCTTAAATTGCCACTTTGGTTCTATTTTAAAATATTGTAATTGGAAACCTACACAAACATGAAAATAGCAATTAGTACCATAATTAACAAGTAATAGCTAAAAAAATATATAGAAATATGGTACTAAAAATAGCCTAATTATGCCCTTATCAGTTTGAAGCCTGAACGACTGAAGCTTTCCAACATTTGAAGTGCTGAACGAGTGAAGCTTTGTACAAACCGTGGAATTTTTTGTGCTGGTGCTGAATTGCTGCTGTAATTTATGGTGCTGCTACTGCTGCAATTTTTGCTGGTGCTGAACTGTTGTTTCCGCAATTTTTGTGTGAGACACAGTTGGTCTTGATTTGCTGTAATTTTGTGTTTCTGGAACTGATGAAGTGCTGTAATTTTGGGTTTTTGAAACTGCTGCTGCTTCCATATATATTTTAACCAATACAAATTTTCCATGATCATACTTACTTTTGAAACAACTAAAGTGGTTCAAGTTCAAGTGAAAGGATCTGTACTTTTTGGGACTTTGAGAGGGCGTTTGTTTTTTTAAGTGCTTACAAGCTAACTTCTAATTGGAGTTGGAAGTTTTGAACGAGTTTCTAAATGAACTGGTTGTTTTACTTCTGAATGAGCTGCTGATTAGAAGCTGTAAAATTAAAAGATGTTTGTTTTTAGGTGTTGAATGCGAACTGTTTGACAATTTTGTTCCACCGAGCTGAAAAAAATTGTGACATAAATATTGTGCTTAAAATCATACCGAATACGACTGGGGCATTATTGTTGAATTTGAACAATACGTCTGTGGCGTTTTAATTAGTTATTTGATGAAATCATTAATCCAAACATGGGTTATTTGATTTGATATCTTAAGATACACATGAGGCACAAAACTACATGCTAAAAATTTGAAAATACATAGAAAGAAAATAAAGATGAAGGAGAGAGGAGAATCACAATGCTTGGTGAAGAGAATGAATGTGTGTCGTAAAAATTTAGCCCTATTTACTTTTAAGAAGATGGGAGCTGCAATTGTCATTACAAAATTATGTTGAAGTTATTATTGGAATAATTTTTTACTAAGCACTCAGTGCTAAGTGATCAGCACCTCCCTGTTGCTTACTCCAATCAGAAGCAGAACTTCTGATAAGAACTAAAAAACAAACACTCCAAACAAGGTGGTCCAATTCTTATTAAGACTTCTAACTCCATTCAGAAGAAAAAACAAACACCCTCTGATATTGATTAAGCCTCGCTTGTTGAAATGGGGTTTAACACGATATACAATTTATATAACCAATCTGTTGTGCGCATATTGATAGATAAACAAATATAAAGATCTAAAGTTGTTTGCAGCTAACATGATAACTTCTGGCAGAATTGCTTCATTAGATAAGAATTTGTATCCAAATGATAAGATAATTCTTCTTAACATCAGCTTATGGAAAAAAATATATAAATAGCAAAGAAAAGCTCATGTTGTGATTCATTGCTTGTTCTTTCGCTTATAACATTCTTTTAACCAATACAAACAGAAACAAACAGAACACTCGACATCAAAAAAAAATCTTCTTCATACAAACATATGAAATCCACTTGCTTGACATAAAAAAATCGTCTTCATGCAAGCTCGTGTTAGCAGGCCCTCCACTTGCTTGACTTAAAAAAAATAATATAACACTAAACAAATAGAACACTCTTGAGTGCAAAACTCATGCATGTCCACATGAACATGAAGAGCACCTGATCTTGAAATCTTAACTAGTTCAGTTCAATCATCTCTCCATTTCAGCTACCACCACACATTCAAACACACATCTTCATACAAACATATGAAATGCTATTGATTTCAAAGATAAATCTATCAATCTCTTCATACAACCCTTTTGGAGATGAGATGATTCAAGGGAAAGAGCTTCAAGGTCTTGCTTTTGGAGAAGAAGAGAGACAAAGCTTTAAGGGTTGCAAAAACAGAGCTTCAAGGTTTGCTTTTGGAGACGAAGAGGAAAACGTCGGAGACGAAGATGAAAACTTCCTTTTGGAGACAAAGAGGAAAACTTCCTTCCTCTCTGACAGAGCTTCAAGGTTCAAACAAAATAATGTAAATATGCATTTCGCATTTTTTCTTTTCGAAATCTCAGAAAAATGAAAAACTCGGCGAGATTTCATGAAATCACAATCCTTGGGAGCAGCTAGAGCAAGAGCTTGCTGAATCAAATCGAAAATATCACTCTCTAAAACCACACCCTCCATTGTGATACCAAATCGAAAAGTAGGTGCAACGAGCATGCATGCACGCACCCTAGTTTCATGAGAACCAAAGCAACCAGATCAACCTGCCCAACCCAAACTTAACATGGTGAGTTTGGCTTAGGGCAACCAAATGTAGAGTTGGGCTTTTTTTTTTTTACCCTTAACCCCTCCCACCCCAGATGCCGCCGGCTGGGTTCGACCCTGTGACCTAGTGATACCATCCGCCACTGGTATAGTTGGGCTTGATCTGGTCAATTATAAGGGTCTCGACTGCCTTAAGCACTATGGCTATAACTAATGGTTATACAATGTATAGCCACAATGTATAGCCAACTCCTGAATTAGGGATGCAACACTCAGGACCTCGATGCCAATGAACCCAATGTAGGATATGGGTTTGCGCCAACACATTTTTTTAGCCTTCATTTTAACTTGGGTTGAGGTCCAATTAGGTTATTATGATTAGTCACCTCTTTATCTTTAGTATCTTAAACAAGCAAACATGATTTTCCATCATTAGTTGTTGTTAACATATAGTCAAAGTAAAATTTTAGTGACAATTATAAAACATAAATGAGAATGACCCACTTCCCCACCTACCCACCTACCTCTAGGTTCCAAATACTCAAAAACTTGCCCTTACCCTTACCCTAGCCATCCAAATTTTACATTTTTTTTTGGCTACACCAATGACTGATGTGTACATCTCAAGAAAAGTGCAAAGCAAGAATTCACCGTAAGAAAAGTGAACCTAGTAGAGAAGTCATAAATGGCTCAACTGATAATTTGAGACTTGGCCCACCATTGTCCCTTTTTTTTCTTTTTTTCTTTTTTTCTTTTTGGGGTTGATTTCATTTCATGTAAGCCAATCAGGAAGAAAGATAAAAGAGTACTTCTATGAATGACACCAGTCTGTTCTCAAGTTATTTATGTTTGACAAGGAAGCTAGTTTTTATTTTCTTCTTTTCTAGGTATGAATAGCGGACAAAATGAAAATATAGGTTCAATCACCTTTTGTTAAGGTATCAATCATCCATTCCTTCATACACTAAATCTCATTTCAACCAAAATCTAAAACATAAAAGAAACACGGATCTTATGATGAAGCAGATTTGACATTGAAAGATTTATAATTTAATTGTTTTCCTTGAATTTATTTATATTCTTGATTGCATGCCGAACAATTTTATCCATTACGTGATCTCTACCACCAACAGTATCCGTTTACAAGGGAAGGGAATGCTTAGCGGCCTATTAACAACTGATATTGCATGAAAATGTTGCTCGGTTGCTTTTAGTTCCCCACTCCACGGGTATGCTTTAATATTTGAACATTTTCAACCCAACTTTCTTATTATTGTCATGTTCAAAAGGTGGAGTTGTTGGAATTGGTTTCAAAAAGAAAAGAGTGCACTATTTCATGAATAGCACACAGCACATTTGTGCTGGAATTGCCTTAGAGAGTAGATGGGGTGATTAGAAATAGCTGTCACAGATATATGGCACAAGTCAAAGGTAAAGCGGGGGGGGGGGGGGGGGTTCTAGGTTTCACCTTTATGAAAGAAAACGAGCATAACAAGCAACACATCAAGAATAAAGCAAAGCTCATATATATGTCAGTGAATTGGTAACCTATACTTGCCGCAGAAAGAAATGTTGAAATTGAAGAAAAACGTATGTTTTGGCTATTACTATCCTTGTGAATACTTTTCCCTTTTAAAAGAGGGTTTAAACTCTCAACTCACAATCATGTTACATTCATACTGTTGCTCTAGTGTTGTTGTGTACTATAATAGGATTTGTAACTGTTATATGACATATATGATGGGAATATTACGAGGTCTCAACGCTTATAGACAAATTGATTTACATCAAATGACTACCATCACCTTTTCGTTCTGGTTTTAGCTCCTGTGGTATTGCTGAGAGGTGGTGCTGGTGGCTGTGGATGGAGGATAATAGTGGTGGGAGGTCATGGTTGTGTATGGAGGAGTTAAAGAATGAAGGGCAGCAGATGAAGCAGACGTAACTGAAGAGAATCCTGATGATGCTGCACTAGATAACAGCGGCATTGAGGTGGCAGTCCCACTCTGCCCTTGAACATGCCATGCCCAGTTAGAGAATCCTGAAGAACCAACTTCAACTCCCTTCTCGGTCATTCTTTCTTGCTAAGGAAAGAAAAAAAAATACAATTGAATGTGCGCTCATGTTATAGGGTCAAATAATTCATGAACAAATAGCACACAGCACAAATGAAAAACTTTGTTTTAGACTTTACCTAATAGCTTTATTTAAACCGGACACACCACCATTTCAGGCAAGAGCTGTACTTCTAAAGATTTGTGTACAGCAATAGATAGGCATTTGAAATGGTATAGGCACATTTGATCAATATCTCTACTCCCTTATTTCCATCTAATTAAAGTACTCTACTTGACTTCTACCTATTTTGCATTATGATATCAAACTACCTTTAGGGTCTTGGCAAAAATAAAGCACTTGTCAACACAATCCTCAGCGGAGTACGATCTCTTGAAGAGCTAAAGAGCTTAAGTTATAAATAGCATTTCCCTTTAGCTTATCATACTAATCATTGCACAATATTTGTTATTGAGCTTAGACATATGAAAACCACTATCTCAAAGTTGATTGAAAAAAGTGAATGTAACACGACATTAAAAGCTTATAACTGAAGCTAGACATGAAATGCATAGTTGAAAATAATACTAGTACTCTTTACAAACTATAAATGACTTTCTTTTGTATACATGATTCTAACTAATAGGATGTGGAAGATAATGTTCGATTAAGAACTTATAAGAGCTACTAATGGCAGTGCTGTTTACAATCAAACAATGAGAGTCAAAATAAAGATGAAAAATACCTCATAACTGGGAAAGCATCTTGGAATCCCATCAGTCTGCATGAGTGTGTCTTTGGATGCCTTATTTGTCAGACCTTGAGGTCGAACACCCATGGTTGCAAGAGAAGGGTTTTCAACCTGTATAAGCAAAGGGCAACCTATCAAAAGTTGATATTATGACACGAAAAAAACTAGCTCCATAAAATTCTACTTGTACATTTGAAAAGGACCAAACTGCTGAGGATCTAACATCTTCACATCTGAATTTCCTAATGAAGTTCATCAATTCTAAATTGACGAAAGATATATCCGGTAACCTGAGATGTGACTGCTAAGTGAGACAGAGAACTAAAAAAAGTGCTTGAAGATTACCCTTGCTCTCTTGACATCAGGCATGTATAGAGGGTCATATAGGATTTGGAAACCTCTTGCACTATCATTCTCCTTTGGCACATCAGGAAAAGAAAGAGGAGCAACGCCCAATTTTAGGTCAAGATTGTAGGCAGTGCCTGAAGATTAGCATTGAGAACAGAATCAGAGATCATCTCAAATTGTTCGCCGGATGTTCAAGATTGTGCCCAAATATGTATCATATCTTAGAACATCAAACAAATAGTATGATATTGATGTTACCTCTATTTTCACCCTCCAGAACTATCTTGCCTTCATATGTACTTGGTGCAAAATTGGTGACTGCTTCCCTTCCATTATACTTGATGGCTGCTTGGTCATAAGCCCTGATTTCCACAAAAGTAACATGAAGACTTGTATTGGACGGAAGCCTATTAAAGGTGCTTAATGAGTAATTTAATATAAGGGATAGTGAAATTCATGATCAGTAGGACCTTGCAGCTTCTAATTCATTGTCGAATAGTCCAAGATACATATAACTGCACGCAAGCATCATATTCTCATAGATGAAAACAGGGTTTTCCACTCATTTTTTTCTTTTAACTAGGCATCTTAGGACCAGTCACAAGACTCTCTTAATTCTATAAAATTAGGAAAATGGAAGGATCAATTGCGGAACCCCGCATTATTTGTTTTATTTTCCTGTTCCTTTTCTCCTCTGATTTCCTTCTTTACTTCTTATTCTTTCTTCTTTCGTACACACACGTGAACACATCTATTTTAAACAAACTACTGCTTTTATACAGATTAGAATTTCACAAAATTCATCAAAGTTTTTCAGATCAACACAAAGTTCACCAAGTCAAACAGGAATCATCCTCCAACAAGAAATAACATATAATAAGAAGTCATCCAAACCCCAATTATAAGTTCAAGGTATCAATGACCTAAATGCAATGAAAACATACTAAATGTAATTTCAGTTAAAAGACTTACTTCTTGTCAAGTAACTGTCCCATACGGGCTTCCCATCGACCACATTTGTGAAGCGTCACGCCTCTGTACTTGGAGCTTCCCCTGGAGAAGCCAGTACTGTGCCGACGCAGAATGTGGACAAACTCCTCCTTAGTCAAGTTATCCATCTGATCACCAACCAAAGTAAACCCATTAAGCATCAGCAGTGATAGAAGCAAAACCCAACTCACAACAAAACCACAAATGCACCTGTTTCATATCTTCCTCATAGTCTGTGAGATTAAAATTGATGTCCGCTTCAATCCCCCTAAACTTAATGGCAGCTCTATCATACGCCCTGCAATCAAAACCCCACAAAAAATTTGAACAAAACTCAACACATAACATCATAATTGAACCATAAAATTCCAAAAACACAAGTGAATTCATTCTCACCTTGCAGCAGCATCAGCAGTATCAAATCCACCTATACAAAACAACCCCAAAACTCAGATTCACCCCACGAAAACTCACAATCAACAAAAAAGCAATAAAAACACACAACAAATGACTAGAATGATTAGCCTTACCAAGATACACTTGCTTCCCACAGTCCCTGTTGAAGAAACGAAGGTAAATTCAGTTAAGAGCCAGAGTAAACATCTAAAATGAGTCGATATAAGATGAATATATTGAAAGAAAACAGTCTACCAAATATGTGATTCCCATCTCCCTGTTCTCCTATAGAAGGTGACCCCCCGATACTTGGAACTCTTGGACTTGGGCCCTCTTCGACTCTTCTTCACCCTGTGCTGCTGTTGTTGCAATTCCAGTTTTTGTCGTAGAGGCTGTGATTGCAAGACCTTGACCTCCGATCCTCCGCTACCAACATTAGCGTGAAAGAAGGGGAGATCGGCCCAATGTGGCGGTGGAGATGGAAACAACTGCTTCGTCATCGCCAACCTCTCGTGTTCGTGTTCGTGTTCGTGTTCTTGTTGGGTCTTCAACAAGGAGGAGGAGTTGTTGTTGTTATTCAAGATGTCGAACTCGAAAGTGACTGGGTGAGTGGAACAGGAGTCTTCGTGATCGGCTCCTCCGTCCGCATTCACCACGGATGAATTCGACGTCCCTGAATCACCCCTTGTTGACGAACCTTCTCGAACACGCTTCTTATCCGTCATGGAGAGTTGGTGGTGTTGTTGTTGTGGAGAAGTGAAGAGTGTATCGGAGGATAAGCAGAAATTGAGATCCAACATCGTTGATGTTGATGTTGATGTTGATGAAGAAGAGAGGATCGGAACAATCAATCAAGAAATGAAGAGAAAAAAGTGTTGATGAGATGAGATGAGATGAGACTAAAGAGAGAAGAAGAACACAAGAGAATAGAATAGTGAGAGAGAGGTGTGCGTGTTATTCTTTGGAGAGTGAGTGCCGTGGGTTTGTTTTCTTTCATACAAGGGAGAGGTGAAATCGAGGGCGTCCGTCGGATTCCATGGTGCGGAGAGACAAATACAAGTAGAGAGAAAACGATTTATCCAATGCTGCCTGCAACGTTCCTTATGTCAACCAAGACAAAGCTGCTTTTATTTATTTATTTATTTATTTATTTATATTCATATTTCAAGTGGCAGTGAAGTTTGAGTATCAATAACAAGGCTTCCTTTCCCTTCCCATGACATCAACTTCAACTCATCAAATCCTCTATTATTCAAATTGTAATTGTTTTAACGGAGGACCAATACTAAAATTTCTTTCTCACCCTTCCTTGGAAATCATTAATGTATCTTTGGATTGATTAATCAGAGGTCTGATCTTGATTGACACACACATTACAAATCTAAATCTAAAGAGGAGGCAGGTTGTTCATATTTTAGCTCAACAAGGGAAGCCAAACCAATCTCAATAAATCAATTACAAATGTCCCAACCACCCCATTAAACCATCTCTTAATTAACCCAAACTCAATAACTTAATATTTTCTTCCATTTCTAAAAGAATTAAATCCTTTTTATGCACAAAAATTACACACACAAAAGTACACTTGGCACCCTCTCTTTGGTCCAAACCATCAAACCGTACCTCGCCCCACATACAACAACGACATCCTAGCAATTTAATCAATCACGCTACAAAATCCCGATCTTGTCATAATTGGAACCCAAGTGGGACCCACCACATTAATATCTTTCTCAACATGGTCCAAACTCTAATATTTTATTATGTAAAAATACAATGTCACGAATCATCGGATTTTCTAAGTCAGGCACCCTATCATTAATTATACTTTTTTATTCTCACCACCTCTTTAAACGTTTACATTATTTATTTTGTCCTCCTCCTTGTAGATTGAGCGGCAAGAGCCGTACACGTCGCCCCCTTAGTGAACCCCCCCCCCCCCCCCCCCACCCCAGCTGTCAACCACCCCTTGCCCTGCTGCCCGGTCCACTCGCGTGCTTTATTTGGTCTCAAGGACATAATGCCAACTTTTCGTCCTTCGGCACCAACGAATTTCCCAATGTGTCCTTCCGGTTGTTACTTACTACTACAACAGGATCGAGGGGGGCTCATGCGCACAAAGCAAAGGATATATTGGAATTCATGGATTTGAAAAAGTAATATATTTCAAAGGCATGAGAGTTTCAAAGGGGGAATGAAAAGTTTTCAAAAGCATGAGAGTTTCAGGACCCCCTCATATCTTCGTTCATGTGCTCTACTCTTCTCTCTCCCTTCAAGAGGTTGTAATCTCTACTGAATTGAGATCTAGGGTTTCCCTTCAAGACTATCTACTCTCCGTTCAAGACTCTCTACTCTCCCTTCATAAGTATTTCTCCCTTGAAGCTAGGGTTTCTGCTCTCTTCGCGACGAAGAAACTTCAAGGACGCCACTCCCAAAGATCTCAAGGTTTTCGACTGAAGAGAAGAATCCTTGAGGTGAAACCTCTTCTTTGAAGAAAATGCAGTGAAGAAGGAAGAAAGAGTAGTGATCTACGACTTCGACTGTGCCTAGGGCTTCGATTTTGTCGCAACTCCAACTACAAAGTCGATTGGAGTGGTGGTGGTGAGTGGAGCAGAGGTTGTGGTGGTTAGGTCAATTGGGGAGTGGTGGCGGTGGTACTTTCTTGGATTCTGTGGTGGTGTTGGTGAAGTTGATTGGGGGATGTGGTGGCCGATGGGTTAGTTTAGGGGTGGTGGTGATGCTGGCAAGGTCGATTGAAATTTTTTGTTTGTTTTATTTTGTTTTGGGTTTGGTTTTTAGGGGCCTCAAGTTTTCATCGAGGTTTATGAAGATTTATCGGTAATCAGTTTTAGGAGGGATGGAACTCAGCAACTCATAGGCAGTTTTTAGTTTGAGTAATTATTCAAAGAAGTTCATTGTTGCATCACTTGGCTCTGAAATCGTAGTGTTAAAATGATTTCCCACATGTTTGTGTTGTTAATTTATATATGCTACATGTTAAAGTCGTATCACATGAAATATCTATGTGTATATTTCGCTAGCATTTGTTAATTAATCTCAGGAGCATAGGGCAAGCATGCTGTAATTGTTTTTCGTTGGAGAAATTTTGGAGACAGAACCTAAAGACTGTACGTTCAGTGGCCATTTGTTCTTGTCTTGAGAGTAAGCTTAATAGCAATTCTATATATGTGGACAAGTAGCAATGTTAACTGAGGCTATTCGTTCTTGTCTTGAGAGTAAGCTTAATAGCCAGGCTTAGCAATTCATACCATGGGAGGTGAAAAATAATTCAGGTTGCTTGCATAGGTTTTATTGAATAGGTTTTGAAAATTCAGTTTGGAATATGAAAATTCAGTTTGCATTGCATTTTATTTTGTGCGTTGGTGCACCCAAAGAGAAGGAAGGTCAAGGCCTTCACTATCCTTTGCCCATATGTATAGACAGAAACATTTGAATTCAGAGCAAATAAAATAAGATACCCTTTCCCATCTTTTGATTCATCTTTCAACAATATTTCTTAAATGCAGGAGACTGAAGGAATTGCTCCTGAACACTTCCAAAAACTGCAATACTTCTTAAATTTGTACCAGCTTGAATTATTGCACATTGATTTCCATAAGGAAAATACAAAATTATGAAGCAATATAGGATTCCTCTTAACAAATCCAACTGCAGCTTATTTGAACATCAGAAAGCCAATGTGTCATCAATAGTGTACATCAGTCCATGAAACAAAGAAGCAAACACACGACTACATATGAATTCTCCAAATATCAGAAGCTCTGCTTGTCATACTCCTACCCAACTCCAGAATGAAAATAAAAGTGTCATAAGGGTAACTTGTCTAATCCCTCGGGCTATTAGTGTAACACTGATAAGCAGTGGATCAAAATGAAGAAGAAGCATAATGATACAGTAACACAGAAATAATAATTAGTGTAAAATTTTGGGCATTGGATTAAACCTTAGTGATCATAACAAAACAATTATATCAACATATAACAACCTGAACCTGACTTACATCAAAACAAAATCTGCATTGTAACACAACCTGAACCTGATAGAGCAGCATTGTAACCTGATTCGACGCCGAATCTCGAGCAAGAGGGAGGAAAAGAAGGGGGTGGGTGGGTGTAGGTTGATGTTTGCAACCTGATTCGACGTCGAAACTCGAGCAAGAGGGAGGAGAAGAATGTATTTTTCACGTTCCTGTTTCCCGTCTGTAGGTCGGTGTTTGCAACCTGATTTGACGCCGAATCTCGAGCAAGAGGGAGGAAGAGAAGGTTGTGGTGGTGTAGGTCGGTGTTTGCAGCCTGATTCGACGCTAAAACTCGAGCAAGAGAGAGGAAGAAAATGTCTTCTTCACGGTCCTGTTTCCCGCCTATCTTCCCCTCCCAAAACCTTTCATTCCCCCTTTGAAACTCTCATGCCTTTGAAATATATTATTTTTTCAAGTCCATGAATCTGAGTCGTCCAATAGATCCGACGGCTCGAGTTGATGCACATGAGGGGGTCCTGTGCTTTGTGCGCATGAGCCCCCCTCGATCCACTACAACAACGAGTAAAATGTGTCAACATCTGAACTAAATCATCACGTGTTTGTTACACTTCGTTTGAAAAGATGATTCTGCCCCTCTGAATTTCCATTCCCGTGTTTTTGCTCTATGGTGGGGAAAAAGTGATTTGTTCAGCATAGTGAACAAGTGGTTTGGAAGGACGACGTGAGATTAAGATGTGGTCAATTGTACTAATAGAGGGCGTAGTGGTCACGTTGTTTATGCTCTTTTTCACTCACATTTTGACCGGTAGAGTGTACGAGTCAATTTTTCTTACAATGTATATCGTTTTAGATTTGAAGGATCATTAGCATGGAAAAGGTTTTGAGGTGAATAGAAGGATGATTTCAATTTTGGCATCTCCAGTTAGGGATGGCAATTGGGCGGATTGGGGTGGATTTGAGCAAATCCATCCCCGCCCTGTTAGGAATAGCGGATCCCCAAATCTGCCTCGCCAATCCGTTTATAATTTTATTTAAAAACCATAATTGCCCCGTACGGATTGACGGATATCCGCCTCGCCAATCCGTTTATAGGTTTGCGGTTCTGCTGGTGGGTTGCTGGTTCCCTGCCCCGATTCGCCTCACCGTGTTGTTTTGGGCTTGAAATTTTTTGTAATTGAAAATTTGGGCATGCAGCATGTTAATTATTTAAGCTTAGTCATTTATTTAGGCCTGAACCTGTGCATTATAATCAACCTTAAACAACCTAAACCTGATAATATAATCAACACAAAACTTGATAATATAATAAACCTTAAACAACAATCAATAACACATAACAACACAAAACCTGATAATAGGTGCAACAAATATCGCTTAAACAACCTTAAATGCATGTCTATACAACACTAAACAACCTAGACTTAAACAATCTGAACCTGGATAAAGATATCACTTAATCAACCTAAACCTGCACAATATAGGGATATAGGTGTAGCCAATCAAAACATAGTTTGTTCTTAATTCATGCAATAACATCAATGATGCTCAACTACAGTTTATGAAAGCACCATGAATTACACAACAATAACAATCCAAAATAAGAGCAGACAACACCCAATACACTCAAAACCTAAATTCCAAGTCTTAGAACCTACTCAATAACTCCAAGAAAATAACAAAAACCATAAGGTAATTAATCATTCTTTTGTTCTTTTGTTGTTGCAAAAACTTGGCCAACTTGAAATAAAATAATTTTTTTTTAAGTTAGTTTCTAAAAAAAAAAGGCATATGAAAACAAATAGAAAATTTGGTGTTGTTTTACATCACCTCCATCAAATCGTTGAAATAAAAAAACATTAAAAACTTTTGGATCATGCAATCAACATGCAACTTGGTTCCTACAATAAAATAATCATTCCAATATCAAGTTTTAACCACTAGTCATTCAACTTCAACAAAAGAAAAACATTAAATTTTATAAGGTTTAATCATTTGTATGTGTACTCAACATGCTTTCACATGTATTCCATCCCACCTGCTGTTAAGTCCACTGTGGTGTTTATAAGATTACAAAATCTCTTTATTTTGATGCAACATTTACATAAAAGTTTGAAAAATCCATTCTTTTTTCTTTTTTGTTTTTTGATAAAGCACTGAAAATCAAACTTACAATAATTAGGGGCCACGTTTCTTGCAAGCTCATGCACTTTAATTTGCATCAAGACTTTTTCTTATTTCATGGTAGTTTAACATGACAGTACATAACCAAAATTTATAAAATTTTCATATCACACCACCATATATGTAGCAAAATACTCATATCACTATAGGCAAATACTTTTGGAATTCAAATAACACACCCTTGTATCCTTATACTTGTACCATTCTTATCCTTGTGAAATCTCCATAACCAATTTCTTAGCAGGCCTCATTGAAGGTTCTGACTGTTCTAATTACTAGCCCACCCTTGTATTTGTCTTTTGGAATACACAACTTGTCCCAAGTGAATAAGTTTGTATTAGTTTTGCGTTAGTAGTCATTTCATCATCAATAAAAAGAAATTGTGAATTGGGTCAGATGCGAGATAACTATTTCCTATATTTATTTGAGTAAATCTACACATGGCAATCAAAAGGAGTTAAGGAGCAGAGCATTAGAAATTTTACCAAACAACCAAAAACAGAGTACAGTTATGGCTATCAACTGTGTCCTAGCATCCTAATTAAAGGCCCTTATAATCTATAACGGAATACAAGTTTGTCATCAAAGAATCAAGAAAGAGTGACGCAGAATGATTGGGAAGGTTGAAGCGTTGGTTACATATCAAGACAAGGGTCTCAAAAGAAAGAACAGTGTAAAACCCTAATCAACGAAGCTCTTCTCTCTGATGACGGTGGTGATGACCTCTCTTCTTCCTCTCGCGCCTATTTTCAAGAAGAGAAGAAACCCCCAATTTAACTGCAAAAAAGATTTGAGACAAAAAAAGATTAAGATGAATAAAGATTTGAGACAAAGAAGATGAAATACAGAGAGAGAGGAGAGGGGAGGAAAGTACCCGACTTCGTTGTGTTTGAGACGAATCGAGAAGAGAAGATAGAATGAGACGAGCGTTGAGGGTTTGATGCCTGATGGGAAGGAGGCAGACTCGCAGAGTCAAAAGAAGAGTGAGAGCCGCAGGGTTGAGAGTGAGATGAGAGATCTAGGGTATATTTTTCCTTTATATAGTCCAGGAGTATTTATGTAATTTCCTCGGTTAAACGGATATCTATGGAGCGGATATGGCCAAATTTGTATCTGCCCCGAATAAAAAACAGATACAATTTAGATATCCACATCTGCCCCAACCTCCATATAGCCTTAACCAAATCCGTCCCAAACGGGGCGAGTGGAGGCGGATATCCGTGAAAATTCGCCCCACTGCCATCCCTATCTCCAATTATTAGAGTCGATGGGGGAGGGAATCAAATTGTTTAACGCAAGGGTTTGTGTCTATGTTGCCAAAAGTGGATCTTTTGTTCTCTGCTCATTGACCATACTTAATGTTGGTTTTTATTCGTAGTGACCGATAAATAAATAAATTTTCATTTGTCCTCAGTTGGAGATGCTCTATGTAGAATGAAACAAAGGGTTTGTAAAAGACATTTTAGTTCTTGTTCGAAAAATAGACAAATAAATGAACAAAAAAAATAGAAATCCGAAACAAAGGGTTTCATAGAAGGCTTTAATGGATAGATAGAAATTGAAGCTCCAGTGGCAAGTGGTACTCAGCACCCATTAATATGTTCCATTCCAATGGCTGAAGTTTTATTTTTTAGGAAATGTTGTGAATAAAATGGCATTTATTCGGACCCCACTGTCAACTTAAACAGAGGTTTGCCATGTTTTTTCTTCTTTGGAGCATAAATGAAGCATTGATTTTAAGTACTGTACCATCAATGGAAAAGCAATCATGCATCATCTACTCTTTGGACAACCAAATTAATAACCCAACAACTAGGTTTCACACAAAATTCAATCTTTTTCAAGATCTTTAAAAACTTATATTGGTATCACTAGAAAGCTAAGCTTGTGGGAAAATCTTAATTAATTTTGTGGATACATAAGCACATATGTGTGCACCATTGACTCAAACATTTAAACTAATAATATATGCATTTTTCATCATGATAAAATAAAGGGCATGTTTATTTTTCTTCTAATTATTTTATGTTTTGAATCAGAAGTAGGTTCATATAATTTATCTGTGCTTCTAATTATAAGCAAAATTTTTAAAACCGATTAGCATCAACAAGGTGTTTAATTCCAATACCTAATCACAAATTTAACCAACTCCAATTGAATTGGACTGCAAAACAATGAATGAAAATAAATACAACTTTTTTACAAATAGGACGTTTGCATGCCCTTCTTGTTTTTAAGTTTGGCCGACTCAAAGATTCTATGAAAAAAAATGGGAAATGAACCTTAAAAAAAAACAATCGAGAAAAAATATGACGTTGTCCCTAGTAAACGATTATTAACAACTTCCAATAACAAGATAAACAATAGATTATCTCAAACTAGTAAATGAAAATAAATACAATTTCCTAAATATTAAATGGTATCTAGATGCCCTTCATGTTTTACATTATAATCAGTTTATTGACTAAATTAACTATATTAACTATATTAGTATAGTCCACCAATTGTAGCAACAATATTGTAGCCTTCGGGCCTGGTTTGGTTAACCCTATAGGGTCAGTCATGTAGCCTTCGGGCATGGATTAATAAATAAATAAAAAGGGTCAACGATCCAATTAAAAAAAAAACTATATTAGTATAAAACATCCTGAGAGAATGAGAAATATGGTACCCTAGTTTGGAGCATGTATTTACACACTCGTCTCCTTAAATCATGCCACGGGAAAGGAGCCTCTCGAGGTAAGTCTCTTAGAGATGCTATAAGCAAGTGCTTATTTATATATGATTTGTTTTCACTACTAACTTAACTTCTGACTCCAAACTACAACTAGTTAGCCTCCTAAGACCCTTGATGATGGAAACAAATTAACATCACTAATTATTAAAAACCAGTATTTCATCTTTAGATGCTATTCCTGTTTGTTTTGAAGTTTAGTCGACTAAAGATTATGTAAGTATCAGAAATGGACTTTTCACCACAACCAAATTGATAAAACAAAATTCCAATATATGTTAATATGATGATGCTATCCTTAGTAAAAGATGAACAACATCGCATGTTAAACTTCCACCAGGAAAGGGAAATCATGGTAACTCAACTTAGGACTATAATCAAATTTTGACTTCTAATTAGGGAATGAAAACAAATACCAGCTTGGTCACCAATGCGATCTCCTGATGCCCTTCTTGTTTTGGACTTTGGCCGACTTAAAATCCTTTCTCAAAGGATCAAAATTAAACATTTTTTCCCCCAACCATTTCCAGACAAAACTGCAATGTTGTTCTTAATAAAAAAAAAATAAACAACATAGGATATTAAGATATCAAAATAAATAACAACCATGTTATATACAATAATCAACTAAGTAAACACTACAAATTTGGCTGGACACCAGTTGTTGAGAGGATATCAAACCAAATCAACCTTAATGTGGTTGGTTGTTGTATTGTATATGTCTAACCCTCAAGTAGTTCTATAATTTAGTTAACGACTAATCCAAGGGGCAGCTAAAACTTGGAATCAAGCTATTTGTTGACCTTTCTTTAATATGACTCGTCAATGGCCAATGAAAAAAAAATAAACTCTGCAGTAGTCCTTGAAATGAAAAAAAAAAAAAAAATATATATATATATATATATATATATATATATGTTCTAGAAGGCATCAAACAACCGACTGTCGAGATTATTTTGTCTTGACCATCAAATAGAAAAATGTACTTTGATTAATATAATGTGTGATTAAGGTATATATGCTTACATAAGCTACCACATGAGGAAATATCTTATGTTAATTAATTAAATATTATAAGAAATCTTATAGTTTACTATAAGGTAAATAAATAACAAGGAAATGGTTTGAAGACCGGCCAAAGTCATTGGTTGTTGGTGTGAAGTTCCTTTCCTTTTTCGGCCATACTGATTCCTTCTTCATCATCTACATTGTTATTTCCATTGTAGTTGATTTTAAAGTAAGAATACAAAGCTGTGAGAACATTCATGAAGAACCCTCCCAGAGAATAGGTTTACTAAGTCTTGTATTTAGTTCTCACCAATGATAAGTCATGACAATCACAAAGTTTAAGAGTATAGAACAAATTCAGATTCAATGAAGACTATAGTTATGCTGCTGAGTTAATTGAAATAAATAAATAAAAATCGATGGAAGACGGTGAAAGAAAATTATAAGAAACAAAGAAAGAGGTTGTGAAGAAATAGAACGCACGTAAGAGATTGTAGATGACTATATTTTTTTGTAGTTTTCCGTTGTAAATATCTCTTCCCCGAACAAAGTTCTAATGGGTACGTCTTAATATGAAATGGTTCATGTGATCTCACCTCAACCATCCATGGGTGTCTTAATCGGAATTGTGTTCATCACCTTGTGGGTTAGGGTTGCATTTGCTTTAGCTTAATTAACTCGAGCATAATGTAAAAAGCATATCTAAAAAGTGATTAGGAGTAGGAATCTTTCAAACACTTGTAAAGAACAATACACAAGTGTGAACTATGTCATTAGTGATTTGATAGGGATTTATAGCATTTGTGTAATGACAAGAACAAAATTTTCACATGGAAATGAAAAGTCTACACATAACAATCAACAATAATGGGTATTTATTAAGTCGCAATCAAAGTTAGGGCTGATAATGAATTGGGTACGTCTATATCGTTGATTTTGCTTTAATAGGGTAGACCTAAAATCTGATCTGAGTCCCAATCTAATTGTGACCCAATGTTTGAAACTGAAGTAGCATAAACAAGAATGATTAAGGTGGTGATACGTTTTGGAATATGGATGGTGACTCTTCACTCACCTAAAATCTCAAGCACCTCTTTATTTTTAGACATGCCCATATCATCATGCAAAAGAAATAAATGTGGTGGTTGACGAGGTTTATGCTAATGTTCAAAATATTGATATCATTGGAATGTATCGACCTATGGTAAAATTTTCAAGATAAAACATGAAATGTTTTTAGGTAACTCGGTACAAACTTAACCGTAAAAAAAATAATTTCTTATATGCAAGGGTCAAATAAGATAGTCCTTTAATCTGAACAACAGGACTGGAAACCAATGTACTCTCTTGTAGGGAATGACATCTCATCCCATGATCCTGATCTCATTCCGATCCCGTCTCGTCCCGATTTTTTTCGGGTCATTTTGAGATTAATCAAGAATGATTTTTCGGGTCCGTGACATTCAAGAATGATTTTTTCCACATTTTGAAAAAATGATAAATGAGTGTCATCAAGTAATTCAAGACAACAACAGTTCTAGCTAGTGTATCATAATATTGTTGGAAATTTTGTATTTCTATATTTATTGAATGAGTAAACTGTACTTTATGTAAACTCATTACATAAGGTCTTTTATGTGAGTCTTTAGACCAACAGATGTGTTGATTCAATTATGTCATCTGGGAGCAGGTACATAAAGTTTCATTTGCTATAAGTAGAATCTCAAATTGACCATTTGAGATATCCAAAATATTAGAAATTCATCATTACAACAACAACCTAGCACATAGAAGAAGAGTTTACTTTCAAATTAAACAGGTTTTCCTGTTCATCTCAAAGTCAATTCTTATTTCTATTCACTTGAGTTTATGTCCTAAAGTGTATTAGGAACAGAGACAAACATGTTGTATTTTGGAAGACTAACGACCATCAATGTTGCACCGAGACGGGTCGAATATTGTCTTAAGGACATTACATTAAGCAAGACTCAGATTATCATATCCTCTCACTGTTATTGTTAAAGATCGATTCCAACTATCTTAAAACAATAATATAATCTGTATCAGTTTCATACTTTCATACAACTCTAGCCAAGCATATCCAAAGTACTAAAAACTCCGGTCAAATCCAAAGTCTAGAACTTTGGTCAATACATGTTTGGTTTTCAGACTTTGAGTTTGTGTTGTACACTATACGTAGCCATACATATCCAAAGCACTAAAACTTTGGTCAAAACGTGTTGGCATACAGACTTCGAGTCTGTATCATCTACTGTTTAGTATAGTAAACTTTTATTTGTGCAAATTTGTTTAATACACTGTTTTGTACAGTACGTGTTTTTATTTGTATAATTAATTTCAACATATTGTTTTGTACTCTAAGTTTTAGAGTTTATATATTTTAGAATTCTATCAATATTACTAATTTTTGTATAAATTAGATACATAGTTTATAAATTAATGAACTCTGATTAAGATACTATTTTTACAGTACTTAGTCTAAATTAAATTTTCTGTGTGACAAAATTTGATTTATTTGTATTATTACTAATAACAAATAAATTGTGCTTTTATGTATGTCAAAGAAAAATATGGAAGATAAAAAGGAACCAGTTTAATTGCTTGGGTGACATCTGGAGTCACTAAAGTTCTTGTTCTTGATAGGCCAGATGAGTTGATTTTAAAACATGGCAGAGCAAGATGTTGTTTTACCTAACAACATTGGGGTTTGGCAAAATTTCTTACCGGAAATGAATTGAAGCCAAAAGATGGAGAAACAAAAGAGAGCCAAAAGGAAGTGTTCCTCGCAATTGAAGCTTGGAGGCATTCTGACTTCTTGTGCCGAAACTACTTGCTGAATTCGTTATATGAAGTTTTGTACAAAGTCCATAGTACTATAAACAATGCAAAGGACCTGTGGGGGGCATTGGAAAAGTAGTACAAAATAGAGGATGTTGGAATAAAGAAATTTGTCGTTGACAAGTTCATGGATTACAAGATGACTGATGCTAAAATTGTCACTCTCCAGATCCAAGAAATCCAAATTCCCATGAAATGCATATTGAGGCCACATCATAAGTGAATCTTTACATGTTGCTGCTATTATTGGGAAGCTCCCTTCCTACTGGAAAGATTTTAAACACTATTTGAAACACAAGCGTAAAGAGATGAGTCTTGAAGGCTTAATCATCCGCCTAAAGATTGAGGAAGACAACTGTGGAACAAACAAGTGCACACCGGTTGAAACAAATGCGCATTTCATCGAAAGTTCAAAGCAGCAGAAGAACTCTCACAAAAGGAAGCGTTCCTCGAATAATGGGGGAAGTGCGTAAACCCCAAAATCCATGCAAACTTTAAAAGGTTCAAGGGCACTTGCTATGTTTGTGGCAAGAAGGGGCATCTTACGTAGGATTGCCGAAACAGCAAGGATGAAGACAATGAAAGGCGGTCTTGTTGAGAAAGTTTTTTAGAAGTTCTTGCATGTCTTATCGAAAGGTTACAAATTAGCGCCAATATATATGAGATTAACCTCGTTAATCATCCTTGCACACGATGGCTTGACACCGGTGCCACTCGCCACTGCAGCGATAAGACCATGTTTTCAACTTATGAGAAGTTGAATAATGATGACAAAGTCTTCATGGAAAATGAATCAGTCTTGGCAATTGAAGGCAAAGGAACCGTGGTATTAAAATATACCTTAGGCAAGAACATCACGATGAAAGACGTCTTACATGTTCCAGAAATTAGGAAAAATTTACTCTATGGTTTTCTTCTAGTAGATAATAACTTTAAAATAGTTTTTGAGTCGAAAATTTGTCTTGTCCAAAAACGGAGTATATGTGGGACGTATTTACCTTACAGATGGTCTTTTCAAGGCCAATGTAATGATAATTAATAATGCAAACTTTGTTTCTTATTTGCTTGAGTCCCCTTTATTGTGGCATGATAGACTAGGTCATGTAAATTTTAAGAAAATGAAGAAGTTGGCTAGTCTAGGGTTAATCCCAAATTTGATAATAAATCACAACACAAATATGAGGTTTCTGTGGAAGCCAAATTTACTAAACAACATTTTCATTCAGTACACAAAAAATTGAAATTTTGGGTTTAGTACACACTGATTTATGTGATTTCAAATCAATTCTTACTCAAGGTGGGAAGAAATATTTATCGCATTTATCGATGATTGCCCATGGTATTGTTATGTGTATTTATTAAATAGCAAAAACGAAACAATCAATGCGTTTGTAAAATACAAAACTGAAATCAAAATCAATTAAATAAAAAAATCAAAATATTGAGATATGAAGCTCCATTCGCAAAGATTTGTGAACAAAATGATATTATACATCAAACTACTGGTCCTTACTCACCAAAATAAAATGAAGATCCTGAAAGGAAAAATAGAACCTTGAAAAACATGATTAATACCATGCTTATCAACTTCGGTCTACCTGAGAACTTGTGGGGTGGGGGGGGGGGGGGGGGGGGGGGCACTCCATATGGAAAATCGAATTTTAAATCGAGTGTCCTACAAGAAATTTGATCAATTACCATATGAGATATGGAAAGGTGGACGAAAATCCTATAAACACATTAAAGTGTGGGGGTGCTTAGCGAAGTTTTCCGTTCCACCATCCAAAAGGAACAAACTAGGAGCAAAAATCGTTGATTGTTCTTTTTTAGAAAATGTCGAAAATAGCAGTGCATACAAGTTTTTGGTGTTCAAATTTGATATCAATGATATTCATGTTACTATCCATGAATTTAGAGATGCGGTGTTTTCTTAGACTGTATTTCCTCATAGGAATGATTATATACAATCAACACCACATATGACTTCTAAGTCATCTAGTGTTCCTAAAAGAACACATGAGGTGTCAAATGAAGGGAGTGAGCAAAATATCAATTCTAATGAAAATAGAAATGATGACTTCCTTAGACGTAGCAAGAGAGCTCGAAAGTCCAAAACATTTGGTTAAGATTTTCTAACTTATATGTTAGAAATAGAGCCTCAAACTTATAAAGAAGCAATGTCTACTCCTGAAGCTTCTTTCTAGGAGGAAGCTATAAACAGTGAGAAAGAATCCATTATGTACAATCATACTTGAGAATTGGTTGATCTTCCTCTTGGACATAAACCAATTGGGTACAAATGGATATTCAAACGTAAAATGAAACCTGATGGTTTCATTGCTAAATACAAAGCTCAATTAGTAGCTAAAGGGTATAGTAAAAAAAGGCTTAGACTATTTTGACATTTATTCTCCGGTGACAAGGATAACATCAATTAGGATGTTAATTGCCATCGCAACACTTTACAATTTGAAAATTCACCAAATGGATGT
Organism: Berberis vulgaris; assembly: GCA_963556465.1. NCBI lineage: Eukaryota > Viridiplantae > Streptophyta > Magnoliopsida > Ranunculales > Berberidaceae > Berberis > Berberis vulgaris. Next base: position 23,602,587 of record OY747135.1, read on the forward strand.
AAAAATTGCGTTCATAAATGGAGAACTAAATGAAAAAATATATATGGATCAACTGGAAGGGTTTCGAGACAAAGGACAAGATCACAAAGTATGTAAACTTGTTTGATCCTTATATGGTCTAAAACAAGCTCCCAAACAATGACATGAGACATTTGATGGATTCATGTTGAAAAATGGATTCAACATAAATGAGTGTGACAAGTGTGTCTAATAAAGAAAATCAATAATGACTATTTGATAGTTTGTCTTTATGTTGATGATATGCTTATCTTTGGGACTAATAGTTAAGTTATTAAGTCCACCAAACTTATGCTTACTAAATATTTTGATATGAAATATCTAGGTGAAGCGGACATAATTTTGGGAATCAAAATATTGCGAACACCTGATGGGTTAGCTTTGTCTCAATCACATTACACTCGGAATGTAATAGACAAGTACAAACAATATGGAATCAAGAAATCTAATAATCCATTCCATCCATCCCAGGTGATACATAAGCATACATGTCCAAGTGTTTCAAAACTTGAGTACTCTCACATTATTGGAAGTTTAATATATATGATGAACTGTACAAAATCTGATATAGCTTATGCTGTGAGTAGACTAAGCAGATATACTTGTAAACCAAGTAAAGCTCACTGGCATGTTTTTCTTAAGGTTTTAGGGTATTTGAAAAATGCTTAAAGCTATGTATTGCACTATGGTAGATATCCTAGTGTTTTTTAGGGATACAGTGATGCAAATTGGATTTCTGATTCTGAATCAGTAGAATCCACCAGTGGTTATGTGTTTGATATTGCAAGCGGTGTCATATCCTGGAAATCTTCTAAACAAACATGTATAGCTAGATCCACAAAGGAATCTGAGTTCATAGCCTTAGACAAGACTGGGGAAGAAGCAGAGTGGTTTCATCAATTTTAGAAGACATTCCATCAAGGCCACAACCAGTACCACCATATGCATACATTGTGACAATCAAGCCTCTATATGTAGAACTCACAATTTTATATACAATGGTCGATCACGACACATACGTCAAAGGCATTGTACCGTGCGGTAGTTGCTCTCTAATGGCATAATTTTCATTGAATTTGTGAAATCAAAAGATAACCTAGCGGATCCATTTTCTAAAGGTTTATCTAGATGGCGTATAGACTGCGCTTCGAGGGGAATGAGTTTAAAGGCCTAATACACACAAATTATCATATGCAGAAACCTTACTAAGCGATTGGAGATCCCACGGACTTAGTTCAAAAGGAAAACAAGTGATGGATAATTCATTGTTAAGCACTTAGAGTATAATAGTATTTTCATTCCTATGAAGCACCAAGTGCAAACCTACTGTGATCAAAAGGATAAACAATAATACACTATTTTTAATGACGTCTATATCTTGCAAAAGGCAAGTAGGGTGTTGTAGGATATTTCTTATAGAAGCGGTCACCTATGCAAGTGTGAACTGGGTCAGCTCTACGAGATTTTTATCAGGCCAAAATCTCTTATAGCACTTACAGAACCTAGAATTGTTGAGGACCAAAACGAACATAACCGATAATAGAATTTGAATGGAACAATGCCATGTAAAGTTTATTGACTAGTTTTACATTAACAACTGACAGTTCAAGATGAAATAGTTCACTGATTAGTTAAGTAATTCCGATACTCTTTTACTAAGGAATGTTCAAAGTGAAAGCCACTTATCCTGATGTGGCCTTAATCCACGTACTCTTGAGCTGTCACTATTTTCTCACTCAAGTGAGAGATTGTTGGAAAATTTGTATTTTCATGTTTATTGGATGAGTAAATCGTACGTTATGTAAACTCATTACATAAGGTCCTTTATGTAATTTTTTAGACCAACAGATGTGTTTGTTCAATTGTGTCTTCTGGGAGCAAGTACGTAGTGTTTTATGTTCTATAAGTAGGATCTCAAATTGACCATTTGAGATATCCAAAATATTAGCAATTCATCATTATAACAACAACCTAGCACATAGAAGAAGAGTTTACATTCAAATTAAACAGGTTCTTTCCTGTTCATCTCAAAGTCAACTCTTATTTCTATTTGCCTGAGTTTATGTCCTAAAGTGCATTAGGAACATAGAAGAATCCGTTGTATCTTGGGAGACTAACGAACATCAACGTTGCACCGAGATGGGACGAATATTGTTTCATGGACATTGCATTAAGCAAGCCTAAGATTATCCTATCCCCTCACTGTTACTATAATAGATTGTTTCCAACAAATATAACAACAACAATAATTCAAGATTAGAATAGTATAATCGTTTGATATTTTGTGAAGACTCACTCACCTCGGGGGTATGATCATATTCTTCATAGAAAGAAAAAGAAAAAGAAACTAACAGTAATAAATTGGAGACAACTTAATTTTTCGAATATTTTGTTGTAAAGGTAGACTTGAAATATGTTTCAAGCTCATGCATTTTCTTTTCTCATTGATAGTTTGGAAATAAATTTAAGTAACACCAACTCCCCCCCCCCTCCCCCCCAAAAAAAAAAAACATGTGAAAAATTTCCTCAAATTTTAGCAAAGCAAGTATACCTAGAATTGAGATTTTGTTCCCTCAAATTATTTTAAAAATATTTCAAGTCTAGTGATGCGTCTAAATATCATCCTTCTATAATTTTGACCTACAAAACTGATGTTAGACTGCCAAGGACCACATTTTTGGTGCCCGAAGGCATTCCAATGCTTAAGTCAACAACTCTGTTGAAGAAGGAAGTAAATCTGGAAAAAAACTCAGTTAAAGTTGCATACCTTTGTCAATTGTTCCTTTTATCGTATACAAAGGTTGCGATTAATTCTCTGCGTGACTTAAGCATGTGATGCACAACAGAGGGAAACATTCTTTGTAACCGTCTCTTCCTTTGTAAGGACGCGATTGTGGAGGCGTAACTCCTTCCACAACTCTTTTCTTATCCAACATTTCTCTTCTTTATGAGAGAACTCGTTCGGACCTGGATTTGGGATTTAGTTATGACTTCTTGTGATGGGCCCTGTTTGGCTTTTATGATTGGTTTTGCCCTTTTTGGGCTTTATGAGATGGCCCAGTTTTGGGATACCTTATCCTTGTGATGGACGATTTCTGCCATGTGTACGACAATGATTGATGATACATAAAAATGGTCACATCCCTGAGCCATACACGTGTCATGATGATCTCGAGGAATTACAGGCCTCAACGTCAGCCCAACACTGATCCGGCCCAAGCGATTCTAACCTCGCTCAATTTAGTCCGCCAGGTGGACCCGAACTCTCATAGCATGCTAAGCCCACACGTCTCACAGCTATCCTCAATACCCATAAGTCTTACAAAAGCAAGTATGTCGAGGATCAGCTTCGGATGGGCAACTACAATTGCTCTCTTCTTCCAACTAGGAAGCAAATGCCAGAGTACATTCCACACTGGGAATCTTCCTTCTACGGATTTCTCTCGCATTGAGAAACATCTCCTGCGTATCTAGGAGCACAAGGATAATAGGGAACTTCCCTTCTACAGCACAACTCCTAATTAGAGAAGGATCTCCATGAAGATCTCCTTTCTAAACTACGCTTACGATGGCCTGGTGGAACCAGGACTCCTTGCACTATAAATAAGACATGAGGTTGGTAAGCTAAGGTACGCTACAAATTCTATGTTACAATATTACACCTTCCTCAGATCCTTGTCTGACTTTAGCATCGGAGTGTCATCGATCACTACAACGGTGGTCTGTGGCTCATGTGCGTTACTTGTGCAGGTCAGCAGGAACCAGGTCAAAGCAGAGAGCGGAAAACGACTACATAAGTGATGATGGTCTATTTTGATGTATCATCAGCTACTCCCCCTCAGTTAATGGGTACACTGACGTGGCTGTTGCGGGTTTAACTGGCCTAAACATACAGACTAATTTGACCCACTTGTAATAACCGCAAGTGCACGGTGTCTAACTGGTAGACAACGGCAAGTACGGGTCGATCCCATGAGGAAGGTGGATTAAATTGAATTTAGTAATTTACCTAAACTAATTTGGAAAAAATGGGGGTTACAATGTTTAAAAATCCGAGTTAAACAAAAGTAATAAAAATAACAATAAACAAAAGAAAAGAGTTGGAGGGAAACCACAATTTGCAAAATATTTTTCAAGCTCCTAAAATTATATTCAATTTTTTTATTATTCCAATTTCAAATAAATGACTCTAGCAATGTATAAACTCCTACCATTAATTGTTTTGTTAGGGCACAATTAATCACAAGTTTAATTATTCAATTAAAACATGCTTGATTTATAACATAATATTTTTCTAACAACCTAAGATGCATGACATATTAGGTGAAAGTAAAATATTATAAATCATGAATCAATTAATATTAATCATGGAATAATAAAGTAAAATGAAATTAATTCTAGAGTTTGAGACTTAATTCACTGTGGTGTTACAAAGCATTCAGCAGGGTGCAAACAGGAACAGGTCTAGTGTGGCTCAGCAGATCCCAGTGGGTGCAAATAGTTCTGATCTTTCTCAGCCAAGGTGCTCTCAGCAAGGTCCACTGGGTGCCAGTAGCGTCAACTTGATTTAAGTCTTTGTCGTGGTGCGTGGTGCAGCCGGTGACGGTGGTTGAAGATGAAGTGAAACAGGGTTGTCACGCCCCTGTTTCGGTGGAATGAAGGAGAGAAAACAGAGATGGATAGGCTGTGGGTAGTGATTTTTCTTGGTTGGGATGGTGATGAGAAACACAAATTGTGAAGAAGAGGTTTTGGTATTCTGTATTTTTTTTTCTTTCCCTGCTATTCTTCCCATTTCTTATTCATTTCTATTGTATTTATAGAGAATTAAGAAAATGAACTTGGACAAGTTAAGGGGAGAGTTCAATGAGTGATTTAAGGCTTAAATCAAACTAGAATCTTGGATAATTAAGAGAATATGCTTTGGGTTTGATTGGGTTTGGCATTGGGTTTGGGTTTACGGATTTAGTTTTGGGTTTGGTTTTGAGTTTAGGTTATGGGCTTAGGTTATTCTCACCTCCACTTCCTCTGAAGTCACCATCTGTGATTTATTCATTGAATTTTTCTTTGATTTCTTCGTTATTGCTCCGAATTCTACAAAAACACAAAAATTTAATAATTAATTTAAAATAAAATAAAACAAGGATTAACAAAAATGTAATAAGAGGTAAAAAATATTATAATAATGTGATTATCAGTGGCCACTAACTTCTTGACGGTTGAACTTTCAATTTCATTATTGCCTCGCATTTAATGTTGTCAGCAGCTTTTGGTGGGTTGGTGTCTTGATTTCTTGCTTACCCGTTCGTTTTAGCACACATTTTTTGGATTTTGTATAGCCATCATATCCTGCACGCTGTCCCATGAGCAGTCCTTTCGTCGCTTGGCTCTATAAAAGGGGGCGTGATGGGCTTGTTTCCCTCTTTATGCTATCTTTGAAATTAGGGCTCTTTCTTCTTCATTTTCCATGATACTCCATTCTTTAACGATTTCTGTTGGCGATAAACAAAGCGGTGAGGCGCTTGCTGCTTGTGAAACTTATTTTTGCTCAAAAAATATTTCTCAAGCAATGTTGGACATCATTCGTTCTGATTATAATTTGTCATCCAACCTCGAGATTATTCTGCCTAGATAGAACGATAGTCCTTGTCATCCAAGGTCCGGGTATATTGCAGTCTATCTGTGCATGTTCCTTTCTAGCCTTCAATTCCTAGTTCCAGAGCTGTTTTGGGAGTATCTAGATTTTTTGGGCATTCCTCCTGCCCAAATTGGTCCTAATGGTTGGAGGGTCATGGTTTCTTCCTATGCGAGGGTCATTCTATCCAGCATTCCTTTGACTATTAAAGTCCTGCATTAGGTGATTGGTTTGATGGTGACCAAGGATATTTGCTTCCTCCGTTCTCCGGTCTGTTTTGGGAAGCTCAATGATGATATCAGAGATTGGTTGAGGTCCTAGTTTTCTACTTCTGTTAACTTTGGCCACTTCCAATTGCTAGGTCATCTCATTGTGCGATCATTCCGAGTCCATAACAAAAGAAAGGATTTACAATTAACTACGGAAGAACAGAGGGTCAATGACCAATTATTGAAGCTTCATGTGTTTCCTGTGGAAGCGATTATTTTTTAGGACATCTTGGAGCACAACGGTTTATACACTATGAACGAGGCAGAACGAGCTTTGCTTATCGGATCCCATGCTGAGGAGATCGCTGCTCGCACTGCTCCTACTACTGTTAGCAGTGCTAGCATTTATTAGGAAGTGAGTTCAGACAGGCGTGTTATGGATCTCGATGCTTCTGCCTGTGTCAGTGTCGTTGGCCCAACTTTTAGGAAGAGGAAACATCTGAGGCATGCTAGTCCGTTGAAGCGATTGTTGGTTGATCTCGGCCGGGTTTTGATGAAGAAACGACTTTCTACTCATGGTGCCGCTCGGATTGTACCTCATCCAAGTCCTTCTGGTGAGGTTGTGGAAGAGGGTAACTTATCCCTTGAGAAGGTTGAAAAGATGAAGTTGGTGCTGGAGAGGAGTGAGAAGGAGACTACTCGCCCATTGGATGATAATGAAAAAAAAAGCTTCTTTCCGCTCATGGTGTTCTGAACGTTGTTGAATGGTCTAAGGATGTTCCAGCTGGCGGTGGAGCAGTCTAAGGAAGTCGTTGGCAGTGATCAGAGTTTTGAGGTTCTTCCTCATCGATTTCCTTCTATTCATGTTAGTGACGCATCTAGATTCTTAGTTTATTCTCCCGCTAATTTGGATTCCTTTATTCCTGCTGCCACTACTACTTGTTCCATTCCTGCTACGGCTACTCCACACCGGGAAGGCAATAGTGGTTTTTTTGTTGTCCGCTTGCTCTTCCGGCTGTTGGGGGTGGTTTATCTGTGCTTACAGGTCCTCGCGTTCTCCATCCATGGATTAGTTGGACAGAACTCAACCCAGAATACATCTGTATCAAATCAGACAAACAGTTTTGTTGGTTTACTCAGCTTGAAGTGCAGGATGGTGTGCGTAGGTTAATAAATGAATGGCACGGGCGGTCGGTGGGCCTTTGATGCTCGTACTGGATCCGAGCACTCATCTTGATTACGGTCTTAAGAAAATGATGGATGGGATGAATCATCTTACTGCAGGGACGATGGGCTCAAATTAATGAGTTGGCTGTAACCAGGTGGCTTTTATGGAGAGGAAGTTGGCGGCGCTGTTGCTGGTATTTTCGCACGTCCTTTTTCAATTTGATGTGTTGAAAGCACGATGCGCAAAACTGGAGAAAGTAGTCGCGGCTGCTCGGACCTTGTTTATTGAAGTGGAGAGTGCATGGGATAAGTTCGCAATTGAGCTCGAGTCTTTGAGGACCGAGTTGGATGGGGTCTTTGCTCTTTTGCACGATGTGAAGAGGGAACTATCTGTCGAGAAGGCGGATCATGATGAGGCTGCACGTGCCGTGGTTGAGCAATCTATTAACTGTGATGTTGTTGAGAAATGGGTGGAGCAGCTAACAGCTGCGCTCGATGAGGTCAAGGCAGATACTTCCGTGATGCTAGCCACCGCTGAGGGATGGCTTATTGAGGCTAAGAACAAACTTGTTGCCGCCAAGGACAGGCTTCGCATCACGGAAGCGGCAGATTGGAAGTGAGTCATTGATGAAAGGATTGAGCTTTTTTACTATATTGAGGGGCTTGGCGTTGACTTATCCGAGTACCGTTACTTGACTGATCAAGTTTTTTAAGATGAAGATGGTGAAAAAGGTATTACAGGTTCTCAACCATCACTTCCTTCTCCTTCCGAATAGAGAGCTTCATCTCCTCCTACTAATGATGCGGTCGCCCTTCGTCCGTTAGATGGCGATATTGCAATTGCCTCTGTTTTATCTCCCACTTTTTAACCTTCTTCCCCAGATGTAATAGAATAGTTCTATCAATGAAAAGAACTTTCCTTTTTTGGTATTCTTTTTTCATGTTTTTCCACCGTAATCGTAATTTATCTTGGGTTGTTGATTCATTGCATGTTTCGTAGCACGTTAATTGACTCATACCTTTTTATTTTTAGGTTCGTCGTAGTGATTGAAGTAAGTTGTACTGCGTATCTCCAGCTCTACTTTTTGATCGGCTAGGGGGCTTTATGGCTACATTTTGAATCATGTCCGAATCTCTTGATTTGAATTCCTTTACGACTACTTTTATGGTTTGATGCGTTGATTGACACGAAGTAGGTTGACTTTATTTGTTCTTTCTGACGTGCTAATTGACTCAGAGCTTATTTGAGCAAGTTGACTTTTTCGTCTTGACTTTTACTTCGTTGGTTCGTCGTATTAGTCGACCCAAAGTTTTTATGAGTAAGTTGGCTTGTTTGTCAACTTTTACTTCGTTGGTTCGACATATTAGTCGACCTGAAGTTTTTATGAGTAAGTTGACTCGTTCGTCCAACTTTTAATTCGTTGGTTCGACATATTAATCGACCCAAAGTTTTTATGAGTAAGTTGACTTGTTCGTCCAACTTTTACTTCGTTGGTTCGATGTATTAGTCGACCTGAAGTTTCTATGAGTAAGTTGACTCATTCGTCCAGGTTTTACTTCGTTGGTTCAACGTATTAGTCGATCCAAAGTTTCTTACGAGTAAGTTGACTATTTCGTCTGACTTTTACTTCATTGGTTCGACATATTAGTTGACCCGAAGTTTTTTTATGACGTTCGTCCAACTTTTACTTTGTTGGTTCGACGTATTGGTCGACGTGAAGTTTTTATGAGTAAGTTGATGTCCAAGTTATACTTCGTTGGTTCGACATATTAGTCGACTCGAAGTTTTTATAAGTAAGTTAACTCGTTGATCAAACTTTTACTTCGTTGGTTCGACGTATTAGTCGACACAAAGTTTCTTACGAGTAAGTTGACTATTTCGTCCAATTTGATAACTAAGCAGTGTTGAATTGCCCAATCATGCTCACATCAACACAAATTGTCGAGGTCTAATCGAGTCTGCTGTCATCAACTTCGTCATTGTTAATACGGGCCAGGTTTGCGTTTGTTGGTAGGTTTTTCGAATTGTGTTAGTTGGCTAGTGCAAACTTTTCTATGTTCTTTTGCCGTGAATCGATATATTGGTTTGTCTGGTTTCGTCTGACGGCGTTAACGCTCCTACTTCAGTATAAGTCATCTCGAGTGGGAGGTGTTCTTGGCTGCTTCGTCAGTTGGGTTGATTGTTTTACTCCCTCCAGCTATGCAATGTATGGCGTATATCAGTTCCATGGGTTGTTTTTTTGATCCCATAGTGGTGTCTGCCTTTTCCTTTCCTTTGGACGGCTTGTTTGGCATTTCGATGAATTTGTCGAGTCGCCTTTTTTGAACCCAATGCTCAGTTTCATCTTTTAGATTGTAGCAGTCTTCGGTATCATGCCCGTGATCCTTGTGGAATGAATAATACTTTTATTTTTTCTTTCCGGGTCACCTCTCATTCTGAGTAGCCAGTTAACGTCCTCCAATTACACCATGTGTTTTAGTATATTAGCTCGACTTGTTTTCAAGGTTGTGTATGGTTTGTATGTCTTTTTCATCACACTTGTTACACGCTCATGTCTGGGCCTTGTCGACTGCAGCTTTCTAGACTCTTGCTGGTTGAATTCGAGCCTCCCATCGATCTGATGCCTATTTGACTGAATGCTATCCTCCCGGGGTCTGTCATATCTTATTCTTTCCTCTATCCTTTCCCGCTTATTCGAGTGGCTTTCCCTTTCATGATAATTTTTCTTCCTGGCAGCTTTCATCTCCTCAACAGAAATGTGTTTTGGGCGGTCTTCAACAAAATCGCTATGTTTTTTGGGGGTTCCATGTTGATAGCATAAAAAAATGGTCATCTTTTCAGTCTAGTGGTGAAAGTAGCAGTGGTCGAGTCATCGCTGCATCCGTCGATCATTGTCAACTCATTAGTGAACAAGTGACGTATTCATTTATCATCTCCTCAGGCTTTTGTTTGATGTGAAACAGGTAGTGTAGTCCTTTCCTCATTCACTGACTACCAATAAACCTTATGATAAAGGCGGTGGCTAGCGTCTGGAAGGAGTCTATCAACCTTGGTGGCAAGTTGTTGAACCGGATCATTGTTGTAGATGTATGACTAGTTGGAAACATTTTGCATCAAATGGATTCCATATTCTCTTTTAACGCCATCATGTGATGGAAATGTCGCAAATGGTCTATTGGGTCAATGATGTCATCATATGCCTCAAACTTTGGTATGGTGAACTTATTTGGCATGGGAGTTATCATGAGGGCGTCAAAGAATGGTGGTTTGGCTAGCTCGTACAATACATTAGCATCTGTGACTCTAATCCTGAACGAGATTTTAGCAATTTTTTCGTCACTCTGTGGAATCTTATCTTGGGGAGGTTCATTGCTTTTAGGATTCCCCTGTTGAGGTTCTGTAGGAACCTCATTGCTTTCTCAGGCTTGGTAAGTAGAGTTTTGCTGGGGCGACGCTTGGATTGGGTCGACTGACTGAGTGAGCTCTTGAGTGAGTTTCTCAATCATCTTCATCATGTAGTTGATCTGGGTCATGAGCAAATCTACCCGAGGGTCCGTAGCAATGTCACCAGATGTCTGGGTTGTCTGAGCTACTACATGTTGTGAATTTTGACCGTCGGGTGCAATTGGCCCGGTGGCTATTGCTAGATCTCGATCATGAGTTGCTAGTAATGTAGCGTCGCCAGTAAAAGGGTTACTGTGATTGTTGTTGGGTTGAGGGTCTGTAGAGTGTTCCATCTGTTCTGATAGCCTCTTGATGTTGATCAAATTTTAGTGAGCTTTGTCACTGTAGATCTTCTTCTGATGGGCCATGTTTGCAATTTTATGATTGGTTTTGTCCTCTTTGGGCTTTATGAGCTGGTCCGATTTTAGGATACTTGATATTTGTGATGGACGATTTCTACTACGTGTACGACAATGATGATGGTCTATTTTGATGTATCATCATCTAGCTTCGCAATCAAATATTTTAAAATTGCAACAGTTTCATTGACATTATACTTAGTGATGCAGTCGTTTTTCACTCCCTGCTATGATCTGGTTTCTGTTGACCTGTTAACCTGCACAAGTAACACACGTGAGCCACGGACCACTGTTGTGGTGGCCAATGGCACTCCGATGCTAAAGTTAGACAGAGCTCTGAGGAAGGTGTAATGTTGTAATAGGAAATTTGTAGCATACCTTAGCTTAGCGACCTCATGTCTTATTTATAGTGCAAGGAATCCTAGTTTAACCAGGTCATCGTAGGCGTAGATTAGGGAGGAGATCTTCGTGGAGATCCCTATCTAATTAGGAGTCGTGTTGTAGGAGGGAAGTTCCATGTTAGCTCTGCGCTCCTAGATATACGAGAGATAATTCTCAATCCAATAGCATTTCGTAGAAGGGAGTTTCCCTCTGTGGAAGATACTCTGGTGTTTATTTCCTAGTTGGGAGCAAAGAGCAAATGTAATTGCCTGTTCAAAGCAGATCCTTGAGATACTTGCCTAAGGAGGGCTTACGGGTATTGAGGAAAGTTGTGAGACGTGTGGGTCTAGCGTGCTGTGAGAGTCTGGTCCACTTGGCAGACTGAATTGAATGAGCTTAGAACCGCTTGGGCCTGTTCAGTGTTGGACTTATGTTGGGGTCTGTATTTCCTCGAGATTATCACGACACGTGTACGACTCTGGGGTGTGACCATTTTTATGTATCATCAACTACTCCCCCCAAGTTAATGGGTCATCACATCAGTTCGCTAACTCATCGCTTGAAAGGAAGCGCCGCTCATGATGATTGAGCCTGAATCGTTGCTTGAGCCGCATGCCGCATTAATGGCAAGTGCGCCGGTTCGGCGAAAAAGAGGATAGGAAACCATCCTCTATTTAGGTCATCTACAGTGCAGAGTCTGATTCTTCTACTTTATTCGCTTTCGAAGATATCGTTCTGAAAAGATCGTTCGCCTTCTTCATGGCTCAAGAAAACCTTCTTGATGTTGCTATTTTGGTAGAGGCTCTAGAATTTTTTGAAGATAGGCTGTTGTCTGAGCCCAGTCTTGTCGAAATCCATACAAATTTTGGGGTTCCTGAGGACCTGCCATTGTATCTTCTAATGGGCGACCAAATGCCTGTGTCACCTCTTGCCGTTTTCATCTGTTTACATCGTGGGATGCTCAAAACTGGAATGCATTTTCTGGCACTGGACGTGATTTGGTATTTCTTGGATCTCTTAGGGATTCCTCCGGGTCAGTTGGGGGCAAATGGATATTGGATCATCCTCATGATTCTGCTCAGTGCCAAGGAGGCTGGTGTTAGCGTGACTCCACGGGTGATCAAATTTTGACTTCTCTTTGGCTGAAGAGCAATGTTGTCTGTAAGATGAAGTCGCCGAAGTGCTTCGGTAAACTGCCTGATGATTTCAAGTTCTGGCAGAAGTACTACTTCTTGGCTCTTGCGGATTCGAAGTATTTAGGTGCAGGGGTTGTCCGCTCGAGCTACAGTTCAGATCGCTCCGTAAGTTCAATCCCTTTCTCGCAATTTTTATATGTTTGGTAGCGAGCCGACTGCTCATTACTTGTGTTCCCTTGCAGGAAGGTTTTCTACCACTCCTCTCACCTTAGAGGAGAAAAACACCATGGAGACGTTCTGTGTCATGCCGCAAAGGAAGGTGGTCGATGTCATAAGAGTTTCCAACTTCATCCATAGTGAGCTGCGGGACAACTGGGGCCCCTTCTAAGAAGAGAAAGGATGTTAGGGCCAAAGTTATTGTTCTGTCCGATGTGGAGGAGTTGTATGAGACACTTGCTTTCTTCGTGAGGAAGAGGGCTCGCATTAGAGTTGGGCAATCTTCAGCACGAGCTGTTCCAATGAGAGAGGAGGGTGAACCTGTTGTGTCTGTTGAGGCGGAGACTAACGTTTCTGTCTTGGAGAAAGATTACATGTAGTTGGCAGGAGTAATGGACAGGTAGAACCTTAGTGACGCGCAGGTCGAGGCTCTGAATGATCGTCTGGTGTGGGCCGCAATGACAACTTCCTTTGGTGCTGATTTGCGTGGGACCATTGCTATTGGAGGTTCTTGTGAAGATTTGCCTGAGGAGGTAGAATCTGATCGCCCTACTGTTGATTCGACTGAATGTGGCCGCGGTATCGGCTGTCTCTTGTAGTCCACATTGCTCACCGTCTCATTCTAGGCCACAATTGGAAGTGTTGGAGGGTCCTTTGGATAATTCGCTCCCTCATGTCCCTCCAGATCCCATCGAGTCGTCTCGTAATAAAGGGTCGACTGTTATTGACAAAGGAAAGGCCATGGAGGAGAGTCTGAGGACGATGGCAACTGTGAAGGGTGGCGCTGGCGTAGTTCCTGATCAGGGAAGACTTCACCCAGACGCACGGATAAACTTGTTTGCACTTGACTTGGTAAAGATGAGCTCACAAGTTTGGCATCAAGAGGTGGATGTAGAGTATGCTTTGCGGAATCACATAAGCAGGCGCCACAACTGGTTGATGAATCGTGCTCCAAAACCCGAAGAGGATACATTGGAAGGATGCATGGATAAGGGTCTGAAGTACCTTATGCTTAGTATGTCTCATATGAGCCACACGGTCGTCGCTGGAATGAAAGTCGAGGTAGCTCATGAAAGAGTATATACCTTGGAGTGTGTCTTCTTTCACATGCGGATGTTGTATTCTGATGCGCTTCGTGAAATTGAGCGTCTTAAGAAGCAGGCTGAAGAGAAGCGGTTGGATCAGTCAACCGTGGCTGTTGAGGCTCACGAGGCTCGTCTAGAGGACCTTGAGCATAGTCTGATAGGGGCGATTCTGAAAGGGACGGACTCAGGCAGGAGTTGAGCCGGGTCTGCCGAAAAGTCAAGGTTGCGCAGGATGTTGCAGCTAAGGCGAGTTTTGAGTTGCAGTCTTTTGCTAAAGAGAGTGTTTCGAAGGAAGCTGGATGGGCTGCTGAGAAGCAATGAGTGGGATGCAACACCCCTAAATTTCATAAATTTAATTTAATTTAATTTATTTTGAATTAAATAAAATAGAGTTACATTTAATTGAATTTAAATTTCAAAATTTTAGGGTTTTATTTTGTGAAGTTAAAGGGTGGGTGCCCTCAGAATTCTAGTGGGGGCAATTAGCCACCCAATTATAAGATAAAACTTTTCTTCTTCTTCCTTCTTCTGTTCTAGGCATTTTTCTGTTCTTCGGCGGCGAGCACGCTCTCTGATCGAGCTTTGCAGCCGATCCCACAGCCCCAAACTGCTTCCTTTCTCCTTCCTATCTTGTCCCTCTCCTTCCCGTTTAATTTTAACACCCGAAAATCAGGTTTGCAAGAAGAAAACGAGGTCGATTCCAATCTGGCCAATTGTGAGAGTAGATCAGTGATATTCACATAATTATTACATAATATATCCCTTAATTTATATATGTTAGTGTTTCGATTATTATAATTTATAATAATTATTTCGTTTTCATGTTTTGGCAGGAATTTGAGCGTTAACGATGAAATGATATTAAGGCGACAACTTAAGGATTGACAATTGGTCGATTCTAGTGGTGGTACAAAGCAAAGAGACACATATCTAAACCTAACCCTAATAAACCTAGGTCCACCTAATTTAACCTAAGCCCAAACCTAAAACATGCTAACCTAAAAACTCAAGCCCAATATAATATGAGAACCCTATTTAGCTTCCCCATCTTAGAGAAAGGAGCTCATCTCTTATTTTCTCTTCTTCCACATCCCTTCTTTTTTCCTCTCATTTTCCACGTTCTTTCTCCCCTCTTCTCTTTTTCAGCCACCACACCACTCCACCCTGCCGGCAATCCTCGCTCGATGGGAGAGCCGGCAGCGATAATCCCGCCATCACCCTTCATTTCGTCGTTTCTCTCGTTCTCCCAGCCAACAACCACCTCCTCCTTCATCCCACTGAAACAGGGGGCGTGACAACCCTGTTTCACGTCATCACGCCACACAGCCACCACCACCATCGAGCACCACGTTCTCCGCCATCACCCGAGCACCACCACAGCCACCTCGCGCACACAACAGTCCCTGTTTCTCCTCCTTCACGAACCGCAGCCCCTGTGTCTCCCCTTTCTCGGCCTCCTTCCTGTTTACCTCTCTCTTTCTCACTGTTTTTCTCTCTCTCACGACCACCGTTACGAACAGACCACGCGACCACGCCATCAGCCGCCGCCGTCGCGAAACAGAGCCTCACCACGACTCTGTTCCGCCTCGCCACAGGACCTTCCTCCCCTCTCTCGGCATCTCTTCGTCTCGACATCCTTCCTGCCTCCCTCTCTCCCGACCACCGTCGCAAGCGGCGCGTCAGCAAGCGGCACACTTCGACAAGAGAAACAGGGCTCCGCCACTCCGATCTCTGTTTGTTTTTTTGTCTGTTTTCTTATCTCAGTGCTTCCTCAATTTCTCTCTCACTTTTTGCAGGTTCAGAACTAGGTTGGATCAGGAGAGGAAGCTCGCGAGGAGCGGAGCAGACGCTGTCGCGCTGGAGACGAAGCTCTGAAGAGTCGCGCGATTTTCGGACGGGAGAAAACTGATTTGAAAATCAGTTTTCATTATTTGCACCCCGGTGTTCACTCTGAGCCACCACAGTGCCATTAGCAGCTCTTTCCTCGGGATTCGCGTCCGTGCAGAGATGATTTCCACCTCCAATGATGCTGTGACCACCACTACCATGGATAGCTAAACCCTTCGCCAAGGCTACGATGAAACCACAGGATTTCCTAGAGTTTGTGTATTTAAATTTATTATTTTCTTTATGCTTGAACGTTAAACACATTTGATTTATGATTTTTAATAAATTGCTTTCACCGATTATATCCTGATTAATTATCTAGACTAGTCGATAGTTAGAAGTACCCTTTGTTGAAATTCAAAAGCCTGATTTAATCAATTAATCTGAATCTGTGATTGTGTGTGCCGTAAGAAGACACACAATGCTAGGGATTAGGATTAGTTAAAATAAACCTGTGATTGTGTGTGCTGTAATAAGACACGCAATTCTAGGGGTTTATACCTATGCTGAAATCAATTGTGAACTGAGATTAATCTTTAGGTTAGTCATGTTAAATCTTGAAAACAATATTTTTGATTACACAAATCTCAAAGAACCTGTGGTGGATTCAATGCCTTGGTTTCCCTTCTCATATTCTTTAAAACTTTTTATTTTGTTTTTAATTTGATTTTTATTTAGATATTTTAATTGCTGTAACCCCATTTAATTAGTTTAAGTCAACTTGGAAAATTTAATTGCAACCACAGTCCTTGTGGGTTCGACCTGTACTTGCCCTTGTCTACCAGTTAGACACTGTGCACTTGCAGTTATTAAAATTAGGTTAAATTAACCTATTTATTTAGGTTAGTTAAATTTGCATCAAGTTTTTGGCGCCGTTGCCGGGGACTGTAGCGGTGTAATTGGATTTAAGAGTTTATTTTCACTAGTTTGTAGTTTAGGTTAAAAAAAAAAATTAATAAAAAAAAAAAAAAATTAGGTCAGATATAAGATTGCTTTTGCTTTTAAGATAGGCTTGATTTTATTTTTTTGTTATTTCTTTTAAGTCTTAGAAGTTTTGATACTTGTTTTTGTTTTTTTAATTTTTGCAGGTATTAATAGGCAGGAAGCATATATTACAGATTACACGCTTCTCGAGAAAATTGAACGATCCTGCAAACGTTAAGCAAAGTTTTTATTATTTTTTTTTTATTTTGTGAGGAGAGTTTTAATTTTATTTTCACCTCGTTTTACGAGTGTGTGGTGTAATAATTTTTAAACTCTACTATTTTTCATTTTGTTTAATCACAAAAAAAAAAAAAAAAACCCTAAATTCTCTAAGTCAAAAGAAAATATAGGGAAACAATTTTAATTGTTATCCAATAATTTCTTGTGATTTAGAAATCCGACTTCTAAGACCAAGACCAGTAAATTTATTTGCATGTGCTTGTGTGTTGAGTGAAACGGATAAAAAGAAGTCGGAC
Organism: Berberis vulgaris; assembly: GCA_963556465.1. NCBI lineage: Eukaryota > Viridiplantae > Streptophyta > Magnoliopsida > Ranunculales > Berberidaceae > Berberis > Berberis vulgaris. The sequence goes on from OY747135.1 coordinate 23,619,582, forward strand.
AATTTTTTTGAATTGTGCTAATTTTTTTTGTGCAGAACGGAATACGCACTCTGTAAGTATTTCTATCACACGCAACGTATTAGCGACTCGGGTGCTTTTTGAAATTGTGTGATTGGTTGTTTAATTTCTGTAATTGTGGATGCTAAACTTTAGTAATTCATAATAAGCAGACCCAGCTTCTAAATAGAAACTGGTGGGACTTGATATCCCCACCTCATCACTCCAGCTGTGTGCAACCAATAGTCAAACATAATTAAAATCAATTAGCAAGTTAGATAGAGCCATTTTTTAGGTACGGTGTTCATAGGACAACCAAGACCAAGGTGAATCCAATAATTTTTGTGTTGACCAAACTAAAAGTGGCGATGGGTTTAATCATTCAATGAACTCCGAGAGGCCACTGCCACAAGGGTAATTTACCCGGTACGCCGAGTCATAAGTCAGCTACGATCCACAAAAAGAATTGGTGTAACCAACAGTTTTGGGTTAAGAACACAAGCCTCAAGTGTACATCTAACGTCACATCGTTCTCACATCTACTGGCTTACAGAGCGGTAGCACAAGGAAGTACTTAATTGGACCATTGTGACCTCCTTCTCTTGTGCGATAATCCGGTTTCTTTGAAACAAAACTCTAGCCTACTGATTTTGAACTTTGTGGTGTAAAGTGTACACTCTTAGGATCAACTTGTAGCACCCATTGCTTTGTCATAAAGATTACATAAGAAATAATTGTCCCCCAAAAATAAAAAGATAATTGATCTCAAAAACGTTGATTGCTTAGGGAGGCACGTTTCTTGTGCATTTATTGGTTGCTGATTGCGTGCAAGTCTGTGTATATTTTTAGAGTTAGTGTTTTTTTTTTTTTTTTTTTTAAAATTTATTTAGGAGTGTTGACTTTGCACCTTCGTTGTCCATTAGTTTATGCATACTTGGGTGCGTGATTCTAAGAGTAGACTTGTTCGACAAGAATTCGAAGAGTTCGTTGAAGTCCCCATTACCTATTTAGGTTCATCATCCTCGTCCACTGAGATGGCTGAGGGGAAGGCCTTTAAGGATTACTTCGCCCCTCTTCCTAGTAGTGCTCCATCTTGCATTGTCTTACCTGAGACAAGTGCAAACAGTTTTGAACTCAAACCATCTATTATTCATCTCTTGCCCACTTTTTATGGTTTTGAGAAAGAGGACCCTTATCTTCATGTCAAAGAATTTCTTGACATCTGCGCTACCCTGAAATACCAAAACTTTTCTGATGATTCGGTCCGTCTTAGGTTATTTCCCTTTTCTCTGAAAGACAAGGCGAAATCGTGGTTAAATGCATTAGAGATAGGATCCATCACATCATGGGATGCGTTGTCGAGAAAGTTCTTGACAAAATACTTCCCCGTTCATAAAACAAATGCCCTCCGACGAGATTTATCTAATTTTCAACAAAAAGAGGGTGAACATTTCTATGAATGTTGGGAAAGGTTCAATGAGCTCATTGTAAGGTGTCCCCATCATGGATTCGAGAAGTGGCGGTTAGTTCAATACTTTCAAGACGGTTTAACCCCTCAAAACCGTCGTATGATTGATGCCACTAGTGGTGGGTCATTAATGAAAATGAGTGTCAGTGAAATTTGGGAATTCTATGAGACGCTTTCCGAAAATTCTCAGCAATGGGATTATTCGAGAAAGGAGTCTGATAGGCGTAAGGGTGGTATATATGAAGTTAGAGATACATCTGTCCAACCCCCTGCTGCCTCAAAGTTAGAGACGGCTGTTATGACCATGACTCAAAAGATAGATGCATTCTTGAATTTGACTCAACCTGCACTTCCCGCAAACGCTTCATCTGAAGTATGTGCTGCATGTTCGAGTCCTGGTCATTCAATAGCTAATTGTGACTTGCAAAACGATTATCCTGCATACTATGCTGAACAAGTCAACGCTTTTAATGCGATACGGCGACCTGGCAATCATCCGCAACCTAACTATTACCAGTCAGGGTTCGCCAAACATCCAAGTCTCTCCTGGGCCCATGGCCCACACCAAGGGGGACCTGTTGTTGTTTCCCAGGCTCCTCAAGCCCCTGGCCCTGTTAGGCCCCACCATAACCAAGTTCATCCATCCAACACATCAAACTTAGAGGAAACGATTAATCAGCTTTTGCACCGCTCAGCAAGTATAATGGATCAGAATTCTAAGGACATATCTGAGTTGAAAGCCACGACTCAAAGACTTGAGATAGCTGTGAGTAAGATTACTCAGTCTTCTTCTGAGAGAGAGCCAGGGAGATTTCCTAGTCAACCTGTTCCAAACCCAAAGGGTCAATTCGCAGTTGGTAGTACATCTGAGTCCTACAATGAAGATGTCAAATCTATTACTACCCTTAGGAGTGGAAAACAGGTTGACAATCGAGTACAAGTGCCCGATTTGAGTGTTGGTGCATCCACGTCTAAGTCAAAACAGGTTGCATCTCCATCTGACAAGGAGGCTGATAAAGACTCGCCTTCTACAGATGCTCATGTTGACTCTAACCCCACTCAAGCATCTTACTTGCCTAGAGCCCCGTTTCCATCACGGTTAGCTCCTGCTAAGAAAGGAACAAATGTAACCGATGTAATGGAAATTTTTAGACAAGTCCACATAAATATCCCACTACTCGATGCTATCAAGCAAGTTCCTAGCTACGCCAAGTTTTTGAAGGATCTTTGCACACAGAAGCGGAAGCTACATGTGCAAAAGAGAGCCTTCCTCACCGAGCAAGTGAGCTCCATTATTCAACACAGAACCCCGCCTAAGTATAGGGATCCTGGTTGCCCGACTATTTCTTGTATTATCGGTGATCATATGATAGATAAGGCATTATTGGATTTAGGGGCGAGTGTTAATTTATTGCCATATTCTGTTTATGAGCAATTAGGTCTTGGTGAGTTAAAACCGACTAGAGTGACACTGCAATTGGCAGATAGGTCTGTCAGAGTCCCCCGTGGTGTTATAGAGGATGTGATTATCAAGGTTGAAAAATTCTATTATCCTGTGGACTTTATAGTTCTTGATACACAACCTGTTCACAATCCCTCGAGTCACATCCCAATCATTTTGGGTCGACCATTTTTGGCCACATCCAATGCCATTATTAACTGCAGGAATGGAATTATGAAATTGTCATTTGGCAACATGACTGTCGAACTCAATGTTTTTAATGTTAGTCAACAACCCCCCGAGTCTGAAGACATCCATGAGGTTGACATGATCGAGAGTTTGGTGGAAAATTCCTTTCCGCAGTCCACCTTAGATGACCCCCTAACGGTTTGTTTGACTCATTCTGGTTTAGACTTCGATATTAATAATTCCATTAGGGAAATGAATGCTTTGCTTGATACACCCCCTAGTATGGTTCCTAGTTATTCATGGAGGTCTAAAGTTGAACCCCTTCCACTTAGTGAGTCAAAACCCGTCCCTTCGGTTGAGAAGCCACCCAAGCTCGACCTTAAACCATTACCAGACACCCTCAAATATAAGTTTTTAGGTTCTGATATACTTTACCTGTTATTATTTCATCAACATTGACTGCTGAACAGGAAAGTAAATTGCTAAACGTTCTGAAAGAACATAAGGCATCACTTGGGTGGACTATAGCGGATATTAAAGGAATAAGTCCAACTGTTTGCATGCATCGTATTCATATGGAAGATAATGCCAAAACTTCACGTGAAATGCAACGTAGGCTTAATCCTAATCTTAAGGAGGTTGTCTGAGCCGAAATGCTCAAATTGTTGGATGCTGGTATTATTTACCCCATTTCGGATAGCTCTTGGGTCAGTCCAGTTCAGGTTGTTCCCAAGAAATCAGGGGTAACTGTAGTCACAAATGATAAGAATGAGTTAGTGCCTACCCGCATGACCACTGGATGGCGAGTTTGTATTGACTACCGTAAGTTGAACTCAGGCACGAGGAAATATCATTTTCCTCTCCCTTTTATCGATCAGATGCTTGAGAGGTTAGCCGGACATGATTACTATTGTTTTCTTGATGGATATTCCGGTTATAACCAAATCCCCATTGCACCCGAGGATCAAGAGAAAACTACATTCACTTGCCCTTTTGGGACTTTTGCTTATCGGAGAATGCCTTTTGGGTTGTGTAACGCACCCGCCACCTTTCAGAGGTGTATGCTTAGTATTTTCTCGGATATGGTTGAAAGGTTTCTTGAGGTGTTCATGGATGACTTCTTCGTGTTTGGGGATTCATTTGATGAGTGTTTGCATCATTTAACCCTAGTGTTAAAGAGGTGTGAAGAGAAAAGTCTTGTCTTGAATTGGGAGAAATGTCATTTTATGGTTAGGCAAGGTATAGTTCTTGGGCACATAATTTCTAACGAGGGCATTGCAGTTGACAAAGCAAAAATTGATTTAATCTTGAGTCTCCCACCACCGAAGACGGTGAAAGACATTAGATCTTTTCTAGGCCATGCTGGTTTTTACCGTAGGTTCATTAAGGATTTTAGCAAGGCTACTCGTCCTTTATGCAATTTACTTGCCAAGGACTCTGCCTTCGTCTTTGATGAAAACTGTTTGAAAGCCTTTGAAAAGCTTAAACAATTGTTGACTTCAGCTCCAATCATCCAACCTCCTAATTGGAATTTACCTTTTGAGCTTATGTGTGATGCTTCTGATTTTGCGGTTGGAGCTGTCTTAGGACAACGGGTGGACAAAAATCCCTATGTTATCTATTATGCCAGTAGGACTCTACAAGATGTGCAACTTAATTACTCCACCACGGAGAAGGAGTTACTCGCCATTGTCTTTGCATTGGACAAATTTCGGTCATACCTTATAGGATCCAAAGTTATCATTTTTATTGATCATGCAGCATTGAAGTACCTTTTTTCTAAAAGGGATGCTAAGCCACGCTTGATTTGTTGGGTCCTATTGTTACAGGAGTTTGATATTGAGATTCGGGACAAGAAGGGTTCCGAAAATGTTGTAGTTGACCATTTGTCTAGACTTCTTGTAGAATCGTCCATTGCAGATGTGCCCTTGAATGAATCCTTTCCTGATGAGCAATTACTTGCTATCTCCCAGCTACCTTGGTATGCAGATATTGTGAATTACCTTGTTACAGGTCAACTCCCTTCTAATTGGTCTAAACAAGATAAAACTAAATTCCTTGCTGAGGTCAGACATTTCTTCTGGGACGATCCTTATTTATTTAAGTATTGTCCCGATCAGGTCATTAGGAGATGTGTTCCAGAGAGTGAATTTCATAGTATCATTTCCTTTTGTCATGATCAGGCGTGTGGAGGTCACTTTAGTTCCAAAAAGACAGCTGCAAAGATTCTGCAGTGTGGCTTTTACTGGCCGACCATTTTTCGGGACACCCATGCATTTTGTGCTACATGCGATAGATGCCAACGAATGGGTTCCATCTCTCATAGGAATATGATGCCTCTCACTAACATTCTCATTGTGGAGATTTTTGATGTTTGGGGTATTGATTTCATGGGACCTTTCCCTCCATCATTTGGCTATCTTTACATTCTTTTAGCTGTTGATTATGTTTCTAAATGGGTAGAGGCGGTACCTTGCAAAACGAATGACCACAAGGTTGTGGTCAAATTTCTAAAAGATAACATCTTCTCTCGTTTTGGTACTCCGCGTGCTGTTATAAGTGATGGTGGTTCTCATTTTTGTAATAGACCGTTTGAACTGCTAGTTAAGAAATACTCCATCACTCATAAAGTAGGTACTCCATATCATCCACAAACAAGTGGGCAAGTTGAAATATCCAATCGGGAAATTAAACATATTTTGGGGAAAACTGTTCGACCAGACCGTAAGGATTGGTCACAACGGCTGAATGACGCTCTTTGGGCTTATAGGACAACGTTTAAGACCCCGCTTGGAATGTCTCCATATAGACTTGTTTTTGGTAAGGCATGTCATTTGCCTGTAGAATTAGAACATCGTGCTTACTGGGCTATCAAGACCTTTAATTTTGATATAGGTGAGGCTGGATCACATCGTAAGCTCCAACTCGATGAGTTAGAATAAATTAGGAATGATGCTTACCAAAGTGCTAAAATCTACAAAGAACGAACGAAGGTGTTTCATGATAAATCCATTCTTCGCAAGTCCTTTGAACCTTTCCAAAAGGTTTTGTTATTTAATTCTCGGTTGCGTCTATTTCCTGGCAAGTTGCGATCTCGATGGTCTGGACCTTACACGGTGAAAACAGTGTTTCCACATGGAGTTGTGGAGATTGTTGATCCTAAAAATGGTCGTGCTTTTAAAGTCAATGGTCAACGTCTTAAACCATTTTTAGAGTTGCCTACATCAGAAGTCGAGGTTGATGTGTTGTTATTAGAGGATCCTGTGTACTCAGATTGAGGAAGCATAGATGTCGGGCTGACGACGTTAAACCAAGCGCTCCTAGGAGGCAGCCTAGCTTCAGTTGTGTCATGATAGTTAGTCTGGATTGATTTTCGAGTTCTTTCTAGTTGCATTCCACTCATACTCGTTAGCTCCGTAACAATTTTGACTTACAACTGATACATGTAATATTTTTATTTTATTTAATTTTTTTCATTTGTGTCCTGTATTGTTTTTATCAATTTATCATGATGAGTCTACAGTTCTTATGTCTCTGAGCGTTCATTGGTGGAAGATTTCGTCGAAATTGGTAAAAACTTTCCCATGGTAATATTCCTTAAACTCTCATATTTTCTTTTTCCTGCATTTGTCATGATCATCATTTTATACATTGAGAACAATGTTTGGTTTAGGTTTGGGGGTGAGGTTTATGAGTTTTTCTGCATTTTTCAAGAAATTTTGAACTAAAATTTATTTCACAATTTACTATTGCATTCTACTCAATCTCCATTGAGTACATAGTTAATTATGATTGTGTGAAAATTTTCACTTTGAAAATGCAGTCAAAATCTAAGTTTCTTTCCAATGAAGAGGATGTGCTTTCAAGTATGCCTATAAATTGGAGGAATACATGCTTTCACGTGTCACTTTTATATATCAATAGGAAAACATATGGTTTGATATTATCTTTTAGTTAAATATATTTCATGAGATTTTTTTCAACTCGATTACTTTTTGCACTATAAGCCATATTAGCATGATTTGAAGTTGATGAGTGAGATATGAGCTAGAAAACCTTAGAATAATAGTGGAGACTTAACCTGTGAAAGTTTTGAGACATTCTTTTCTTTCCGAGTGTTAGATAAATATACTCTAATTTTTCTTGAGTTCGCATTAAGTCGTTGATGATCTCATTATTCTCATTTTTTTATCAATTGCTTTGAGAATTAAATTATTGCACTAGAACTTTTTAGTTTATTTAGTTGAGATGTCATAATACCAACCTGAACTTAAGAAATGATGTAGGCAAGTTTTTCTTAAACATTTTCTAGCCTTTTTACTTACCCACTCATTAGTTCCCTTTTGAAGCCCTTTGAGCCGTTGATAGCCTTTTATTTGTTAACCCCTTATCAATACCCAATTTATCTAAGAATGTATATGGATGAATGTTAGTTGGAAATGGGCAATTAGAAAGAACAGAGTCAAATATACCATGAGTCATCAGTGTTGAAACATTCTATTGAGTAGAAGAGGAAAAGCATGTAGTTGAAAAAAAAAAAAAAAAAAAAAGCGAGGTCAATGAAAAAAATGAAGAAAGTAATTGATGATTAGAACATTGATAGCCCTTGTGTTAGTTTAATGGGTGTAACATTCTTAGAGATTTTTCGTATACTTTTTTTCCATTCTTTGTTAGCCATTACCTAAGCCCCATTACAACCTATTAAAGTCCTAGTTGATCTTAAGAGATGGTTAGTTTCGTGGATGTGGAGATTAAATAAATAAGAACTATGGTGTATGATTTAACATTCTCAAAAGTAATTGATATTCCTGTCCATGAGATCATATTCATTCCATTCTTGAAAAGTCCGTTCTTCATATTACTATATGTGAGATGATTGTTTTCCATTATTTACTCTTTTCCTCACATATAAACTGAATGAAATATCAAATCTCTGAGTGTTTCATTGTGAGTGACATGAAAGGTTTGAAGTCAAAACAAACTTTCTAAAGGAGATTTAGTAATTGTTTTACTCTGAAATAAAAAGTTATGTTGATAAGGCCATGCACACACACACTTCGAGTTGGGAATAATTGATGAAATTTATTTAACCTTTGGGTATTATTAAATTGTTGTGAGACTCTTTGATATATTATTGTGAGACTGTTAGCTATTTTCAAAATTTTTTGGCAACTAAATTCTTACTCTGAGGATAATAGATCGAGTTACCATGTTTTGGAAATTTATTAAGTCATAATGTTTGTGGGTAACATTTCTGGAAACTCTCACGAGACTATAACTCGTCCACTAGAGGTAATCTAGGGGTTTAAAGCCTTGTTGCACGTTTAAGGTAAGTGCAACCGATGATTCCTGCGAAAGTGAGTTAGATTTTATTTTATTATTTTGCTCGAGGACTAGCAAAATATAGGTTTGGGGGTATTTGATATTCACATAATTATTACATAATATATCCATTAATTTATATATGTTAGTGTTTCGATTATTATAATTTATAATAATTATTTCGTTTTCATGTTTTGGCAGGAATTTGAGCGTTAACGATGAAATGATATTAAGGCGACAACTTAAGGACTGACAATTGGTCGATTCTAGTGGTGGTACAAAGCAAAGAGACACATATCTAAACCTAACCCTAATAAACCTAGGTCCACCTAATTTAACCTAAGCCCAAACCTAAAACATGCTAACCTAAAAACTCAAGCCCAATATAATATGAGAACCCTATTTAGCTTCCCCATCTTAGAGAAAGGAGCTCATCTCTTATTCTCTCTTCTTCCACATCCCTTCTTTTTTCCTCTCCTTTTCCACGTTCTTTCTCCCCTCTTCTCTTTTTCAGCCACCACACCACTCCACCCTGCTGGCAATCCTCGCTCGATAGGAGAGCCGGCAGCGATAATCCCGCCATCACCCTTCATCTCGTCGTTTCTCTCGTTCTCCCAGCCAACAACCACCTCCTCCTTCATCCCACTGAAACAGGGGGCGTGACAACCCTGTTTCACGTCATCACGCCACACAGCCACCACCACCATCGAGCACCACGTTCTCCGCCATCACCCGAGCACCACCACAGCCACCTCGCGCACACAACAGTCCCTGTTTCTCCTCCTTCACGAACCGCAGCCCCTGTGTCTCCCCTTTCTCGGCCTCCTTCCTGTTTACCTCTCTCTTTCTCACTGTTTCTCTCTCTCTCACGACCACCGTTACGAACAGACCACGCGACCACGCCATCAGCCGCCGCCGTCGCGAAACAGAGCCTCACCACGACTCTGTTCCGCCTCGCCACAGGACCTTCCTCCCCTCTCTCGGCATCTATTCGTCTCGACATCCTTCCTGCCTCCCTCTCTCCCGACCACCGTCGCAAGCGACGCGTCAGCAAGCGGCACACTTCGACAGGAGAAACAGGGCTCTGCCACTCCGATCTCTGTTTGTTTTTCTGTCTGTTTTCTTATCTCATTGCTTCCTCAATTTCTCTCTCTCTTTTTGCAGGTTCAGAACTAGGTTGGATCAGGAGAGGAAGCTCGCGAGGAGCGGAGCAGACGCTGTCGCACTGGAGACGAAGCTCTGAAGAGTCGCGCGATTTTCGGGCGGGAGAAAACTGATTTGAAAATCAGTTTTCGTTATTTGCACCCCGGTGTTCACTCTGAGCCACCACAGTGCCATTAGTAGCTCTTTCCTCGGGATTCGCGTCCGTGCAGAGATGATTTCCACCTCCAATGATGCTGTGACCACCACTACCATGGATAGCTAAACCCTTCGCCAAGGCTACGATGAAACCACGGGATTTCCTAGAGTTTGTGTATTTAAATTTATTATTTTCTTTATGCTTGAACGTTAAACACATTTGATTTATGAATTTTAATAAATTGCTTTCACCGATTATATCCTGATTAATTATCTAGACTAGTCGGTAGTTAGAAGTACCCTTTGTTGAAATTCAAAAGCCTGATTTAATCAATTAATCTGAATCTGTGATTGTGTGTGCCGTAAGAAGACACGTAATGCTAGGGATTAGGATTAGTTAAAATAAACCTGTGATTGTGTGTGCCATAATAAGACACGCAATTCTAGGGGTTTATACCAATGCTGAAATCAATTGTGAACTTAGATTAATCTTTAGGTTAGTCATGTTAAATATTGAAAATAATATTTTTGATTACACAAATCTCAAAGAACCTGTGGTGGATTCAATGCCTTGGTTTCCCTTCTCATATTCTTTAAAACTTTTTATTTTGTTTTTAATTTGATTTTTATTTAGATATTTTAATTGATGTAACCCCATTTAATTAGTTTAAGTCAACTTGGAAAATTTAATTGCAACCACAGTCCTTGTGGGATCGACCTGTACTTGCCCTTGTCTACCAGTTAGACACTGTGCACTTGCAGTTATTAAAATTAGGTTAAATTAACCTATTTATTTAGGTTAGTTAAATTTGCATCAATCAGCTTTGTTATCTTCCTTCGATGTTGTTTGTTGGCTTGAGATCGAGATAGGAGTAAGATAGGGTGTGTTTTCTACAACACGAGTTGAGTTGCGGGTTTGTGTGGTGTGCGAATCAAATCGGTGAGTAAATCAAACCTTGTTTTACTTCTAATTGATCAACATCTTGGTCTATGTTCACAATGAATGTGTTTGATCTATTGGTTTGTGCATTTAGTTTTTCTTGGATTTTAACTGATTCAATTAGTTAGGTGAGTTCTTTTTTTTTTATTTTGAATTTTGTGCGTGTTTGCATATTTGCAAATATAAATTGTAAGATGGATGTTGGCATGATTTGGATTTATGGGGTTTGTCTATGAAAGGGATTGTTTGATTTAGTTCATGTTCTTGAAAATAGAATAACCCCGATTTACAAAAAATAGAATGGGTTTTAGCGGTGAGTTTATAATCATTGTTTTCCTCTGTTCCTGCTTTAGATATCGCGGACGCATTGCGTTTTGTACAAAAATTATCGATACCCAATTCTTATATATGTAACTCAATGATTCGTGAGTCGATAGAATCGAATTTTGATCAAGAAATTTGGGGTTTTTACAATGTAATGAGGTTCGAAAATGTCCAATCTGATAACACTAATTTTTCGATAATTATCCGTGCAGTTGTTGATCTTTCTTCGAGTAAGTTGGGGGGAATCTTTTCATTGTCAAATTTTGAAGATGGGTTATGAATTTGAGCTGTTTGTGCAAACTGGGTTGTTGCATGTCTATTCTAAGGTTGAAAATTTGGGTTCTGAAATGAGAATGTTTGAAGGAATGCCTGAAAGAGATGTTGTTGCCTGTAATGTGACGATCTCGGCATTGGGTGCGCATGGTTATGTTAGTGAAACACGTAAGTCATTCGATGAGATGTCACATAAGACTTTGTTTCCTTGAAATCCTATGTTGAGTTGCTACTGCAAGCAAGGTGATATTCAATCTGCTCGCTTTATATTTGATTGTCATCCTATCAAAAATGTTATCTCTTGGAATGTTATGATTGATTGGATAGCATTGTATCCCTTGCAATTTATTTGAAATTCATCACTCACAAGAACTGAAGCATTGGTTTAATTTTAGGATTCAATTGTTTATTCTTTCAACTATTTGTTGGAATTGATTGGTAGGAAAGAGGGAGAGTTTAACAAGATTTAGAAATAGAAATATGAAACATATTATTGAAAAGCACAATGGAAAAATTGAGGAAACAAATAGAGATGTCTTTGTGCTCTGAGTAGGGGTGATTTATTCTTTCTGAGATGCATTTTGGGCATAAGTGATTCAATCTATGTGTGTGAAATGTTGTGGTATTCCTCAACTTTTGTAGGTTTGTTTCGATATGCATTTCAAATGCCATCTATGTGCGTTTTGTGCATTGATGTTGGATGTGATTCAATTTTAGTAAACATTATGTGAGGGTACCATGCAGGCAAGTTTGGTTTTAGGTGGTTAGAGCAGTATAAAGAAGAGCGGGCATAAGTTACTTTTGGGCTTAAAAAACCACAATGGGTAAAATCAAGCATTTCTTTTTTAGTTTTCATGAATATTCATTGGTATACTATCTTGACTAATGTTTAATCTATTCATTCGAGAAATTTAGATGGGTTAAACTTAGCAACTTCAATGAGTTTTGGTCATGGTTACCTATGTTAGACTATTGGTTATGTGTTGTTATATAATACTGCTATTAGTTATTAAAGAATTTCATTCCTAGTGTGACTGAAGAATGGGTGGAAATAAAAACCAGGTGTTAGAGACGTGTATCCCATTATTTATGTGGAATGTTTCCATTGGTCATACTAGGTCAGAGGTGGTGTGTTTCTGGTGTAAATTATTTTTATGTTTTTGGTTTGCCCAAATTAGTCAAGTTTGAAGCTACAAATTTGTTGCTAGTATTATTTTGACATAAGACTTTCTTGTTGTTTCCTTGGATAAACGTGCATTGAAATCGATTGTTATGCCAAATTAACTTGCTAAGGAGTATCCTTATATTGAAATGAGTTCGATCCCTGTTGTGTTAAAGAAAAATTTATTTATGAAAATAAAATTTGTTTCCCAAAAGAATGGTGGATACTGTGGTTGATTTATTTATGGATGACAAAGTGTCACCATAAAAGAGTTTTGAGTTTTACTTGATTTTTTTATGCTCTTTTTCACAACTTTGAAAAAAAATGAAAAATGTGTTTTGTATACAGACTTGCTTGTATACGTGTGTTATAATTTTGGGTATGCAGACTTGCTTGCATACCAGTGCACTGTTCCATGTGAGTTCGGTAGTACGTGTAGTATTTAGGAAATGCTTGCCATGGATCGAACTTCGGGTGAGATGACATGTTCCTTGATGTGGCACCCCACTTGGAACATGTACGCTCCGAGTGGTTTCGAAGGCAAGGAAGGCACACTTGGGTGAGGTGTGTTCAGCACAAGGAGGATAGTGCGATTGTTGAAAAGAAGCGAGATTTTTGTGTATGTGCTTGATTGCCTTAAAGGAAGAAACTAAATGTTCATTCAACCATTGAATGAGAACTATATGTCTTCCTAAAGGTAGAAAATGTGTTTTGTTGATATTTCAATAATAGTCTAATATGACTATGATTTGTATCATTCTTTGAAGATAAATTTCATTTATGAGGATTGATAACTCATAAATTTTATCCATTTGTTTCTAACCGTTTCATGCAGGATGGTAAGTCTACTAAAAATTTCTACAGGTCAAACTTGCCATAGTCAACTTCTACATTGTAAGTACAAGTAAATGCATATTTACTTATTAGGATGATGACATGATTGCCTCATTGAGGAACTACCTGTTGGTGTGGTGGTTTATTGTTTTTGTTTAGTTTGATGTTATCACGTGCAGATTTATTGATTATGGGATGATTTTTCACACCAGCTTTATTGCTGACCCAAGTGAGTTTTTGCTTCTTGGGTACATTCCTTTGGGAATGTAGCCGATTAGCCTTTCAGGTTTAGAGATTTTTGAGCAGCGGTACTGGAGTTTCGTTAGTGGGGCTAGCAACGTCAGAGTCTTTCCGGGTTACAGTTTTTTTTTGTTTTTTTTATTTCAGTAAGTAAATCATGTTTTAGTTGTTGCTGCTAATTGTTTTTGTTGTTATTGAATTTTCACGTCCCGAGTTTTGGGGAAACGGATAATCCTACGAGGATTTTAGGATTTTCGTTTTCTTCGAAAATCAAGGTGTGACATGGGATTTGATGTGGAGTTCTACGCCCATGAGGTGAGAAAGACTGAGGATCAGCTTGAACTAGGGTGGCATAAGCTTAGTGTTGTTGACCAGTCTCAGGATGACACACTGACTGACAAGTTGGAGCTACTGGAGCGCGAACTTGTTGATGCGAAGGTGCGACAAGAAGAGCTTCTTCAAGATCAAGGCAAGTGTGAGTTTCGCTGAGTTGTACTTGGCTGGCTGGAGCTATTGGCACTGATGAAAGAGGAGCATCCGGAATGGGATCTTGGCCGGTATAAGAAAATGTCATATGTTGATTTGTCTGCTGCCTTTGCATCGTCAGATGAGGAAGACAATGTGAGCTCTGATAAGCAGACCACGGCGTTGTGGATGTTATCCCTACTCCATCTTCCACTAGGCTTAGTTCTTCTTTCTGTACCTTCTCCTGGTAGGGAGTGACTTTGGTGTGATTGCACCTCTTTTAGTTTTGACTGTTAATAAAAACAATTTTATTAGTAATGTGCTTGTTGTCTCTATTGTATGTTTTTTTCTTTTGCCTTGTCGTCATGCTTAAGCTGGTTGAGTCAATAGGACGCTTGACTAGTCTGTCTGCGATAGAGAGCTTGACTGCTTTATAATGTGAACGACTCGGGGTCGTTGTTGCGTAGCCATGTTCGATAGTGGGCATGTTGTGCATAGTTTAGCTGGGGTTGCCCGCGCCATGTCTTGTTCCCGAGGTAAGCTGCTTGAGGCTAAGAGCGAGTTGCAATGGCTGAGCGCATGTTTCAGAGTGTTCATGCCGGGTCAGGCGCCGTAAGCTCGGGCATGCATCCTAAATAGCTTTTATCTGGGCACTGGCCGTACGATCTTTGTATCGGCGAAAATGGCCTTCGCGAATATTAGGATGTCAGTCTGTTTGAGTGTGAAGACAGTGATTCGGCTAGATTCATGTTTGGCGACCAGGCTGAAGAGCAGTGGTCTCATGGCAAGCCGTTGGGATCAGTGCGGGACTGATTAGGCTCCCATCTTCTGAATCGTGTATGACCAAACAAAAAGGGCTACGGATTCGGGGAGTAAAAGTTTGGCGACCAGGGTGAAGAGCAGTGGTCTCGTGGCAAGCCATTGGGATCAGTACTGGACTGACTAGGCTCCCACCTTCCGAATCGTGTATCACCAAACAAAATGGGCTACAGATTCAGGGAGTAAAAGTTTGGCGACCAGGCTGAAAAGCAATGGTCCCATGGCAAGCCATCGGAATCAGTTCAGGGCTGACTAGGCTCCCACCTTTCAAACCATCTACACCCTCCCCACACGGTGGGGGCTACGAATTCGAGAAAGGTTTGGTGACCAGGCTGAAGAGCAGTGGTCCCGTGGCAAGTCATCGAAATCAGTTCGAGACTGACTATGCTCCCACCGTCCAAATTATCTACACCTGAGTGCACCAAGCTACAAATTTGGGAGGGTTTGGCGGCCACGTTGAAGAGAAGTGGTCCCGTGGCAAGCGGTGGGAATCAGGTCATGGCTGACTGGGTTCCCACCTTCTAGACTATCTACACCCTCGCAGCGCGGGCTACCAGTCCAGGTTTGGTGATTTAGCGGCCATGCTGAAAAGCAGTAGTCCCATGGCGAGCCATCAAAATCAGTTCTAGATTGACTAAGCTCCCACCTTCCAGACAATCTACACCCTACAGTGGGGGCTACAAGTCCAGGTTTTGATCATAAGCTTTCATTGCTAGTCGTTACCAGCTAGGCTTACCTGATTAGGTTTGGCGATCATTGGTCGTAAGTGGGTGCAATGATCTCTGGCGAATCGTCGTTACCAGGCGTGATAGCGCTGATTAGACTCCCACTTCCTAAACCGTCGATGCCCACGCTGAGCGGACTAGGTGTTGAGTTGAATCAGAAGCTGTCGTCATAAGTTTTGGCTGACTAAGCTTGCATGGTTTGAAAATAAGTTTCGCTTGTTGGGGTGTGCGAATTTAGTAATAGCATAGTGTGGACGAAGTTACCTCAAATAAGCAGGTGATCTGTAGGTACAATCTGTAAGACAGGATCGGCTAGGATCTCTTAATGCTTGTGCCAAGCATGCGACAAAATGTTGTTTGAATAATGGGCCGAGCTCATGGGCCTGCAGAGGAGGGGATAGGGCACAGTGTGCTACATGTACGGTGTAAATCGCATGGTAACACGTGTACGACATGGGCAGTGTGACGGTTGAGTATCGGTTACTCCCCTTTAATTGATGGGGTTGCATGCAGCTCCATTAATTTGAATGACATGGTCTGCGCAGTTTCCTTGGGAACCGTCGTCTCCTCGTTTCCCATACCATATTCAATGCTTGACAGTTAATGCTGGATTGTCCGCTTGGTGAACCATCATGTCTATTAATGGTGTTTTCCAATCGTTGTAGGCACTATCTGTCGCAAATCTTATCTTCTGTAATGTTCTCGCTTGAATAGAGTGCTTTGGGTTTTCCAAAGGCTGAAGGTGGATTTTCGTTTTTGGAGTCTCCGAATGTTCTGACATTTGCAAAGGTTAGGCACAGTAATAGTTGTCGTTGTGCATGGCCACCTGCTATGGGTGAGCATGTGGTTGATCTGCTGAGATCTCGTAATTTCTTCTCATTTAGCAGAGAAGTAGTACAGATTACCTACCAAGGGAGATGCCTTGGTGTTACACCGTACTACTTGTGTCTTCGTGTGCTCGGATCTCGCTGTTGACCGATGGCTGATCGAAGTTTTGGTTGATGTGCGTTGACTTCGGGTGTGGTAGCTCTCAGTCACACCTGCCATCGCATATGTGAAAAGTGATATCTCTTGATGACGCTGTGAGATCGTGATTGCGTCGCTTCTTGTGGCCATCCTCATCTTTCTTCTTCTAAGCCCTTGAGGAGGTTGGATAGACGGTGGGATGTCTGTTGAGGAAATCAGTAGCTAGTCGTGAGGTCTACAACGCCATTGTATGAGCACTTTCATGGAGTGATTTGACGGAGCAACTTGATTGCCCAGTCCTTTCAATCCCCTCTTACACTTCGTTGTTGTCTTCGAAAAAGGGTCAAGCAACTTTTATCTTTGTTATCACTGGCAAATTACTCGCATCAGAGGGTTTACAAGTTTTCGTCGGACGTTGTACGTAGCGAAATTATCTAAGCGAGTCTTTTACTTCAGTTCGCAGTGTATTCAGATGCTCAATCTTTTGTATCCGCCTCAGGGCGTTCATAATATGTAGTCTTTTGTATCTGCCTCAAGGTGTTTGTTGTTACATCTTTTCAATAATCAATAGAGTTTGTTTTTCATAATTTTCCCTTTATTTCTTAAATGATTGCAAATCACATGCATTTTAAGAACTAAAACTCAATATTGACTATGGAAAGGGAAATAAACAACTTGAAGCAAACTAACTGTTGACGGAGAGAAACTGATCATGGCCTTGAAGTGAATTTGGGTTGCTCTTCGTGGATCGTTTTAGCGGACTGTTGAGGCGTTTTATAGATCACTGAAGGGTAAACCTTGCAGAGGGGCGGATCTCCAAGTCGACGGAATGTTGGGGGATGTGTTCCTGCTTGCCATTGCTTTTACGACTCGTTGGGCGGGAGAGCTGGTTGCTCATGTACCACTCAAAAATGGTGTCCCTCCCGTCTTTTGGTCTAGCACTGGGTCAGGCTGTTCTGCATGATGTAGTTGAATCTAGGAGCACCTTATCTGTTTCAGTGCGGCGTAATGGCGCTCGAACTCCTTCGAGGTCCTTGTCCGTAAAGGTCAAGGTGGGAATGGGGCTCTGGACCCTTGAGTGGCAGATGTGCCTGTCCTCATCCATTGATTGTGTCCGCATATCCAGTAGTGTCCGCTTGCAGGACCTGTGTGACTGGTCTTCATTTGGTTCGACTCCATGAATGACGTATATTATCCATGGAGTCTCCTTTTCTATTTCTTTAACTGATTCCCCTTGTCTTTTGTCTGCTTCGCTGGCTTCTAGGACTACAAGAACTCTTTCAGTTTGCCCTTGCAGATCCAGTAGTCAACCTCATACCTTAGACTCTTACAGTCATTGGTGTTGTGGCCATTTTTTTTGTGGTACGCGCAGTACTTGTCGTTGTCGCGCTTGGCGAGGTCTTCGTGTGTCTTTGGGGGCCACTTCAGTTCCTCCCAGTTTTTCATTGATTTGAGTACATTCAACAAGTTAGCGTTTAGGGGAGTCACTGCTCTGGAACCAACGTAGTTGGACGATTTCTCCTACCTGAACCGACTAGGGTCTAGCCTGTTGTCACCGCTCTTCCTCATGCTTCGTTCCTCATCTGGGGGTCTTTTCCCTTCCTTCTTGTCTCTGAGCGCGGAAGGCCTCATGTCCCCTTCGATTTCCCTATTTGAGGAACTCGACTCTTCTAGGGTGATGTCTCTCTGGATGCTCTTGAGGAGCTTCGCCATATCCAGAGGTGGCTCCAGGGTGAGATCTTCGTATAGCTTTCCCTTTTTGAGGCCCGCAGTAAAGGTTGTCACGGCTGTATCGTTGCTACACCTATCTATGAGGGTTAGCTCATTGTTGAAGCACCTGACGTATTCTTGGAGTGTCTCGCCGGACCTCTGCCTCAGGGAAAGTATGTAGTGCGGGCCTTTTCGGAAACGTTGGCTTCCGACGAAACGGGTTAGGAATTCCTTAGCCAACATTTGAAGGAGTCGATGGACTTCGGCGGAAGGCTGTGGAACCACGTCAATGCAGAGCTTTTCAGACTAGTGGGAAAGGTTCTACACATTACAGATTCAGATCCCTTTTTAAGGGCCATTACATGCTGGTAATGGCGCAGGTGATCGAAGGATCGGTGGTTCCGTCGTAGGAGTCGAGCTTCGAAGGAGTTAACTTCGTCGGTAGGGCCTCGTTCATGAATCGATCCACAAACGGCGAAAAGGAAAGGCGATACAATACGTCCGGGTCGTGCGCCCCTTTGCGGAGGGGGTTCCCAGGGCCGAGCCTCTCTACCCTGGCGTTGAAATCAGTGTTAGCCGCGCAACCTCTTTTAGTCCAATAGGAACTGGAGGGTGCTTGGCTTTCATGCGCTTGCTCCCTATCGTCTGCCGGAGGTGGAGGTCTGTGCTGCTCCTGGTTTCCATTGGCGGGTGGTGAATTCTGTCGCGTGAGAGTCTCCACCACTTTGGCGATCCGCTGTATTTAGGATGCCAGCGTATCGATTCTGGGATTTGTCGCTACTGCCGTTGGTACGGGAGCGTGAGTTGGCTGCGCGTGCAAGATAGGAGCTGCTGAATGTGGCGGTATAGGGAAGGCCGGAATGTTCGACGTGTTTCCTGGTTCTTCGTTGTTACGTGACTTGGTTGTCCCCATTTCTCTGTGTTATGAAAGGAGATGACGCTTAGTAGTGTTTTAGGCGGCCGCCTAGGCGCTAGGAGTTAGAGAAATGCCCAGATTAATGGTTGGGCGGAGTCTAGGCGCAGTCTGGGCGGGGTCTAAGCGGTCTGGACGAGTTTTTTTTTTTTTAATAAGGTTGATTGTGTTATTATTTTATTTTTCTTTTCCTTTTTTTGGAAATAAATAATATAATTATTTTTTATTTAGTATATGTCTGAATGTAGCAAATGATGATTACTTAATGGAATTCTCAAAAGATCTGCCAGTACCAATTTTAGTAATGTAGATTTTATCAAACATGATTGAGGTCATTCATGCAATTTGAAGAAAAATAAAGAGTAGGTCTGGATATTTGTTCACAAATTCAACTTTGTATAAAGTACCCATCATGACCAACTTCAGTCATTTGAGTTTTAATAAATTTTGTTCATGATTGTTAATTTTTCATGTTTTTAAATTTTGCATATGTATCTTGGCATTAAATTGGATGTAATTGATAAGGTATTATGCTTAACTTTTGTAAATTATTAAAGTTATAATACAAAACCTAAAACCGTCTAGGCTCCCGCCTAGGCCCCTGGGCGCTAGGCACCTGCTCGCCGCCTAGCGCTTTTTGGAACAATGACTTTAAAGTTACGAACTATGTCGTCCCTACGGACGGCGCCAAACTAATGCAGTCATTTTTCGCTCCCTGCTTCGATCTGGTTTCTGCTGACCTGTTGACCTACACAAGTAGCACACGTGAACCACAGACCACCGTTATGATGGCCGATAGCATTCGGATGCTAAAGTCAGACAGGGCTCTGAGGAAGGTGTAATGTTATAATAGAAAATTTGTAGCGTACCTTAGCTTACCAACCTCATGTCTTATTTATAGTGCAAGGAGTCCTGGTTTAACCAGGCCATCGTAGGCATAGATTAGGGAGAAGATCTTCGTGGAGATCTCTTTCTAATTAGGAGTCATGATGTAGGAGAGAAGTTTCATGTTAGCTCTGCGCTCCTAGATACGCGGGAGATAGTTCCCAATCTAAGATACTCTGGTGTTTGCTTCCTAGTTTGGAGCAAAGAACAGCTGTAGTTGCTCGTCCAAAACAGATTCTCGAGATACTTGCCTAAAGAGGGATTACGGGTATTGAGGACAGCTGTGAGACGTGTGGGCCTAGCGTGCTTTGAGAGTCCGAGTATGCCTGGCGGACTGAATTGAGTGAGCTTAGAACCGCTTGGGCCTGTTCAGTGTTGGGCTGATGTTGGGGTCTGTATTTCCTCGAGATTATCACAACAACTATACGGCTCAGGGGTGTGACTGTTTTTATGTATTATCACCTAGAATTGAGATTTTGTTCCCTCAAAATATTTAAAAAATAATTAAGTCTAGCTTTGCAACCAAAAATTTTAAATTGCAACAGTTTCATTAACAATGTGATAAACAAGGTACTAACGCTTTGTGCTTGCGATTTCTGGGTTCATGCAAGTTTCATTGGAATGCTGGAAAATCTGTCCATTATCGACGGTTCGGACATGTTGGTGTGGGATGGGAAATCGATTGGATTTTTAGTTAAAGAATTTTCGGATTTTTGTGCAACTCCCATGGTCAGACAACATTGCACCACCTTCTTTTAAACCTACAAAAATCTGGTTTGGCTAAAGGAGGTGCATCCTCGCATTAATTTCTTCATTTGGTCAGTTTTTTATAGGAGTAACGTGACTAAAGATGAGCTTTTGCAGATGGGAATCAACATGGAAGTGTTTGCGTTCTTTGTAATGAGAATGAAGAATCTATCAATCATTTGCTTTTGCATTGTAGATTCACAAAGACGATTTAGAGAAGCTTTCTTCCAGATTTCGGGGTGATTACGATGATCCAAGGCTCCATCCAAGATTTGTTAGTTTCATGGTTGCGTATCAACATATATAAGCAAGGGAATTGGCTTTAGGTTAGAGTTCCTCATGTGCTTTTGTGATGTGTGTAGAAGTAAAAAAATAGAAGAATTTTTTAAGGGCTTGATCAATTGGAATTCGATCATGTTGGGAATTAGGGAGTTGTTGTGGTGAATAGGCTCGGGTTGGAAAGCATTCACAGACTTATATTTTGACACTCATGATTTCGTGAAATTCTTTGTTATGTGATTGATGTTCTCTTGTTATAGTTGTAGCGAGTCTCTCTTTTCCATCATTTCAATAAAAAAATTTCTTGTTTGGCCTTGCAAAAAAGAAGAAAAATAATCATAAACACATGAAAAATGAAAAGTCTACTCTACGGGTGGTAGTAAATTATCTAGTCGCTATCAAAATTCAAAACTAAGGGCTGACAATAAACCGGATCTATATCCTTGATTTTAGTAAACTTTTTGAAAAGGCTAGACCTAAAACTTGATCTACGGAAAGTCCCAATCCATTGAGACCTGATGTTTAAGCTAAGGTAGTATAAACAAGATTAATATAAGATGTTGGTACGATTTGAAATGTTGATGGTGACTCTGATTCACCTAAATTCTCCAATGTTTCACATGCTAGTATAGT
Organism: Berberis vulgaris; assembly: GCA_963556465.1. Taxonomy (NCBI): domain Eukaryota; kingdom Viridiplantae; phylum Streptophyta; class Magnoliopsida; order Ranunculales; family Berberidaceae; genus Berberis; species Berberis vulgaris. The sequence goes on from OY747135.1 coordinate 23,641,213, forward strand.
CATGGTAAGTAAAATGTCGTGGTTGTTAATGGAGGTTCGAGCAAGTCTTCCCTTACACATCTTTTTCCCTCTAATCAATCTCGGTTCTCCTTTAAGAGCATCCAAATCGAAAAGTTAGTTGCACTTCGACTGTGCATATTCAATCTGCCCGACAAGCTAATTAACCTAGAGCATTGAAATATAGTCGTCAAATATTTATTTTCATTAAAGTTTGACAACCGAGCAGAAAATTTACTCTGTAAATAAAATGTTCAAACTAAAGCATGTGAGACACTGAGGCCTAATATGCCAACAGGATCAACAAAATCGTACTCCATTTTGCCTTAATTCGGGTTGATTCAATCCCACTGTTAATGGTATATGTGTTATTCTAACACCACCCAATTGTTCTGGGAACTACAAATTCTAGCATCACAATTGTTTGACAAGAATTCCCACTTGCAAAAATAAAAACTTTTTTACTATGGATAATCACAACCTCAAAAAGCCAGTCCACTTAATCATGTTTAGTGAGAGGAGATAACAATGTACTCTTAAACAATTCCTAATTATTTGCCAAGTATATAATTGATCTAAGCAACTTTAAGCCCCACTTGCCCCAAATAGTAACCCCTTGCACCCCCAACTAAAAATAATTTCAAACCAAGGAGCGAGTCTTCCCGAAACTTTGCAAAAAATCTCGTTGTTTGGGGTTTACTAAATAAAAGGGGCTAGAGGCAAAATTTCAGTTTTTTTTAGGAGTTATTTCGTGATTTTTTTGGCCTTTTTCGTTATTTGCAATAAATTCGTCCAAATCAATAAAGGCTGACCAAATTTGCAAATTTTCGGTCGAAAATTTTCAATGTAAAACCTACTACTCAGCACGCCTTCTTCGTGTGGTTCAACTCCTTTTAGATCATCGACTCATTGTTGCCCAGTCCTTCAAGGCTATCATTTCTATCTCTAGATTGAGAGAAATGGTTTTGGAAGCAAACTTTGAGAAACCCACCTTGATAGATAGATGAGTTTGATGTGCACGATATTGGGTTTCACAAATTCAGAGAAGATTGATTGTTTTCATGGGTTTTGTTGATTGACGATCGATAAAGAGAGAATAAGGACTTCGACTCCTCTCAGATCTTCAACTTATTGTTTCTTCTTTTGTTTTCTTCCTATTAGACTGATGTTTTTATTCTTCAACTCAGTCCTTGCTGCTACTTCTTCTACAACTCAAGGTCGGATTACTTTTTGTTTTATTTGATTTTCAGTATGGTTGTTTCAATTTAATTGCATGTATAGGTATTTGTTGTTTAGAGGTTGGAAAGTTTTTTTTTTGTTTAGTGACAACATTGTGTTTAGTTTATTATTATTATTATTATTATTATTATTATTATTATTATTATTATTATTATTATTATTATTATTATTATTATTATTATTATTATTATTATTATTATTATTATTATTATCATTATCATTATCATTATCATTATTATTATTATTATTATTATTATTATTATTATTATTATTATTATTATTATTATTATTTTATTTTAGAGATAGCATTGTGTTTAATTTCTTGTGAATTATTTGGTGTCCTTATTTTTTACATTTAAAGATTTGTTGCTAAATTTTTTATGACATAGACATCATTTGTTTTGTGCAAATATGAAATATTATATTTATGAAAGTTTATATGTAAACATTCATCATGTCACCAAAGTTTAGAGATATAGCTTATGACCATATAGAAGCACTTGATGGGAAAGGAGAATCTATTTGCAAGTATTGTCATAAGCAAATGAATGGTGGTGGCGCACCAAGATTAAAACATCACTTGGTTGGTGGAGGATGTTGAAAAAGTTCATATTGTTGACAAAAAGTATGTAAATTGATAAAAGTATTGGAAGGGAACATGACAAATAAGTTACAATACGTATATGCACTTGAGACGTTCAGAGAACCGATTATGGCAGCGCCTAAAAGTCATAATTTTGATTCATCTAGTTCTAAAGAGGTGGATGTTGTTCACTGTGCTCGACATCCACACCGAGCAGCAGAATGAGAAAGGGAACAACTCTGGAGGATCGGTAGTATTGAGTCAAGTCTACGTGGGTAATCATCCAAGACCATGGTTGGCAATTATTCCACTAGTTCATATAATTTGTTTAGTCGTCAAAGAGTACGAATGTGAAGCATAATGTTGATTCCAATGGGTATCATCCTGAATCTAGTAAGGAAAAAAAAAAAATTTGTTACGAGGTTCTAGGAAAATGCAAAAAAGTAATATGGATATAATTTAATGGACATAATTTACTCATTAGCAAGTTCTTTTACTTTAATGGACATAATTTACTCATTGACAAATTAGTTTTTTGCATTTGGATATCTATTATATATATCTTGTGAATTATGGTTGAATAATATTAGGTGTTCTTATTTTGTCATAAGAAAATGATCGGCGATGGCGTATTAAGGTTAAAACATCAATTGGTTGGCATATATAGTGATGCAAAAAAAGTCAAGATTGTCCACGAAATGTGTGTAGATTGATACAAGAATCGGAACGGAACATCACAAATAAGTTACAAAAAAAAAATGCATTTGAAGTTCAGATAATCGATTATGGTGGGGCCTGAAAGTCATAATTTTGATTCATCTAGTTCTAAAGAGGTGGATGTGTTCACAGTTTTCAACATCAACATCGAATAGCAAACTGAGAAAGGGAACTCCAAAAGATGGGTAGCACCGAGTCAAAGTTTACGTGGGTAATCTTCCAAGACCACGATTGGCAGTTCTTCTAGCGGTTCACATACGTTGTTTAGTCATTTAAATAACACGAATGTGAAGCATGGTGTTGATTCTTATTGGTGTCATCCTGAATCTAGTAAGAAAAAAAATATTACGAGGTTATGGGAAAATGTGAAAGTAATATGTTAAAGCCAAATAGAAAGTTCTTTTTCTTTAATGGAATTTCATTGCATGCGGCAGAAATATATATTATCATAATGTGGTAGAGGCAATTAAACAACTAATAGACATGCACAACCACCTTCTGTATGGGAATTGAGACACAAGTTACTTGATGAAGAGATAACGGAGTTAGAGGATTGGATTTGGCACCTGAAGCCTAAGTGATCAAAGTATGGAATCACAATTATGTGTGATGGTTGGATTGGTCCTACGAGGTTGTACATTATCAACCTCATAATATATTGTGACGGAGTGACCATAGTTAGAAAGTCGGTAGATGCTTCAAATAAGAAGAAATATCATAATCATCATTATGGGTTGATGAAGTGGTTGACTATGTGGGTAATGAGAATGTTATGCAGATTGTAACTAATAATGGAAGCATTTTTTTAAAGCAAAAATGAAATTGATGAATAAGTTAGGATACAAATTATATTGGACTCGATGTGTATGCCATAACATTGACTTGATGTTGAAGGAGATTGGTGACCTGAAACCAGTTGAGAATATTGTGGAAAAGGTAAAGAAAATTACTATTTACATTTACAACCACCATTGAATCCTAGCGATAATTAAGACTTTTTGTGGGAGTGGCATCATTAGACCAGGTCTTACTCGATTTTTCGCCCATTATATTGCATTAGAGAGCTTGTTTGAAAGAAATGGACTTAGAAAAAATGTTCGCACGAGATGAATGGAATGTGTTTGATCAAATTAATACTTCTAATGCAAGATTTATTGAGGGGTTAGTATGAAATATAAGCTTTTCGAACTTTGTATATGAAATTGTGGTGACCATTAGTATCATTCTTCGAGTCTTGATAATGGTGGCTGGTCACAATAAATCTATTATGAGTTATGTGTTCAATGCAATGGCGAGCTGAAAGAGCTAGTAAAAACTAGTAGTCGACTACATGGTTCATTCTTTCAAATCATTCAAAGAAATGTCAGCCCATTTATGAGGTTCGATCCCTGAGACTTTATGTCCATAATGACGTCATGCTCGCTTTTGGTATTCCAAATAAACAAATAATGATCGAACCTATATTTTTCCATTGGATACAATTTGCTCATGGTAAGACTTCCTACGGGTTCAATGTACTATTATCTTCAATTAATGGTTTGGCATTTAATGCAGATCGAAGCAATGCTACACCCCGTACGTAAAGAACAAGTTTGTTTATTTATAAGATATTAGAATTATTTATCTTAATTATTATATTATTTATCTTCATCCTTACGCCATATATTATTTATAGCATTGACCGTTTATTATGTTAACCTAAAATTTCAATACAACGATAATCTTGAAAATGATGAGATACTTGGAAAATGCAGTGAAAATTGTAGTGATGAGAATAATTTTACGTACTGCTGATCCAACATTAATTCTGCAAGAAGTAAAGGTAATGACTATCAATCCATATATTCAAGGATGTGTTATATTAAAATATGAATTTTATATGAATATGATCTTTTATGGTCTTACATACAGTTGAAGCGTTTTAGAGAAGCTATGAGATCATTTTCTACACCAGCAACTAGAGTATGGAGAAATAATACACAACCAGGTTTGTTTTCTCTCATTGAAGTTTATATATTTTAATATGTTACTTATTTCACAATCGTAAAATTGTATAAATTAATATTTGCAACTGAATGATGGCATTTGTATGGGAGATAGTCCCCAAACTTGAGAACTATTGTCATGAGAATCTAATGAAGTTTGTATTTATTTACTACAACGTGAGTTGCGTTTGAAATACATGGATGAAGATGGTTCTACAGTTTTGACATTGATTTGATTGAGATATTCAAGATATTGAGGATGATGAATAACCAATCTACTCATGGGGTAAAGGAGTTTCGTGAACCAATATTAAATACACCATGAGGTGAGCCAGATCCTTGCATTGTTCGAAGGATAAGGGAAGTTGAGGGAATGCAAATTAACAGTGAACCTGTATTGCCTACTTGAGATGACGAAGTGATACATTCTATATATGAGGATGATCAAGTCAGTGATGGTGGTGGGAATGATAATAATGAGTGGTGGTGGTGGTAGTAATGATAATGGGAGTGATGGTGATGTCGGTCATTATAATGGTGGCGGTGAAGCAATCACAAACACGGGTGATGCAATTGAACCGTTGGCATTCACACGTGAGGAATCTTAATATAGAAATAATTTTGAAATTCAAGATGTAGACCATAGTTCACGTTCTAAGAGGGCGAGAAACCATGCATATCTTTCGATGGTCAATGAGAATGAGATTTACCAAACATATTCACATGGTTTTGTTGACATTGGAGTTGATTCATTTTCATCCACTTTCGACGGTATAAGTCAAACTTGATCGGCTGAATATAGTTCATCTTCTGAGAATAGTCAAAGTCAATGGGGGAGGGTGGTCTCATTCCAACAACAAAGAGGTTTTGATTCATCGTCCTCTGAGGATACTCACAATCAATGGGGTGGGATGATGGCTTATCATGGGCAAAGTATGCAAGCTTTTGAGCCTAACTTTGCCATTTCAATATAGATGTTTGAGTTTAATTTCACGAGATTAGATAATCTCATCTTTATCATACTTTACTAGAAGGTTGTGGAGTTTCTTCAATTTTTATTATCATTTTTGTTGTAGAACATTGTGAAACATGGTGGATGTCCACCTTCTCAACACATGGGTATTGAGGTGGCATCACCACCTTATGCATGGGTGGTTGATATCCACCTCATGTTAATATATGCCTATAAAAAAGCTTTATGCTATTGTAAGAGATTTTCATTTTTGTACAGAATATATAAAAAGAAGAATTAGACAATGATTTGTTTATACTTAGATTAGTTCATGGTTATACTTCTCTTAAATTACAACAAGTTATCAGCACGAAGCTTCGACCAATTGAGCGCACAAGGCTCTGACCAATTGGACTTACAAAGCTCCGACCAATTGAGTGATACGTGATTATTATATTTCACTTCGATCTAAGAGCATTTGAACACGAAGCTCGGCTCGGGTAATTTTTATTCGCATTCATTTTCTAAACTTTTTATTCAAAATAGTTTAGAGGTAAATAATTCAAACAAGATCTTATATTTTTTTTGAATTTTAATATGATTGTTTCAATGATATATATTACATGTAGTGGATGTTCTCTCACAAGAAAACACAATTTCCATGGCGGCATTTCATGCTTGAAATTCAAACTTTGTTTAAATCTCACATCCCACATCACACACATCACAATATCACACATGTTGGAACACAGATTATAATAACAATAGAGTCTCCGCTTCGACTCATGTGGTGTTTCGTAGTACCATTGATGGTAGTGATGATAATTGAGCAAATTATAGACTAATTTTCGTCATGTATACACCACTCACATAAGGAGAAAAAATCAACCCACCAGAATAACCAAGAAGATAGAGGCTCAATACTAAGATAACAATCAATACCTCATCGGCTTCTTCTCCTTCTTTTCTTGACATTGACCGTCCCCAAAGTTGTGTTCTATGGCCGAAATCTAACTCCCGTAGGCAGAATCCCTGGGTTTCTCAAAGTCGAAAACTACGCCAAGCACGTCGACGCTGGCGCCCCCGTATCATTTTTCATCATGCTTGAGTACCTTGCAACTGAGGACCTTGGTTATGGTTTCAAATTGATTTATTTGTCATCAAACTATTAGAGTATTTTCAATAATAACACCCAAATTCATAGGCTTTTTTACAAGACTCAACATCAACATGTTTTCTTTGTTAGAGCTCCCGATCTCTTTGTGTTGTTTATATTCTTCGCTGATTTCTCTTATAACCCAAAACCTTGTTGAAAATTGGGTAAATAGACCTGATAGATAAATGAATGGTAAGCATACTAAAAATCAAAGTATGTGCCAGATACCAACCTGCCTTTGAAACAAAGAGTTTTCTTGATGGTTTTGCAAATGAAACAAATAAAAAATAAAGATATGGGTGGTAAGCTAGGTGGTGTTGAGTTAAGTGCATTTGGTGATTTGGGTAGGTGTGCTCGTGTATTATTATTGACTAGGGTGTTGAATGTTGTATTGTATGCTATCAATGTAGTTTTAGGCAAGGAATGTGATTTCGCGAAATTTCGCAGAATTTATCATTTTTTTGAAAGAACGAAAAGAAATCGTTCGAAAGAAAAAACCATAGTTTTTTTTTAGAGATTTTTTTTTGAAATATTCGAAATTTTCACAAAAGTAGAAAAGCTAAAGACAAAAAATACAGTATTTCGATCAAAATTTTCGACCGAAATCTCTGATATGAAATTAATCGACTTACTTTTGGTCTTTCTCTGGTCTTCCTTCACCTATCTTCACCTGCTTCACTTCGATCTAATCCACCATATAATCCAATAGCAAAATTAGTGGACTTGTAAATCTGCTTCAATAGATCTTTGCATCAACTTCAAACAGGTCCTCTCATCCTCCACAAACTCGATCTGTGCATCAAGCGATTCAAGCCCAACTTCGATTTGATCAACAATAGCACTCTCCTCCTTGCCAGTATTGTAACTCCCAAGGCCCCAATTGCGTGAAATCTCCTCCTCGCACGTCTCCTCCACGAAAACCCCCTTTGGTGGAAGTGGAACCATGGAAATCTCCTCTTCACTTCAGTATTGTTCTTCTCTGACGTAAGTAATACAAATTACAATGCGTGTTTTTCTTTTGGTAAAACGGTATAAGTTTATTGAAATTATTTGGGAAATCTAAGTATTTAGTGGCTTTTAGATAAATGTGATTGTGTTTAATAAATATACTTTTGAAAGTAACTAAGATATATACTATTTGTATGTAAATATTCAATGTCTAAAATATAGTAACATATATTTGATGGTGTTTAATAAAGATATTTTACTAATTCTATATAAGTATTCAATATTTAAAATATAGTAATATACACCTGGAGGATTTTAATAAAGACTGTTTATTTATTTTTTGAAATATAGTAATATACATGTGTTAATCTCATTATTAGTGTAGAGCCAAATTAGTAAAAAGTTGGTATTTAGGCTTCATTTAATATGTTTAATAAGTTTATTTAATTGCATATTATTTTTTTTCACATATTTCATATACCTTCGAAATTTATCATATATTTTAGTGTATCTTCGAAATTTTTACATTTTTTCTTCACACCGAAACATATCTTGAAATATTTCTTAATATCAGAAAATCGAAATTAACTCGAAAAACGAAATCACAATCCTTGGTTTTAGGTTTCCTATGTAGAATTACTTCCTACCCGTGGTAAATACAATTCATCAAATTACAGTAAGGTGTGAGCATAATCAGTATAGTCAAAATCATCCAAAGCCACCGCTTAAAGCCAAGTCAAGTCATGACATATCGCTTCGCCTTGGTCAAAGTGAGGCCACTACCCTGAAGCCACAGCTTTGAGCGCTTTTTTGTTGAAGCACAAGCCACTAAAGCCATGGCTTCATAAAACAAAAGTCGTTCTTATTTTATTTTATTGCGATTTTTGTCTTTTTTTCATTCTTCTCATACTTTTTTTTTTCTTTCGCCTCTCTTTAGAGCTCCATGGCTAAGTCAGAAAGCTTCAACATAGCAGCAGTTGGAGATTTGGCTCAAGGTATGAATCTTGTTACCTTCTTCTTCTTGCCTTCTTCTCTATCTCAATTCAAGAGAGTAGCAATTCGATTTCACTTCTTCACTTTCCTCTCATCTTCTTTCTTTTTTCCTCAATTGTTGAATCAAATTCTCTCTATATCTTCACTCACCCCTTTGTTCTACTCTTCACGGAGCTCTCAAAGGGTGATTTTCAAAGGAGAACACACTCACACGGCTTTTGCACTTGCACCTTTCGACAATTCTCTATTGGATGCCAATGAAATTTTCACTATCATGACCTCGAAAAAGGAACCCACATCATTGAGTACCACTACCACCAACTATTGTCGCAGCGTAGGAGGAACCCAATTTAGTCTTCTTCCATGGCGATCCCGAAGGTCATTTTCTAGCTTCAAGACTCATATTGCAGAGAAAACAAATGCCTCAGTAATTATCTTCTTTAAATATATTACTCTATTATTCATTTGGGGTATCAAGATTTTGTATAATTCAGGTTTTATTGCTTTCAATTTGAAATTTTGGGATATGGGGTTTGCTCATTTTTTATATTTTTGCTCATTTTGTTATTTGGGTATCTCAATTTTACCTATGTTCTTAATTTGAAGTTTTGATAAATGAGGCCCATCTCATATTGTTGAGGTTTTACTTTATTGCTTGGTATTTTAGTTTAATTTTATTGAATTTGATTTGAGGCTTTAGGTGTGTGACTTGATTGGTTTCTTGTCTTTTCTCGTCAGTCTTCACTATTTAGAGCTTCATGACAAAGAGAGCAACAGTTGGAGCCTTGGAGGTATACGAATTTCTTCTTGTCTTCTTCTTCTTCTATGTCCTTGTTGTGTTCCAAAGATTTTTCAGCAAACTACATTTGATATGAGATGGAAGCAAAAGAACTTAGCTAAACACGAACACTTACATTGACTTGAACTAACACCTCTAAATCTAGTAGAAAAGTAGAACACATATATTTAAAAACTTAGATACAAGCAAAATGCATATGTTTACATTTTTTATATAATATTAAAATCATTTTTAGGGTCGTTTTACTTGCGTAAAGCCATCGCTTCGCTTTTCGCTTAAAGCCAAGCAATGACAAATCGTTTCGCCTTTGCTTCACGCTTTGACTACCTTAGGCATAATTGCTTTCACCCAAATTGGTATCTATTATAACGACATTTCGTCAAACATGAATCTTTTGACAAGTATTGCTATTTCGAAGTACGTAAATAATTAAGCACAAACATTGTTTGCTTTAATAATTATTGCATTTGTCACAACGATCATTGTTTTTTGCCACGTCACACCACTAAAATGGGCTTACTGCAAATCTGGTGTGCAAAACAAAGTTAACTATATGTGTATTTTATACACCTAACCACAACTTTCGTAAAATAATTTATGTGGGTTTTGTTTCTTAAGTGTCATGTCACGTGCATTACACACTTCATAGAGAGGTATTCTATTGACCAAGTGGCGCACCTTTTATAGGTGAATGAATTATATAAAAGAAGAAAATTCCTGAATTAGTAGTACTAGAAGTCATGGCCAAGGTAATGACCCCAAAAGAGGTAATCAAATAATCACTTCATTTACTACAGAGGTGGTTATAACAATTACTCTAGCAGAGGTGATTACCGTAGCAGAGGTAGTCACAACATTTACTACATGGTTTAAAGCTTCTGGTACAATGATAAAACTTATGCGAATGATACTTATAGTCTTTCTAGAGATGACACATGTCATTGATGTAGTAAATATGGACAATGGTCACATGTTTGTCGTGCACCAATAAATGCAGTAGAGAAATATCGAAATTTCTATAAAACCAAATAGACAAATTTGATGGAATGGGAACATAATAATCATTGTTCATTTCATTCTTTGAATTTACTCTCGTTGCAGCAAAATCGAGAGCCTTACTTTATTCATGGTTTTGAGTTTGTTCCTTATATATTTATAACATCAGACAATGCAAATGATTTAATGAAAAATCATGGTCTCTGATATTTTTTGAAGTGTCAATTTTAGCCATAAAAAAATATAAATAGAGAACATAAATACTCCCGAGTATGAGGCAACTCCAGTAGAGGTAGTCATTAGCCAAAGTAATCACCCAGCAGTGGTGATTACCACAATGTTACTATAGGTCTAATACTTATTTTATAAACCACCTGAAGTAATCTAGAACACCTGCTACTTTTGAAACATAAATATTATAGATGATGTTACATTAAAATATTTGTTGCTACTTATGAAACATATGTAGTATATTAAGTTTTGATTTGTTCGATTTATTTACTACATACATTTTATTTGAAAGTATGGTTTATAAACTGCAAATAACGGACAATCATATTTGTTTAATTGTTAGTGCCACTACCCATAGTTTATTGACAAGTCAAAACATTTTGTCAACACTGACATTTAAGACATAATGGTATCTATCATAGCTGGACCAATGTAATTTATTGGAGGCCCCAACAAAGGCTATTCCAATCAATGAAGATATCATAAGAGTCTCATCTTCTATCAGTAAATGACATACATTTATTTATCCAACATGTGTTATATTTCTGCAGTTCCTGAAGAAATTTACTTAATTTCAAAATATATAAATCATATTTAATGTTGGAAGCCATTAACTTACATTAGAGATGTAAGCATTAAGCCTAAAGCTTACATTAGAGATAATTTTTCGTTAATTTATTAGCATTATACAATTCTCCGAGTTATTGTATCAATTACATTTTACGCCAGAAGCTTAAATAAGTCCCTTTAACACACTCCACTTACTAATGCGTATGTATTCCTCGTCTCCTAGTAAACTTTACATGGTCACATATGTGTTTACGTGTCACATGTTATTTCATCTTCATGCACCTAGTCTATCTAAGTTGACAATACAACTAAGAAGTTTTGGTTGTTTTTGCTCATCGATAGGGACTATTGTTGCACAGTCTCATCCTGCATGGACAAAATGGTTTGGCACACATTTAAGTTACATGTCTTCACTTTGTTGGAAGACCTTTATTTATGCAATCTAGACTATTCAATAGACTACCCCATAATGTTTGGGAAAATGCAGTATTGAATACTGCAGCACTGCTTAGCCTTAGCCCTTTACGCAGACTGACAGTTTTAGATGCTAACAATTTTACTGCTAGTTTGTAGATGTCAATTTTTTTATGAGACAATATTTTCACCATCAGGGAGAGATAGGCAAGTTCTTACAAAACAATATAGTGGTATGTAACAGTGTCAATAGTCATCAAATATTTCAACCCAAAAGAAAGATTATTGTCACTACACCAAATTGACATTTTTGTAACAACTCTCAAAACAATATTACTTTTGAGATGTTACAATCCACCAAACAATTTCAAGTCAAAACTAAATTTAGTCAAAAAAATGAAAAACAGTAACAAAAAAAAATGATACATTTTGTTTGTGAAAATGTGTAAAATTGTTAGGTGGATTGTCACACTTCAAAAGTGATACTGTTTTGGGGGTTGTTACAAAAATGCAAATTTGGTGTAGTGTGTGAAATTGTTATTTTTCCATGGGAAAGCTTTCTTTGGAACTATAACGACACATGAATGCCTGCACACGTCACGGAAATTTTAGCAACAGACATGTTTCTTTTTCTTTATATATGCACTCAATACAAAAATCATTTCAATTTTGATTCTGTTGTCAACGAATGATTTTTGGTAGAAAAATATGTAATACTTACCCCAAGACCAAGCCAGCCATACTGTCAATAACAACCAACTTAACCCGATGTTCGAGGACTGATAACTTTATTTTCTGCAAGCTGCATTACACAAAATAATTTATGTTAATGTAATATACCAGCTATAAAGAAGCAACAGTGAATCAGCGAGTACCAGAGGTGAATAATTACAACTTTGAAGGATCTACGACTCAAATATAAAATCGAAGAAATGGTAAATCTCACTTCAGTTGAAAGGTCTACTAGTTTTGTTGTTACCATGGGAGGTAGTGTGCTGATTAAAGAAGTCAGTCTCTGGACTTAAACAGACACGTAAAGCCAGGCTTTAGGATGTTCTGGTGACTGATGTCCTGTAATTCATGTGTCTTATTGGATTGGGTATCAACAAAACTTTTGGAATCCGATACGAACTTATCTATCAAAGACCACACAAAGTACACAAAAAATAAGACAAAAATCGAGGTACGGTATGTGTGTCATTTATTTTGCAATCACAAAGTATAGTCTGCCGCATGAGCAACTGAGCAAGATAGTCAACCAATGCTAGAATAAGCGGTACCTTGCCTCACATAAGAATCGTCTATATTCACCAGCATACAGCTATTTCCTTTATCAATGGCTTTATCAACTTTACTACTTTGGTTAGGGGAGGGAGGGGGAGGAACTAACAGCCAGCGCTAGTTTATATATAACCTCCGCTTTTTATCACTGTCAACAGAGTTCAATTATTCAAATCTCGTGAGTCCAAGATCCAGGAAGAAAATATTTGTCAATCATGCACTACCTTAAAGACAGAAAAACTCCAGGAACTTGAAAATAATATTTTTATCTCTGCACTTCTGTGATAGAAAAGAGTAAAAGCAGAGTCATGGAACAAATTAATTTCTAGCTCTAAGCATTTTAGATAAATTTAATCTATTTCATATTTTGAGAGGACAAACCAATATTTCTCTAGTCAAAACACTAGAATGTTGAAAAGTTGCTTAGAATCCAAGAGATATAAATAAACTCATGCCAAGATGGAACCGGATGGAAATGCAAACTGCAAAAATAAGAGCATACACAGAGACAGGGGCAGAGCCAGAATTGCAGATAAAGGGGGGCAAAAAAATAAATCACAGATAATTTAATTCTTAAAATAAATAAATAAATATGATTAAACCGCAGCTTAACTGACCCTATAGGACCAAACCAGGCCCGAAGGCTACAATATTGTTGCCACTTAATATCCTCGTCGCCTCTATCTCGCAGGGAGACTTGTTTTCGCTTCGGTCCGTTGTCTCCACCTTGCATGAAGACGGCTTATCCACGACGAAGCACATGTGCTTCTAATAATCAGGTGAAAACTCACAAAATCTTAACTGGTGAGTCTCGAACCTCCGACTTCTTTCAAGGAGAGTTGATGTCCGATCAACTGAGCTACAATTGGTGGACAACTATTAATATTAAGAATGTTACCGTCCAATTGCTTAGCTGAAGCAGGCTATCGTGAAGACTGAAGAGTGTCGATGAGGAGAAAACAAGCAAGAGAGAGAGTAAGACCACCTCCATAAATCGATCTATGTCTAATGGAAATCGTATTGTGCGATTGGAGAAATCAATCTCCGTTGAAATCGTCTTGTGTGATTGGAGGGGATTGGAGAAAATCGATCTTTATCAAAATCGTTTTGGGCAATTGAGAAGGCGGCGAGGTGAACTTGCGAAGGGTTTGCGATTTTGTGTATATTTGTATTTTATTATCTATGAGAGGGAGCAATCTAAAATTTTAAAGGGGTGCAAAATTGCAAATATTGTTAGTTTAGTGGGATTTCTTAAAAAGCTAAGGGGGGCAATTGCCCCCCTAAGCTATAAGGTAGATCCGCCCATGCACAGAGGTAATGTGTCAGTAATCATAGCAGGACAGAAATTACCTCAAAAGTGATTTTTTTACTTCATCTCTACATCGGAAAGAATGGTCAGAGGAAAAAACCTAGATGGTTCAAGTGGAGAGACAATTAAATTCACTCGAAAATTTTCACACCACATCAAGACCATGTAAATGTTGACTCGGAAGAAACATGTTCTTCAAGGCAAAGGCTTCAACCTCAACCACATTCCATCCTGACCCATTACTCCTTTACATTGAATGCATGAATAGCCAAAAAGACGAGAATAAAATCCTCTGAGCCCCTCATATCTTCCAAAAACAAACACTTCACCCATCTGCCACCTTCAAGACAACAACTTTCTTGAAACATATAATGTAAGGATTGATACCTCTTCAGAAATCAGTACCATAAACCCCTTTCAGGTATGTTTCTTCCTTTCTTCTTCCCTCTTCAAATCATGTTGCGTTTTTTTTTTTTTTTTTATGATCTGTTCACAGACTGATGCGTTTTTTTTATGATCTGTTCACAGACTGTTTTTTTTTTTTTTGATCTGTTCACAAATCATGTTCACAGACTGCTGCGTTTTTTTTTCTTCTTCTTCCCTTTTCTTCTTCCTCTTCTTCCCTCTTCTAATCATGTTACGTTTTTTGTTTTTTTAATATGATCTGTTCGTTTTTTTAATCATGTTGCGTTTTTCTTCATTTGATTCTTCTTATTTTTCTTCTGATTTTGTTTGTTGTTCTGTGATCTGCTGCATTTTTATTTATGTGATCAAATTGCATTTGTTCATTTGTCTCAGCCACCATAATGCATCATACTCCTACAACCTACTCAAGAAGAGGCTTTACATCAGCACCTGCATCTGCGTCTACACCATTGCGATTGTTGGATTTAGAGGAAGACATGGTTGATTTTGAAGATGATGAAAATTTTGAAGTGGATGCTGAAGGAATTGTAGAAAATGAAGATCAGGAATTGGGTATTGAAGAGGAAGAAGAGTGAAATAATGAGAAATGAGAAGTTGGTGTCTTGGTGAATTAGTTTACATTATGCTTTGATGTTTTTCTTGTTTGTTTCTTTTTTAGTGATTTTGTGGATGTTGGCATGTTAAGTACACTTATGTAGTGCATCTTTTTCTATGCTATGAAACTTTATTATGTTTTCATTTCAATTCTAAATAGTTGTATGAGTTTTTGTACATATTGGTTTATGCAAGTTATCAAAATGATGATGAATATTACTTATTTAAATATTTTCAATTTATTATAATAAAAAAATCTTTAAAACATGTTAAAGACCGCCTCAGCGAAGTGAGGCGTCCGCCTCGCCTCTTAGGCGTTTTCAGGCTCGTCCACCTCCCCACCGCCTCGACGCCTTAACTACACTGCTTTAAACACGTTGGAAGATGACCTCCCAGCCACTCATTTTGAATCTGCACTTCCATCAGAGCAAATGCCTATAAACAACAACCAAAATCAACAAACCCTAAATGTGCCAAATCCCATGAGCAATCACTAAAAGAAAATCTTTTTTTCTCTGAAAACTAAATAGGCTCACGGTTTGATCATGCGGGCATCTCATCGCACTAATCCGTGCAACCGCAGATGTTATTTCCGAAAACCCCACTCCAACAATTCCATCAACTCAAATTCCTGAATGAACATACAATCAATCACCAATACCATCCACAATATACATTTAAGTTACCCATTGTTATCTATAAAGATTTCTTGCAAATTCAAACAATACCCATTACTCAGAAAACCAAAACAACAACATCCAAGAAAACAAAGGCCCAGATGGTCTTTCAATTGCATGGTTTCTTGAAATGTATTAATTGGCTTAGAGTTTGCTTGGGTTTTTAAGTAAGAAATTTGTAAAACATAATATTGAATTCAAGAAAAATTACCTTGGCAGTTAAGATGTTGCGAGCAGCGAAGAGATTGGCCATGGATTTGAGGAGACCTATCTGTGAAATCAGTTTGTTCGCCATCTCTCATCTCTCTCCCTCTCTTCCCTCCCAAATTACAAAAATATAACTCCTAGTTTGTTCAACCTTTTTGTTATTGTCACCACCGTGTTTATTTTACCCCCGCCCATCAACATTATTATTATTTTTAAATTGTTTTTAATATGTAATGTATTCGCAACCTTATTTTGTTTTAGATTTAGAACCACCACTATTATGAATTTTGAGAACAAACACTCCCTAATTCGATGTGAATGTTTCTGTAGTCCAAATTTTTCGATTGCAATATCACAAATAAAGGACTTGCTATGTATACCCGACTATTCATTAAATTTCATTAAACATAGAGGAGCTAACAAAACCAATACAGAGTAAAATTTTCAAAATTGTTCCAACTACTATATCATGTTCAGAAAAAAAAATGCATTTGAAACTTTTAAAAAATCATATATCAAAAAGTTTACATGAGAAATCATTCATACAAAGTCCTCAAACAACAAGATGAGTAATTTCTTCTCTCAATAGAAATTTCCATGAGTTCCAAATAAGGTTATTCCAAGTAATTTTAATAAATCTAAATGATGAAGTTGAGGCATCAAGCCAAACAGTCAAGTACACATAGCAACTCTCAAAAAGAAAAATGTTAGTACTATGAGATGTTTCTTTCCCATATATGCAATGGTCACAAAGATATTATTTTTCTTCTTCAAAATGTTACTATAGCAATTTGGATCGGACTAACCCAAAGATTTTAGCCCATTATCTTACATTTGTTATGAATTGGGCTTCCCATAACCTGCCCAAATTTTGGGTATGGCTCGAGTTATACAAAGATCACATAGCTTAAAATTTGGAGAGGTATAATACAAACACGTGAACAATATCTGATGTGTCCAAATCTGATCTCCTGTGATTTCAACACCGGTAAAACAAAGGTTAGATTGCCAAATACCACATATTTTGTGGTCGAAAGCACTCCGATGCTTCAGTCAGTAACTCTATTATAGATTAAATTAATCTGGACAGAGATCAGTTAAAATTGCATACCTTTGTCGAATGCTCCCTTTACCTTATATAATGGTCGTAATTAATTGTCTACGTGACTTAAGCATCTGAGGCTCAACGATGGGAGACGTTCTTTGTAACAGTCTCCTCTTTTATGAAGATTCATCCTTGGGTGAGTAACTATCCTCACGACTTTTTTTTCATTTTAACGTTCCTCCTATTTAAGGATAGCTTTGTTGGGCCTGGATTTGGGCCTCTGATTATGATTTTTTATGACAGGGCCTTTTTTGGACTTTAATGATTAGATTCACCTTTTTGGGCTTTGTGAGTTGGTTTGGTCTTGGGATATTTAGTCTTTGTGATGGGTGATTTATGCCACGTGTATGGTCACGATGATAGTCTTATTTGATGTATCATCAGCTACTCCTCCTTAGTTAGTGGGTATGCTTACGTGGCCACTAACTCAACGACGGTTAGACTTTTGATTTCATCATTGCAGTGTATTTAATGTTGTTAGCAGCTTTTGATGAGGTTGATATTCTGATCTCTCATCTGTCCGCTTGTTTTCGCACCCATTTTGGGATTTTGTGCATCCATCATATCTCGTACGTTGTCCCATTAATTCGTGCATTTTGGGGCGTGATGGTTTTGTTTCTCTCTTTACGCTATCTTTGAGATTAGAGCTTATTTTTTTCTTTCTTCTTCTTCGCTCTCTTCATTGTTCAATTCCTTTTCCCATGTCTTCCAGCAGTATACTAGATGGTGAGGCGCTTAGTGTTTGTGAGGCATTTTTCTCGCCCAAGAAAGCTTCACAGGCAACATTGGAGAGTGTTTGTTTCGAGTATTATTTGCCATCCGACCTTGAGATATTTCTGCCTAGGCAAAGCGATAGTCCTTGTCGTCCAAGGTCTGGTTATATTGCATTTTATTTGTGTATGTTCCAGTCAGATTCAATTTCCAGTCCCAGAGATATTTTGGGATTATTTTGATTTTCTCGGCATTGCTCCCGCCTAAGTGGGTCCCAACGGTTAGAGGGTGATGGTTTATATTTGTGTGAGAGCCGTTGTTTCTGGCATTCCCTTGACTGCTAGGGTTTTGCATTCGGTGGTTGGACTTGTAGTGACCAAGAATATTTTGTTTTATCTTCTCCCCCGCCTGTTTTGGGAATCTTAATGATGATTATAGGGTCGCCACTTTAACTTGCAGGGTCGCCAGATTATGTTTCTGTCAAATCCGACCACTTTAACTTGCAGGGTTGCCAGATTATGCGATCGTTTCGAGTCCCCAACAAATGGAAGGATCTGCAATTGCCTGTTGAGGAACATGTGATCAGCGACCTTTTCTCAAAGCTTCTTGTGGTTGTTGTGGAATCGTTCCTTGCTGCGGAGGTCGTGGAGCATAGTGGTTTGTACACTATGAACGAGGTGAGCAGGCTTTGCTTTCTGAATCTCAAGTTGCTGAGATTGTTGCTCGTGCTAGAGTTGAAAAAAAACTGATCAAACCGATTAAACCTATCGAACCAATCAAAACTGAACTGATCGACTCGGTTTAAGTTCAGTTCGATTCAGTTTTGGTATTAAAAAATTCAAAACCGAAGTGGTCGGTTCGATTTTTCGATTTATGTGTTATTTTAATCGACAAAACTTAACAGACAAATATATAGAATAAATAATATATATTTTATCTAAAAATAATATAATACGTTTAAACTAAATGGTCGGTTCGGATTTAATTTGGTTTTAGACGGTTTGGTTCAGTTCAGTTACAATTTGCATAAATTAGATTCGGTTCGGTTTTGTTAATGGTCAGTTCGGTTTCGGTTTGAAAATTTTGAATAGCTCGTGGTGACCCTGTTGGTGTTAGTGATGCTAGCATTGATGGAAAAGTGAGCTCTGACAGGACTGTTATGGATCTCGATGCTTCTGTTAGCATTGGTGTTATTGGCCCGACCACTAGAAAGAGGAAGCTTCCAAGGCCTGCTAGTCCGTCGAAGCAATTGGCGATAAGCCCTAGCCATTTTCTAAGAGGAAACAACTTTCTGGTTCCACTCATGGTACTACTCGGAATGCTCCTCGTCCGAGTTTATCGGATAAGGAGGGTAGGAAAGAGGATTGCCTAACTCTCAAGGAGGTTGAAGAGATGAATCAAGTGTTGGAGAGGAGCAAAAATGAAGTGACTCATCTGTTGGATGAGAGTGACAAATTGATTCTTTCTACTCATGGTGTGCCCGATTTCGGTTAGTGGTTTGATGATGATCCTTGAGTTATTGACAATAAGATGTTTCAGCTTGTTGCGGAGCGATCTAAAGATCTGAACAGGAAAAAGACCCGCATCGACTTTGAATTCAATCCACTGTGCGAATAGGAGGTCACCGATCGTGGTCAGAGTTCTGAGGCTCTTCCCCCTTATCCTTTTCACATTCATGTTGATGATACAGTGGAGTTTTTTGTTTCTCCGCCTGCCCATTTGACCCCTGTTGTTGTTGTTGCCACTACTGCTTATCCCACTCCTGTCGCTACTGCTTCACAAAGAAAAGGTAAGAGTGGTTTTTCCATTATCATCGCTACTCCGGCCGTTCTTCTGGCTGCTGGGGGTGGAACTTCAGTGCTTCCTGATCCTCGAGTTCTTCAACGAGTTAGTTGGAAGGAGCCCAACCCAGAAGACATCTACATTAAGTCGGATGAAAAGTTTAGGTGGTTTACTAAGATTGATGTGCAAGATATTGCACGCAATTTAATCAACGAGTGGCATAAGCAGTTAGTGGATAGGGCTCCAATGCCTGCTCGGGAGACCAACAGTCATCTCGACCACGACCTTAAGCAGATAATGGAAGGGATGAATCACCTTACTTATGTTGGGTGATGGGTCGGTTTATCAGGCTACTTCGTGGTCAGGTAGCAGCTCTTGATAAGAAGATGGTAGCATAGTTACTGGTGTTCTTTCATGTTTTTCGTCAGTTGGATGTGTGAAAAACTCGTTGTGCAGAGGAAGAGAAGGCAGTTGGGACTGCTCCGACTTCTCTGAGAGAAATGGAGGTTGTGCGCGATAAATTCGCTGCTGAGCTTGAGTCCTCGAGGACTGAGTTGAACAGAGTCCTTAATCTGCTAGACGAGGTGGAAAAGGAGATGTCTCTTGAGAAGGCCAGTCATGATGAGGTCATGCGTTCTGTTATTGAGCAATCCATCAGTCGTAAGGTTGCTGAAGAATAGGTGGAGTAGTTAACAACTGCACTTGATGATGTTAAGTAAGATGCTTCCGCAATGTTGACCACCGTTGAAGGACAATTTATTTCGACCAAGAACGAGCTCGCTGCAACCAAGAACAAATTGAAGATTTGAAAGCAGCGGATTGGAGGAGAGTCATTGACGGACGAATCGACCTCCTTGACAACATGGAGGGGGTGGTTTTGATTTATCTAGATATCATGGTTTAGTTGACCAGGTCTTCAAGGACGGTGATGGTGAGCAATGTATTCCGAATCCGCCAAGTGATCCGGTTAATGAAGAACCATCGTCTCCTCCTACTTTCGATCTTGCTCCATCATTTATTCTTGTCGTCGAAGAGAAAGCTTCATCCCCTCCTGCTGCTGATGTTGTTGCCCATCCTTTTCTGAATGCTCCTGCTAGTGATGATTTGATCACTTCTAATGTTTCTTCTCCAACTGTTATATCTTCATCTCGAGATGTAACTGAATAGCGTTATGAATGAAAAGTTTTTCTTTGTTGACATTCTTGTGCTTTGTCTTTCTTGTTTTTATTGTTTGTTGTCTTGCATATTATTCCTTCATGGTCATAATTTGTCTTGGGTCAATCATGATATTTGATCGTACACAATAAATGTGCGTTGATCTTGTTACTCGTACTTTCTGCATGTCAATCGGGTCAGGAAGCTTTATGAGTAAGTCTTGACTTGTATGTCAATTCTTTTTCATATTTACTTCGTGGTCCGGCATGTTAGTTAACCAGAAGGTTTTACGAGAAAGTTTACTTATGCGTCCCAACTTTGGTAGATTTACTTTATGGATCGACATATTTCTCGACCAGAAGGTTTTACGAGTAAGTTGACTTATACGTCCCAACTTTGGTATATTTACTTTCGTGGTCCGATGTATTGGTCGACCAGAAGGTTCTACGAGTAAGTTGATTTATACGTCCCAACTTTGGTAGATTTACTTTGTGGTCTGATGTATTGGTCGACCAGAAGTTTTTACGAGTAAGTGGACTTATACTTCCCAACTTTGGTAGATTTACTTCGTAGTCCGACATATTGGTCGACCAGAAGGTTTTACGAATTGGTTTTGACTTATACGTCCAGACTTTTACCTCGTGGTCTGACATATTAGTTGGCCAGAAGATTTTACGAGTAAGTTGACTTGTACGTCCTAACTTTCACTTTGAGGTCCGACGTATTGGTCGGGCGGAAGGTTTTACGAATTGGTATTAACTTATACATCCAAACTTTTACCTCGTGGTCCGACATATTGGTTGGTCGAGTAAGTTGACTTGTTCGTCCTAACTTTTGTAGATTTGCTTCGTGGTTGATCAGACAAGAAGTTTTATGTTTTACTTCTGACTTATACGTCCTGGCCTTTTACTCGTAGCTTGATATGTTGATCGTGCTAGTTGTTTTGCATCTTCTGACTTTGATGCCTTGATTTAACTTAATTGTTTGAGTGTTAGATGGAGGGTTTGATCTTTGAGTTTTATTGATAATCCTGTTTCAGATGCTTAACATTCTATAATCGAAGTAGTTGTTCTTTCTTTGTTCAAGACTTCTTGGTTCGTAGTGTTGGTCATCTTAGCTTTTTCGCTTGCTTGTGAGTGTTTCGTATAGCATAGGGTCTATTCATGAATAGTTTGTACATTGTGTCTCTCTGTTTGACTGTTGCTTGGTTAACGTCATTCCTTATGATGGTAGGGGTTAATTCCTGCGCGACCTTATTGTTTGAGTACTCGTATCAGATTTTTGATTGGTTTTGGTTTCGCGTCGTTCTAAAATATGCTTTGGTGTTGTTTTGCCTAAACTGGTTGTGTCCATTTTTTAACTCGAATTGTGAAATAAAAGGGGACGTTCGTTGCAACATCCTTCTTTATCGTTGAACTTTGTCGTTGGGGGACTGATTATCTATACAACTTATCTTCATTTTCAAGATTCTCCTGTAATTTCGGTAGTTTGTGTCATGTGTACAGTCACCACGAGGTAGCTAATGAACTTTGAATGCTTCTTGATCAAATCCTTGAGTGTTCGCTCTTTAAGGTGCTTCGATTGGTGATTTCCTTGATAACAGGGTAAGTTGAGTAGAATCCCGCACCAAATTGTCCAAGCATGCTCACATTAGCGCCAGCCGCCAAGGCTTCTATAAACTTATGGGTTCCAGACCTTGCAATGGTGTCAAGTTTATTCACCGAATCAAATTTGTTTACGTCAGTTCCGTTGTTAATGTTGGAGGAGGTATTGTTGGCCTTGTCAAGGATAATGTGGGTCAAGCTTGCATTCGTCAGTGAGACCCTCGAATCCGATTAGTTGGATGATTTTCACCTGGCATGCAGACATCTCTGTGTCTCCCATTGTGAGTTGTTGTAGTAACTCTTCTAATCTCACTTGATGATGTTGCTTCTTCTGCTTCGATGTAGATCAGCTCGAGTGGGAGTGTGGCTAATCGCTTTTTTGATCGGTCAGACTGTTCATTTTCTCCAGTTGTGCAGTGTAAGGCGTATATTAGTTCTCTGGTTTGTTCTGTTGATCTTGCAGCGGTGTCTACCTTATCTTTTCCTTTAGACTACTTGTCTAATAGCCCGATGAATTCCTCGAGTCGCCTATTTGAATCCAGTGTTCAATTTCGTCCCTCAAATTGTTATAGTCGTAAGTGTCTTGCCTGTGATACTTGTGGAAAGAGCAATACTTGTTTTTATCACACCCCTCTGGGCCTCCTCTCATTTTGAGCAACCAATTGACGTCCTCCCATTTCGCCATGGACTTCAGTATGCTGGCTTGATTCGTTTTCAAGGTCATTTATGGTTTATACGTCTTCTTCACCACACTCATCACCCGTTCATGTCTGGCCTTGCAGATTGTAGCTTTCCGAGTTCCCGTTGATTGAATTCGGATCTCTCATTGGTCTGATTCTTTTTCGGCTGAGTGTTCCCCTCCCGGGGTTTATCATCTTTTTTTCTTTCTTCTCTCCTCTCTCGCATCTTCGATTGGCCTTCCATTTTGGATTCGTTCTTCCTTTTGGCTACTAACATCTCCTCGAGAGTGATGTATTTCTGAGCGATTTTCAACAAAATTGCTATTTGAGGGTCTAGATTCAGATAATTGTAAAATGGTCATCATTTTAGTCTAGATGTGAAGGTGGCAATAGCCTTGTCGTCGATGTTGCCATCAATCATGGTCAACTCATCAGTAAAATGAGTGACGTGCTCCCTTATAGTTTCTTCGGGTTTTTGTCTGATATGAAGCAAGTAATGTGGGCCCTTTCTCATCCACTGGCTGCCAATGAACCTTGTGATGAATGCAGTAGCTAGCGCTTGGAAGGAGTCTATCGACCTCGGTGGTAGGCTGTTGAACTAACTCATTGCCATAGAGGTGAGATTGTTCGAAAATGTTCGGCATAGAATGGACTTTGTGCTCTCTTTCAACGCCATCATGTGGTAAAAGTGTCGCAAATGATATGTTGGATCGGTGATGCCATCATAAGCTTCGAACTTTGGTGGAGTGAACTTTTTTGGTAGAGGAGTCACCATGAGTGCGTTAGAGAATGGCAATCTGATCAATTCGTACATGTTAGGATCTGTGACCTTGATCCTAATTGGAACCTGTGTAGGGATTCCATCGCTTTGGAGGCCATCTTCTTGTGGTTCGCTGCTTTCGAGATTCACTTGTTGAAGTTCTGCAGGAACTCCATTGTTTTTAGGGAGTGGTTGGCAGAGTTCTGTTGTGGTGGTGTATGGATGTAGTCGGCAGACTAGCGCACTCCTGAGTAAGTTTATCTATCACTTTGGCCAGGTGATCCATCTGGACCATGAGTTGATCCGAGCGAAAATCCGTGGCAGTGCCGCCAGATGTCTCGGGCTACCATTCCATATTGCAATATTGCATTACCTGGCACGGTTAACCCGGGTGTCGCTGGGTTTGGAGCGTGTGCTATTTATAATTTTGCTTCACCAGTTGAAGAGTTGTCGTGATTGTTGCTGAGTTGAGGGTTTGTAGAATGCTCCATTTGTTCCGAAAACTCTTTGTCGCTAATTAGAACTGATGAAGTTCCCAACTACAAAATCTTTTCTTGAAAGGAAACTGTTGTTCTCCATGGACGGTGCCAAACTGATGTGTCTAAATCTGGTCTCCTATGATTCCAACTTGCAAAACAAAGGTTAGATTGCAAAAAACCACCTATTTGGTAGCCGAAGGCACTCCGATGCATAAGTTAGTAACTCTGTTGGAGATGGAAATTAATTTGGACAAAACTCAATTAAAATTGCATATCTTTATCGAATTTTCCCTTTACCTTATATAGTGGTCATTATTAATTCTATGCATGACTTAAGCATGTGAGGCTCAACGAGGGGAGACATTCTTTGTAATAGTCTCCTCTTTTATGAAGATACATCCAAGGGGGGGGGGGGGGGGGGGGGTAACATTCTTTGTAATAGTAACTCCCTTCACGACTCTTTTTTTTTGTAGCGTTCCTCCTCTTTAAGAGAGAGCTTTGTTGGGTCTGGATTTGGGCCTCTGACTATGATTTGTTCTAATGGGGCATTTTTTGGGCTTTAATGATTGGCTCTGCTCTTTTTGGGCTATGTGAGTCGGTCCGGTCTTGGGATATTTAGTCCTCATGATGAACGATTTTTGCCACATGTATGGTCATGATGATAGTCTTATTTGATGTATCATAAATATCCATAATCTGCAACCATACACAAATACAATTTTATAGTAGACAAAGGCTAAAGGAACTCGACCTCAATAAACATCAATGTCAAAATGTATGCAAATTGAGGCATGCAATGAGCCATCTTACAGGTTTAAATGTTTCTCATATGTCTTCAAGCTCGTGGTTGTGGATAAACCCCGGTAAGCAAAAATGAAAGAATGTTAGCTAAGTGAGGTCTGTGTCATGAAAATTTTGAGCTAGAAAAAGAATGACACTCCAATTTGAGCAATTCCATGTCCATCACTCATGGAAGGATTGTATGTTTGAGTTTTATGAGTGTCCCACCAACTTGTGGTTCTAAGTTATCTTAATGAAAGTAATAGATCATACTAGGATAGACATGTTGTGGAACCTTGTGGATGTCCACCTCATGCTATTGAGATGGCACCACACGAACTCATGTAGAGACGAATGTCATACGGTGGCAATACTGCCCGAAAGTTGTCTCACAACTTCATGTCTCATTTGTATATGTATATATACATATTATAGAATGAATTTCATATCATTTAGTTTATTTTATCACGTTATCAGCACGAAGCTCTAAGTGATTGGGTATTATCGTTTTGTTGAATTGGTATTTCCCTTCAATCTTTTCGTATCGGATCATGAAGCTCTACTCGATAATTGTCTTATCCTTCATTTTTCTAGACTCTTTATTCAAAAGCGTTAAAAAGGTAAACTTTCTATCCAAGAATTTATGTTCCTTAAATTTTGATACAATATGGCTCATTAGGCTTGCAATATTGAACCACATGCAAATATGAGTTTGAGACTAACATGATCTAGCTATTATATGCTCGTAACATGTCTAAGTGTATAAACCCAGTCATTTCCTGCTAAATGTTTTATGCATTAGAGTATTGTCTACCAACTATTATGTCTTTGTAGATAGTATCGATGTGAGACCCTATACTACTAAGTTGAATGTCTTTCATGTTTGCATAGCTTTCTTTTGCATTTTCTATGTACCCATGTTAGTACAATACAATGAGTTTTGGCTAGATGACAGATTGTTTTAACTAACCATTATTTTGGGGTCCATGAAATGAAATTCAAATGCTTTTGATTGATATGTGTTACCTTGTTGGATCAAATTTTGTGACACATCCAGGTTCTACTTAGAGACGCACTTTTGGGCTTACATGGGTGGACCAAACTTAAGCTTGAGAGCCAACCCAATTTAAGGTATTGTTTTAAGCTCAGCTCATTTCAAACTTGGGTTGGGCTTAGCCTGAAATAAAACCGGCCTAATGAGTGGGTTGGGCTTAGGCCTTATTTGTATATTTGGATAGTGTGTTTTGGACTCATGGTTGAATCAATGGGCCTAGAATGTGGTTATTTATTGGACCTGGATTTAAATATGATTATATTAGTTGATAGCCTGGAATGGGCTTAGACTTGGACATGTGATCATTTGGTTACTCTTTAGACTTAAATTGAATTTGATATTTATTTCGTATTAATGTGTGGGTTTCGACGCAATTTTAGTGTGTGGAAGTAACACTTGAAGTTTTAAATGTTTTAGCTTAGGGGTAGTTGTCTAAAATCCCCTTGTGTTGTAGTCCTTAATGGACATATATGATTATGAGAGGATGTGTTCGAGTGAAAATGGGTTGAAATGAGACCCAAGGCTTCAAGCCATTAACAAAGCCATTAGAGTTGTTCCTGACTCTCCCAAGCCTGGGATTATTTTCAAGATATTGCCTTACTTCTTGATCAGAAGGTTTTCAAGGACACCGTCATTGATCGATACAGGAACATGAATATCTCTTTTGTTATAGTTAATGATCATGCCTTTTTTTTTAATGGCTGCCTGCCTTGTCGGCGTCCTTTGGCTTTGCTTATAAACTATCAACGCCATCCTTTCTTTTTTTCTACCTTGTTCTCCGGATGCTTTCCACGAATCGGAGCCTATACCGGAAACTCAAATGTGATAATTCAGGCGAAAGAAAGGTCGATCTTTCTTGTATACCTGCCCTTATCTGCCAGCCTTGAACTTGAAGTGGATCTCCTATCTATATTTTACTGAAGATTTTGATTTTAATTAGTTCCAATAAGGAAGCTAGAGTTGGTGTACATCTTCCTATGCCAATCAATGTGACACCAAGCTAATTTGCGTGCATACTTTAGACCAATCAGTATGAGGCAACTCCAGCAGAGGTGATTACCACAATATCGCTACATGTCTAATACTTATTTTATAAACTACCTGAAGTGGTCTAAAAACACCTACAAGTGGTCTAAAAAACACCTACTCCAGAAAATGAATATCCCTTTCAAATATTGGTTACGCCTAGGATACATAGCATAGAGGATGTTACATTGAAATAGTTGCTTAATTTATTTATTTACTGCATATATTTTTCTTTGAAAGTATTGTTTATAAACTCCAAATGCTAGACAATCATATTTTTTTTCATTGATAGTGCCAGTACCCATCATATATTGATAAGTCAAAACATTTTCTCAACACTGACCCTTAAGATACAAATGGTTTTTATCATAGATGGACGTATGTAATTTATTGAAGGGTTTGAAAGAGCCCACAATTTATTTTTGCAGTTTCTGAAGAAATTACTATTTTTGCAGTTTCTGAAGAATTTACTTCATTTCAATATGTATACATCACATCTAATGTTAGAAGCCTGAAACTTACATTAGAGATAATTTTTTGTTAATTTATTGGGATTATACAACTCACAGAGTTGTTGTATCACATGTTGTTTTACGTTATAAGCTTAAATAATTCATTTATTAACACATACTCCACTTACAAGTACATATTTACTCTTTAGTCATTGTTCACCTAGTATCCTTCTTATTAGATGGTCTCATATGTGTTTTTGTGTCACGCGTTATTTTGTTTAGCACACAAATTTCATCACCTTGCATCCAGTCTATCTAATTTGTCGATGTAACTGAGTTTATTTTCAGTTTTTTATTGCTTTTGCTCATCATAGGGATTGTTGTTAAACAATCACGTCCTGTAGGGGTTGGTACGAACGGGATGGACCTCATCCCGTTGTTTTATCTTCGGGACGAGATGAACCCCATTCTGACCTCGTCTCATCTCAACGGGTTCAGGACGGGACGGTATGAGGATGATTAGATTTTTGTGCAGTCTGAACTTGTTACTAGGTTATTATTACGTGCATATTTAAACGTATAATCCTATAATTACTATATTAGCAACCCTTCCCATTAGGTTTACTTATTTCAAACTTTGAAAAAGTAGGGGTAAGGCTCAACTATAGTCTATGATGTTATACAATGTCCAAGTCCAATAAGAGTGGGAGGCTCTTCGAAACACACTAAACCAGCCCATTCTCACTTTAAGACATTACATAATATTTTTATTCCAGAATATTTTAGGTCTTGTTTTTGTAGGTTTCTTTTATGTCATCAATTCAAGAATACTATAGTCTATTTTCTATTGTTATACATATTAAGGAGTTATCTATGAAAGTATTAATGTTTTAAATTATAAGACAATTATTTGTGATGTTAAGTTCACACAACTCAAAACTCCATGTACCACATTTAATGTGACACAAAAAATTTTAAGTTAATAAGTATTAAAATTAACAATAATAATTATTAAATAATAAAGTTCGGGATGGGAGTGATTGAAAAAATCTCCATCCTGGTCCCATCTCACTCTACATCAGAAAGGGACGAGACCGGAATGGGTTTGATCAATCCCAAAAAGACCCGAAAAAATCGAGATAGGACTAGGATGAGATCGGGATCGCGGATGGGATGCCCACCCTATCATCCTGGATGGACAAAATGGTTTGGTGCAAATTTAAGTTACACGCCCTCACTTTGTTCGAAGATCTTTACTTATGCAATCTAGACTACCCACAATGTTTGAAAAAATACAGTATTGCATACTGTGAAACTGCTTAGCTTTTTAGCCCATTACGCAGACTGTTAGTTTTAACAAGTGCCATTTTTATTACTAGCTTTGCAGAATCTCAGTTTTATGAGACTATATTCCCATTGTTAGGGAGAGATGGAAAAGTTATTATAGAACAACAAAGTGGTATGGAACGGTGTGAACTATTATCGAATATTTCAACTCTGTCTCATCTGAAAGTTATAAATTAATTACTTTATGCATTTAATGGTGTAGCCAAAGACAAAGTCACAACTGCCAACTATAAATATACTTGCTCGAATTTGTATCTACGAAGAATAAAGCTCGAATAAGGAAAACAGTAAATCTACGACATGCCAGAAGCGTGATAGACACCTGATCGAATTTGTGTCCCTGAAGGATAAATTTTGAATAAGGTAGTTAATGAATTTTTCATGCCATAAGCGTAACAGACCTATAGGTTCCAATGATTCAATCTCAGAAAAAGGGAGAATTAGTAAAATTCATGCTCTAATGCTCTCGAAATAAGCAATTCTTGAAACTCCTATAGAAGTTGTACATGCTCAAGAAGAGGTTGTACATAAAGCTCCAGCAGTAGCATTACATAATGTTCCTAAAGAGGTTATGGCTCCAACAATAACATTACCTAAAGCTCCTGAAGAGGTCATGAAGCTCCAGAAGATGTAGAAGTCATGAAACTCGAAAAGAACATCACATGACGCTTTAGAAGAGGTCATGATGAAGCTCCAGAACAGCATGAAATGACGCTTCTGAAGATGTTATGTTTAAAAATCCTAGAAGTGGCTCATATCCCTGCAATGACAATGAAAGCTCTTGAAGTGACTCATATCCCTGCAATGACAATGAAAGCTCTTGAAGTGACTCATATCCCTGCAATGACAATGAAAGCCCTTGAAGATGATCAGGTACCTAATAATAATGAGATCTTAATATATTCAGAAAAATGTGGTATCAAATCAAATGGTCATCAATGCATATTCACATATATGGTAGCTGTCAAATTATCAAAGGGTAATGATACTGACTACACCACGTATTTATAAATGTCAACAAATAAATTATTGGCCAAAATGGAAATATAGTGTTCAAGTGGAATTGGGTTCCCTTGATAAACATGGTGTATTTAGACCTATAGTACAAACACCTAAACATGTAAACTATGTTGGTTTCAAATAAGTGTTTTTAAGAAAACAAAATGAGATTGTCAAATATAATACAAAACTTGTGTCACAAAGGTTCCTATCGAAACCCGTCATTTGATTTTTTTAATGAAATATATTATCCTGTTATGGATATGACTACATCCAAAAATCTTGAAGTTTCTAAAAACTTCATATACGACTTATGAATCTCATAACAACTTATTTATATGGAATCGAAACAGATAGTTATAGAAAATTCCTAAAGGGTTTACCTTGTTAGATCGGATATTTACATAAAAATCCTTGAAGGATTTATTTTATCTGAAGCAAAGTCAATAAATATTTACTCGATAAAACTAATACCCGCCTTATATGCTTTGAAAAGATGTGGTATAATTGTCTAAGTAAATATTTGTGTAAGGTAGCTTATACAAAAATTTTCATGTGTTTTATTAAGAAATCATTAACTTTTATTGTCATCATAAAAATTTATGTAAATATAACTTTTATTGAACCTTGAAAATACTGTTAATTCTTTAACAACAAAATTTGCAATGAAGGACCTTCAGAGGAAAAATAAGTTTTGTCTCGGCTTGTAGACCGAGTAAAGTACTAGTTGAATATTAGTTCATCTATCAATGTATACTGAAAAAAAATTTGTAACACTTTTAATATGGACAAATATCATCCATTTAGTACGTCCATGGTCGTCTGATATTTAGATCTAAAAAAAGACTTGTATCAACAAAAAAAAGAAAATGAAATGATACTCGGTCCTAAAGTACCATATTTGAATTTGATTGATGCATTGTTATTTTTGGCACCATGTGCACAACCAAGAAAATGAAATGATACTCGGTCCTGAAGTACC
This sequence comes from Berberis vulgaris, assembly GCA_963556465.1. NCBI lineage: Eukaryota > Viridiplantae > Streptophyta > Magnoliopsida > Ranunculales > Berberidaceae > Berberis > Berberis vulgaris. The sequence continues at coordinate 23,672,203 of OY747135.1, forward strand.
ATATTTGAATTTGATTGATGCACTGTTATTTTTGGCAACATGTGCACAACCAGATTTTTTTTTTTTTGTACATTTACTAGCAAGGTATAGTTTTGCACAAACTTATAGATATTGAAATGGAGTTACACATATTTCTTTTGGACCATTTATATGAGTTTATTTCTGTGATTTATCTAACTATTCCCACCTAGTTGGCTATGCAGATTCGGGTTATCTGTTTGACCCTAATAAGAGTTAGTTACAAGTAGGTTCATTATTTATAAGTTGCAATGCAATTATTTCTTAGGGGACTATTAAACAAACATATTAATCGACTACAATATATGAAGAGAATGTTGCATGTATTATTCAAATGCAAGAAGACTTCATCAAAAGATATTGAACGAAACTGATTCCAGATACAGTCTAGTGAAAATCTGTCAAATCTATTCATCAAATTGGTTTACGAGATTGACATGCGCCGACTTAATCATCAAAGTAATTTCAATTCAACTATAATAAAGGGGAGTCATTACCAGGGGGAGTATCCAGAAGTATACCCCCAAGAGTGCATCCAAAAATATGCTACGAAAGCATCCAAAAGTGTGTTATATTTGATTTATGTGTGCTGTACTCTTTTTCCTTCAACAAAGTTTTTTTCGCCGGGTTTTCCCTGTCAAGGTTTTAACATGCTACATTATGCGCATTAAGCATCTTGAAGTATGCAGAATTGGTGATTGTACTCTTTTTCTTCATTATGGTTTTATCCCACTGGGTTTTCTTGTCAAAGTTTTAACGAGACAACATAATGCGCACCCACCATCTTCTTGAAAAATATTGTACTCTTTTCTTTTTATTCAGGTTTTATCCCATTGGATTTTACTGGTAAGGTTTTTGATGAAGCAACAATGGTGGTAATACAACCTTTATTGCATAAGGATATACTCATGTACTCCAGAAGAGATGATGAACATTCCAAAGAATGACCTGATTTTGCCAAAGACTTTGACAATTTACGCGATGTACTTTTTCCCTACGCTGAGGTTTTGTCCTTCTGGGTTTACTTAGCAAGGTTTTTGATGATACATCAAATTAGACCGACATCACAGCCGTACACATGGCCGAATTATTCATCATGAGGATCAAGTATCCCAAGACCAGTCTGATGCATAAAGCCCAAAAAGGGCAAATCCGGTCAAAGAGAGCCCAAAAAAAGCCTGTTAGAATAAATCATAGTCAGAGGCCCAAATTCGGGCCCGATAAAGTTCTCCCTCAAGGGGGAGGAACATTACATAGAAAAAGAGTCATGGATGGAGTTGTGCTTCCATGGATGCATTTTCATAAAAGAGGAGATTGTTACAGAAAACGCCTCACATCGTTGCGCCTCACATGCTTAAGTCACGCAGGAAATCAACTATGACTGTTATAAAAAGCAAATGGAACATTCAACAAAAGTATGCAATTTAACTGAGTTTTGTCCAGTTTTATCTCCATTTCCAACTAAGTTACTGACTTAAGCATCGGAGTGCCTTCAGCCACCAAAAAGGTATTCTTTATCAATCTAACATTTGTTTTGTAGGCTTTACTTAGTGGAAACTAGATTTTGAACGCATCAGTTTGGCGTCGTCCGTGAGGAACGACAAGTTTTCCTTTCAAGAAGAAAATCCATAGCGAAAAAATTCTCTCAGTTCTGATCGAAGACTAAAAGAGCCCTCGAAAAAAATGACACAATCTACAGACCCTCAACCTGACAACAATCAAGACAATCCTTCCAGCGGAGAAACTGCGCTACCAATAGTGCACGACACATATCCAACGACGAACGTCGGGATGACTATGCCTGACAACAGAAAGCCACAGCACGAGGTGGCTCAAACATCCTAGGCATCTAGAGGTGCCACCATAGACCCTCGTAAAGACTTACTCATGGTCCAGATGGAGCGTATGATCACAGCGGTGGAAAAGTTCACCCAGGAGCATGTTCAGTCCGTCGACCCCGTTCGAACACCGTTCCCAACAAAACCCGGCCAACGAAGTTCCTACAGAACCTCAATAGGTAAATTGAAAGCAGTAAACTGTTTTAAAAGGGGACCCCATAGAGCGACGAGACCCCTGCTGATATCCCATTCAGGATCGGAGTTACGGACCCAAATATATTATACAAACTAGCCTGACCACTGTTCTTCGACGCACTCATAGTGGTTCCCATGCCAAAGAAGTTCACCTACCAAAGTTTGAATAGTATGATGGTCCACTGGCTCGACAGACCATTTGCGACACTTTCACCACATGATGTCGTTGAAGAAGAGCACAAAATCCATCTTATGCAGAATGTTTCCAACCAGTCTCACCTCCACAGCAATGAACTAATTCAATAGCCTACCCCCAAGGTCGATAGACTCATTCCTAGCGCTCGCTACCGCCTTCATCACGAGGTCATCGACAGTAAATGAATGAGAAAGGGGTCGCATTACTTGTTCCACATCAAACAAAACCCGGAAAAGACAATAATAGAGTATGTTACTCGTTTCACTAACGAGTTAACATTGATCGATGGATGTAGAGACGACACGCCACCACTACTTCAATTGTCGGACTAAAAAGAGGACCCTTTTTTTATGCTCCGAATTTGGAACCCCCAAAGAACATGCAATTCTATTGAAGATTGCTCAGAAGCACATTACTCTCGAGGAGATGATAGCCACCAGAAAGAAGAACAAATCTGAAAGGGAAGGCCATTCAAAGATGCGAGAAATGAGGAAAGAAATAAAGAGAGACAATAGACCCCGAGAGGAAAACATCCAGTCAAAAAAGCACCAAACTAACGTGAGGCCCAAATCCTATCAGCAGGAACCCGAAAAGTCACATTCGACGAGGCCCAGACATGAGTGACTGACAAGCGTGATGAAAAAGACATACAAATCATATACGACCTTGAAGACCAACCGAGGAAACATACTAAAACACATGATGAGATAAGAAGATGTCAACTAGCCACTCAAGATGAGAGGAGGCCCCGAAATGCGAACCAAAAGCAAGTACTGCTCTTTTCACAAGGATCATAGGCATGACACTAAAGATTGCTACAACCTAAAAGTTGAAATCGAGCAATGGGTTTAAAGAAGACAACTCAACAAATTCGTCGGGTTACCGCATAAACAACCCAAAGGGAAGGAGAAGACGGAAACCGCCACGCTAAGGAACAAACAAGAGAGCTGATATATGCCTTACACTGTGTAGCTGAAGAAAGTGGCCAATCAAACCCACCAATAACATTTCCCACTCGAGCTGATCTATATAGAACTAGAAGTGCCAATGTTGTCAAATGAGACCAGATAAATCGATACGACAACATAAACAAGAAGCGCGGAGGAAAATGAGAATTCAAATGGGGGCCAAACAATAGTCAAATTCCAAAGAAACTTACAAGCTTGACCATTATCAACGACAAGGCCAACAACACCTCCTATACTACTGACAACAAAGATAACACAAACAAATTCTACGAATTGGCGAACAAAGCCTTGGCAGCTGGTACTGATGTGAGCATGATTGAACAACTTGGGACTATGTTCTATTCTGCCTGTCCAAACCAACCTGCCAATGTCACACACCCAGTAACTCTATTATGAAGCATTATGAGTTCATTAGCTACCTCACGACAACCATACATGAACAACAAACTATAGGAAACCATGGAGGAAGAAGTTACAACGAAAATGCAAAGACCACTCAAGATAGAGCAAACCGAGAAACAGTCAGAAAGATACAATGCAGACTCCACAACATAACTTATGAGAAAGAGATGACTACTACTACTATAGATTGTTAAACACCCAAAACGAGGTTATTAATAAAATTTTGAATTCAAAACTCCCCATTACTCCCAAAATTGTGGCATCAAAGAAAGACAATGAGAAACTGTCGACATACCAAAATGTCAGGATGTATAAGTCAGACACAAAACTTCTGGTCTGATCAACCAAGAAGTAAAAGTTGGGATGAATCAGTCAACTTATTCAAACAAACTTTGATTCGAGTAACACGTCAAACGAACGAAGTAAAAGTTGGGATGAACAGTCAACTTAGTCAAACTAACTTTGAGTCAACTAACATGTCGAACCAATGAAGTAAAAGTTATGACGGAAAAGTCAACTCGCTCAAACAACCTTTGAGTGGACTAACACAATAGACAAACGAAATAAAAGTTGAGACGAACCAGTCAACTTAAACAAACTTCGAGTCGACTAACATGTCGAACCAACGAAGTAAAAGTTAGGACAAAAAAGTCAACTCACTCAAATAAACTTTGAGTCAACTAACACGTCAAACAAACGAAGTAAAAGTCAGGATGAAAAGGTCAACTTACTCGAACAAACTTTGAGTCGACTAACATGTCAGGATAATGAAGTAAAAGTTGGGAAGAACCAGTCAACATACTCAAACAAACTTCGAGTCGACTAACATGTCGAACCAATGAAGTAAAAGTTAGGACAAAAAAGTCAACTCACTCAAATAAACTTCGAGACGACTAACACGTCAGATGAATGAAGTAAAAGTTAGGACAAAAAGTCAACTTACTCAAACAAACATCGAGTCGACTAACACGTCAGACAAACGAAGTAAAAGTTGGGACGAACCAGTCAATTTACTAAAACAAACTTCGAGTCAACTAACATGTTTTACCAACGAAGTAAAAGTTAGGACGAACGAGTCAATTTATTCAAATTAACTTCAAGTCAATAGGTACATCAAACAAATATAGTAAGAGTTAGGAAGAACGAGTCAATTTATTCAAATTAACTTCAAGTCAACCGATACGTCAAACAAATGAAGTAAAAGATGGACGAACAAGTCAACACACTTGGAAAAAACCTTGAGTCAATTAATGCGTCAGATCAATAGGGCAAGGACGAACAAATCAACTTATTCAGCCTTATCCAGACGCATAAGTCAAAATATAGCCGTAAAAGCCACTGGCGATCAGAATATAGGACCAAGAAGTGAAAGTTGGAAATACACAGTACGACTTTCTTCGACGAACATGACAAACCCATCTAAAAAAGCCATCAATGCACTCACAACACCATCAAAAATGCTTTAGATCACCCTGACATGCGAGCACTTGAGGATCAGAATGGGGAAAATGACACAATTGACAAGAACAAAGAAATAAAAACTTTGGATGGTCGACAAACAAGCGCAAAAATGAAAATATGGATAAGCCTAAATCGCCAGTACTTACTTAAAATGACTCGATGAGGAAAGCACACACATCATAACAAATTACCTAAAACAAATCACGACCTCAAAGAGAAAACATGCAAAGCGGAAAACAAATAGAAGGCAATACAATATTGTCAAAAAGAAAAATAAAATTTCATTCATAAAATCATTATGTTATCTGGAGGAGGAGATATAACATTTGAAGAAAAAATGGTAGAAGCACTAAAAGCATCTAATGGAGAGACCGCATCAACTGTGGCAAAAAAAGACAAGGTTCATCTCTCAACAGCAAAAACAGGCGATGGAACCTGGTTGGAAGGAGGAGGTAACAGTTCTTCCTCTACGAGGTCACTTGGAAGATCCGAGGTACCTTCTTCAGCATTTCCATCCTCGAAGACTTGATCAACCAAGTGAGGATACTCGGATAAATCAACACCAAGCCCTTCGATATAGTCAAAAAACTCAACTCGTCCATCAACAACCCTCTTCCAATCTTCCACTTCCGCAATCTTTAGTTTGTCTTTTATCGCAGCGAGCTCATTCTTAGCTGAAATCAGTTGCCCTTTAGCAGTGGTCAGCATGTCTGAAATATCCAATTTAATTCCATCAAGCGCAGCCATCAACTGCTCCACCCGCCCTTCAGAAATCCTACGGTTGACTAACTGCTCAACGACGGAGAGCAGAGCCTCATCATGGCCAGCTTTCTCGACAGACAACTCTTTTTCCAACTCGTCTAATCGTGCACAAGCCTGTCCAAATTGGCCCTCGAAGTGTCAAGCTCCACAACAGACTTATCTCGCGTAGCTTCTACTTCTTTTAAAGAGGCCAGAGCAGCCCCAACTGCCTTCTCCAGATCTGTGCACTGTGCCTTTTGCACGTCAAGTTGGCGAAGGACGTGAGAAAACACCTGCAACAGTGTTTCCAAATTCCTCTGAAGAACAACCACTTGGAGATGATTCATCACCCCAGCATAAGTAAGGTGATTCATCCCATCACCCCAGCATAAGTGAGGTGATTCATCCCATCCATTATCTCCTCAAGACCATGGTCAAGATGAGTACTGGGATTCAGTACAGGCATCAAAGGCCCTTCTACCGCCCACTTATCCATTCATTATCAAGCCTACGTGTACCATCTTGCATGTCAAGATTAACCATCGAGTGCAGGATTCTAATAGTTAAGGGAATGTCGGAGAGAATGGTTCTCGCATTAGTAGAAACCATAACCCTCGAACCGTTAGGACCCATCTGAGCAAGAGGAATACCAAAAAAGTCCAGATATTCCCAAAACATTTTTGAACCGAGAATCGAAGGCCAGACAAGAACATGCACGGATAGAGCGCAACATACCAGCCCTTGGATGACAAGGACTGTCATTCTGCCTAGGCAAAATGATGAGGTCAGATGGCAGGCCATAATCGGAACGAATATTGTCCAACGTCGCCTGAGAAGCCTTCTTGAGCGAGAAGTAAGCTTCGCAAGCAGTAAGCACCTCATCGTCTAGTATATCACCAGCAGACATCGCGAAGGAACAAATGAGCAAAAAAATGAAGAATAAAGGCGAATAAGCCATAATTTCAAAATAAAGCAGCACAAAAAGAAAAACATATCAATCACACCCCCTTTTATAGAGTCAAGCAACGTAGAGACTGCTCATTGGATGACGTGCGAGATATGATAACTGCAAAAAATCCCAAGATACACACAGAAATGAACAGACAAATAAGAGATCAAGATACCAACCCACCAAAAATCGCCAACGACATTAAATGTGGGACAATGACGAAGTCGAAAGCCCAACTGTCGTCAAGATTATTGGCCATGTCAACGAATCCACTAACCAAATGGGGGAGTAGCTGATGATACATCAAATTAGACCGACATCACAGTTGTACACGTGGCAGAAATTATTCATCACGAGGATCAAGTATCCCAAGGCCAGGCCGATGTATAAAGCCCAAAAAGGGAAAATCCGGTCAAAGAAAGCGCAAACATGGCCTGTTAGAATAAATCATAGTCAGAGACTCAAATTCAGGCCCGTTAAATTTCTCCCTCAAGGGGGAAGAACGATACATAAAAAAAAGTCGTGGAGGGAGTTATGCCTCGGCGAACGCATCTTCATAAAATAGGAGATTGTACATAGAATGCATCCCTTCGTTGCGTCTCACATGCTTAAGTCACGCGGGAAATCAATTACGACCATTATAAAAGGTAAATGGAACATTCGACAAATGTATGCAATTTTAACTGAGTTTTTGTCCAATTTTATCTCCATCTCTAACTGAGTTACTGACTTAAGCATCGGAATGTCTTCGGCCACCAAAAATGTGGTCTTTGACAATCTTATTTGTTTTGCAGGCTTTACTTATTGGAGACTAAATTTTGGACGCATCAATTTTAATGAGACATTATTTCGTGTATCCAACATAAAAGGTTACAATATGTGATACTCTCTCTTGATATATGATTATTCCAGTAGCATGTGGTGAACATTCAAGGCGAAGTGTTGTAAAACCTTATGGACCTCATGCAATGAGGTGGCACTACATGAACTCATGTAGAGACAAATGTCATAAGGTGACAATATTGCCTTAAAGTTGTTTCACCACTCCATGCCTTCTTTGTGTGTGTATATATATATATATATAGGAACAACACTAAGTGATACAATGAATGAAATATGATTCAGAATGAGAAATAATGGATAATGAGTTTCATATCCTTTAGTTTATTTTATCAAGACACCAATTCTTTCAAAATTTTGCTGACTAGTCCATGGTCCTCTAGGTAGACATCAACAACTAGATTTATAAGAGCATCCACATCCTTTCATTTTTTTTATCTTAACATCAAGAACATTTTCTCCAAGTACAAACCAATTGTTCGGGACATTTGAGAGTTGGACTTTCATTTCCTATTTTTAATCTTGGCTTCCAACGAGGGATAGAGTCTCATCTCGTTATTCTCTATTTAAAAAATGTGAAAAATCAACATATACACTCATTGTGGATGCTTTAACACTAATCTAACACTAAAACTTTTATCTTATGCATCAACAAATGTGACTTAAGCATATCCCAAAGATTATAATTAAAATTTAGCTTGCGCACCAAGACAAAAGTAGATTTGTTATGATTCCTAAGGGACTAGGGGAGATTGCCCCCTCAAATTTCAAACTTTTTAATATATAACCTCAAAAAAATCAATTATATGATGTATAATAACAATATGAAAATTGTTTATTCAATTGTTTCTACATGTTTTTGTTGGTGTGTTGGTTGAAAGTTTATCATTTTTACTAAATGATCCAAGTTCGATCCTCTAGGAGCATAAGATTTCTTTTATGGTTATTACTATTCTCTATGAATTTTATGTTTATTTACAATTAATATTCTCTGTAATTGTTACTCTTACTCGCCCCTATTTTTTTTCAGTTCAATTTTATTAGTAATTGCAAACATTAAGAAAAATTGTTCAGTTTAATAAAAACTTGTTTTCAGTCATCTTGAAGCGCATGATTTTTTTATGGTTATTGGCAATTACTATTTCCGGCACTGTGGTCTGCCCATAAAAAACAATTTCTATGCAATTTTAAATGTAATTACAGATTTTTTTGGTTTACAAGTGATAAAAAACCTCCAACCAAAAATATATCTCAAATTAAAATCAAAAATAATAACTAAAATCTAACTTTGTTAATGAAAATTGGTACGTAAATGGTACCCACGTCCTTAAATCCGTCAATTTTTTTTCGAAAGTGCCCTCGCCCAAATTTCAAAATCTCTTTCTCCTTACCCTAATATTTTCTTCTCTCTTCTGTTAACTCAAGAGGTACCCGGTTTGGAAGGTGGTTTATTTGGTCTAATTTGATCGGGTATGGTTTGAGCATTTATTAAGCACTATTTCGGATAGTTCATTGTAATAGGCCCATAACCAATCATTTAATTTTTTGGGCCTTATATTTGGGCCAAGCTTCTAAATAGACTTAGAATTTAATTTCTGAAAACCCCTTCTGCCAACATCGTAATATCATACGCGAAACTTTTTTTTTTTTTTTTTTGAAAGGCAAGCAAGGGGGTTTATATTGGCTCCCCAGACCACTGAAAAAATAGGGTAGAAGATTGGTTACATTCGCGAAACTTATACCATATTAATGAATACTAGCAAAATTGGTGCGTGTAATTTTTTTAACTAATGTCCCAATATTAGTATAATGTTTTGTTAGCCAACTTATAATTTTTAGCAAAATCTCCCAAATTTTAATCTAAAACAATAACTATATAATTCAATGAAAATATATACCATTAGCCACCTTATACAAAATTTGAGGCTAATAAAAACCATTTTTTCTATGAAATTGTGGTAAAGTCTTATTATATTCACAAATTTCGGATTTTTTTAGCTTCAAGTTAGATATTTATCTTAATTATTTTGTGATTTTAGTTATCTATTCTAGTTATTACGCCCATTTGTCTTTGCTAAGGTTATTGATATTGTGACTTTTTTATTATCTTAAAATAGGACTACACTGGATTCAATGTGATATATACAATGCAATTTTAATAGTTGTATTATATATATATTTTTTTATTATTATTAATTATTAGCTTAGGCAAGAAAAAAAATTAGGGCCTCTCCCCTGATAACTAATATTATCAGCTAATAATTATTTGCCATTAGGGTTAAAAAAAACCGACTAAACCGATCGATTCGGTTTTCGATTTTTATGTGATCTTAACTGACAAAATCGAACCGATCAAATATATATAATAATAGTATATACTTTATGTAAAAATAATATAATATGTTTAATTTAGTCGATCGGTTTGGTTTTATTTTGATTTTAGTCGGTTTGGTTTATACGGTTTACATAAATTAGAAACGGTTTCGGATTGAAAATTTTTGAACATGACAAAAGTCAGTTCGATTTTCAACCCTATTTACCATTTTGCCCCCTAATGAGACATCAAGCAGTCACTCAATCACAGTTGTACACATGGCATGGCTTCAGCGTAGTCCCAAGCGGACCCATGTGCAATACTACTGTTCAGCTCGTAAATCAGACCCGGGCCCAAGACACACCAATCCCGGCGGCACGGGTCTTAGGGCTTGGCACAGAAGATACCAAACTATCACTTTGGAATATCACTATGCCTCAGCCAGGCAGCCAAATAGCGGAGCACAGAGGCCAAAACAACTAGATTTGGACGAGGAAATCGAATCTAGATAGAGAGGACCCATCTTCACCTTCATACCTCAAACCTCCATCCAGCCCGAGGGGAAGGTTGAATGTTGGGCAGCCGGATAATATACCTGGACAACCCAGCTATCACAAAAGTTGTACAAATAGAAAATCAGTTGGCAGTGCTCTTAAAAGAAAATCAGAAGATCATCGCCTGGACAATGAAAGACATGGTAGGGATCGATCCAACATTAATCACACACAAACTAGCAGTCAATCCTGACTTGAAGCCAATCCGACAGAAAAGAAGGCCAATGGTGCCCGAATGCAACCAGACCATCAATGAAGAAGTGCAAAGACTTCTAAACGTCAGCATGATAAGTGAGTCTCACTACCCGGAATGACTGGAGAACACAACCCTGAAAGAAGAACAAAAGTGGAGGGTTTGCATGGACTACACCGACCTTAAAAAAGACTGCCCAAAAGATAACTTCCCACTATCCCAAATAGACCAGATCGTGGATGCAACATCCGGACAAAGCCTACTCAGCTTCATGGACACGTACTCTGGCTACAATCAGATCAGTATGCACCCGCCAGATCAGGAGAAAACCTCATTCAGAACGGACAAAGGCACATATTGTTATCGGGTAATGCTTTTCGGACTGAAAATGCAGGGGAAACATACCAGCGCTTGGTGAACCAAATTTTCAAAAGACAAATTGGAAAGACCGTGAAAATTTATATCGACGACATGCTGGTAAAGAGCCTTCACTATCCAGACCACTTAACAGACTTCCAATGAGCGTTCTCCCATTATAGAAAATACCAAATGAAGCTAAACCCGCAGAAACGCACTTTTTTGGTGCAATTAGGGAAATTCCTGGGCTACATAGTCAACAAAAAGGGGATAGAGACTGGTCCAAAGCAGATTCAGGCTTTTCTCGACACGAGACCATGCACAAACATCAAAAAAGTTCAGAGCCAGATTGGGAGGGTGACATCCCTAAACAAGTTCATCTCTAAATCTTTAGAAATGTTCTCCTTTAAAATCCTAAAGGAGAATAAAAAATTTCCAATGGGGAGAACAGTGTGAACATGCCTTCCAAGACTTGAAGGCGTATATGGGAAGCGTGAAGCTGCTCTCAAAACCTACTCCAAGTGAGATGTTCTACCTATACCTCTCAGTCTCAGAGTATGTTGTTAGCTCAATTCTAGTACGGGAAGATAAAGGGAAAACAAAAACATGTCTAGTACTTCAGCAAAACTTTTGATATGGCAGAGGCTAACTACTCTAATCTAGAAAAAATGGCCTTAGCGTTGGTCACTTCCTCAAGAAAGCTAAGACCCTACTTTCAAGGTCACTCAATAACGGTCATGACTGAGTATCCACTATGGTTGGTATTGCACAAGCCAAAGCTTCAAAAAGAATAATCAAATGGTCAGTGGAGCTGGGACAGTTTGACATCTATTATGCTTCGAGAACAACCATCAAAGCACAAGTACTGGTAAACTTCAACAATGAGTTCACCGTAACAGGAAAATCAGGATTGAAAAGCCAACAAGAAGAAGAGAACCCCGAGCCACCCCCACAGGAATCGTTATTGTGATGCAACGAGTCATCCAACGTGAAAGGCTGCGAGGCGGGAATCATCTTGTACACCCGGAAGGGGTCACCATCAGAAAGGCTATCAAATTCAACTTTCGCACTTCAACAACAAAATAGAGTATGAATCCCTCGTAGCCAGGCTAAATCAATTGAAGTAGAAAAACTCACGGTGTTTAGTGACTCCCAACTAGTGGTCAATCGGGTGAACGATGAATTTGGTGTCAAAGAACCCTAAATGATGGCTTACTACGGGAAAATAATCAAAGCCAAAAGGTGGTTCAAGAGAATACCACTCCACCACTACTCCAGGGTAAACAACAAGGAAGCCGACGACTTGGCCGAAAATGCCTCGTCCGCATAGAACAACTCCGACATACTCATAGAGTTCCAGAAGAAGTCGACCCTAGAAGAAAAAGACCTCCACGAAACTCTCTCCACTGATGTGGATACCAACTGGATGAGACTCCTATCAGACACATAAAAGACGAAGCCCTCCTAACGGATAAGCTAAAGGCTCGCAAATTGGAAAACATAGCGGTGCAGTACACTCTTTTCAATGACAGATGTGCATGAGATCAGGGACTAACCCTTTACTCAGATGCCTTACCCCCAAGGAGGCAAGCCAAGTCCTACTTGAAATCCATGAAGGAGTCTGCAGGAATCACCCCAGAGGAAGGACACTAGCTCATAAAGCCCTAACACTGGGGTACTATTGGCTAAAAATGTAGCAAAAAGTCAAAGATTTGGTCAGCAAGTGCGATAAGTGTCAGAGGTATGCCACGTTCACACATATGCTTGCGCATAACTTGATTCCAATAACCAGCCCTTGGCCTTTCGCTCAGTGGGGGATGGACATCGTGGGCCCATTTTCCATTTTTGAAAGAAGAAAGTTCCTTATTGTGGTAGTCGACTACTTCATCAAATGGATGGAAGTGGAGCCCCTCTCTAAGATAGGAGTAAACCAGATGAAGAACTTTCTATGGAAGTCTATCGTCTGCAGGTTTGGAATACCAAAAATCCTGGTCAACGACAATGCAATCCAAGTCGAGGGTGGAAAAGTCAAGCAACTTTGCATCCAACTAGGCATCACCCATCACTTTTCCGCGCCGGGTCACCCCCAGGCCAATGGATAAGTAGAAGTCACCAACCTAACTATCCTGGAAGCTATCAAGAGGAAACTCGATGCAACCAAAGGGTTCTGGGTCTCTGAACTTTCAGGCATCATCTGCATACCATACCACAAAGATAACTCCTACTGGAGAGACATCATTCGTGCTGGCCTATGGGTCTGAGGAAATGGTTCCAGTAGAACTAGCAATACCTACTTTCAAAATGGAGTTCAGGATGGAGGACAATGATGAAGCTCTGAGAGTCAGTTTAGACCTACTCGAAGAACAGAGAGGCAAAGTTTTCATCATAATTGCATCCTATTAACAAAAGATGGCCCAACACTACAATAAGAGGGTCAAACCTCAAGAATTCAAAATCAGTGATTGGGTACTGAGGATGACCCAACCAAACACAAGAAAACCAAAAGAGGGAAAACTAAGCCCAAACTGGAAGGTCCCTACAAGGTGACAACGATTAAAAGGCCGAGAATCTACTGGCTAAAGAACTTGGATTGAGAGCGTGTTGCGGGCTTAACCGACCTAAATAAATAGGCCAATTTGACCCACTTGTAATAACCGCAAGTGCATGGTGTCTAACTGGTAGACAACGGCAAGTACGGGTCGATCCCACGAGGAAAGTGGATGCAATTGAATTTTATAACTTATCTAAACTAATTTACAGAAAAATGGGGTTACAGTGTTTTTAAAACTAAACTAAAAATAAATTAAAAATAAAATAAAATAAAAGGAAAAGATGGATGAGATGGATTTTGTGGGGTTTGGACTCACCGATGAGTTAGCAAATATATTTAAATCTAAATTACTGAAATTATAAATGAGAAGCTTTAGGGATGAGGATCCCTTGCTTACACCGAAGATGTGATCATTAAAATCCAATTCCAATCATATCAAGTTTCTGTCAAACATGAACTATTTATCTCAAGCAAATAAACTCTTACCAAGTATTAAGTGTCTTTTTAGGGCACACTTATCAAAGTTCAAGCTCAATATTTGTTAGCACATGCTTTGAATATTGATAAAATGTGAATCTAACTACCAAACATATCAAGTTTTAATCGAACATGAAAGGTGAAAGCAATTTATCAAATTTCTAAAATAAAATTGTAATTATCAATTAAGCATTTAAGTCAGTAAAATAAATTATACAACCCTTTTGGTTTGTCTCCGCCTCGGTGCGATGGTACTTAGCAGATCAGCAGGTTGCAAATAGCCAACTGTTTTGAAAAGCAGTTGGTTCCCACCAGAAAAATCGCACGTCCTCTGCTCCTTCGTCTCCAGCGAGCCGCGCTCTTCGCGAGCTCTTTCTCCCTCCGAACGACTCCGGCTACTGATTCCTCTTCGCTCCTCGTGAGCTTCTTCTTCGATTTGAGCAGAGAGAGACGAAAAACTCAACCGAAGCAGGAGCGTTGTTGAGAGAGAGACCGGAGGATCTGGTGATGCTCAGGGCACCCGACGGAGATGGGAGGACGGAGGAGATCCTCAGGTTATGGTTTGTGGCGTTGTGACTACCCCGTGAGAGAGAGAGAGCGGCAGGATGGCGTTGATGCAGGAGGATTGTTGGACCTGCTGGGCTGTCCGGTGATGATGGTTGGGCTCCGGCAGGGTTGATGATGACAGAGTGGTTACTCCGGAGGTGTTCTGGACAGTGCCGGTGGAACGTTGATGAAGCAAGGGAGATACCTGGATGATGGAGAGAGATCCGACCAGCTACTGCGCGTGCTGTCTGGCGTGTGTGTTGGCGCATGAACTGTCCGGAGGTGGTGGTGGTTATGGTGTTGACAGGGAAGGTGGCGGAGGGACAGATGGTCTTGAGAGAGAGGGAGTGAGAGATGGATGGTGATGAGATGGGTGTGATAAAAATCACTTTGTGCAGGAATGAGGATTTGTTTTTGGCTATTGAGGCTTGATTCCCTTCTCCTCCTTCCCTTTCACATTCATTTTCTATTGTATTTATAGATAATGAACAAAATGAATAGAGATGAGATAAAGGGATGATTCATGGAGTGAATCAAGGTAAAATCAAATCTGAATATGGGATAAATGGGAGAATATTCTTTGGGTTTGAGTTTATGGGCTTGGTTTTGAGTTTAGGGGCTTGGTTTTGAGTTTAGGTTATGGGCTTAGGCTATTTTCACCTCCACTTCCTCTGAAGTCACCGTCTGAGATTTGTTCATTGCATTTTCTCTGATTTCTTCATTACAGCTCCACATTCTACAAAAACACAAAAATTTAATAATTAATCTAAAATAAGATTAAATTAAGGATTAACAAAAATATAATAAGAGGTAATAATGTTATAATTATGTGATTATCAAATACCCCCGAACCTATATTTTGCTAGTCCTCAAGCAAAACAAAGAAGAAAATCGAAAAGAAAATCCTAACTCACTTTCGCAGGCCTCGTCGATTGCACTTACCTTTGAAAACGTGCAACAAGGCTTTGAACCCCTAGATTACCTCTAGGGGACGAGTTATAGTCTCGTGAGGGTTTCCAGAAAATGTTACCCTCAAACATTACTGAATCAACAAAACTTGGTCAAATAGTGTTTATTTTAAAACTTCAAGATATGCAAGAAACCAACAGTGTCATTTTCGTGTATCAACAAATCTCCAAATAATTTAATATTCTCCAAAAGTTAGAAAAAATTCATAATCATCCTCAACTCAATGTGTGTGTGTGAAAAGCACTATCAACATAACTTTTCATTTCAAAGTAAAATAATGACTAAATCTTCTATAAAAAGTTTGTTTTGACTTCAAACCTCTCATGTCACTCACAATAAAACACTCAGAGATTTGGTATTTCACTCAGTTTATATGTGAGGAAATAGTAAATAATGGAAAATAATCATCTCACATATAGTATTATGAAGAATGAACTTTTCAAGAATGGAATGAACATGATCTCATGGACAGGAATATCAATTACTTTTGGGAATGTTGAATCAAACACCATAGGTCTTGGTTATTAAATCTCCACATCTACGAAACCAACCTTCACCAAAGATCACGGGCGGAGCCAGGATTATAGATAAAGGGGGGCAAACAGTACATAACTATTTACGAAAATACTAAGAAACTGAGTTTTTACAACCATATTTTGCAATCAAGGTGACATGGCATGATCGTGAAAAAAATGATGATTAATTCAACCATACAAACAATATACATGACATGATTAATTCAATTGTAGCTAGCTAAATAAGAGCTTCCCTTTTTTACTTGAAGAAAACAGAAGCAAGTAAGGTGATATAAGATGAGAGTTGGCAAAGAGCAGACCTCTGGCTTTCTTTCTGGCTTTGAGGTAGCAAGACGGTATGGTCCAAGTCCAAGTAGTAGTAGCAGTAGTAGTTTGACTGGACTCAATGGATTCAAGTGAATTTGTCGAACAACAATTTTATTTTTGGAATCCTCCTTCCTCTTCTCCTCCTGCTTTATCTATCCGTCTGTCTCTTCTTCTTTGAAACTCACTCCTGAGTTAGAGCCTCTGAGGGTAACACTTACACAACCAACCCTCTCTCTTTTGTCTTCTTATTCTTGTTTGTCTTCTCGAAAAGGAAATATATGTGTGTATAGAGAGAGTTTTCTCCTTTTGGGCTAGTTCAGGTGAAGCAGACAAACAACATCTTAGTTGAATTGACCTACAACCATCGTGTTTTTCTAACCGCCCCAAACCCAAATGATTACTTTTAATTTTGAAAGATCAGATAGAAAACAAAGCAGATCAGATCCCAACCCCCCAAATTAATCTAATGTGTTAACTAATTTTTTATCACTCTTACCATCATATGCTAGCTGAGTCTGAGGTAAGATAATCCTAATTCTTTCTTTTCTTTATTTTTTTTAACAAAACAAAAGAAAATCAATAATGATGACGATGTAAAACTTCTTCGGTCGGTCCCCAACCCAATTAAAAATTTTAATATGAATATGATCACAAGGGAAGCAAACCCACCATGTATGGCACCTCTCTTATGGTTTCTTTGTTGCTCTCTGCTTGTGTAGGGGGTGAATGGATTAAAATGAGTTGGAAGGAATTAAGAGAGAGAGAGAGAGATAAAAAAAGAAAAGAAAAGAAAAAAGAGGATGGGAATTAAAAAATAGAGAGATTGAGTGGGATTGTGATTGGGATTGGTGAGGGTGAAGTTTAAAAAAAAAAGAAAAAAAATCGTTGTTTTAATTTTTAGTGGAGTTAGAAGTCAAGATTTCGTAAAGAGGGGCAACATAAAATTTTAAAGGGGGGCAATGTAAAAAATACGAGTAACTTAGTAAAAAAATTTAGAAAGATAAGGGGGGCAATTGACCCCCTTACCTAACACGTAGATCCGCCCATGCCTAAGATCAACTAGGACTTTGTTGGGTTGTAACGGGGCTTGGATAATGGTTAATAAGGAATGTCAAAGAATTCTAACAAAATTTTCTAGGAATGTATACACTCATTCACGAACAATTAGGGTTGTCAAGAATAAACCAATGTTGCGCAACATCAATTTTTTCTTCATTCTCACATCTTTATCCTCATTGAGGAATCATATATATATATATATATATATATATATATATATATATTAAGAATAAGAAAAGAAAACACTACCAAAAATTCACCGACTCATGAATCCTACCCCCAAACCTAATCATAACATTGTCCTCAATGTTTAACAAAATAATTCTTACAAATGAATGAAATAAGTACATGAGAGGACGTTAGAACAGTATTACCGCGGTGATGATTTTACCAATTTCCACAAGTAATCCACCGGTGAGAGCTCAGAGACAAAAGAATTGTGGATTAGTTAATAGAAATAGATAAAATACACACTCAACATGCACTCTTACAACAAAAGGTGGGTTGCCTCCCAGTAGTGCTTGGTTTAACGTCATCAGCTCGACAAAACCCAAAAGATCCTCAATTCTGATACATAGGGTCCTCTAATAGAATCACATCAACCTCGACTTCTAATCGAGGTAACTCTAAGAATGGCTTAAGTCGTTGACCATTTACCTTAAATACATGGCCATCCTTAGGGTTAACAATCTCCACAGCTCCATGTGGGAACACTGCTTTCACAATATAAGGTCCAGACCACCGAGATCTCAACTTTCCAGAAAAAATTCGTAACCGAGAGTTGAACAACAAAACTTTTTGAGACGGTTCAAAGGACTTACGAAGAATGGATTTATCATGAAATATCTTCGTTCGTTCTTTGTAGATTTTGGCATTGTGGTACACATCATTTCGGATCTCTTCCAACTCATTAAGTTGAAGCTTACGATGCGATCCAGCCTTGACCATATCAAAATTGAACGTCTTGATGGCCCAATATGCACGATGTTCCAATTCCACAGGCAAATGACATGCTTTTCCAAAAACAAGCCTATATGGAGACATTCCAATCAGGGTCTTAAATGTTGTTCTATATGCCCAGAGAGCATCACTCAGACGTTGAGACTAGTCTTTACGATCTGATATGACTGTCTTCTCTAGAATGTTTTTAATCTCCCGATTGGAAATCTCAACTTGCCCACTTGTTTGTGGATGATAGGGGGTGCCAACTTTATGAGTGATGGAGTATTTTTTTACTAATACCTCGAATGGTCTATTGCAAAAATGAGAACCACCGTCACTTATAATGGTACGTGGAATACCAAAACGAGAAAAGATATTATCTTTCAAGAATCTTACCACAACCCTGTGGTCATTCGTTTTACATGGTATCGCTTCTACCCATTTGGACACATAATCCACAACAACAAGGATGAAAAGATTGTCAAACGAAGGCAGGAATGGTCCCATGAAATCAATACCCCAAACATCAAAAATTTCAACCACAAGAATATTAGTAAGGGGCATCATGTTGCGACGAGAAATGGAACCCATTCGTTGGCATCGATCACAAGTGGTGCAAAAGGCATGAGTATCTTGAAAAAGGGTAGGCCAATAAAAACCACTCTGCAAAACTTTTGCAGCTGTCTTTCTAGAGCTAAAATGACCACCACAAGTTTGCTCATGACAAAATGAGATGATGCTGTGAAATTCACTCTCAGGAACACATCTTCTGATAACCTGATCAGGACAATACTTGAACAAGTATGGATCATCCCAGAAGAAATGTCTAACCTCAGCAAGAAATTTGGATCTATCTTGTTTAGACCACTTAAAAGGAAGTTGACTTGTAACAAGATAGTTCACGATATTTGCATACCAAGGTAATTGGGAGAGAGCAAATAATTGCTCATCAGGAAATGACTCATTCAATGGTAAATATTCGCTAGATGACTCTACCAGAAGTCTAGATAAATGGTCAGCTACAACGTTTTTCGAACCTTTCTTGTCCCGAATTTCAATATCAAACTCTTGTAGCAATAGGACCCATCGAATTAAGCGAGGTTTAGCATCTTTTTTAGAAAAAATATATTTTAACGCCGCATGATCAGTAAAAATAATTACTTTGGATCCTATAAGGTAAGACAGAAATTTTCCTAGAGCAAAGACTACAGCTAATAACTCTTTCTCAGTGGTGGAGTAATTAAGTTGTGCGTCTTGTAGAGTTCTACTAGCGTAATAAATGACATGTGGTTTTTTTTCCAATCGTTGTCCTAGGACAGCTCCGAGTGCAAAGTCGGAAGCATCACACATAAGCTCAAAGGGAAAGTTCCAATTAGGAGATTGGATGATTGGAGCTAAAGTCAATAATTGTTTAAGCTTCTCAAAAGCTTTCAAAGAATCTTCATAAAAAAACAAAAACCGCGTCTTTAGCAAGTAAATTGCATAAAGGACGAGCGATTTTGCTAAAGTCTTTGATGAATCTCAGATAAAATCCAGCATGGCCTAGAAAAGATCTAATTTCCTTAACAGTCTTTGGAGGTGGAAGACTCGAAATTAAATCAATTTTGGCTTTGTCGACTTCAATTCCCTTGTGTGAAATTACATGTCCAAGAACAATGCCCTGTCGTACCATAAAGTGACATTTCTCCCAATTTAAGACAAGATTTTTCTCCACACATCTATTTAACACTAAAGTTAAATGATGTAGACATTCATCAAATGAATCACCAAATACTGAGAAATCGTCCATAAACACCTCGAGGAACCTCTCAACCATATCGGAAAAAACACTAAGCATGCACCGCTAAAAAGTAGCGAGTGCGTTACACAATCCAAAGGGCATTCTCCTATATGCGAAAGTACCAAAGGGACAAGTGAATGTGGTCTTCTCTTGATCCTCGGGTGCAATGGGGATTTGGTTATAACCGGAATACCCATCAAGAAAACAATAGTAATCATGTCTGGCTAACCTTTCAAGCATCTGATCAATGAAAGGAAGAGGAAAGTGATCCTTCCTTGTGACCAAGTTCAACTTACGGTAATCAATACATACTCGCCACCCCGTGGTCATGCGGGTTGGTACTAATTCATTCTTGTCATTCTTGATTACCGTTACCCCTGACTTATTTGGGACAACTTGAACAGGACTGACCCAAGGACCATCCGAAATTGGGTAGATTATACCCACATCCAACAATTTGAGCACTTCGGCTCGGACAACTTCCTTTAGATTAGGATTAAGTCTACGTTGCATTTCACACGATACTTTGGCATTATCTTCGATATGAATGCGATGCATGCAAACGATTGGACTTATAACTTTAATATCCGTGATAGTCCACCCAAGTGTTGTTTTATGTTCTTTTAAAACATCTAACAATTTTCCTTCCTGTTATTCAGTCAATGCAGATGAAATAATAACAGGTAAGGTATTGTCAACACCTAAAAATGCATACTTGAGGTTGTCAGGTAATACTTTTAGGTCGAGCTTGGGTGATTTTTCAACGGAAGGGACTTGTTTTGACTCACTGAGTGGAAGAGGTTCCACCCTAGACTTCCATTTATAACTGGTTTCCATTATAGGGGTAGAGTCAAGCAAATGATTGACTTCCCTGATGGAATCATTAATATCGAAGTCTAAATTAAAATGAGTCAAACAAGCCTCTAAAGGATCATTAAACTGAGGAAATGAATGTTCCGCCAAACTCTCAATCATGTTAACCTCAAAGGAATCCTCAGACTCAGGAGGTTGTTGACTTACATTGAATACGTTGAGTTCGACAGTCATGTTACCAAATGATAATTTCATGATTCCATTTCGGCAGTTAATGATAGCATTGGATGTGGCAAAAAATGGACGACCCAAAATAATTGGAATGTGACTAGAGAGATTGTGAACAAGTTGTGTGTCAAGGACTATGAAGTCCACAGGTAAATAAAATTTTTCAACCTTAATGATCACATCCTCTATCACACCGCGGGGGACTCGGACAGATCTGTCTGCCAATTGCAGTGTCACTTGAGTTGGTTTCAACTCACCAAGACCCAATTGCACATATATTGAATATGGAAATAGATTAACACTTGCCCCTAAATCTAACAGTGCCTTCTCAATCATATGATCACCAGTGCAACCAGGATCTCTGTACTTAGGTGGGGTTTTGTGTTGAAGGGTGGAGCTGACTTGTTAAGTTAGGAAGGCTCTTTTGTGTACATTCAGTTTTCACTTTTGTGTACACAAATCCTTCAAAAACTTGGCATAAGAGGGAACTTGCTTAATGGCCTCGAGTAATGGAATATTGATTTGAACTTGTTTAAAAATTTCCATTATATCGTTGGCATTTGTTCTTTTCTTCGCCGGAACTAACCGGGATGGAAATGGTGTTCTAGGCATATAGGATGCCTTGGTGGGATCAGAGTCAATATGATGATCCTCTTGAGAAGATGAGGCTTTATCAGCCTCCTTCTCAGATGGAGGTGTGACTTGCTTTGGCGTGGATTGGATTCAGGATCAATCAAATTAGGCATTCTAATTTGGTTGTCAACTTGTTTTCCACTCCTAAGGGTGATGATAGATTTGACATCTTCATTGCGTGGCTGAGATGCACTGCCTATTTCGAATTGGCCCTTAGGATTTTGAATGGGTTGACCAGGGAATCTTCCTGCTTCTCTTTCAGGAAAGGAGTTTGCTATTTGACTCACAATCATCTCAAGCTTTTGGATGGCTTGAGATTGTTGTTGAGAAGTAGCTCTTAGTTCGGTGATAGCCTGAGAGTTCTGTTCGAGCATGGTTCCTGTTCTATGCATAAATTGGTTCAATGTATCCTGTAAACTCTGAGTGTTAGAAGGAGCTACATCTTGATTGAATTGAGGCCTATTAGCAGGAATTGGAGCTCAAAGAGCTTGAGGGATAACAACTGGGCCTCCTTGATGTTGACCATGGGCCCATGAGAGATTAGGGTGTTTGGCTAAACCTGGATTGTAAAAATTTGAGTGTGGATTATAACCAGATTGCCTAAAGGTATTGAATGCATTGACTTGCTCAGCAAAATAAGCAGGGTACTCATTTTTCAAGTTACTGTCTGATGTGGAATGACTAGAACTTGAACATGCAGCACAGACCTCGGATGGAACATTGGTTTGGACTGATGGCTGAGACTTTTCCAGATATGCATCAATCTTCTGTGCCATTGTCATTACAACTGCTTCCAACCTTGAAGAAGGAGGAAGATGAGGAGTAGATGATGTATCCCTTACTTCATACAAACCACCCTTTCACCTATCCGAGTCTTTTCTTGAATAATCCCATTGTTGAGAATTTTCAGAAATAGCTTCAAAGAATTCCCAAATCTCATTAGCACTCATCTTCATAAGTGACCCGCCACTAGTGGCGTCAATCATTCGACGGTTTTGAGGGGTTAACGCGTCTTGAAAGTATTGAACCAAGCGCCACTTTTCAAAGCCGTGATGGGGACACCTAGCAATGAGTTCATTGAATCTTTCCCAACATTCATAAAAATGCTCACCCTCTTTCTGTTGAAAATTGGATATATCTCTTCGGATGGCATTTGTTTTATGAATAGGAAAGTATTTTGTCAAAAAATTTCCTGATAGGGCATCCCAAGTGTCGATGGTTCCAGTTTCTAAGGAGTTTAACCATGACTTCGCCCTATCTTTTAAAGAAAAGGGGAACAGCCTAAGACGAACTGAATCATCAGAAAAATTGGGATATTTCAGAGTAGCACAAACGTCAAGAAACTCTTTGACATGAAGATAGGGATCCTCTTTTTCTATACCATAAAAGGAAGCAGTGATGGAGCCAGGATTTTTTTTGAAGGGGGGCGAAGTGATGAGTATAGTTAATTAATGATAATATAACAATTAATTACTTTAACAAAAAAAATTTAATTCGAATAATACATAAATAACTATTCAAAACAACAATTGCTAAACAAAACTCAGTCTAACCTATAGGGAAGACAATGAGTCCAACAAGCTACTTTGTAGAAGCACAAAAGATAAATATATGGAAGAAAATTAAATTAGTATATAAAAGTAAGCAACAATTCTAGGGGGGCATATTTGGTGCCCACTTTTGGGACATTTTGGGGGTTTTTTTGATATTTTTATTCATTTTATGAATGGTGTTTGTGGCTGTGTTTTAAAGAGAATGGTAAAAAGTATAAAAAACCAAAATTGACACAAAAATGGCCACCAAACATGGTTCCCTAGACTTAAAGTTAAGTAGCCAAAAATAATTTCAAATGTAAAATTAGATGTGGACAAAAAAAAAATTGAATTATTTGCTATTTTCCACCTATCATAAATAGATATTAGATGTTACCCCATCATTAATCACTATTGCAATCTCGCCCAAGACTAGCAGTCAACGTGCATTGATTTTCAAAAGGCTCATGCCTTTCAAACAATAACCCACAGAAGAACCTTGAGATACAAATATGTATCTTGAGGAAAAATGAATGGATCAAAATTTTCATGTATCTCCAGAAAAATCCTATGAATAAAAGACAAAACTAGACCTCGAGAAAATACATTTTTTACAACATTCCTCTTCCTCAAAGCAAGAAAGAAAGGTTGGTGTTGTTGATGGTGATGGTGGGAAAAAGAACTAAATCAAGCAAAAAGGGAGGGAGGGGAAGATAGTAGGAGGCGTGGCATTTGCTGGTGTCGCAGTAATCAGAGAGAGGGAGCAGAAAAGGGGAAACAGGGGGAGCGAGGAGGGAAAACAGATAGAGGAAGAGGTGGGGCGGGACGGGACGGACTAGTCGGCATTGCAAATATGACCATAATAGAAAGAACAAAAAAAGGGGTCACTGGGGACGGCAGGACGGACTAGTCAGCATTGCAAGGGTAACCATAACATTAAAAAAAATACAAAAAAAAAAAAATCAGTGGGGGCATTGTACCCCCACTTGTCCCCTAGTGGCTCCGTCCCTTAAAGGAAGGCAAAAGGTGGATAATTGATGGTTTTAGCTCAAAGATACTTGCAGTGGTCTCGGGTAAGACAATGCAAGATGGGGTGTTATTGGAACGTGGAGAGAAATAATCCTTAAATGCTCTCTCCCCAGCCATTTCAGTGGTCTCACTCGACAAGGAGAAAGATTCTAGAAGGTCAATAGGGACTTCAGACAACTCTACAGGATCCTCTCGAATTAGTCTACCTTTCGAATCCCGTTCCCAAAGACGCATAAACATGTCTACACCAAGTGAGGTTTGAAATGTTTACTAACCTTAAAAAATCACGCACAGACTCAAACACAATCAGCAACCAATTGATGCACAAGAAAAAATGTCTCCTTAAGCAATCAATGTTTTTGAGATTAATTATCTTTTTATCTTTGGGGGAACAGATTATTTCTTATGTAATCTTTATATCAGAACAATGGGTGCTACAAGATGATCCTAAGAGTGTATACTTTACACCACAAAGTTCAAAATCATTAGGCTAGAGTTTTGTTTCAAAGAAATCGGATTATCGCACAAGATAAGGAGGTCACAATGGTCCAATTAAGTACTTCCTTGTGCGACCGCTCTGTAAGCCAATAGATGTGAGAATGATGTGATGTTAAATGTACACTTGAGGCTTGTGTTCCTAACCCAAAACTGTTAGTTACACCAATTCTTCTTGTGGATCGTAGCTTACTTATGACTCGGCGTACCTGGTAAATTATCCTTGTGGCAGTGGCCTCTCGGAGTTCATTGAATGATTAAACCCATCGTCACTTTTATCTTTGGTCAACACAAAATTTATTGGATTCACCTTGGTCTTGGTTGTCCTATGAACACCGTACCTAAAAGATGGCTCTATCTAACTTACTAACTGATTTTAACTATGTTTGGCTATTGGTTGCACACAACTGGAGTGATGAGGTGGGTATATCAAGTCCCACCAGTTTCTATTTAGAAGTTGGGTCTGCTTATTATGAATTACTAAAGTTTAACATCCATAATTACAGAAATTAAACAACCAATCACACAATTTCAAACAATTACACAAAGCACCAGGGTCGCTAATACATTGTGTGTGATAGAAGTACTTACAGTGTGCGTATTTCGTTCTGCACAAAAAATTAGCACAATTAAAAAAAATGTCCGACTTCTTTTTATCCGTTTCAATCAGCAAACAAGCATATGCAATCAAATTACTGGTCTTGGTCTTAGAAGTCGGATTTCTAAATCATAAAAAAAATTATTGGGTAACAATTAAAATTGTTTCCCTATAATTTCTTTTGACTTGGAAAATTTTGGGTTTTTTTTTTAGGTGATTAAAAATGGAAAACAATAGAGTTTAAAAAAATTATTACACCACACACTCGTAAAACGAGGTGAAAATAAAATTAAAACTATCCTCACAAAATTTAAAAAAAAAATTAATTAAAATTAAAATATGCTTGATGTTTGCAGGATCATCCAATTTCCTCGAGAAGCGTGTATTCTGCAAAATCAAACAAATAACACGAAATGAGGGTAAAAAGAACTTAACAAAATAAAAATAAAATTTAGTTTTTTTTCTGAATTTTTTTTTTAAATTAGTGAAAATAAATCTTAAATTCAATTACACCGCTACATTCCCCGACAACGGCGCCAAAAACTTGTTGCGGGCTTAACCGACCTAAATAAATAGGCCAATTTGACCCACTTGTAATAACCGCAAAGCACAGTGTCTAACTGGTAGACAACGGCAAGTACGGGTCGATCCCACGAGGAAAGTGGATGCAATTGAATTTTATAATTTATATAAACTAATTTACAGAAAAATGGGGTTATAGTGTTTTTAAAACTAAACTAAAAATAAATTAAAAATAAAATAAAATAAAAGGAAAAGATGGATGAGATGGATTTTGTGGGGTTTGGACTCATCGATGAGTTAGCAAATATATTTAAATCTAAATTACTGAAATTATAAACGAGAAGCTTTAGGGATGAGGATCCCTTGCTTACACCGAAGATGTGATCATTAAAATCGAATTCCAATCATATCAAGTTTCTGTCAAACGTGAACAATTTATCTCAAGCAAATAAACTTTTACCAAGCATTAAGTGTCTTTTTAGGGCACACTTAATCAAAGTTCAAGCTCAATATTTGTTAGCACATGCTTTGAATATTGATAAAATGTGAATCTAACTACCAAACATATCAAGTTTTAATCGAACATGAAAGGTGAAAGCAATTTATCAAATTTCTGAAATAAAATTGTAATTATCAATTAAGCATTTAAGTCAATTAAATAAATTATACAAATTTCTCCAGCGAGTCGCGCTCCTCGCGAGCTTTTTCTCCCACTGAACGGCTCCAGCTGCTGATTCCTCTTCGCTCCTCGCGAGCTTCTTCTTCGATTTGAGCAAAGAGAGGCGGGAAACTCCACCGAAGCAAGAGCACTGTTGAGAGAGAGACCGGAGGATCCGGTGATGCTCAAGGCACCCGACCGAGATGGGAGGATGGAAGAGATCCTCCGATTCTGGTTTGTGGCGTTGTGACTGCCCCGCGAAAGAGAGACCGACAGGATGGCGTTGATGCAGGAGGACTGTTGGACCTACTGGGTTGTCCGGTGATGATTGTTGGGTTCCAGCAGGGTTGGTGATGACAAAGTGGTTACTCTGGAGGTGTTCTGGACGGTGCCGGTGGAACGTTGATGAAGCGAGAGAGATACCTGGATGCTGGAGAAAGATCCGACCAGCTGCTGCGCGTGCTGTCTGGCGTGTGTGTTGGCGCATGAACTGTCCGGAGGTGGTGGTGGTTATGGCGTTGACAGGGAAGGTGGCGGAGGGACAAATGGTCTTGACAGAGAGGGAGTGAGAGATGGATGGTGATGAGATGGGTATGATGAAAATCACTTTGTAAAGGAATGAGGATTTGTTTTTGGCTATTGAGGCTTGATTCCCTTCTCCTCCTTCCCTTTCACATTCATTTTCTATTGTATTTATAGATAATGAACAAAATGAATAGAGATGAGATAAATGGATGATTCATGAAGTGAATCAAGGTAAAATCAAATCTGAATATGGGATAAATGGGAGAATATTCTTTGGGTTTTGAGTTTAGGTTATGGGCTTAGGCTATTTTCACCTCCACTTCCTCTAAAGTCACCGTCTGAGATTTGTTCATTGCATTTTTCTCTGATTTCTTCATTACAGCTCCACATTCTACAAAAACACAAATAATTAATAATTAATAATTAATCTAAAATAAGATAAAAATAAGGATTAACAAAAATATAATAATAGGTAATAATGTTATAATTATGTGATTATCAGAGCGTCTAAAAAGGTCGTGGAACGTAGAACACTTGAAGAAGTATTATCAATAAAGGTGTTCTCTTTAAAGTTTCACCTTTCATATAACTCCATACCCAGGAACAACTTAGTTCGACTTATGGACCATGATGACACTCATGCGGATTGAACCTAGTCCATGGACGATTTACTACTCCTGAAATAGCCTAGTTCGACCTCAAGACCATAATGGCATAAGTGAGGGGCGGACCTAGTTTATGGACAGTTCACCGCAAGCGAGCGAGTCCAGTATCCAGACAACTCACAGCTCCCTAAATAACCTGGCCTAAATACGAGGTGCACAATGGCGGACAAGCGGCCAAAACTAATCATTTTTAGGATGACGACGGCTTGCTGCATGAGTGAACTAGTCCGCCTTAGGAGCCAAGAAACTCCAGCACATACCAGACCCAGTCCACCGCAAGCAGGCAAGTCCAGTCTCTGAACAACTCACCACTCCCTAAGGAACCTTTGAATATGAGGGCCACAATGGCGCACAAGCGTTCAAGCCTAGTTCATTTCAGGATGACAATGGCTTGCCTCATAGGTGACCTAATCCGCCTCAGAAGCCAAGGAACTTCAGTGTGTACCAAACCCCCAGTCCACAGGAAGCGAGCGAGTCCAATTTCAGACAACTCACCACTCCCTAAAGAACATTCCCTCAGACGGGGACCACAATGGAGCACAAGTGGCGAAGCCTAGTCCTTTTCAGGACGATGGTGGCTTGTCACATAAGTGACCTAGTCCGCTTAAGGAACCAAGGAACTTCAGCACAAATGGGACCCAGTTTGTCGCAAGCGGGTAAGTCCAGTCTCCAGACAACTCACCACTCTCTAAGGAACCTGGTCTAAATACGGAGGCCACAATGGCGCACAATCAGCCAAGCCTAGGCCTTTCCATGATGACAATAACTTGTTGTATTAGTGACCTAGTCCGCCTGAACCAAGGAACTCCAATACAAGCTTAACCCAGTCCATGGACAGTTCACCACAAGCGGGCGAGTCTAGTCCCCGAAAAGCTCACCGCTCCAGAGATAGCCTAGTCTTCCTAAAGAACTAAGGCAACACACATGCTAACGAGTCTGTTCACAGACGACTCAAAGCATTAAATCATTCTAGTCCATACGGACCAAGGCAATGCCCTGACCACCAAGACTCAACTAAACAATGAGTCAGAGTATGGTTCAGAATCTAGTCCAAAAAAGACTATCTCACTCTCACTCCAGTTCTACACATAGCTAAGTAGCAGTACTTCAATAGGCCAGTGCCTACTCAGAAAGTGGGCAACCTGCAAGACACGACCAGCCTACATGAAGATCACTCTTCAGTGACTTCACTGTCATTGGCGAGTCACGCATTTGCTAAGGGAACTACATGGGTTAAATTATGACCACACGCGTTTCCTTCATAAACAGGTCAGCCCAGTCCCTGCTCAAACTTAAACTGTCTCATTTTTTTAACAGTTCAGAAAAATTTGTTCGCACAAGCCAATATGATTCATAATCATTCAGAACGCACAAGAAAAACAAATTTAGAAAAAATAGACTTTATTGATTATCAAAAGGTTCTTACAAAGCTTGATCGACTGGCCAGTACAGAAGTTTACACACTACAAGTATCTAAGCTTGGTGCAAAGCAAGGCGCGAGTAAGGATTCGCTGAAACACACGTCGAGGCTTTTCTTCACCAATCTGCTTTCAGAAAATGATTTGAAAGTGAAAGCAAAGGGACACAAAGTTGGCTACTGTTGTGATCCCTCAAAGAAGGGATGCCTGGGGGGTGATGCAGAGTTAGCTTCCCAGCGCCGAATACCCTACATACTAGAGCCTAGTTCCGCCAGTCTGCCTTCCGGCTGGGGCATCAAGAGTAAAGCCCAAGAAGGAACAATGGGAACAACCACCCAAAGTTGGTTGCCGATAATATCCCCAAACTGGATGACAGAAGACGTCATGGGAGCACCAAAAGATGGAAGACAAACTTGGCCCCTAAGGGGGAATTCATACTTCTTCGCAATGTAAAAATGAATTCGGATATCCCATGGAACCACTGGAAGCTTACTCAAACTAGGTGATTCGCCCAATAGTAGGTCTTGTTAAGACTCAACGCTGCAAATGTCAGAACATTTAGGCAAAAAATTAGGATACATTCTGGGAAAATAAAACTTCCATGGAAGATAAACAAATGAAACGCTTTCATAAAAATTGTCAAAGAATCGAGAATGAAGTTTTCATTTTGTACATGCCAGATTATGAATTAGTAAAGACTCTACCAAAGGAGATCCTCTTTCATTCTCTAGAAAGGTCAAAGCACATTCTCTGGAAAGGCACATTTGAGGAACATGCGTTATAATACTCATTGCAATGCCTAACCCTACGAGAACCAACCTATATATAGACATGACGGTTCACAGAAAAGAGAACATTCATTGAATTGATGGAACTGCACGTAGCTCCATTGGGGGAGTAGCTGATGAGACATCAAACAATCACTCAATCACAACCGTACATGTGGCATCGGCCAATCCTAGCACATAAAAGGCTTCAGTACAGACCCATGCACAAGACTACTGTTCTGCCCGTAAGTTAAACGCCCATGCTCAAGACATGTCGGCCTCAGTGGCACGGGTCTTAGGGCTTGGCCCAGGACAATAAAGCCTGAACAACAAATCTCAGAGATATCACAGGCACGAGATCCACTCGCACGAAATCAGCTTTAGCCCAGTCAAGCATTGGTTCTTAAACAAAGCCAAGTACTGAAGAACTCAATCATGCACAGGTAAGATCTTATGCGAGATCTCCTCCATCATGCCCTCAATCGCAGGGACAATTGGAGATGGATGGCTTGCTATAAGAGTCGGTGAAATGTGGAAGAAAAGCACACAAGTTTACACACTGCATTTTACATACAGTCTTCACTCTTTCTCGAACCGATATCTGACTTAAGCATCAGAGTGCCTTCGGCCACCACAACGGTCGTCCTGGGCTACTGATACTCATTTTTGCAAGTTGGATATCATAGGGATCAACGATGACAAATTTGAACCCATCACCCCCTTGACTAAAATTATGGGTTCACTTACCTCCAATTACATTGACAAACCATTTTATCAATTACTCAATCTTTTATTTTATTTTATTATTAGTCATTATCTTATTTTTACATCTTTAATTGATTTATAGTTAGTAACACTATCTTACCAATCACCGCTACGCAATAATTGTTCAATATAGGGGTGGGCACAGGAAGGGATGGACCTCATCCTATCTCATCTCGTTCATTCAGGATCGGGATGAAATAGACCTCATGCCGATCTCGTTCCATCCCAAATGGATTCGGAATGGGGCGAGTTAGCATGTACTAAATAGTTTTCTTACGAAGAATAACAAAAAATCAGTTTGTCAAAAAATAGCAGATGAAATGAACCCCTGATCCTTTTTGCATCCACCGCAAAGAGACATTCATTCTCACTTTCATCTCCAAATCCTCTCAACCATCTCTTGTTCACTCATCATCAACAACAACCCCATCTTCAAAACCTCATTTTTTTTTCAACAAAAAACCATATTCTCTCCTCAAATTCACCCCAAAAATCACATTGTTTTCAACATCTACAACAAAAAGGTTCTAAACCTCTTTCCCTTCCCACGACTTTCTTCTCTTCTGTTATCATCAATTTTGTTTTCACAAAAGGGTTCATCAAACCATATCACTCCGAATTTTGATTAAATACAATTTTGGGGGAAGAAAAAAAAGTTGTGTGCGAGACCCAAATGAGGAATGGATGAAAAGGGTTGGTTTGGTTTTAACTTTCAGTGCAAATCAGCAAATGAGTATAAAATTGTGAGTTGAATAATGAATGGGGTTGATTAGATGAATGGGATTTCCTTCAAAGTTGTGTATTAATTGGTAGAGATTTAGAGGCAGAGGTGTAGTATTCCTTTGAAAAGGGGCTTCAAGAACTTCCCTCCAAAGCGTAGGCGTCTCTTTCCACCTCGTCGGATGTCTCCCCACCCGCCGGACGTCCCTCCCCACCCCGCCTCTTTCTTCTTCTTCTTATCCTTTCTCTATTTTTTTTTGCCCTCGCAAAGGCTTCCACGAAGATGGGTTCCATCTCCGCAGAGGACTTTGCGAGGGCAAAAACATTTGGCCCTCACACACCTTTTTGCGAATGGAGGATACATCCTTGCGGTGACCTCTGCAAAGGTAGTATTGAAGGTAGCATTGAAGGCAGTGCTTGCAAAGGTAGCATTGAAGGCATTGTTGTTGTTTTTTATTTTCTACCATGGAACAGTTTAAGAAAGAAACAAATTCCATTACAGTCTATGTAACATGTATCTGATATACATGTATACACTCCAAAATCTTTGTGTGCATAATGTTGATGTGGAAAAACGAATATGACAGTTTGTAAGCACACACTGACATAGATAGAATAGTATCACACAATACTAATAACTTGAAAAGTGTTTTGCTCCAATAACTACCTTGCAGAATCAATTGATTGATTCTCCGACATATAAACAGTCAGTCCACAAATTTTACATCAACAATCAAAACTATTCTAGCTATGCATTCTCCAAGATGAGGCTTGACAATGCAGGACTGATGGTTGTTAAATGAATTTAAAGAAACATACAACCCCATTTCACTAACCAAATCAAATTTTCATATTGGCATTCAAGTCAACAAGTATGAATCTCTAATACTAACCAGGCAATGTTACACACCAATATCCCAACTTGTGAACTATTCAAACTAAAAAGTGGGAATGCAGGTCAAATGCTATAACTACAAAAAACAATTACCCTGCCAAAGCGATAGATAGATCGCTCCACGAATAAGCAGAGAAAGACCATCACAGTGGTGACCATTGCGACAGACCACATGGGAGTCTCAGCCAGAGACCTCCCTTCCACCACCATCTGAGTTGCTGCACTCTCCATTTCTCACACACCCCTTCACCACACTCACTCAGCCCCCACTTACCAAATGGAGATAGCTGACTTGCATAACATATGTAGAAACACAAAAAGAACTCCTTTAACTCGTCAAACAATGGGGTTTCATGTATTCTTCCCTGCAAACATATTCTATCCTCTGCATATGCACTGGGGTTTTGCTGTCTCCGCTTCACTAATGCAGCAGTAAAAGAGTAAAGACAAGACCTTTGTTGTAAATTTTTCCCCTTGAGACAATGGGGTTTCTTGGAGTCTTCCCAAAACCCATATTTTAATCTTTCTAGTTGCATTGGCGTTGCTGTAACGTGCTCGTGCTCCCTTCCTTCCTCCTCCTCCTCTTTTTCTTCTTCTTGAAAAAACACCCATTTCATCAAACAACTAAATTCAACAATAAAATATGTAGTAAAGAAGGAATCAGATCTCTCCAGTCTCACATGAAAAGTTGGACAAAGCCTTCCCTAATTCTAGAGTGCCCTGAACACACCAAAATCAACTCTTTTTTAACAAACAAACAAAAAACTCTTGTTTATTGTGAATCACCCACCCTGGTTGGATTCTGAGATTTGGACTCTTGTTTACTGGATTTTGGTTCCGAAGAATCAGAAAGATGGGTTTTTTTTGCCATGGATTTGGATCTAACATCGGATGTAGAAACATCTCTTTGGGTTGTTAGTGTTCAAATAAAGGACTTGCCCTAAAGCTTCAATTTCCCATCATTACTAGTTGTGTTTTTCTTTGCAGCAGATTCAACTTTGCCCAACATTTCTTTTATCTCAACAAAAACAAAGAAATTCAGACCAAAACTTCAATTTCTTGCAACAATTTCCCATCATCACTCTGCTGCTGCTGCAGCATCTTTTGCTTCCGCTTCGCTTTGTTGTCTGTGTCGAAAAGAGCGAGTGTGAGAGAGACAAAGAAGGGTTTCCAGAGTTTCAGATTGATTAGGAGGGAGAATTCGGAGATTGAATTCGATTACCCTGCAAGCCCTAGCAGCAAGGGGTACGCACAGTGTTGGTGGGAGAGAGGAATGAGAGAAATTGAAATCCGAGGGGAAGAGACTGGATTTGAAAAGGGTTTTGATATTTATACCTTTCATACATAAATCCTTCAAAGTCCATCAAGTCAACAAATCCATCAAAATTCACTTTTTTTGAATACCCCCTAATTTTGGTGGACTTTTGAAAATCATGAATTGAATACCCCATGATTTTAATGGATTATAAAACAATCATTTAAAATCTATATTTGAATACCCCTAGATTTCATTGTATTGTTTTAAATCCTTAATTGAATACCCCTATATTTTAATGGAGTTTAAAATCTTTCAGACTCTATTAAAATTCATGATTGAATACTAAATTGTTTGTGTTGTGTTGGTTGAATTAGGTGCGAATGGAAGGACTGGTAAGGAATTGAAGAAATTGCTGCCTAATCTTTGGTCCCGGCTCAGCAAAGATTGCAATGTGAGTTTTGTGTTGTTGTTTTTTAAGGTTATGTATTTGCTAGTGTATTTGGGTGGATTGTTTTGTTTTTTTATAGGTGGTGTGGGATAGAAAGGTGGGGTCGGTAGTGTGGGACAGTAGATTTGGTGGTGTCAAATAGTGCTTGCCAGATACAATTAAGAAAAATGTTCTCAAGTTGTCTTAATACAAGTTTAAAAATGGAAAATATTGCTAATTTATCAAATCTCCAACTACATAAATAATAGTGCATAACTAACCCAAACCATCATTTACTTTTATTTTCTACAAGAATAATTTTCCTATCTAAACAGAGAGTACCAAATCAAACAAGTAATTTTCAAACATCTATATTTAATTTCAACACATCCTAAACTTTCATTTAAAAAAGTAGTTTGATTAAAATTAATAATAATAAATATTAAATAAATAAATTCGAGATGAGACGAGATTGAAAATCTCGATCTCCATCCTATCCCACTCTTGATCAGGGTGAGATGAGATTGAGATGAGTTTGATCAATCCCAAAAGAATCCAAAAAAATTGAGACATGACGGGATGAGACCGGGACATGATTGAAATCGCGGGATGGGATGCCTATTGTAGTTTGATGTACCAAAATCAAAACGAGGAAGGGACAAACCTTGCTTTTGGAAAAGGGAAATAAACCAAACCTTTGCAATCAATAAATTCGTGGTTACTATAGATCAAGGATTGTGATTTCGTTTTTCGAGTTGACTTCGGACCCCCGATTTTAAGAAATATTTCATTATGTATAGAAAAAACGTAAAGATTTCGGTTGTGATTTCCAAATTATGCATTTAAAACTATTAAATATTACATAAAGACTACATATTATATAAGAATCACTCACATAACAACTATCGATACTAAAATTACATTATAGCATGTTAAAATATACGAAGATTAAAATATTTATTTCTTTTCTCCGAAAAATCGAAAAAGATTCCGGTAACTTCAAAGTAGAAAACATTTCGAGAAATTTCGAGAGAAATCACATTCCTTGCTATAGATAGCGTCTCACTCACTCGCCCACTCACCCGCAACACTTCATCCAACCAACATGAATATATGTTTCCCGCTCAAGCAAACCAACGTGGCACATCAAAGCCCCATATGTGGCTCTCCTGCTCAACTCCTCGCCTCACATTCCTCCACGATTAATCGGGCCGAGGAATTGAGCGGCTGAAATCCAACTCACCTTATTTATACGCCCCCTAAAGCCCGCGTAACTCTCTCTCTGGTGTGTGCCATTTTCTTGAAGAAAACGGGTTCAAAAACGTAACCTCACAAATTTAAAGACTCTCTGCCTCCTCTCAAATTGCACAAAAAAACTTTGTCTCTTCTATTTCTTGATTTCTCTCTCGCAAATGCGGGTTGAGACTCGCAGTTGTTTGGATGAGCCCGAGCTCTTTGAACCCTCAATCAATGGCTACTTCTGCTTCTACTGAAGGTGGTTCAGGAAAGAAAGTGAGGAAACCCTACACCATTACTAAGTCAAGAGAAAGCTGGACTGAGGAAGAGCACGATAAGTTCCTTGAAGCATTGCAATTGTGAGTTATTTATGTCTCTCTATGCCACTAGCATGTCCAATTATTGGCTTTAGTTTGCCAACATATTTGCTGTCTCGATTGATTCAATAATTCCTTATGCTTTATTTGACTTTGATTGGTTGATTCTATATTTATATCAAGAATCTCCTGTCTGTGTGTGGTTTTTCAGATTTTGATTCATTATTGGTTCTGTGGTGTAACTGTGCGAGTTTTGTAAATCTTGGATAAAGCTCGAATGATTCTCTCATTTGTTCATTGGTTTGATTAGTATTATGTACTAATTTTGGATTAGTTGATTTGAATTTGTTCATTAGTATCATAAATAGTGAGTGAATTGACTGATTTTGAGATGAACCGTCGGTATGTTGCAATGGTTATTGTAACGGAATTGTTGGAATAAAAATTGATTAGCTGATTTTGTGAGTTAACTGTCTAATCATGAAATCAGAAGCCTATAGTAAAATTTGCTAAATAATTTAAATATTCCAAGATTTCGATCAGTACAACTAAAATTTTTCGGTTGGATAGTGTTCTTGATTTTGTGATGGTTTTTGTATACGTTCTTCACTTACTTTCTGAAAAACAAATTCCTATAGAAATCATAATTAGTTATACTTTGTATATAGTCAATTCAAATAAAATAGGTAGAGAAAACTTTTACTAAGAAAGTCAACATTGAGTAATGTTGCACCAGTCAATGTAAAAGTGACGACATCATGGGTATTGCATCCCTTGGAAGGTTGGGTGTTCATCAGTGTAGATGGTTGTTCAGAGTCCTCGTGAACATCGGTGAGAGTTTTAAGTTATTTTGACGTATGAGGTTACTCTGTTTTATTTATTTGTTAAAATTTGAGTCGGATATTTCTATAAACAGAAAATATTCTCCAAAGATCTGCCACTTGATCTAATTGCCTAGGATAAATTGACACTTTAAAATTGATGATATTCAACGTGACCATTATATGTAGGGTGGCTAAATCTAACTCCGTCAGTACCCTATGCATCACATTTGTCCTTTTTCATAACAAAATATATTTTGGTGCAGTCATGCGCTTGGAATTAGTAACTTCAGAAACTCATTTCTCCCCCTTTTCCTTTTCCTTGGGAAATTCAGGTTTGATCGTGATTGGAAGAAAATTGAAGACCATGTTGGTTCAAAGATTGTGATCCAGGTGTCCATTCCGCCATCTCGAACACATTACTTTTTCTTGACTTAGTGAATTCTTCTTTCTGGCTTCGTAATGATGTGAAAGGAAATGTTGCTGGGCTCTCAAACACCGATGATAGCTAGAAGTAATTTTTTTTAGTTTGACTAGTCATTACTTTAGAAACAAAGTTTAGTTTGCCCCTGGCTTTCCTCCTATTTTGAAATTTTAATAGTATACATTATGTTATTTTGATTTCGAATATTTTTTTCTTTTTGGATCTCAACCTAAAATTCATTATTTACGTGTGACGTGTTAATGAATTGATTCCCTGCTTTTTCATGTCTCTCACATGAAGTATTTTCCAGGCTTTCCTAGTAAAATTGATACTAGCACGGGATGCTCATATTTGATTTTCTCCTTTTTAGATAAGAAGTCATGCACAAAAATACTTCTTGAAGGTTCAGAAGAATGGTATGAATATGATTGCACATGTGCCTCCTGCTCGTCCGAAGCGCAAAGCTACTCATCCTTATCCACATAAAGCAACAAAAAATGGTTTGTTATTTTTAAAGGAAATGCGTGTTTCTTTGAGAGGCTTAATGGGGATGGTTCACCTCCTAATACTCTCACTTTTAACTGTGTAATACAAGCTTCCATGACTTATCCTTCCATGTTGCACCTGGACATTTCCCATGGAATGACAAATCTATGCTTATGATTCCTGCATCAAATGGAAACACCCCCTCTTAGGATGAATATGCTTTTCTCCATTCAGTTGAAGGCATGCATATGATCTTATATGCTTTCTTTAACATAAATAATTTAGGCCTCCATTCTACTTTTAGTATTTAGATTCGTTGGCATTAGATTGTAAATGTATACACGTAGGATACAATTTTTTTTTTTGTTGTTGTTGTTAAAACTTCCATACTATTGGTTATTACATGTGCAGCTGCTGTCACAGAAGCTGATATTGGATCAGAGGGCGTACCAGGGATCATTAACAGCAGCTTTAGTGGTAATGGTAATGAAAATTCATTACCAAGTTCTGACTCAACACATCAAGGCTCCTTAATTCATGGTACTCAACTTGATGGCTGCAGAATCTCATTTTGTTTCTGAGCTCTTGTTAAATGGTGTAGATTTAGTCTAGCTTATGAAGTCACACGTGTAAACTGTAAAGTTAGCCATGAAAAGGTTCAGTTAGGAGACAACCCATATACGTTCGATTGCTTTTATATTTTGTTATTCATATTTTATTCAAGAAAACAATTGTTTTACTGTATAATGTATGTGCAGTTAATTTTCAGTATATCATTCACATGTTTAGTTAAAATGTCGTGATCTGCATTGAATTCTTAAATTTAAGGTTTCTTGGTTGTCTTTTTAATAATATGCTTTTGAGTAATAGATGAAAACTTTATTGAACAGAACTAAATGTTGAACGGAATGCTAAAATCTAATTAAAAAAGGGTCCACTGAAATTTCAATATCTCTACTTTTATCAAGAAATGAAAATGTTGGCTCCAATTAACCATCTCAAAATGTACTTTATCCCTCTTCCTTTGTATACACCTATAAAAGAGCACCCTCAATCCCAAGCTATTTGTATGCTGTTGCCAATATTTGCTCGAAAGTGTGGTCATTTTTTTCTTTTGGTTGCAAAGTTACAAACAATGGTTAGATTCCAAATCTGGAGTGCCAAAAACAGTTATGTGCACCTGCACCCCAATCCTTTTTTTATTTTTTGGAAAGTGAGCTGGGTTTTTATAGGATCCCATAACCTATCAACAAGGTGCGACCTATAGGTCAACACCATAAGAAAGTAACCATGCCGCCGGCGGGTCTCAAGCCTAGGACGTGGGGGATAAACCCACACAGCCCTAACCACTCGACCATAACATCATTGGTTGCACCCCCAATCCTCACCGTACAAGATGATGAAATCCCCTTTTTTACTTTTGGATCTAATCTGTCGCAATACCATATTTTTGAAAAGTTGTGGTTTAGTAGATGGCTAAGTTTTGAGATGCTCTAACATGACATGCGTTTATTTTTGTCAATCAGGTATGCCTGACTTTGCTGAAGTATATAACTTTATTGGAAGTTTTTTTTATCCAAATACAAACGGTCATCTGGAGAAGATGAAAGTGATGGATCCCATCAATTTCGAAACTGTGAGTTATTTGCAACTTGTTTTTTAATTTTATGATTCACTTAGACATCTCATGCTTTTAGGATGAGGAAGGTGGGGAGGTGATCTCCCGAATGAATTTCTAAATGTTGACATATCACAGTACATACGTCGCTGCAACTGCATCCATGGTTTATCACAAAAAATTGCATGACATTTGTAAACTGAAGAAAAAAAATAGCACCAACAGTAGATGTAAATGTTTTATGTCATGTGTTGAAAAATGTTATATGTTTCCATATCCGTCCCAGTCCTGCCAGGCAAAAACTATCCCCGCATCCGCCCTGTTTAACCGTTTTTTTATTTTTTTATTTTTACAAAATATGTCCCCACCCTGCAAAGGTAAGCCCAAGTGGAAGCCTAGCCCTCAATCGCCCAAGTGCACTTGAGTGAAGGAGAAGGAGATTTTTAGACTGTTTTAACTTTGTTATGTGTGTGTGTGTGTGTGTTTTTTTTTGAAAGGTAAGTAGTGTTTTTATAGGATTCCAGAACTCATAAAGATGTCGCAAGCTGGGTTTGAACCCATGACCTAGTGGTACCATCCGCCAAGTTCTAATCGTTGAGCTGTCATGCCATTGGGACTTTGTTATGTGTTATTTTTTCGATGTGGGACTATTACCTCAAACTTGACAATTCTCAAGTCCTACTTCTTTAGAAAGTGTAAAATCATTATCATAATCCTTATAAGATTCTTAGGTGCTCCCTTCGGTACCTTATCCTCTCAGTTTTGAGTCCCACATTGTCTAAAGTCTCTAAACCCCTTATCATAGTCCTTAGAAATAATGGGCGTTTTGAATTATATATTATACACATATATAATTGGGTATTCGCAGGGCGCATACGGCATATGGTCAAATCTCATTGGTCAGTGCAGAATCTGGAAAGTATTGGAAAATGCCCCAGTGACTGGGCCCATGGATCATGGGACTATGGGAGTGGACTTTAGAGTGTCAACACACAACTAAAGAAAGTAAGGTAGTGGAAATGAGGACGTTGAGATGAATTTTGATAAAACAGGAAATTAAATTCTTGAAGGGTTATCTTTGCGGGAAATTAAATTACTTATAAGAGATAACATAATGTTGTTTGAGATTGTTTGGACATTGCGAAGAGCATATTAGCAAGAAGAAGCACTAAATGGCGGGAGGAAGACTAAAACTGGCATGGATGGAGGCAGTTAAGACTTAGAAAAGATATTAAGGGATGCACATTGATCTAAATATGATTACTGTAACCAAGTGAGGCTAGGGTTTGAGAGAGAGGCGATTCTAGGGTTTGAGAGCGAGGCAAAGTTTCTACAGTGGGATCTACCATTTCTGCAGTAGATTTGCTTACTGTTCACGTTACTGGATTGCTTGTTTCCTCTACCACATCATGATCGACTAAGGATGAGTATACATACTGCGCAAAGTGCTGGTCTCTCCACCCCTCGCGGAGAGACCATCCAGGATGAGAGGGGACTGGAAGCAAACCCTGGTTCGACAGTCGATAACGATCCTATAGGGATCAATATGCTAACTGCAGCGAGAGGACAAGCACTGCTCCGTAGAATTTCTGGACTCCCTAGAGATTCTGGATCTGAATGCATAATGGTTCCTGAACAAGCTAGCATAGAGCCTAATGTAGTCCATGGAACTACCACTACCTTGCTTATTAATGCTTCGCAGGAAGCGCTGGCGGCCGCACTGCAACCAATCGAGCACCCTCCTAGGGTTACACCGCAGGCACAGGTTGGAAAGCCAACAAGTTGGGCGTCACTATTTGCTAATAACCCTAAAGTTACCACGACTAAGTTGCAATATATACCACTAACAATGGTAGATGGCAAGCAGGTTGTGCAGGTGAAGCTTGCTGATCATACAGGGCAGATTGCTGACTGTGAAAACTTATTGATTGGTAACTTCGTGGGAAGAAGGTTAGCCTATGGCTATGTCAAAGAGAGTTTAAAAAGGCTTTGGGGGCTGAAAAGTGATTTCAATATGTCAATTTATGGAGATAAGGCTTTTGTGTTCAAGTTCACCACTGATGAGGAGAGGCTGCAAGTACTGGATCATGGTCCAGTTTACATAGCTAGTAGACTGTTTATGGTGAGACCTTGGAAACCATATATGGAGAATAATGTGGCGGTTCACAACTCAGTACCAGTGTGGGTTAACTTGAGAAGAGTACCCCTCTTCTTATGGAGTCCTGAAGGGTTGCAATCTATTGCTAGTGCAATAGGTATACCCATATATTATGCTTGACAAGGCGACAGAGACCAAATCACGCCTTGCTTTTGCAAGAGTATGCATTGAGATCTCAGCCACTAGTTCATTTCCCAATAGCATTCAACTTAATATTGATGATGGTAACATTGCGACAGTGGACGTGGAGTATTCCTGGCGCCTAGTAAAGTGTGCGAACTGCAAAGGGTTTGGGCATAACTCAACGGGATGCCCCGTCCTAAAGCAGACGCAACCTCGAGTTACAAAGCAATGGAGACCTAAGGGCGCTAGTAAGAACACTAGTACAGATGCACAACAACCCCAAGACTGCAACTTACCAATTGAACAAGCTGAGGTGGGAGTACAAGAAGGGAATGAAAATGTTGAACAAGATGAGGGGTGGATTACCCCATCACGTAAGCACACATGCAAACCAAGGAACAGCAAGGATACGAGTACAGGTGGTAGTCCTTCAGGCGAAATGGTTGTTGTAACTGAACCAGTCGAGCCGAAGGAAGGACATGAAGGTAACCATGAGGCTGAACAAACAGGTACACGGGGTGAAGACCCCGCCCAGGCCACTACGCAGATTGCTGAGAAAAGTTTGGTTGTTGTTGTTAAGGAGCAACACTTAAAAGAATTCAGGGATGATTGTAGGGATGCAGGTTACTCACCCAATGGGATTGAAACGGCGATTCAGGCTGCGGATTCAGACGCTGAAGTAGCAGCAGAGCCAGGTCTGTCTACCCCCATATCTAACTTAGAGGAAAACCCAATGCAAGTAGTGGAGGTGCTTCGCGCAATCGCTGGTATAGGAGGACTAGGGGAAGATCCCATAACGATCATGGATTGCCTAACACCCCAAGACGTTAAGGCTGTGCATTCAGCAATTGCAAAAATAGGCATGGATGCATTGGTCGCTGAAATTCAAACTTCACTTGAAGAGAAAGCAGCAAAGGTGGGGCAAAACACTAGTGAAGAAGAACGTGAGGTTACCACAATACAGCCTCCCACGACATATGTTCCTCGAAGGTCCTCTCGAAGCAAGAAGACAAATCCT
This sequence comes from Berberis vulgaris, assembly GCA_963556465.1. NCBI lineage: Eukaryota > Viridiplantae > Streptophyta > Magnoliopsida > Ranunculales > Berberidaceae > Berberis > Berberis vulgaris. Next base: position 23,714,544 of record OY747135.1, read on the forward strand.
AAATTCAGGTAACTGATGATGATAATACAAGTAGAATGCAAATGCTTATTAGAACCTTGTATGGATGCTAGATTAGTGCTAGCATTCAATGGTTTTTATATCATGATTCATTGTGATTCGTATCCTTACGACGACTTCTCATACATCCTGGGGCCCACCTTAGGTATAAATCACGTCATGAGAGTGATTAAAGGATTGATTGGCACTTATGAGGAAGGAAAGTTATGGCAGGTCTATCATGCAACTACTTTAGTAGCAGAACATTTTGCAGGGTTACTCCCCAACTTGGAGACGGTGATTCTAGAACTAATTAGGTTCTTTGTTGAAGATTTGAAGCAAGTTTATTATCCTATGGATGCTGTAACGAGTGAACGTATGAGTGATTGTAAACTTTATCATCATCTTTTTTCATTTCTAAGGTTCGGGGATCCTAAATAACCCCGCTCGCTTTCCCCAAAAAAAAAATATATATATATATGATTACTGTACTGTGCATTAGATTTATGGCTATCTAGGCGAGCTTAGGTCGCTTGGATAGTTTGAACCCCACAACTGTGTCTGCCCTGGTTAGGTGTGGTTCTGTTTATTAATGTTATTCCATGAGACTTTCTACCCAGAGATAATCTCAAAGCAAACAATTATGGGAAATGGCAAAGTACCATCTTGTCTACTTGTCTATGTAGTAGACCACCCAACCCTGCAAGTTTTGTGTGGCACCACAAACGTAAGAGCTGACACGCATCTAGCTGAATGGTGTGTGGTTTGGTTCATACCAGCAGACAATGGCGATGCCCATATCATTCCTCCTCCAAATCTCTGTTCTGTACGAATTTAACTTCAATACAAAAAGTAAGAAACAATGATAAGTCAGAAATACACGTAAACTCTTTGCCATGGGCGGTAGAATAATGTTCATACAGGCCTCACAGTGACATAAAAGCTCCCTGAAATGATAACAATTGCTTTTACCAGATGTATGCTGTATGACATCTATTATTTCCTGGTGGTTTCAATACCTTATGGCTAATTATGCTTCTCTTTTTTTGATTTCTTGAGACGGATGAAATTGATCTGTATGAAATACCTTATGTAGTCCTTTAAGCTTTCATTTGATGATTGTTGTGACAATTTAGTATTTTCTTGTGCATACTTATAAATATATTGTGGTATTTGCAGGTGTTGTTATTAATGAGAAGCCTCGCTGTCAATTTGTCAAGCCCCAACTTTGAATCAATTGTATGTATTCTTTCTCCATCATGATACAATGATATTGATCTGGAACCTTTTCAGTTTCTGATGATGTTATGCTTATGACTATGAACTTGAGGTTCATATGATGTGATTTTAGACAAGTATATGAAGTCATACAACAAACAAACTTCTGGTTTATCCTGCTTGGTCCAATCGTAAATTTTTGTAAGAATTTCCTATTACATATTAATACAACCCAAATTTCTAAAATCATAAGTTCATCCCTTATTTCATTCTTTTGTTTATAAATTTAATAAATAATAATTGCAGAAAACAATTTTGGAGAAAAGTCTCCTAATTGATACATGTTTTGAAAAACAAATTCTTCATTGGATGATCAGAATACCGAAGTTGGAGGTACAGGAGATATTACTGTAAAGCAGAATGGTGATTGTCTACCTGCTGAGCGGCTGACTACTTACCCTTGTCCTCTTTTGCTGGTATCGTTGATATTTTTTCTTCAGAAAACAATACATTGTGTTTTTATGGAGTTACCTAATCCTAATAATTTGACTACATAATGTGATTTTAAGGGGCATATTTGGAGGCATCAAGCTCATTTTTCCACCTGGTACTTTTCAATGATGAACAAGCCTGCAAAGAGTGAAGTTCAAAATAAAATGCAATACTGACCCTGATTGAAGGTGCCTAAGGCGGGAGAATGGGTCGAACTTATCCGCAAGTGCATCTCTTGTGTGGAGTTGACTGTCTGGTGTTGATGCCACTCTGCAACATCTCCAAACAGCCCCATATTTAGTAAAATCTCTACTTAAGCCAGAGGTGGGGACAATTTCACTCTTCAGACAAATCTAAAAAAAACTTTGAGCAATTTGTAATTAGAATATGTATACGAAATTGTAAATAAGTAAATGTGTTACTGTTGATAAACATCCATGTGATTTTTATCTTCCTGCCTCATTAACTGAAAATTGCTATTTTATTTTTTGTGTTCTAGGATTAAGCATGTAAACGTCCGAATCGTTGTTTGGAATTTGGAAATAGTAGAGATGGAAAAACAGAGCATCAACCAGGGTTTTCCCATCTTCTGTGATCAGTAAGGAAATAACTGTCTGACGACCTCAAGGCCAATGTTCACTGTATTAAATGAGCTCTCAATCTTACTTAGCAGCTTGTAAGAGTACTTAAAACTCAAGTCGTACCTTCTTTCCTTGAGCTAATCTTCTCAATGTTTTGTGTTTCATGAGAATTATGGATCTATAATACCTTCTTTCCTTGAGCTAATCTTTTCAATGTTTGTAGTCATGAGAATGGATCTATTTGGCTACTCATTTCTTACGGCCACAAGAGAGGCTTTATCGATCATGTATTTCGAGGCTTACCAGTTTGAGGATATTCGAGGCACACAAATTCTAGCCGGCCTGCTATTCGCGCCTGGAGCAATGCCTGGACCCTCCTAGGCACGTGCCCAGGAGGGTGTTGGGCACGTGCGCCCAATTTTGGCTCAAAATTGTTTGCTTTTTGGCTCCAAAGACCCACAGTAGAAACTCTTCTTCTTTCCATTACCTCTTCTTCTTCTCCCTAAACTACCCAACTCACATTTGAATTGAATGATTGATGCCAAAAATCGACATTAATGTCATTGCATGATTTTTGACATCAATCAAAGAAATATAAGATGTTTCTTATTTATTTATTTTCTTCTTTCTTCAACCTGCAATACAATTCAACAATATAAAGTGGATGTAGGGGTTATCGTCTACTTCACGTGGATTAGAAGACAATATTTGATTTTCAACTTAAAGAATAAAGAGCATAGCAAAATAATGGATGGTGAAAATAAATATTAAATTAAAAGTTAAAGAATAAAGATAAAATTTACTTCTTCAATGAAATTTAAACTGTAGTATATGCACTTTTCTCCCAAGTAAAATTATAAAGCCAAGAGCTACAACTAAAAAACTCTGTAAATAAAAACTCTTAAAGAAAAACTCTCAAAGAAAAACTATCAAAGAAAAATCATCAAAGAAAAATTATCCCTTATGAACTCCATGTATGGGACGGTTTGAGTGAAACAAGGAAACACAGTTTGAGTTAAACAGTGAAACATGGTTGAATGAAAAAATGAATGTTTGAAACATGGTTTGAGTGAAACAAGGAATGGTGTTGGAGTTCAATAAGGAAACATGTTTTGTAGAGATTTTTTTATGATAAAGTTGGCCATGTGGACGTCCAAATCTTCATATTGATTTTCTAGAGATCCGTAGTTGTTGTTGCTTTGTGGGCTTGATTTCATGGGTCTTGAGATTGAAATTCTTTAATCCTGATGAATGCATTCGAATTCTCATTGGGCCTTCTAGTTGATGAATTTAGCCTTATTGTGTCAATTTATGCATAATTTGATAATTGTACTTGAATTCCTACAAAATGCACAAAATACACATAATGAGATATTTTTATTTGATAATTGGACTTAACAATTGTATATTTAGGAGTGTAAAATCGATGTTTTGGGTGTTTATCACACCACTCCCAAACAACCTTTTGCTAGTCTTCTAGCAAAGAACAACGAAAAGAAAGATAAGAACACAGAACAAAATATTTTTTACTTGTCATAAACTTCTCAAAGAAATCAATGTCACTTTCACTAGTATGACTCGATTGCATTTACAATATGCAACAACGCCTTGAACCCCTAGCATGACACTAAAGGAGGAGTTTTAGCCTCCTGAGGGTTATCCAGGATGACACCCACAAACATTTTTTTATATGAAACAAAATTGATGTGTGACCTATTGTTCTCAGAGAATATCTCTGTTATTCAACCACATAGAAGTCAAGAGACATATGTAATTTCTTATTAAAATGCACATTACAAGTGAGCAACTTTTGAACAAGGTGTGTGTGTGAGACCCTGAGTGGGCGGACCTGAGGTGAGGGTGAGGGTTGGAGCCCAACAGGCCCAATAGGCCGAGAGGGGTTGGACGAGCTACAAGGGGAATCATAGTCCCATATCACCTGGGTAGGGGAGGAGGATGATCCTTATATGTGCGGGGTCAGCTCCCCATTGTATCGTCGCATTTTAAAGCCGTGAGGGCCGGATGGTAGCCCAAAGCGGACAATATTGATACAGTGCGGGAGGGGGTCGTCACAGTGTGTGTGTGTGTGAATAACCAACAAATGTAACTTTTCATGTCAAAGTAATGTACATCCTAATCCACCTTTGGAATAGTTGTTTTGACTTCAAAACTCACAAATTAATATCTCTGAAATGATCACTCTGAGTTTGGGTAAAATATTTTCTCTCTTGCATATGAGGAAAAGAGGAAATGTGAAAATGCAAACTTCTCACATGCTCATAAGAATAAACGGACATGAAAGAGAATAATAGTCCCATGGAAGGAATGTTGATCACTTGCAAGAATGTCGAGTTACCCACCATAGCGTCTTCTCATCTACTTTCCACTTCTTACCTTACCTTACCATAGGGTTAATTAGGACTTCTCTAAAAAAGCAATGAATCTGGTTTTTTTTTATATATATGAGGAAGAATGGGGTAGATGGCAAGTAAAATGATGTTTCTGAAAATGTAGGGTCTTCAAATAGATTAATAGGGGACTTTATAGTTACATTTGTAGGGTCTGAAAATGTAGGGTCTTCAATCACTTCCTTTTATTCTCCTTTCTTTACAACCCTTTTTTTTTCCTTCTTTTTCAGAACCTTTTTTTTTCTCTGAAGTACCTTGGACTTTATAGTTTCACTTTGCACTCATATTTTTCTTCATAAATCTTCCTAACATTTTTCAGAAACATAAAGGGAAATATGGATACCACCCCCAAACAGGCTTAGTGGAGTAGGAATTTGTAGGCGTGACTAATCCTCATAGTTAGGATCAATCAACTGAATGGTTTCCATTGACCTTGTGGGAAGTTCATGGTATGGTTTCAGTCGCTGTCCATTTACTTGAAAGAGACCACCATTTGTAGGGTTTTCTACGGTGATGGCACCATAGTTTTTAACATCACGTACAATAAATGGACCAGACCAACGAGTTTTTAGCTTACCTGGAAAAAGATGAAGACGAGATTGTAGAGTAGGACTTTCTGACAAAGATGGAACTCTTTTCTCATGATGCTTTTGTCATGTATCCACTTCATTTTATCTTTGTAGTTCTTGGATAAGTCATAAGCATCATACCTCAATTCTTCTAGCTCATCAAGCTGAAGTTTCCATTTTTTACCAGCCATATCGAGGTCAAAGTTTAGACTCTTTGTAGCCCAATAAGCTTTATGTTGGAGTTCAACAGGAATGTGACATGGTTTACCAAAAACCAATCTATAGGGAGACATCCCTAAAGGAGTTTTGAATGCAGTTCGGTATGCCCATAAGGCATCCAAAAGACGTAAAGACCAATCTTTCCGATTTGGATTGATAATCTTTTCGAGGTTGTTCTTGATTTGACGATTTGAGACTTCAACTTGACCGCTTGTTTGAGGATGGTAGGAAAGGGCAACTTTGTGATTAACCCCATACTTTTTAACAATATGCTCAAATACGCAGTTATAGAAATGCTTACCCCCATCACTAATGATACCCTTGGGGGTGCCAAATCTACTAAAGATAAACTCTCTTATGAATGAAATAACAATTTTGTGATCATTGGTCTTAGTGGCAATGGCCTTTATCCATTTAGAAACGTAATCCAGTGCAAGAAGGATGTATCGATACCCATGGGAGGATGGAAATGGTCCCATAAAATCGATGCCCCAAACATCAAAAACTTCAACCACTAGAATAGGATTCAGAGGCATCATGTGTCGACGAGTTATTCGCCCAAGTTGTTGACATCGGTGACAAGCTTTACAATACTCATGGGCGTTTCGAAAAAGGGTAGGCCAATAAAAACCTGATTGGAGAACCTTCTCCGCGGTTTTCTTAGAACTAAAATGCCCACCTGATGGAGGTTTAACTAACCTAAATTAATAGGCTAATTTAACCCACTTGTAATAACCGCAAGTGCACGGTGCCTAACTGGTAGACAACGGCAAGTACGGGTCGATCCCACGAGGAAGGTGGATTAAATTGAATTTTAGAAATTATCTAAACTAATTTAGAGGAAAATGGGGTTACAGCATTTTTAAAACTAAACTAAAAATAAATTAAAAATAAGAAAAAAAATAAAATAAAAGGGAAAATGTGGATTTTGTGGGCTTGGACTCACCAATGAGTTAGCAAAATTATTTAAATCTAAATTACTGAAAATTTAAACGAGAAGCTTTAGGGATGAGAATCCCTTGCTTACACTGAATATGTGATCGTTACAATCCAATTCAACTTATATCATGTTTCTATCAAACATTAACAAATTATTTCAAGCAAATACGCTTTTACCAAGTATTAAGTGTCTTTTTAGGGCACACTTAATCAAAGTTTAAGCTTAATATTTTTAGCACATGCTTTGAATATTGATAAAGGGTAATTCTAACTACCAAACATATCAAGTTTAATTTCTCGAACATGCAAGGTAAAATCAATTTATCAAAAATTCAGAAATAAATTGTAATTAACAATTAAACACACAATTCAGTAAAATAAATCAAAATGAATTATGCAGCCCCTTTGGTTTGTCGCAAACTCGATGTGGTGGTACTCAGCAGGTGGTCCGAACACAAATCCCGAGAAAAATGGTTGCAATTGGACAGTGGTGGTACAGAACAAAAATCGGGGTGTGAATAGCCAAAAACAGTTTTGACTCGGTCTTCCGCTAGAGGAATAGTGCCTCCGCGCTCCGCCTTCGTCTCCAGCGAGCAGCGGAGCTACTCCGCCTTCCTCCGTGCTCCTCGCGAGGTTCCTCGTCCTCCAAATGTTTCCAGAACCAGCAAAAGAAGAGGGAAGGTGAGGAAATAGAAAGAAAACACAAAAACAGAGAGAGAAAATCGGAAGGAGGCTCCCCTGTTTTCGCTGTCGCGGTGGTTGTGGGCCGCGAACGAGCTGCTCTGTGATGGTGGCCGTGAGAGATGGAGACAGGAAAGAGGTCGAGACTAAGAGAGGGCGGTGAAGGCGGCTCGCGAGGTGCTAGCTCTGTGGCGAGGCGGAACAGAGTCGCGGTGATGGCGGCTCTGTTTCGCGGTGGTTGTGGTGGCTCGCGGATATGTTCTGTCGCGAAACAGGGTGATGGTGGTTGATGGCGGATGGAGGTTGATGGATGATGGACAGGAAGAGGGACAGGGACGGTGATGGAGGTGGCTCTGACGCGAAACAGGGTTGTCACGCCCCTGTTTCGTGGTGGTGGCGGTGACTGTGGAGGAGCTCGGTGGTGGCTCTCGGGTGGCTGATGGTGGATGGAGGTGATTGCTGAGTGAGTGAGAGATGGATGAGTGGTGATGGTGATGAGAATCACTTTGAGAGAAAGAGAGTTTAATTTTATGCAATTCTTATTTTCCCTTCTCTTCCTCCCCTTTTCTCACCCTATTCTCTTGTATTTATTGAGAAATATCAAAGTGAATAGGGATGAGATAAAGTGAAGATTCATCAAGGTATAAATGAGAGAATATTCTTTAGGGGTAGGATTGGGTTTGGGTTTATGGGTAGGTTTTGGATTTAGGTTTGTGACCATCTGCTTTGTACCACCGCTAGAATCGACCAATTGTCATTCCTTAAATTGTCGCCTTAATACGATTTCATCGTTCATGCTCAAATTCCTACAAAGACATGAAAACGAAATAATTACTATAAAATATAATAATCGAAACACTAACATGTATAAATTAAGGGATATATTATGTAATAATTACGTGAATATCACCACCACAAGCTTGATCATGGCAAAATGAGAGAATGCTCAATTGTTCAACTTCTGGAACGCATCTTCTAATAAGTTGGTCAGGGCAGTATTTGTACAAATATGGCTCATCCCAAGAATAATACTTGACCCTAGACAAAAACTCGTCACGATCTAGCTTAGACCAGTGTGAAGGGAATTCCTAAGTTGCTAAAAAATTGACAATGTAAGCATACCAAGGAATTTCTTGTTCTACCAAGAGAAGTTGTTCATCTGGGAAGTCCTCTTGAATGGGCAAGATACTATTAGATGACTGTGATGTTAGCCTAGACAAGTGGTCAGCGATCGCATTTTCTGTACCTGACTTACTCGTATTTCAAGATCAAATTATTGAAGCAAAAAACCCATCGAATCAGTCAAGGTTTGGTGTCTTTCTTATTGAGAAGGTATCTAAGGGCTGCATGGTCAGTGTACACAATGACTTTAGCTCCAATGAGATGGGAACAAAATTTATCGAGTGCATAAACAATGGCTAACATCTCTTTCTCCGTGGTCGAGTAATTGAGTTGAGCCTCATTCAGAGTTTTGCTAGCATAGTAGATAACATGAGGAAGTTTGTTAACTTTCTGACCCAAAACTGCACCTACAGCATAGTCAGATGCATCACACATAATCTCAAAGGGTAGCACCCAATCAGGAGCTCGAATGATAGGGGCTGAGACTAGTTCAGATTTAAGATGCAGAAACGCAGATATGCACTTGTCGTAAAAAAGAAAAGGAACATCCTTAGCTAAGAGACTGGTCATAGGGCGTGCAATCTTCGAAAAATCTTTAATGACGCGGCGATAAAATCCAGCACGCCCTAAGAAATATCGCACATCTTTAACAGATTTTGGAATCAGAAGAGATGAAATGACATCAATCTTAGCTTTGTCTACCTCAATGCCTTTTGGAGAGACAACGTGCCCAAGAACAATGCCCCGTTTCACCAATTAGTGACAATTTTCCCAATTTAAAACAAGACATTTTTCTTCGCAGCGCTCTAAGACAAGTGAGAGATGATGTAGGCATTGGTCAAAAGATAAGCCGAATACTGAAAAATCATCCATAAATATCTCAAGAAAGTTGTCCACCATATCACTGAATATGTTAAACATGCATCTTTGAAATCTAGCGGGTGCGTTGCATAGCCCAAAAGGCATGCGACGATAAGCGTAAGTACCAAAAGGACAAGTGAATGTGGTTTTCTCTTGATCCTCTTGTGCAATAGGGATTTGATTGTATCCAGAATATCCATCTAAGAAACAATAGTAATGATGACCTGCTAACCTCTCAAGCATCTGATCAATAAAAGGAAGGGGAAAGTGATCCTTTCGAGTATTAGAGTTCAACTTACGATAATCAATGCATATTCTCCATACCTTTTTCATTCTTTGTGGCACAAGTTCCTTGTTCTCATTTTCAACGACTGTAATTCCTGACTTCTTAGGAACCACATGGATTGGGCTAACCCATTGGCTATCAGAGATAGCATAGATGATGTTTGCATCCAGGAGTTTCAACACTTCTTCTTTTACGACATCTTTCAAAATGGGATTTAGACGTCGCTGGGGTTCTCTGGATGTTTTGGTTTCATCTTCTAAATAAATATGATGCTCACAGACACTAGGGTCAACACCCTTGATGTCATGAATATTCCAAGCAATGGCTGACTTGTGAGCTTTAAGGACCTCCAACAACTTGTCACTGTGTTCCTCAGTAAGATTCGAGGCAATAATCACTGGATAACTCTCCGCAGGACCGAAAAATGCATATCTCAATTCATTTGGTAAAGGCTTAAGTTCTAGTAATTTCTGAGTGCTTGTGGATGAGTCACTATCTTGTGACTGTTCTCTAAAGAAAGAAAATGAATACAACTCTTCCTCATATTGATAACGTGATAATGGCTCGGATTCAGGTATATGCATAAATTGGCACAATAAGGCTAAATTCATCAACTAGAAGGCTCAATGGGAATTCGAATGCATTCATCAGGATTAAAGAATTTCAATCTCAAGACCCATGAAGTCAAGCCCACAAAGCAACAATAACTACGGACCTCTAGAAAATCAATATGAAGATTTGGACGTCCACATGGCCAACTTTATCAAAAAAAAATCTCTACAAGACATGTTTCCTTATTGAACTCCAACACCATTCCTTGTTTCACTCAACCATTCCTTGTTTCATTCAACCATGTTTCACTATTTAACTCAAACAATGTTTCCTTGTTTCACTCAAACCCTTTTTACCTATAAAAACCCCATATATGGAGTTCATAAGGGATAGTTTTTCTTTGATGATTTTTCTTTGAGAGTTTTTCTTTAAAGAGTTTTTTAGTTGTAGCTCTTGGCTTTATATTTTTACTTGGGAGAAAAGTGAATATACTATAGTTTAAATTTCATTGAAGAAGTAAGTTTTATCTTTGTTCTTTAACTTTTAGTTTAATACTTATTTTCACCATCCATTATTTTGCTATGTTCTTTATTCTTTAAGTTGAAAATCAAATATTGTCTTCTAATCCACGTGAAGTAGACGATAACCCCTACTTCCATTATATATTGTTGAATTGTATTGCAGGTTGAAGGAAGAAGAAAACAAATAAATAAGAAACAACTTATATTTCTTTGATTGATGTCAAAAATCATGCAACGACATTAATGTCGATTTTTGGCATCAATCAAATGGCGTCGTTGCACATCACTTGGTGAAAGAAGACATTATTGAAGATACAACTTTGGAGACAATAGAGAAGATTTTTAATTTCTTTAATTTTTTTTTCCTTTTCTTTTTTATTTATTTATTTATTATTTTTTTGTCATCTTTATGTTTTTTTTTTTTGGTAATTTTCAGCATATAACGAAAACAACATAGCAGCAGACGGCTCAAACATTGTCCGTTTAACGTGCCATTTTTACAAAAAATTTCGTGATACTCCCATGAATTTTCATAATTTTTTCAAAATTTTTTTTTATGTTGGTTGCATGTTAAACAAATTCGTTTGGAAAAGTTGGTGATAAAGCTGCGAAATTGCCTAAGACTTGCTTGAAGATTTTTTTTTTTTTTTTTTGTAGTTTTAATTGAGGAAGAAAGTTTATCCTTTTTTAACTTCTTTTTTAATATGTCTCGAATGGTCGAGTGCAACTTGTAATAGTTAGACATTATTTTAGCATTAGGTTGATTGTTAGTTTTAGGTTAGATTTAATTCACTTTCATAAAATAAAAAAAATAAAAAAAAACTAAACAAAAAAAATTTTCTGACTTCTTGACCAAGACCATTAAACATCTTTGCATGTGTAATTGTTTGATTGTGTGTTTATTTATTTAGATAGCAATCGAATTCAGAAATAAAATATAAAAAAAAAATCTTTGAAAAATGGCTAATTTTTTTTGTAGTGGACAACCAGTGGTGTTGTGGGGGAGAGAGCAATTGCTTGAATATAGGAGGAGTAGCTCTCAAATAACACTTCTCTCTACTCCCACGGTGGAGACATTGTGTCCGAGCTCACAAGTTAGTAAGTATCTCTTTCAGACACATTGTTTTAGTGGCTTGAGTGCTAAGTGAAAATTGATTGGACATTGCTTGGTGTTTATTTATCTTTCTGCATCTTAACGAATTGCGTAGTTGCTTACGTTAATAAACTACCATAAACAGAGAGGGCAGACCTAGCCTTGTTTTTGAAACTGGTGGAATTTCATCACCCACCTCGTCACTCCAGCTGTGTGAAACCAATGCACATAATAAAATCAACTAAGATTAGAGCCAACTAGGACGGTATTCATAGGACAACTAAAACCTAGGTTATTCTGCTAAATTTTGTGTTGACTAAAGCAAAACATAACGTTGGGTTTAATCATTCAATGAACTCCGAGAGGCCACTGCCATATGGGTAACTTACCCGGTACGCCAAGTCATTAGTAAGCTGCAGACCACATAAGGACGTGGTGTAACTAACAGTTTTGGCTAGGAACACACACCCTAAGTACGTATTTGACACACATCGTTCTCATATCAATCAGTCTACAGAGCAGTAACACAGATACAATTCTTAATTAGACCACGTGATCTCCTGTACTTGTGCAATAATTTGGCTTCTTGCAAGCATAACTATGACCTTCTGATTTTGGACTTTGTATTGTTGGATACAAGCTTTTAGGATCATCTGTTAGCACCCTATCTAATCAGGCAATAATAGATAACAGTGTAACACTGGTTTCAATCAATCTTGTCCCTTACAGATTAACAAGATAAAATCCCAATAAAACGTTGTTTGCTTAGATTTGACATTTGTGTGGTTCATAAGTGATCGTTGTTTGTGTATGTCTTTTCCTAGCAATCGTCTAGAAATACTTGATCTTGTGTTTTGTCACTATCATCTTTCCAATCCATTTTTTTTTCCCTTTTATGAAAGTTTGGAAACAACTTAACAAGCACTTGGTTCATACCCAAAAGTTTTCTAGCCATCCTAATCCACTTTTTGCTTCTTCACCACACTCATCTCCACTTACCTCCCCTCACTCTCAAATCAACACTGAAATGGAAGAACCCCCTTAAACCTCTAGCACTACCATTGTTTTTAACTTTAATGGCTTGCAAGAGTTCAAAATAACTTTAATGGCTTGCAAGAGAAGAAGAAGTGGTGGACGGTGTTGGCGGTGGTGGTATGGTCGTGTTGCTGGAGGTCTGGAGGTGAGGGAGAAGCAGAACCTCCCAATCTGATAGGTTTGGGTGGTGGATGAATCTCTATGGGATTGGGGTTCTTTTTAGGAGTGTGATTGTGAGAATGAGTCTCTTCTCTGCCGATCTCATTCGAAGGCTTGAGCTTCATACATGCAGATTGGGATTTGGATGAATACATACGGATTGGGATTTGGATGATTTGGTTTGATGAAAGCTGGAAACAAAGTATAAATAAATAGCATATGAACCAAGCCAAATCCATCACTCTATTTCTTTGTTTTCTATTTGGAGTAAGAAAGCAAATTAATGAAAGAAACCATAGAGGATCTCACTAGCTTTTGGTTATTCTATTCATCAACATCATCATTCACAGTAAACACATTGGCTCTTGAAAAGATATAAAACCATAACACCCAGGTTTGATCTCAACATAACATCTATGGATAGGTCAATCGAAAGCCTCCATAAACACTGACGATGCCTTTGCATCCTTGCACCAGAAACCAACATCACAAACAAAAATTTCTAACACAGAGAGAACCAAAAAACCTCTCTCTGGTTTCCGCAAGTCATCATTATTAATCGAAACTTGAAGAGAGACACTTGACGAAGAAGAAGAATTTAGTGACCTTTGATTGAAATGAAGAAGATGGAAGAGAGGTGAAAAATGTTTGATTTTTAGGGTTTCTTGCAAGTTGCAACAATCAGCTTTTGGGTTTAGTGGGTTTTCCAAGCAATCAAGCACGTGCTTGCGCAGGCCCCTCCTGCGCACAGTGGGCAGGATGAGCTCCTGCGCAGGTGTTTCAGTCGTTGGATCAAAATCCAACGGCTCAGATCATATCAGAAGAGAGGTTTTTGGCGGGAATTTTTTTTAAAATAAAATCTGGATTTCAAATTGATATGATATGAGCCGTGATCCAACGGCTGAGACACCTGCGCAGGAGCCCCCCTCGATCCTACCTCCAGGCCGGCTAGAACGGCTCATTCGAGGCAGCCTACTTTTCATTTTCTTCATGCAATATTGAGTGCTTCCAGGGAGCCTGGGTCTGCTACCTAGGTTTGCAGTCTGAGTGACATTTTTACACTTTTGCCCCTGCTTTTTTAATTACTATTTAAATATAACAACAACAAAGGAGGGGCAAAAGGATAATTTTGCCCCCCAGGCTCCCTAGAATTATACTGCAATATTTGTTCAGAAATTCTTAATGGCCTGGGAACCAGCCTAGTTTTCCCTGCCTGGGGGGTGAAAATACAGTTTTGCCCCTCCTCTTTAAACACACTCTCTCTCCAAAAAGGTGTTTAAAAAGGGGGGGGGGGGGGGGGGGGAGAATTGTATTTTCACCCCCAAGCGGGGAAAACCAGGCTGGTTGTAAAATTAGGTATGCAATTTCGAAAATTCTAGAGGTCGAGGGAGGGAATGAGGGATGGGTGGAAGCCACCCATCTGCTTCGAGATGAGCGACATTGCGCATCTCAAATCCAATGCACTCATCTCGAGGTAGATGGGTAGTTACCACCCATCCCTCGCTCCCTCCCTCGACCCCTAGCAAAGCTCATGCGATTTAGACCTTAAAACTAACCACCCACTCTTGGTATTGAAGTTCAAATTAAGAACTAAAATAAAATTAATTGGGCTCTGCTTGGTATGCTTCAGTTGTTGCACGTATTTTATTTGGTTGAATCACAGTAGTAGAGGAAAGATGAAAAACAAATTCTGTAAGAAATATTTTCTCTCATAAATAGTTTTTGAGCTCATAAATGTCTGTAAGAACTATTTTCACTATGTGAAAACTCTAGAAACCTAATGTAGAATTTTCATTTTTACATTTTGTTTGAGAAAACATGTAATTGGAGGGGCATTCAACTATATGTTCTACACTCTCTTTCACCCCACTTCTTTGGCTATTTTCTTATAGAATTTATTCACTATTTCTCGATCAGAAGGAGCGCCAGCTGATACTTGAGGGGATCTGTCTCTCCCTCTTTTCACGTTCGGTTTGTATTGTAGTCTTGATATCCGCCAATCTGTCTGAAGTAAGGATGGTTTTAAAAAAAATTGTATAAATAGATATTGGGGCAGATTTGGAGATCCGCAATCTCTGACGGGGCGAAAATGGATTTGCCCAAATCCGCCCGTTGCTATCCCGAGTTAGCTTCTCCTCTCCAATGCAAGCATTTATAGATCTCGGAGTCATTCGATCTCAAAACTCTCAAACCAATTTCAATGGAGGTAGTTTTCGGGTCGGTTGACCCCTACTAGTGATTTCTATCCATTTTGAAAGAGACGTGGTGAAGCACAGACAATATTGAGTAGGAGGCGGTTGATCTCTATGATTGGGGCGCCAAAGCGAACCACTAGAATGGCGAACCACCACCTCCAGCACTAACTCCTCTTCTTCAAGTTCCAATCTTTCCACCCCACAAACCAGCAAAGATGTTGCAAAACCATCCATCACCACACATTCTCCAATCCCCAGCAAGATTAGGTCTTCCAAACCCTAATTCCCCCTCCCTCTCCAACCCCACCACCCCCAAACTCCCTCAACCCCACCCCCACCAATCTCCTCTCCCCACCACCACCACCCTACTCTCTCTCCTTCCACCTCTCTCCCGAGCCCAAACCCTCCTCCTCCACATGGCCTCCTTAGCCAACAAGCTCTTCCATGTCTCTCCCAATCGATCCCTCTGGCTCTCCTCCTTCCGTGGCTCTCTCCCCTCCTTCATCCCCACCCAATCCCAAGCCCTAACCATAACCACACCCCCTCTCGATTCCAACCCCTCTTCCATCAAAGAAATTATCACCCTTTTCACTTCTTTACAAGCCCAACTCTTCGAATCCGTCGCTCAGCTTCAGGAGATTCTGGATCTCCAAGATGCCAAGAAGAGAATTTCGCGCGAAATTCAGGCTAAAGATAGTGTTCTCCTTAACTTCGCTAACAAGCTGAAGGAGGCTGAGCATGTTCTTGATGTTCTTGTTGATGACTACTCTGACTACCGCAGCCCCAAACGTGCGAAATTTGAAGGTAATGCGGAAACCTCCGTCTCTTCTATTTCTGGTATTGGAACTACTGTTAAATTATCGGATATTTTGTCGTATGCGCATCGGATTAGTTATACTACATTTGCTCCACCGGAATTTGGGGCAGGGCAGGCTCCCCTTCGTGGGGCGCTCCCGCCTGCACCGCAAGATGAGCAAATGCGGGCTTCACAGCTGTATAATTTTGCTGATCTTGATGTTGGATTGCCCAAGGAAGATAGGAAGGATAAGAATGTTGATACATTGATTGAGTCTCTTGTGCCCAATGCCAGTGATGTTAATCCTTTGGGAGGAATGCAGGGGTTGCTTTCCCCACAAATTACTGTTCCTTCAGGGTGGCAACCTGGGATGCCAGTGGAATTGCCGACGGACTTACCATTGCCGCCGCCTGGATGGAAGCCTGGAGACCCCATCCCATTGCCACCAATGGATGCCCTTGTGCCTAAAAAGCCCGAGGAGGTGCAACCACGCCCTGTTGCACATATGCCACCCAAGGCACCTGAGCCAATACAGGTGCAGTTTGTTCAACTTGACATTAACCCAGGTCAGGATGAGTACAGCAGTGACTATAGTAGTGATGGAAGTTCGGAAGAGGATGATGAAGATTGAATCAAGTCATGATTGGTCCCTTCCTGACAAAAGGTAGCTGACAACTATTTTATTTTTTTTTGGGGAAGTTGAGTTATATAGGCTCCCCAGACCTTAAATAAAGAATAAAGAAAAAAAAAATTTACATTCTTACATATAATTTGCCATTCCATCTTCATTCTTAAGATCCTCGCAAATGAACTAGGAATGAATGAATGGAAATTTTCTTATGTTCTCCCTTAACTGAATGGAAATTCATGCATGGCGTCATACTCTTCTCTGTATATCAGTGAAGTTTTGGTAGTAATCAGTTTTTTGACAACTTTCCTTGTTAGTTGTAATCAGTCTAAACTTATTTAAAGGGCTTTAAAAGATGCTAAAAATTACCTAAACTTGTGTACTGAGCTAGAAAGCACGGACACATTGGCACGACCACACCACAAAAAATCTCGAAAGTGTGGGCAGGGACATGGCGTGAGTAGTGAATAATACCACTAAATAATATTTATGATTTTATTGTATGTTTCATTGTTGACTTTTTAATAATTATTTATACAATGTTATGGATCTCCTTTGATTCCATCATTTAAAAAAAAAGGCCCATAAATAAATGTAAATCAGTAGCCAAAGATTCATCAATAATAGTATCTATTACTGCAGTCATACTTTATAAAACAGCATAGGAGACCAATGTTTCCATTCTCAAAAACATAGGTACCCTGGATTTCTGATAGTGTCTTGTCCAACAATGGCATGGCTTCCTTGGTAAGAGAATATGTATTTGCAGCTATAGAGTGGCTAAGTTGGTTAACTATTTTATTCCTGTCTATTTATTTTGCTTAGAATATCCATTTTCTATTCCAAAGAAAAGTATTAGAAGGTAATTATGAAGCTACCAAAAGAACAAAACATAAATAATGATCTAATATATAGGAGCCCCACTTTAGATAATTTCATATTCAGTCTTTTCTAAGACTACAAGATGACAAGATGTTGAACTCTAATGCTACAAAATTACAAAAATTTTGAAAATTCCCTCCTTGTAATGGTCCTTTAAGATTGTATTTGTTTCGTTCAAGCCAAATACCAAAGAGTTGCATGAGTGCCTATTGACTACAAAACTCTTTTATCCCTTTAGCATAAGCTTGGCAATGCCAATTCTTCAATGTGGAAAGAGTGAAGCAAGGCGATTTATACTCGCTTTGGCTGTTTACTAGGGAAAAATTCTTTCCATTTCAAGAAGGTTTGACCTTGATAACCCACTCCCTTTACCCAAGACACACAATTGAGTTTGAAAGACTTCTTTAGGTGACTAACCCATCCACTCAAAAGGATTAGTGAGAAGAACCCACTTTAGAAGGTTCAACAAACTCCGTGCTTGCCTAATTATCCATCCATTCATGTATCACTTAGGATCTATCAACTCCTCATGTGTCTGGTTGCTCTCCCCCCACACACTTGTGTGATGAACACCCTTGTCCCTTTCATCCTCATTGCTTGACTGAATTTGATTGATTTAAAACAGAGAGAACATGTCATTGGCGTGGAGGCTGTTTTTATGGTGTGGGGGGATCTCCAGTGTTGACATTTCATGAATAGCTTAGGATTGTTCATTTTATGGTTTCACTTAATTCTTTGGGAGATTTCAGAAGTTGCATTTCTAAGAGGTTACTCTATTTGTTGGGAGATCCTTGCTTTTCCTAAGGATAAAGACGTGCAGTTTGGGTCATGAACTTTAAAAAAAAAATAAAAAAAATACTGCACTTTTGAGTAAATGGCAAGATCTCATAAGGAGGTGAATAGTATGTGGAGGATGGTGATCAAAGCTTAATATGGGAAAAGAGTTTTGTTAAGGGGATGGGGCATGTTGTTGGGAATGGTAATAAATTTAGTTTTGGTCCTATTTATGGTGTTAGATTGTGCGCCATAGTTTCTTAAAGATAGATTCCCTAGATTAGTGCACCTTTTAAACCTTTAACATGGCGTCATTAAAGATTTTTGGGAAATTGGTGGTAGTGGGGGAGGGTGGAATCTCAGTGAGTGAGAAGTTGAAGAAGCGGGTCTCTGGGTGGCAGCTATTCTTCTTTTGATGGCACCTAATGATGATGCAGATGGTCTTTTCCAAGAGTGGTGTGTTCTCAGCGTCTTCATCTATAGGACCAGGGGGGCTCCTGCGCACAAAGCGCAACACGAGGTCTTGCGCACAAATCATAGCCGTAGGATCTGATCCGACGGTCCAGATTGATGGACTTAAAAAAATTTATTTCACACTTTTTTTTTATCGCTGGCTCATCCAGCAAGGGGAAAAAATTTTGCTCCACCGCTCCTTCCTCCTCAAGAAGCATCCTTCTCAATTGTGAACTCCCAGATTCATCATCATTTTGCCCCCTTTCAATTTCCCTTTACCTCTATCCATTCTCTCGCCACTCCTTAACTCGTCTTCTTCTTCTTCTCCTAGACCAAAACAGCACCAAAGCCTCATGCAAAATATCAAGAAAACAACACAAAAACCCTACCTTTAAGCCATGATTACCACCTAAAGGTACAACCTTTACAAACCCTAGATCAAGATCCCATATTTCTCACCTAAAAAACTCTTAACTTGTACCCAATTTCAACTTTTTTAACATAAAATTTCCAACGTATTGGATCAAATTTCCCCCAAAATGAAATTCTGTTGAACAGAAGGTTTGTAATTTGGAGAAATCTAGCTGAAATTGGGTGAAAGGTGTGAAATTTGAGAGAGAATTGTGAGATCTAATGTGATCTTTCACTCACCTCTTGCTCTCTCGAGACCCTCTCTCTGACTCAATTCCCTCATCGATCGGCGCTGTAATGAAAAATGAAATGAAAGGGGGAGTGAGAGTAAAAAAAAGTGTGAAATAAATTTTTTTAAGTCCATCAATCTGGACCGTCAGTTTAGATCCTACGGCTATGCTTTGTGGGCAGGAGCCCCCCCCCCCCCCCCCCCCCTCTCATCTATAAGCATTTGGCAGAGGAGAGCCACCTCCCTTTGGGAATTGTGCCAAAATTTGTTTGTTTGTTTGGAGTAAATGCTGCCCGCCTGTCCCCAAGGTATCGTATGGAAGATTGCTTGGGAGTAAGATTTCTATGCAAGGCATCTTATATATGGAGGTGGATCTTGATTGTGTCATCGGTATTACGTGAGCACTTATTTATTTGCATTGTGATTATGCTAGGAAGATGTGGAATTATCTTCTATGAGCTGGCGAGGTCCAGTGGATGTTTCCCCAGTGTACTGCTCATGTTTTCAACAATGGAGATGTTATTCGTATGCTAAAGGGAAGGGGGGTTGCTTTTGGAAGAAAGAAACAACTGGGTGTTTCGTGATGTGATGATCATTTGGGACTAACTATTAGTTGATGAAGCCTTTAGTCGGCTCATGGGGATTTCAACGTTATTTTGCATTTCAGTCTCTAGATTCTCCATACTGAGAAACTCTGTAATGCCATTGCATCCTGATTAGGAAAATTCTGAACACCTCCTCCATGAGTTAAATCTCTTTCAAATGGTTTTGAAATAAAGGATTGTGAATTTTTTATTGAACAACCTCGTTTACATTTTATCTTTATGTTATTGCATGAAGCACCTCCATGAGGCTGATCTTGTCATCTACTTTCCTATTGTATATTGCTATTCTTAGATGCACAGTTTATTTGACCGTATTGCCTATCTTCCATCCCATGCCTATCTTGCATCTCATTGGGTGATTGATTTTTCCTTTTCTCACGCAAAAGGCAAAACTGCTAGGAATTAGGATACCTGTTTTGCAAACTTACCACAATAACATTTTGTCCCAGTGAAATCTGATCTTATAGCTTCACATCTTATACATACTTCCCAGGCCCCGTGGAGTTGAAATGGCAGAACTTTAGTCGTAATTAAGAGGTGAGAAACTAAGGGGAAGTTATTTTCAAGTGGATGGTACTCCTGTATCAAAGAATATAAAACTTGACCGCTTGGACACAATGGACAAAATGCAAAAAATTGTTTGGACTAAAAATTGACGCTGACAAAAGTAATGCCAAATATCTTCAGGATTTATGTAGTGCTCCACTTCATTGGGATTTGGTTTTTTGCGTTTCAGTGCGCATGACAATGTCGGCAAACTTGCTTTCTTCATTTTTTGGTGCATGTGAAATTCTATCATTTAGTGTTGTTTTCATAGGTTGTGATCTGTATAAATAGACACATTACTTGCATTGCAGTCCTTTTGATTTTGATCAAGATCTTGGCAAACCTAGATGGGTAAGGCAGAATCTTTAATCACCACAGATGGAATGATGGTTTACAGTTTATTGTCTCTTGCAAGTAAAATGTTTTTTTGTGAGCAATTCGTGATTTATGGTAGAAGATTTTGAAGAAGCCTCGGTTCCCATTTCCTATTTGTTTATAATCATTGATCCTGATGCATTCATGTTATCCACTGTTATCAGTGAATATCATCTGTATCTTACCAAATTTATTGCTGATTTGCATGTTTGATCAGGCCAGATTGGGTCATAATCTGTGGAGGCACTACAATTGAAGCTTTCTTTGACTTCATCCAGAGTTGTAGAAAATTCATTGTTCCCGTGTAAGCCCAAGCAGTGTGAGCCAATGTTAGCAGAAAGTGTTAACTTATGATCCAGGATGAAAGAGAAGGAGAAATCCCTGTTGTTACCTTCACAGCTGAGCTGATTTCCATTTAAAACTGTTAACTTCATACAATGTAGGGTGTGTGCCCTTTATGGTCAAGTTTATTTATTTTATAACTTTATACAATGCAGTGTATATACTTGAATTTGTGAATGCGTTGGGAGACTCAGGTTCATCTTACAGTATTTATGTTTGATTAGAAAAGAAATATTCTCTTGTAGGAAGTAGAAGTGAAGTTTTTCGAGAGGTGCTTTCATCATGATCTGATAACTGGAAGCATGTGGTTTGGATTGGAATGTAACAACCCCCGAGTTGGACAAAGTAAACTGATGATGGGATGAACTTAGCAACAAAACACAAATAAATATCCTCTATATAAAAACGAAAATATTAGCGTCAGCAGGGAGTGTTGAAATACACAATTGACAATCGGATCTTCTGGGTTGTGGATTGAGTTGAAATTGCTGCCTCGTCATTTGATAACCAACCGCACATGCAATGAAACACATTTCTGACTCAAAAGTTAAATGCTTGAGCTCGATACATACAAACATCCCCATATGAATCAATCTCACAATCTTGTGGAGAGCGGAGGGTGCCTGAGTATTGTGCTCACAGAAGTTCCTTGGTTCGAAGAAACGCAGACTCTTGCTAACCCCAGTGGGTTGGATTCAGCATCATTCCAACTTCATTCTGAATTGGCTTAGACACATAAGGTCCTCCTTGGCAAGATGGGCAAATATAAACAAGAGAACCTTGCTTTCATCCAACTAGGCCATAAGGTAAGGTCCCATGGAATATCTTCAAAACCAAGTGGAATCCTTGATGCTGATGTGGACGAATTTGAATCCATCTTCTCTCTCCCACTCTCTGATAAAGAGAGAATGCACGAAAGGAGAGGAGAGAGAGAGAACAAAACAATCTTTGTATATAGTATTATTAGTTAGTTAGTAGTAGAAGGTGTGGTGGGAAATCTGGGTTTGGTTTGGTTTATTTATGAATCTTCAATTGGGAATACTGACTTCATCGTCAACAACAACATCATCATGGTCGAGAAGCAGAGGATCATCACCACCTTGTGTATGCTCCAAAAACGACTCTAGCAAAAACCCCAATGGCGGCAGCAATGATGACAAAGGTACAATTTTTTTATTTTTTATTTTTTATTTTTTATTTTTTATTTTTTATTTTTTATCTTGAATTGATTTTCGTTCTTTCTAATTACACCTTTAGCGTGTTTGATTTAATGTCTCAATGGTAGAGCTTTACAAGTTATCTGTATTCTTTCTTTGGAATTTTGTTGATTGTAGATCAAATTGTAGTTAGATTCTTTTGAATCTCTTCCTCAGCATACAGAGTCTGCTCTTCAGTTCTCGGTATAGTTTCTGCATAATGTGATGAATTCTTTCTGTTACGGGGTTTATCTCTTTATCTGCATCATATAATGCCATATATCTACCATGGCCCTTGGTAGTAATCATCCGTGTTTCACTTTTTATTTATGGCCAAACTGTAGGATTCTTTGAATAATACTAATATACACATATTCCACGATTTTTTCCTAGGGAACGCATATTTGTCGAGTATGGAATGTATTTTACTCATTTTGCAAACTTTTCAAAAATGTTTGATGCAGTTCTCAATGGGGAAGCTTTTACAAATTTTCTTTTGGATTTTGTTGATTGTACCTCAAATTGTTCTAGAAATTTATTTTTGTGTCTCTCCTCAAGAGTTTTTCCAAATCAGCATAGAGTCTGATCTGGGAGCAATCCTAAAATGTTTATACGAAATTGCTAGGAAACAGGGTTTTGCAACCAGGGTGATGTGGCGTGATCTTGAAAGAATGATGAAATTCTCAAAGTGTTTATGTGTATCTCGATGTTGTAAAAAACTTCCTCGGATGATGCCACATCATCTTGGTTGCAGAACTTGGTTCCCTAGCCTCACTCATGTTTATAAGGATGATCAATTTCTAAGAACGCCCCCAAATGAAGTTCATAATCATTCTGGCGACCTTAAACCGCTTGAGCTGAGTTGAAATTCTGAAAATGCCTTCGGTTTTTGGTAACAAGACTTGTACATGATTTTTTTTTTTTTTTTTAAAATTTATTTTAAGAAATTTGGTTAGCTTATCTGCTCATTTTTTTCGTTCTTACAAGGAACATTATGAAAAAAGTTGTGGTTACAAGATAAATTTTCCAGTAGTGTTGATTTTATTGTAATCCAACTTTCCGCATTGAAGATTCCAACATCTTTGAAAAGTTTTCTAGGCCGGAATCCAAAGGGCTCTTGACTCAACTCTATTGAACCAAACGCAAACAAAAGTTAACCTTTTACCATTTAAACACTTGTCCTAAAGTACCTTACATTGAATTTTCACCTTGAAGGTGAAAATGGTAAGTTCAGGAGAATAGTAAAACTTGATAAACCATTTGATGTCATGGCATAGTTCTGATCGTCATGGAAAGGATACCACAATGTTCATGGGAAATATTTTTGTACCAAAAAATGAGGAAACACTTCTTGTGAAACTTTGAAGTTTCACTTCCCCTGGAAACGTTTCTATTGACTACAACTTCTAATCATTTAGATTGTTAGCTTACTTCTAGCATTTGGCTCTTGAGAAGTTGATCATTTTGTTTCGATTCCTTTATTTTCATTTTAATTTATTTTGAATATTTAATTTTGGAAATACAGATAGGACTGAATTAACCTTAGGAAGATTTTACAAGGCACCAAGTGCATACATAAATTTGAATCATTTATTTCATTTTAGGATTGTCAGATTATATATTAATCTTATTCTTTAATGGGTGGTTTTTGTATACTTCAACATTTTTTTCTATTGACCAGTAACATTGTGTTTCTATCTGCATATCTTATGGGGTTTCTCTCTATATCTGCATCATATAATCTACCATGGCCCTTGTTAGCAATCATCTGAGTTTTTAACTTTTTATTTGTTTGGACAAACTGTAGGTTTCTTAGAATAATACCAATGCAAAAAATTGATGATTTTGTTAAAGGAAAGCATATTAACTAAGAATGGAATGTACTTTTCTAATTTTGCGAACTTTCAAAAATACACCCCCCCTCCTTCTCTCCCTTGTCCCATGTAAAATTTTTTTGCTCTTAACATTAAAAAATCTTTCTAAAATAGCACCACTTTCGAAAGGCTTAGTTTCAATCTTCACGTTTCACTTTCATCAAAAAAGGATAGTCCTTTTTTTTTTTCTTTTTTTTCTAGTTCCTCTATTTCAACAGTTGATATAACGCTTGTATTCACACTACATTAAAGAGTAAAAGTTGAAGAGGCCTATTTCAAGGATTTTACTCTAGACTTTCTCAGTTTCTCAAGACATTAAAATTTCTGTTTCTTTTTCTTCTAATCTCATCTTCTATCAGGTCCTAACTCTTTTACAACTCAGCTCCCATATAGATCCTTCCCTCTCAACATAGCTGAAGTATTTGGATAACATAATTCTAAAAACATATCTCAACATAATTGAAGGGTTAATCGTTAAGTTAATCTAAAAATTAGAATCTATTGTTATTTATTTGAATGACTTATTTTCAAAGCATTCTGACTTTTGGTCTTCCAAGTGTTTGAGATACGACACAGTACGCGTGTGACATATAACCTTTTGATGATTTGCTAATTGTTGACCAAACTTGATATAAAAATAGAATAAAACTTGAAGTATTCCTTTCTCACACTTTTATCAGTGTCTGAATTGCTAAGCAGAACACTTGCATTGTCTCAAATACATGCAATCCTGCATCATGTCTTTTGCCTATTTAGTCATCACTCAAGCAGGAAAGACCAAATGGTTGGAGGCTACATTGCATCAGACAATGCAAACGGTTTCTTCCTGGAAAAAAAACATATTAAGATAAAATAGCATAAAATTGGGAGTCGTACTGGTGACACCTTCTAATGCTATCTCCTCACCCTGGTGGGGCCACATGGAGATATATTAAGGGCTGACAAGGTTGGAAAAATCTAGCTGGCCCGTGGTCATGGCCCGTCCCATGGGACGGACCCTCCCAGGCACGTGCCTTTGGGAGGGCGTCTCGCACGTGGTTTGCTTGCAAAAAAAATTTCTCTTGTTTGTTCTTCAAAAAATTTCTCTTGTTTGTTCTTCACTTCAGCTTCTTCACAGAGCAAGAGAAAGCCCTAACCCTTCTTCATCGACTCCTCCTCGCCAACTTCTCGCCTCCTCACTGCTCCTCCTCGCCAACTTCTCGCCTCCTCACTGCTCATCGAATCCTCCACTCCTCCTCGCCAACTTCTCGCCTCCTCACTGCTCATCGACTCCTCCACTCCTCCTCCTCGACTGCTCCTCCTCCTCGTGGCTGCTGCTCCTCCTCCTCCTCCTCGCGGCTGCTCCTCCTCCTCCTCCTCCTCGCACTGCTCCTCCTCCTTTGGGCAATAAATGAAATGTGCATCACAATCGACCATAACAGTCTTTTTTTTTTGCACAAATATTAGTATCACCCCCCAGAGTATGGCTTTAAGATCTACAGTTTCTTGAGGAATTTTAATAAAAAACAATCCTGTTGCAAAGTTTGTAATGAGATTGTAAACAACAAAATTGGTAGACGTTCTATTTTATCTGATTATTTGTGAATGTTGTATGGGTCGATGAGAAAACTGAGAACATAATGTAGTCATTTTCCCTATGATATCACTTCATCCAGTGAGGGATTTTCTGTGATGGTTGGATAAGTGATCATTTGTCAGAATGATTCCAAGGCAGAAATATTTTTCCTAGAAATGCAAAACAATTTTAAATGAATAACTTGAGTACAATGTAAGTTCATAGTTTACTTGAGATCCAGTGAGAGTTGCACTTGATTACTAAAGGAGTAATTATAACTTGAGTATAATGTGTTGAGACCACAAATAGGAGAGAATAGAGAACAAAGGATTGATTCAAGTATTGCCATTCTGACATTGTGATTCAGATCTGCTTTGCTATTAGCAGTCAGACACTGACCTTTATTTTGATTCTTGTTTGCAGATTTGGAGCTTGAATGCAAATTCAATTGATCAGAATCAACTATACTTCAGAGAACATCTTTTGTCAAATGGTGATTCACAAAGAGAAGCATGGAAAATGATATATGAACAGACTGTTTAGAATGAACTGATGTGAAAATGCAGAGAAGTGTAGCAGAAGGAGAAAAATGATTTTGTATTAGAAAGATAGCTAATGCTATCTGTATAAAGAGATTACAAATAAATGAATCAATCTCTCTTCTGTTTCCAAATCTGTATAAAAATGATTTGGAGCTCCTCTGTTTCCTGCATTGGCATATTTCTCAAGCATCACGTAATTAGAACTGTTGTAAACTATCAAGACTGTTGAAAACTATAAAACTTTAATTAGAACTGACTCATTGTCTTAACAACTTATTTCACTGATCTTAACAACATACACAATTGTCCACATTCTCTTCATGTATCATTCAAAAGCAACAAAAGAGTACAAACAGGAAGCAATTGTCCACATTCTCTTCATGTATCATAAGAAGCAACAAAAGAGATGCCAATGCCAAACAAGAGATGCCAAACAGTCCAGTACTGCATGGACTCTTCCTCTTCCTCTTCTTCTAATCCTGTATCCTTGTTGAAGCTACACAGTGAAACCTCTTCCTCTTCTTCTTTCTGTATCTTTGTAAATGTCTCATCCATCATTAGTGCCTAAGAAATTGCCAAAAAAAAAAAAAAACCACACATGAACATCATACATAACTTGATCTCAGGGAATGGGAAATTGAATGGAATGTCATGGGGTTTCATCAAGACCATAACTTGATCCCATGAGGGTTGTTATACTTAAAAGCTCATCAAACAAATCCCTCAAATATACCACATTAGACTACGCTAAAATTATGATTGATTTATACAAAAAATAAATTTAACAAAATCTAAACAAATCTATTTTTTTAACAAAAAATATGGAGGATTATCATGAATTTCAGTAACATAATTTAACAAAATATGAACATACAAACATTTCAACATACAAAAATTTGAACAAAAATTTCAGTAGCATAATTTCAACATATGCAGGAGTAGCCCTAATTTTCAAGTTAAACAAAAATATGCAGGATTAGCCCTAATTTTCAAGTTAAACAAAAATATGCAGGATTAGCCCTAATTTTCAAGTTAAGCCCTAATTTTCAAGTTAAACAAAAATATGCAGGATTAGCCCTAATTTTCAAGTTAAGCCCTAATTTTCAAGTTAAACAAAAATATGTAGGATTAGCCCTAATTTTCAAGTTAAATAAAAACTGATAAATATGCAGGATTAGCCCTAATTTTCAAGTTAAACAAAAATATGATGTGAAATTACGTACCAGAAGAAGGAGGAGGAGGAGTAGTGCGAGGAGGAGCAGCCGCGAGGAGGAGGAGCAGTCGAGGAGGAGGAGGAGGAGCAGCAGCCACGAGGAGGAGGAGCAGTCGAGGAGGAGGAGTGGAGGAGTCGATGAGCAGTGAGGAGGCGAGAAGTTGGCGAGGAGGAGTGGAGGATTCGATGAGCAGTGAGGAGGCGAGAAGTTGGCGAGGAGGAGCAGTGAGGAGGCGAGAAGTTGGCGAGGAGGAGTCGATGAAGAAGGGTTAGGGCTTTCTCTTGCTCTGTGAAGAAGCTGAAGTGAAGAACAAACAAGAGAAATTTTTTGAAGAACAAACAAGAGAAATTTTTTTTGCAAGCAAACCACGTGCGAGACGCCCTCCCAAAGGCACGTGCCTGGGAGGGTCCGTCCCATGGGACGGGCCATGACCACGGGCCATGTAGAATTACTCGACAAGGTTAGAAGTGAATGAACTGATGCATTGTAAGAGTGATCTCAGTTTTGAAAATCTCTACCCACCCCAATATAATATGTAAATGATTTAATCATCTTTGTGCAGGGCACAGACATGATGAGCATGTCTGATGGTAGGGGTTCTTATTACATGTATACCTACTGCAAGGTTAGGTAATTAACATTGTTTTCAGCAGACATTCTTTGCCCCTTAAAAAGTTTAGTGTCACCCATTTTAACTTACTGAGCCTGTCACGTCTGTAAGGGAACTGTTGGCACTCTGTGCTCTCTTCAAATCACAAGCAAACCTGACCAACAAACAATGATTACATAGGATATGTGACTTCAAAATAACTCTTGGTGTGCAAACTGATGATTTTTTAATATGCCTAGGTTTTTTTTTTGACAGACTCGCAACCTTTTACATTGTTTTGGCTTTGTTTATAACCCTCTCTCTTTCTCTCTTCCCTGCTTTTGAATATGGTGTCTGTTTATTTTTGTTTTGAAGATGACTGATGTACGGATTGTGCAGGTGATAAGTTCTCCACAGACTGGGACAAGTCTTGGTCAAGTTTTAAGAAGCAAGGGAAAAAGTCCCTTTTCTCACAGTTTAATCCAAGCAAGTATGTCAGCTGGAACCCTAAGCGCTCCAATTACCCTTTGTCTGAGGAGATTGATCCAATGAAGAGGGCTGAAAGGTCGAACCTCATGTTGTGGACAAGTCCAAAGTTCACTCTTGCAGGAGCCATTGTTGTGGTCTCCTTGCTTTTAATCTATACACTTTTAGCTCTTGTGAAGTGATGTCATCTGCACTCAGTTGCCAGCTTGTATGGCAATGCCATCAGAAGCATGAGGTCTTTGTAAAGAAATGGCCAGTTATTCAATTGTAAGTGATAATCCATAACTTGCTTATCTATTTTGTTCCCTTACATCCTCCTAAATCTAAGCTAATTTAAGGTTGACTCGCCAATTCACCATTAGATTTTGTGATCCATGGTGGGAATGGATTATGGAGTCCCATGAACATGGGAATCACACTCCTTGGTCCCCCCAAAGCATGTGATTCCCACTTTCATGGGATTTTCATTATCACCATTGATCACAAAATCTAACGGTGCATTAGTGAGTGAACCTCAAATTTGCTTAGATTCATCTGTTTATGTAAAGAATTATATTGAAAATATTGTTCTCTATTCATTGAATAGAATACAAGCTTATATAGAGCTAACTTTGACATAACCTAATAGAAATAGGAAACCTAGCAAACTTAGGAAACCAAAATACAATAGGAAATCTAACCAAACTTAGGAAACCAAAATACAATAGGAAACCACCATACACTAGGAAACCTCCCAAACCAAGGAAACAAATTACTAGCCATCGGAAAGTTTCCTAACCCCATAAAACTTCTAACCCCATAAAACTTGGAACACAATATGCTAAAATATATTTTCCTAATAATAGGATGTATGTCCTAATATAGGATGTATTTCCTAATACCCCCCCTCAAGTTGGAGCATGAGGGTTAAGAATGCCCAACTTGCCAAGGAGATAATCGAACTGCGATTTGCCCAAAGCCTTTGTGAAAATGTCTGCCAACTGATCAGTCGTCGGCACATAAGGAGCAATAAGACCATCCTGAATGGCATCACGAACGAAGTGACAATCAACTTCAATATGCTTCGTACGTTCATGGAAGACGGGGTTCTGCGCAATGTATATGGCAGACTGACTATCACAAAAGAGGGGAACGGCCTTGGGATGAAGTACCCCTAAACTCAATAATAAACCTTTCAACCATTTCAACTCACACATTATGGCGGCCATAGAGCGATATTCCGCCTCAGCTGAAGAACGAGAAACCGTATGTTGCTTCTTAGTTTTCCAAGCAATCGGAGAATGGCCCAAAAACACCAACCACCCCGTCAGGGACCTCCGAGTAATAGGGCAAGCGGCCCAATCAGAATCACACCAACCTTGCAAAGTCAAGTCACTATCCGAGCGCAGGAGAATACCGTAACCCGGAGTACCTTTTAAATAGCGGACAACGCGCAATGCAGCATCCCAATGCTCCTGTCGCGGTTGCTGCATAAATTGAGATAGCACATGAACCGAGTACGTCAAATCAGGACGTGTGACCGCCAAATAGACCAAACGTCCCACCAGTCGCCTATAAGACTCAGGATCCGAGAGAAGAGAACCCGTGGCACGCGCTAGTTGATGGTTTTGTTCGATCGGAGACATAGCAGGCTTCGAACCCAAGAGACCCACCTCCGAAATAATATCAAGGGCATATTTACGTTGACAAAGAAACAACCCTGCAGAGCTGCGGGCAACCTCAATACCAAGGAAGTATTTAAGGACCCCGAGGTCCTTCATATGGAAACAGGAGCCAATGTAGCTTTTAAACAGATCCAAAGCAGCAGAATCATTTCCAGAGAGTATTAAATCATCAACATACACGAGCACATTAATTTGAACCGGCCCCTTCTTATAAGTAAAAAGGGAATAATCAGAATAGGACTGTAAAAAACCATACCCTTTTAAAGCTGACACGAGCTTAGCAAACCAACATCTAGGAGCCTGTTTCAATCCATATAGAGATTTACGCAACCGACATACCAAACCAGGTTCATCAGAGGTAAAGCCAGGAGGGAGTTTCATATAGACCTCCTCATCTAGATCCCCGTGCAGGAAAGCATTGTGTACATCCATCTGATGCAACTCCCAATTTTTAGAAGCCGCAATTGCAAGGAATGCACGAACAGTAGTCATTTTTGCCACTGGAGCAAATGTCTCGTCATAATCTATCCCTTCGGTCTGATGATTACCGAAAACAACCAAACGAGCCTTCAATCGCTCAATACTAGCATCAGATTTGTACTTTATCTTATACAACCATTGACTACCAAGGGCCTTCTTCCCTGAAGGCAACTTTTCCATAGTCCACGTCCCATTGTCTTCCAAGGCCCGCATCTCTGCTTGCATAGCGGCACGCCACCCTGCATCTTTTACAGCCTCCTTAAAAGACTGTGGCTCTCTTCCAGCTGTAATAGCTGCAATAAAATTTCGGTGTTTCACAGAAAAACTGTCACAACTAACATAATGTGCTATAGGATAAGGTGTACCTGAGGGAGGTGAAGATGTAGAAGCAGGTGAAGCGGAGGATGGACTATTTTTCTTCACCGTAGTGTGGGTAACAAAGTCACGTAGCTTAACTGAAGAATACTTTTCCCGAAAGCCACGACCTAAATGCTCACTTGGCGGAGCATCTCCTGACACTGCCCCCCCTGAATCATCCGTATGAGAAGGCATAGGCAACACCTGTGGCTGCGGCGTGGCGGTGGGTGGTGGCGGCTGCAGCTGTGTGGTGGACTGCGGCGGCGGGTCTGGAGCACCCCTGAGCGTGGGAGGGCGTACTGGCTGCACTTCCTCATCATTTTCTAAAAAATTCGGAAGATCCACAGCCACCCCGTCATGCAGATTACCATGCATGTCATTGCGAGCAGTAAAATTAGTAGCCTCAACATCAATATATGGGAACACATTCTCATAAAACGTGACATCCCTGGACACAAAAAAATCTTGCTTGTCCAAATCAAACAAATACCAACCTTTCTTGCCAAACGGATATCCCACAAATACACATTTATGACTCCTACTGGCAAACTTATCACCCTTTGCCTTCTGATTATGGGCGAAGCACAGAGAACCGAAAACACGCAATTCACCAAAGGAAGGCGGATCACCAAACAAGACTTCATATGGAGTTTTATTGCCAAGAATACTAGAAGGTGTCCGATTGATTATATGAGCAGCGGCAAGGGCACATTCCCCCCAAAAATAAAGCGGTAAACCACCCTGAAATCGTAGTGCCCGAGCAACATTCAAAATGTGTTTATGTTTCCTTTCTACTCGGCCATTTTGTTGAGGAGTCCCCACACAAGAAGTTTGAAACAGAATTCCTTTGGCCAAAAAATAATCCTTAAGGCAATTAAATTCAGTACCATTATCACTACGAAGAATCTTCAAGTTCTGAGAAAACTGTCTATCAATCATAGCTATAAAGGACATAAACATTTTAAAAACCTCCGTTTTATCAACTAACAGATAGATCCATACAGCGCGGGAGAAGTCATCCACTAATGTCAAAAAATAGCGAGCCCCACAAGACGATGGTGTATCATATGGCCCCCATAAATCACAATGTACTAACTCGAAAATTCGAGTAGATTTATTATCACTTAACTGAAAACTATCCCTAGAATGTTTAGCGCGGTGACAAATTTCACATGCTTTATTCAAGTGACCACTAGAATTGCTGAACAAAGGAAGCAACTTCACCACTTTCTCGGAAGGATGACCCAATCTGCGATGCCAAAGCTCCAAAGAAGGTGAAGGATTAACTGAAACTGCTTGTACCTTTGTCTCCTCTCGTAAGTAGTATAGTCCATCCCTTCTGTCACCCGTTCCAATCACCTCCCTCGTGTGTCGGTCCTGGATAGCACACAAGTCTGAGTTAGTTATGAATTCACAGTTTATATCATCACTCAATTGTGAAGCCGAAATTAAATTACAATTTAATTTTGGAACATAAAGAACATGGTTAAGGATAATTTTGTCAGTAAGTTTGACAAGTCCTTCCTTCAAGGCAACAACACTCTGACCATCCGGGAGGCCAACAGAGCAGGGAGTCACATTTCTTAAATCCGACAAATACGACAAATCTCCTGTAACATGATTGGAGCACCCAGTGTCAATAATCCACTTACCGTTCAACCGATGAGGGGAAGGGTGAGGAGTGCCGAAAGCGGCCATGAGAGCCTGCCATTGTTCGGCAGAAAAACCTGGTAGAGGTGCAGCCGACGAAGATCCTGGAGGTGCGATCAGGGCCTGGTCAGACGTGGCCTTGTTGGCCTTGACGTGTCCGCGGCCACGTGCAGCAGCAACTGGTGTAGCCCCCTTCGTCGCACTTTTAGCCCCATACTTCTCAATGAACCAATCTGGAGTGCCGTGCAGCTCAAAGCAGGTGGTGTCGGTATGACCCGTCTTGTGGCAGTGTGAGCAGACCAGGGCAGCCCTTTCGGCGCGAGTAAGGCGTGGTTTGGAACGATTGTCCATACGTACCGCAAAGCCCGCAACTTCAAATGCCTCGTCTTTAATGCGTGCTATCCCCCTAACTCTTTCCTCTTGAACTATTGTTTGGAAAGCTCTATTTAGTGAGGGCAGGGGGTCTTGAGACAAGAGAGTAGAACGCAGGGAGGCATAATATTCGGAAACCAAACCAAGCAGGAATTGATGCAATCGATCTCCCTCACGCCTTTCCGCGTGTTGTTTACCTACACCACAAGTACATCTGCCACACTTGCAAGAGATTAAGGGTTCGTGTTTATCTAATTCATCCCACAACATAGTCAGTTTGCTGAAATAAACCGCAATGGGCATAGTTTTGGTCTGCTCACAGCGATTTATGTCAGATTTTAGTTGTTGTATTCTTGGACCATTGACAAGACAAAATCTTTCATGCAAATCATCCCACAATCGTTTTGCATCATCATAGTTTGATAACATAGATTTTACCTCCGAGTCGATCGTGTTCATGAGCCAAGAAACGAGCATGCAGTGAATTGTAATCCAATCATCCTTCGTGCAAGGGGGAACCAAGTCTTTAATGGAGCCATCAAGAAAACCAAATTTTCTGCGGGAAGTAAGAGCAACACGAATTGCGTGAGACCAATCATCAAAGTTGTCGAGTTTGAGGCGAATCGGAGTGATAAAATCCCCAGGCCTATCTTGCGGCCCTAGAAAGAATGGTGAATTAGCCTCGATCTTTGGAGGCTGTGATGGAGGAGTTTCTCCACCAGCCATAACAAGCAATCAAGATAGAAGAAAGTTTTAGGTAGGCTCTGATACCATGTAAAGAATTATATTGAAAATATTGTTCTCTATTCATTGAATAGAATACAAGCTTATATAGAGCTAACTTTGACATAACCTAATAGAAATAGGAAACCTAGCAAACTTAGGAAACCAAAATACAATAGGAAATCTAACCAAACTTAGGAAACCAAAATACAATAGGAAACCACCATACACTAGGAAACCTCCCAAACCAAGGAAACAAATTACTAGCCATCGGAAAGTTTCCTAACCCCATAAAACTTCTAACCCCATAAAACTTGGAACACAATATGCTAAAATATATTTTCCTAATAATAGGATGTATGTCCTAATATAGGATGTATTTCCTAATAGTTTACCATATTCTTTTTTCCTATCTCGTTGGATATTCCTTTAAGTTCTTTTCTTCTTCCTCTACTTCAGTGACTTTGAAAGTTTCTGTTCTCATCCTGCACTGATGGAAACTATAGAATCCCAGTCCTTGAAGTAAGTACTTCCACCAAAAAGAGGACAAATTAAGGTTCAAATCATTTTGAAACTTAAAAAATCAATCTCTGTATTGGCCTCAAGGCAAGGAAAGGACCAAGTGTCGGAAGGGACGATGGAAGCTCAGCCTCAACAGCTCCTACAAGGTCTTACAATTCAGACATCACTCTGAGTGGTGGAGCTCGTCACATCTTTACAGAATGATGTCTCAATTTTCTGAATTCAACTTCTCAGGTACCTCTGCCTCCATTTGGGTGCTAGTTGATGGCGAAACAGTGGTTGATGTGTAAATGCTAAAAGGTTCAGTTATAGTTAAGCTTGGGGTATGGTATTTGGTAGATTCGACTTCTTATGATTGTCTGTGATATAATAGGAATGTGGAGTTAAGAGTGGTGGTATTGCATTTCTCCTCTTTCTGGGGTAGAACAGGATGAAGAACAGTGAGATTTTCAAGGGATGATTGATTCTCTTTTTACATCGATGTCTATGTGAGTTACAGCGGAGTGCCTGTTCAAGTCGTTGTAGCTAATGATCATCTTCATGTTGGAATTTTTTTTATTCCTCCGTAAAATGTCTCAGAGTTGGTTTATAGTTTAGGTTTGTTTCGGTGAATCCTCTTTCTCTCGTGAGAGTTTGTTTCAATATTTGCTTTTATTTTTGTTTACAAAATTAAGGTCAAGTTGTCCTTTTTCATTCATCCTCCAACAATATAAATATTGTAGTCAAAATACAATAGAAAACCACCATACAATAGGAGACCTACCAAACAAAGGAAACAAATCCTCAGCCATAGGAAAGTCTCCTAACCCCATACAACTTCTTGCCCCATACAACTCTAACAAATATGCTAAAATAGAATGGAATATATTTTCCTAACAATAGGATATATTTTCCTAATACCCCCCTCAAGTTGGAGCATGAGGGTTAAAAATGTCCAACTTGCCAAGGAGATAATCGAACTACGATTTGCCCAAAGCCTTTGTGAATATGTCGGCCAACTGATCAGTCGTCGGCACATAAGAAGGAGCAATAAGACCATCCTGAATGGCATCACGAACGAAGTGACAATCAACCTCAATATGCTTCGTACGTTCATGAAATACAGGATTCTGCGCAATGTGTATGGCAGACTGACTATCACAAAAGAGGGGAACGACCTTGGGATGAAGTACCCCCAAACTCAATAATAAACCTTTCAACCATTTCAACTCACAAGTTATTGCTGCCATAGAACGATATTCCGCTCAGCCGAAGAACGCGAAATGATATGTTGCTTCTTAGTTTTCCAAGCAATCGGAGAATGGCCCAAAAACACCAACCACCTCGACAGGGACCGCCGAGTAATAGGGCAAGCAGCCCAATCAGAATCACACCAACCTTGCAAAGACAAGTCACTATCCGAGCGCAGTAGAATACCGTAACCCGGAGTACCTTTCAAATAGCGGACAACACGCAATGCCGCATCCCAATGCTCCTGTTGCGGTTGCTGCATAAACTGAGATAGCACATGAACCAAGTACGTCAAATCAGGACGTGTGACCGCCAAATAGACCAAACGCCCCACCAGACGCCGATAAGACTCAGGAGCCGAGAGAAGAGAGCCCGTGGCACGCGCCAGTTGATGGTTTTGTTCGATCGGAGACAGAGCAGGCATCGAACCCAAGAAACCCACCTCTGAAATAATATCAAGTGCATATTTACGTTGACAAAGAAACAACCCTGCAGAGCTGCGGGCAACCTCAATACCAAGGAAGTATTTAAGAACCCCTAGGTCCTTCATATGAAAATAGGAGCCAAGGTAGCCTTTAAACAGAGTCAAAGCAGCAGAATCATTCCCAGAGAGTATTACATCATCAACATACACGAGCACATTAATTTGAATAGACCCCTTTAAAGCTGACACGAGCTTAGCAAACCAACATCTAGGAGCCTGTTTCAATCCATATAGAGATTTACGCAACCGACATACCAAACCAGGTTCATCAGATGTAAAGCCAGGAGGGAGTTTCATATAGACCCCCGTGCAGGAAAGCATTGTGTACATCCATCTGATGCAACTCCCAATTTTTAGAAGCCGCAATCGCAAGGAATGCACGAACAGTCGTCATCTTTGCCACCGGAGCAAATGTCTCGTCATAATCTATCCCTTCGGTTTGATGATTACCGAAAACAACTAAACGAGCCTTCAATCACTCAATACTAGCATCATATTTGTACTTTATCTTATACAACCATTGACTACCAAGAGCCTTCTTCCCTGAAGGTAATGGTTCCATAGTCCATGTCTCATTGTCTTCCAAGGCCCGCATCTCTTCTTGCATAGCGGCGCGCCACCCTGCATCTTTTACAACCTCCTTAAAAGATTGTGGCTCTTTTCCAGCGGTAATAGCTGCAATAAAATTTCGGTGTTTCACAGAAAAACTGTCACAACTAACATAATGTGCTATAGGATAAGGCGTACCTGAGGGAGGTGAAGATGTAGAAGCAGGTGAAGCGGAGGATGGACTATTTTTCTTCACTGTAGTGTGTGTAACAAAGTCACGTAGCTTAACCGAAGAATATTTTTCCCGAAAACCACGACCTAAATGCTCACTTGGCGGAGCATCTCCTGACACTGCCTCCCCGAAATAATCCGTATGAGAAGGCGTAGGCAAAGCCGTTGGCAGCGGTGTAGTGAGCACGGGCTGCAACGGCGTGGCGGAGGGCTGTGGTGTGGCTCGCGGCTGCTGGTCAGACGCAGTTCTGGGTGTGGACTGTGTGGTGGCCTGCGACTGCTGGTCTGGAGCACACCTGGGCGTGGTAGGTCGTACCTGCTGCACCTCCTCACCCTGTTCTAAAAACTCCGTAAAATCCACATCCACCCCTTCATCCAGATCACCATGAATGTCATTGCGAGGAGCAAAATTAGTAACCTCAACATCAAGATATGGGAACACATTCTCATAAAACTTTACATCCCTTGACACAAAAAAATCTTGCTTGCCCAAATCAAACAAATATCAACCCTTCTTGCCAAACGGATATCCCACAAAGACACATTTACGACTCCTACTGGCAAACTTATCACCCTTCGCCTTCTGATTATGAGCGAAGCACAGAGAACCGAAAACACGCAATTCACTAAAGGAAGGCGGACTACCAAACAAGACTTCATATGGAGTTTTATTGCCAAGAATACTAGAAGGTGTCCGATTGATTATATGAGCAGCGGCAAGGGCACATTCCCCCCAAAAATAAATCGGTAGACCACCCTGAAATCGTAGTGAACGAGCAACATTCAAAATGTGTTTATGTTTCCTTTCTGCCCAGCCATTTTGTTGAGGAGTCCCCACACAAGAAGTTTGAAACAGAATTCCATTGACCAAAAAATAATCCTTTAGGCAATTAAATTCAGTACCATTATCACTACGAACAATCTTCAATTTTTGAGAAAATTGTCTATCAATCATAGCTATAAAGGACATAAACATTTTAAAAACTTCCGTTTTATCAACTAACAGATAGATCCACACAGCGCGGGAGAAGTCATCCACTAGTGTCAAAAAATAGCGAGCCCCACAAGACGAGTGTGTATCATATGGCCCCCATAAATCACACTGGACTAACTCGAAAATGCGAGTAGATTTATTGTCACTTAACTGAAAACTATCCCTAGAATGCTTAGCACGATGACAAACTTCACATGCTTTATTCAAGTTACCACTAGAATTGCTAAAAAAAGGAAGCAACTTCACCACTTTCTCGGAAGTATGCCCCAATCTGCGATGCCATAGCTCCAAAGAAGTTGAAGGATCAACTGAAACTGCTTTCACCTTTGTCTCCTCCCATAAGTAGTATAGTCCATCCCTTCTGTCACCCGTTCCAATCACCTCCCTCGTGTGACGGTCCTGGATAGCACACAAGTCGGAGTTAATTATGAATTCACAGTTTATATCATCACTCAATTGTGAAGTCGAAATTAAATTACAATTTAATTTTGGAACATAAAGAACATGGTTAAGGATAATTTTGTCTGTAAGCTTGACAAGTCCTTCCTTCAAGGCAGCAACGTTCTGACCATCCGGGAGGCCAACAGAACAGGGAGTCACATTTCTTAGATCCGACAAATACGACAAATCTCCCGTAACATGATTGGAGCACCCAGTGTCAATAATCCACTTACCATTCAACCGATTAGGGGGAGGGTGAGGAGTGCCGAAAGCAGCCATGAGAGCCTGCCATTGTTCGACAGAAAAACCTGGAAGAGGTGCAGCCAACGAAGAACCTGGCGGTGCGTTCACGGCCTGGTCAGACGTGGCCTTGTTGGCCTTGACGTTTCCGCGGCCACGTCCAGCAGCAAGTGGTGCAGCAGTGGCCTGTCTGTCACGCACAACAGCCCCCTTCGTCGCACCTTTAGACCCATACTTCTCAATGAATCAGTCTGGAGTGCCGTGCAGCTCAAAGCAGGTGGTGTCGTTATGACCCGTCTTGTGGCAGTGTGAGCAGACCAGGGCAGCCTTCTCGACTAGAGTAAGGCGTGGTTTGGAACGATTGTCCATACGTACCGCAAAGCCCGCAACTTCAAATGCCTCGTCTTTAATATGTGTTATCCCCCTAACTCTTTCCTTTTGAGCTATTGTTTGGAAAACTCTATTTAGTGATGGCAGGGGGTCTTGAGACAAGAGAGTAGAGCGCAGGGAGGCATAATATTCAGAAACCAAACCAAGCAGAAATTGATGTAATCGATCTCCCTCACGCCTTTCCGCATGTTGTTTACCTACACCACAAGTACACCTGCCACACTTGCAAGAGATTAAGGGTTCGTGATTATCAAGTTCATCCCACAACATAGTCAATTTGTTGAAATAAACCGCTACGGGCATAGTCTTGGACTGCTCATAGCGATTTATGTCAGATTTTAGTTGTTGTATTCTTGGACCATTGACAAGACAAAATCTTTCATGCAAATCATCCCACAATCGTTTTGCATCATCATAGTTTGATAACATAGATTTTACCCCAGAGTCTATCGTGTTTATGAGCCAAGAAACAAGCATGCAGTGAATCGTAATCCAATCATCCTTCGTGCAAGGGGGAATCAGGTATTTAATGGAGCCATCAAGGAAACCAAATTTTCTGCGGGAAGTAAGGGCAACACGAATTGCGTGAGACCAATCATCAAAGTTGTCGAGTTTGAGGCGAATCGGAGTAATAAAATCCTCAGGCCTATCTTGCGGCCCTAGAAAGAATGGTGAATTAGCCTCGATCTTTGGAGGCGGTGATGGAGAAGTTTCTCCACCAGCCATAGCAAGCAATCAAGAGAGAAGAAAGTTTTAGGTAGGCTCTGATACCATGACAAGATTAAGGCCAAGTTGTCTTTTTTCATTCATCCTCCAGCAATATAAATATTGTAGTCAAAATACAATAGGAAACCACCATACAATAGGAGACCTACCAAACAAAGGAAACAAATCCCCAGCCATAGGAAAGTCTCCTAACCCCATACAACTTCTTACCCCATACAACTCTAACAAATATGCTAAAATAGAATGGAATATATTTTCCTAACAATGGAATATATTTTTCTAACAATATAATATATTTTCCTAATAGTTTCATTCGTATAAAGGTTTTGGGGTTCTTAAAACCCAGCTCAATTTCTAAAAAAATAAAAATATTGTCTTGAGTTGGTGAGAGAATAGGCATATTTGAGGTAGATATGAATGTAATTTGGGGATTTTTCAACCTTTTTTTTCCTTCTCCATGATGACAATCCTTTTCCTCTGTAACCATTTGAGTTCAGTGGACTCTTTTCAACTGTTAACTATGTCAATTAATCATGAAGTGTTTCGCTACTATTGCTTTTAGAGTTTTATGAGGGGATCCAACAAATTGTTCTTTCTGTAACCACCCTTTTTATTGGGTTTATTAAAATTTGATCGTCCCTTTTCAGCTTTCATATAATTTCCCTCTGTTCTTTTAGAATGTATGATAAGATGTCTTATTACTTTTCTTATGAACAATATAGAAGAGTTACAGTAGTCTCGAGCTTGATTTTTGCATGATTAGTAGTGGTAGAGAACTAGGAATTCAGATTGGTCACGTTTGATGTCTGAGAAGGTTAATCCCTTTAGATAATGAAGGTGAAAAACAAATGTGATGGGCAATATCAATGTCTGCTCCAGTGGAACTATATTTGTGTCCACGTTGTATATTAAATTTTCTCAGTAGAATGAGCTTATTTGGTAGAGAAAATCTCCAAAGAAGATGTCGTTACCGAATCATCATCATCATCAAAGTTCATTTTCAATATTTTCGGGGTTGGCTACATGGATTATGGTTCTCTAAGCAATGCGGTTTTCCCACATATCCTCGTCTAATCCAAGCTCAATGATATCTTCATTCACCGTCTTCATTCAAGTTTTCAACGGTCGTCCTATCTGTCTACACCCTCCATTAACTTGCCAATCTAGACATTTTCTAATTGGCGCCGTGATTAGTCTCCTCCGCACGTGACCAAACCAAGTTAACACATTTTCTCTAATTTTATCCTCTATGGGCGCTACACCTAAGTGTCTCCTAATTCTTTCATTTCTAATTTTATCCTTGCGGGTTTTACCACACATTCACTTTAACATACACATTTCTGCTACTGTCATCCTATGCGTAAGTTGTCCCATGGTAGCCCAATATTTTGAATCGTATAGCATGGATGGTCGAACAATTGTCTTATAGCATTTCCCTTTTAGCCTTGCAGGCATCCTTCTATCACATAATACTCCTGACGTCATTCTCCATTTCAGCTAACCAGCTTTAATCCTATGGTCTAATCTTCTTCAATATCTCCATTCTTTTGAATTATAGATCCTAGATATTGAAAAGTTTCACACTCTAGGACCTCCACACCTTCGATCTCAATTGCATTACTCATCCCTTGTGATTCACAACCAAAGTTGCACACTAGATACTCTGTCTTTGAATGACTAATTCTAAAACCCTTACTCTCTAAAGCCTCCCGCCACCTATCTAATTTCTGACCTAAACATTCACTAGTATCCTCAATTAAGACAATATCATCTGCGAATAACATGCACCAAGGTACATCTTCTTGCAGATGTTTCGTCAACTCACCCATGACCAAAGCAAAGAGATATGGACTTAAAGCCAACCCTTGATGTAGTCCTACTGACACTGGAAATTCATTGGACATCCCACCCACTGAGCGAACACTTGTTATAGCCTCTTCATACATATCCTTAATGATATCGACATAACATGAAGAAACTTTCTTATTTTCAAGCACCCACCAAATTAACTCCCTGGGGACCCTATCGTATGCTTTCTCCAGATTAATAAAAACCATATGCAAACTCTTGCGTTTCTCTCGATATTTTTCTATAATTTGCCTAAGCAGGAAGATGACCTCCGTAGTA
Organism: Berberis vulgaris; assembly: GCA_963556465.1. Classification (NCBI taxonomy): domain Eukaryota; kingdom Viridiplantae; phylum Streptophyta; class Magnoliopsida; order Ranunculales; family Berberidaceae; genus Berberis; species Berberis vulgaris. The sequence goes on from OY747135.1 coordinate 23,756,149, forward strand.
AACCTACTCGACATAAATCCAAATTGATTCTCCGAAACCGTGGTTAAACTCCTAAGTCTTCGTTCTATAACCCTCTTACAAAGTTTCATCGTATGACTCATAAGCTTTATCCCTCTATAGTTCGAGCAATTCTGAATATCCCCTTTGTTTTTATAAATTTGTACCACAATGCTATGCCTCCACGAATTTGGCATTTTTCTAGTTATCAAAATCCTATTAAAAAACTTAGCCATTGAATCCCAACTACTCCCAAACATTTCCACGCTTCAATTGGTGTATCATCCAATCCAACTGCCTTCCATGTCTTCATTCTTTTTAAAGTTTTTCTCACTTATGTGGCACTAACTCTACGATGGAACACGCGATGTCTCCCTTCCTGTGAAGCATACCCCTCCAAGTTTAACTCTCCTACATGTGTTCCATTGAGTAGGTTACAAAAGTAATCATTCCATCTATCTAAAATAGCTTTATCCTGCATTAAAACTCTTCCATCGTCATGCTTAACACACTTAACATGACTCAAGTCTCTAGTTTTTCGTTCTCTAGCTTTAGCTATCTTGAAAATATTATTCTCCCCTTCCTTTGTACCTAGCCTATTATACAGATCATCATATGATCTCTTCTTAACTTCCCCTACTGCTTTACTACCCAATTTCTTAGCTTGCTTATAAAGTTCATAAGACTCTAGGCATCTATCTTTTTGCCACTCCTTATAGCATCTTTTTTTTTTCGCAATGGTTTGTTGCACATCAGCGTTCCACCACCATGTCTCTTTATCATATACGCCTCCTCTTTTGGCCTCTCCTAACTCTTCCTTCATACATCTTCTTATTCGGTTTGCCAAATGTTCAAAAAGATCTGCGCTACTAGTCTTATCCTTTGGTTCTAGATTCTTCCAACCCTTTGAAACTGACTGGCCACCCAAAATATTCTTTCTAAATTTTTAGCACACATCTCCCTGTAAGGTCCACCACTTAATTCTCGGTCTAACACGTTCTTTAGCAATACGACCCCTACTCTTAAGACAAAAATCGAGGACTAACAGCCTATGTTGGTTTGTCTGACACTCCCCTGGTATAACAATCGTGTCTCCTAACAAGAAAATAATCAATTTGACTTCTATTGCGCCCACTCACAAAGGTCACCAAGTGATTTTCCCTCTTCTTATAAAAAGTATTCACGATCCCAAAATCCTTAGCTAAAGCAAAATCTAGAATAGAGATATCCCCATAGTGTTTCGATCCCCAAAGCCTTGACCTCCATGTACCCTCTCATACCTAACTATATCCTTACCAACATGGCCATTCAAATCCCCACCTAGGAAAACCCTATCGGAAGAGGGAATCCCAATAACTAATTCTTCTAAAAAGTCCCAAAAACCCCTCTTAGTCTCCTCGTCTAAACCCACTTGGGGTGCATACGCATTAATAACATGCACTATCTCTAGGTCTAAAGCTAATTTAATACTTATGATTTTATCCCTAAACCTCTTAACATCGACTACTGCATCCTTAAAAACTTTATCTACCATTATTCTCACCCCGTTTCTAGTTCCATCTTTACCATAATAGAAGAGTTTGAACCCTCCTCCTAAATCTTTAGCATTGTTCCCCTTCCACTTTATTTCTTGGAGACAAACTATGTTCACCTTCCTCCTACGCAGGGCATCCACTAATTCTATTGACTAACCCGTCAAAGTTCCTATGTTCCAAGTGGCTAATTTAATCATTCTATCTCTAGCTCTAACCTGGACTAACTTCTTTACCCGCCCCCGTCCAAAATGGTGCGAGAACTCTTGCCTATTTAACACTACAGTCGGGCGCCGCTGCAGCGCTCCTTGCTCATTTGTCACTACACTCGAGCGTAGGTGCAGCGCGTCGCTTGTAGCGGGGGATGCCCTATCTTTCTACATTAATCTTTTTTAACCAAATTCCATGAAAAGGGATGTGACGGGTTTTTTTACAATTGATTGTCACAAGCCTAACACCAACCTTCCTCCTTTATCCGGGCTTGGGACCGGCCGTTGCCACAAGCGGAGTAAAAGAAGATGTCGTTACCGAATATTAAGTGAAAACAGAGCTTCACTGCTTTTATACTTTTGTTTCATCTCCTGCTTATGTACATTTTTTTAGAGGGGGGGCGGGCGGGGGGGAGGGGGGGAGGGATGGTTGCTTCTCATAAAACTTACTACTAATCGATATCCAATCGCTGATAGATTAGCCTACATTTCCCAATCCATCTTGGAAGTTGTTTAGCTCAATAAGTAGACATATTAAAAGCAGGGGATAGCCATCGAACTTAAAGCTGACTACTAGAATGTTAAGGAAAAAGATTAGCTCGCTGTAAGCTCCCTTAATGAACTTCGACAATGCTAGTCATTATCATGCATCCCCCCAGGCATGACGTGGGCTGGCCAGCACAATGAACAGATGGCAGAATGCAGGAAAGGGATTACTTGCCCACCATCCGTGGCCTGTGGGTACTAAGACGCAGAAAATGAGATGTTTTTCAATGTCTGATATGCTTCAAAAACTCATGAAAATCTATTTCGCAAGTACGAAATCAAGTACAGTTGTTGGTGATTCTTCTAAATGTTGTTCTTGTTATCTTAGACATAGTAATGTTGTCTCCTATTGGAGTTTGTCAAGTCCTTTCCACAATGGACAACAAGTTTGGAGGAAACGGAAAACTGAGGATAATGGAGTTATGTGATGGCAACATATTATTAGGATCATTCAAATAAGATATAGTAGGAAGTGCTTGACTTGGACTCTTATTTTGTTTGCCTCCCTCAATTACAACAAGTATAATAGCTTACTTTTTCTTTTCAAACATGGTCCTTCTATAGTCTTATTAGGTTAGAGACCCAGACAATTGGAAACACAACAAGCTCCTTTTTCTTTTTCCTATTTTTATTCGAGAAATTCTAAATGTCGAGGAAACGAGCGAGGGAAGTGAGGTGGCGGGGTGGGAGCCGTCCATCTCACTCGGAATGCGTGTGTTGACTTTCTGCGCGCGCATCCCGAGCGAGATGAGCGGCTCCCATCTCGCCACCTCACTCCCCTTGCTCGTTTCCTCGCCCGTTTCCTCGCTGTGTAGAATCATTCTTTTTATTCACTGCATATCTGTGTTGGTGAAACCCCCCCCCCCCAGCCCATCTTTCGTAGTTAAAGTCCCTTAGAAAATCCTGAAATAATGTTTATTAACAAAAAGGGAAACAATAGAGTCTGGTGAAACCGAGGATCATAGATAGGTGCAGTCTGATGAAACAGAGGATCATTAGATAGGTGAAAAACCAGATGAAGCAATTAGGATTAGAAACAAATTTGAAGCATGAACGAAGCAAAAAACAAGGAACCAAAACAATATAACGCGTACTCTATATCAGACAAAAGTCATGGAGCTGCTGGAAGCTACTGTGACAGCCTGAGGAAATAAATAACTCAAGATGGTCCTATCCTATCACGAATTAAGACTCGTAACAAATTCAAGGAGGGATATACCCTTAGTAGAATCTCAAAGTGCTTCTTTTGATACCTATACCTATGGATTTACTATTTTACATTTGTTTGGCCAATGATGGCAGATCTGATTATGAGATGACTTGGAACATTTCGAGATAATAATGTCGGGACACTTTTGCCACAATGCTTACAAAAATGTCATAATATGCTTTTATTAGAATAGTATTACTCTCAGATTAAGAAAAAGATGGAATAATCATAAGTGATGGATGCTTTGGGAATTGTACAAAGTCATGGCAATTAAAAGTTATTATTTCATTTCACTTCTCTGAGTTCAGGTAGAAGTGTGAAACCTTGGGGACCCAAGTTAATCCTGGTCCCATGAAATTTTTTATAAATACCTATCATTCTCATTCTCTACTCCTCAAAGCTCTTCTTTCTCTCTTTCCTTGAAATTTTTCTCCAGTTCTTCCTCCTCTTTTTCCCTTGAAACACTAATGGAAATCAAAGGAGTCCAGTCCTCGAGGAAAGTTAGTATTCCTCCTAAGAGAGGTCAGGTTAAAATTGAAGTCATGAAGAAAATAAACAAGTCCATCACCACTGCAGCTTCAAAAGTAGGGGAAGGACTTGGTGCAAAATGGAACGGTGGAGGATGCGGAAGTTCGGCCTCCTCAACTTCTACTACTACTACTACCAGTGCCTATGCTTCAGAGGGGCATTTGTCCTGATCGGGTGGGTGCGAGACTGGGCCTCTGCTTCTCATTTTGTTGAATTCGAGTTCTTCTATCTCTGCCACCTTTTTTATGCTAGTGGAGGGTCAGTAAGCAGAAAAGTACAGGCCTCAAGATATGGTACGTGATAAAAGCCTAAACAGATATCCTATATTAATAGCGATAGCGTGAAGAAAATTGAAGTATTAGGTGCTTCCTTTCTGATAAAATGTGGGGAGTATGATGGATCGATCCATCTCCTTTGTGATTGAAGTCTATGCAAGTCTAGCGATATAGGTGCTTCCTTTTTCTTATGATGAGAATTTTGTACGTACTCGATCAGAAACTCTACGGTTCAGATCAGTTCAGTTGTTTTTATCAATATAATACGTAGCTTCTATCCTTTCTGCCATGAAAATCAAAGGTTTTTTTTGTTGTTTGTTGTTAATATGTTTTTGAGTCTCTTGAAGATTCAGATTTCCTTTGTTCATTTCATGTCAGTTTCTCTGTTTTAGTTATATATTGGCTTGTGACAGGATCTGAGGAGATTAAAAAAGTGTCTCTTGTTCAAGAAAAGAAAGAGATATTGTCTCGTTGCTCCTTCCTTCAAATATTTCTGTTCATGCATACAAAAAACAATTGAGGGAAAAGAATTATAGGGTTTCTTTATGAGCTGGAACTTTGTTTAAAAATTGCAAATGATGATTGAAGACTGATAGTGGGGGGACTATGGACTAAAAGGCATTGATATTGGTCATAGTTTGAATATATACATGGGAATGATTTGGTCATAGTTTATGTTCTTTTGATTGGTGAAAAGAAGGCTCATAATCAAGTGGGTTGTCTTGGTCCTACTAAATTGGGTTTGGCAGCAAGGCATTCATTCCATAGCTTTGGCAAGCTATATGGAAAAATAGATAGTTTCAAGTTTCTGGCCCATGGATGCATATTTATGTTTCGAGTGCTTCTATTTAAACAGATGATTTTTCCGGAACAGGTTAAAGAACATGGAGAGACATGTCTTTTATGTATCTCATCAACTGATTCTTTGCAGAGACACACACTCCCTATCTAAATTCCTCTACCTGCTCTTATCTTGCTTTATTTTTGGAATTGTAGGAGGCATAGTTTTCTCCTTTTGCAGTTTTAAGTAATGTTTCAAGAAGAAGTTGGTGGTGTCCATATAATTCCAATGGTTGACCATCGGTTTGGTAACAACAAACTTCACCAAATTGATGTCATACTTTCAATATTTTGTATTATACACCCTCAAACAATCAAATTACACCATTAAACAACTGCTTCATTGTTCTTAAATAGGGTTTGGTTTGGGTTTACGCCACGGGATAATTTGGATTTTTTAATTAATTGCTGCCTCACCTCAGCGTATTTGGTTAATATAATTAAATGATAAATAAATCCATTTGATTGTTATTGAAAATGTTAGTTATGGCATGAATTTCAAAGCACAGGTTGAATGAACATAAGCCTTTGTTGCCGGCCATCCATGGCCTTGTGCTTGCGGATGTCGATGTGGAGTCCGTCCTGTTTGTTGGGTTGGGCTGAGCAAAGCACGACTGGGCAACAAAAGAGTTGACTCAATTGGTTTTCTTGAGGCGAATCTAGCTGGCTGGGTTTTATTATCGGAATGGTATGAGTTGACTCACGAGTCAAGTGAATGTGTCGCCGACAATGGAGATGTTATTGGTTTAAGTGAGTAATAAGGTTTATGTTGCATGTAAATGCCAAGAGAAGTTAAAAGTATGGAGTTGTAATTCCATGGAAGAAAATCCCATATAACTTTTGACTTGTTAATTAAGTTAATCACTAAAGATAAGATGAAGGAAAGGAAGGAATGATTGAAGAAAGTTGGTTTTAAAAGTAACTACTTCTACTACACTTTTACTTCTTCTAATGTATGTTGGTTGAAGAAGACTTTGACTAGATTAGCTGCCAGAAATTCAGACCAGCAATTTTTTTTTTTTCATCCACATAGTTTTTGTTTAGTCATATCTATTTAGTAATTGCAAAATTCTAGATGTCGAGGAAATGAGCGAGGAAACCAGCGAGGGAAGTGAGGTGGAGGGGGGGGAACTGTTCACCCCCTTCGGGATGCGTGCGTTGACTTTTGGCACACGCATCCCAAGGGGGGTGAACGGTTCCCCTGCCACCTCCCTCCCCTCGCTCGTTTCCTCGCCATGTAGAATCACTCTTAGTAATTTGCTCAAGAAAACTATTATTTTCATGGGGGAAATTTTTTTTTTTTGCTGTGATGAGGTATAGAGTTAAAAAGTAAAAATAAAATAAAATAGTTCAGATTAATTAAAAAAAAAAAAAAACTTTAATTAGTGTTAATCAAGAACAGGCTAGATGTATGCATTCGATTATTGATCTGTGCTTTCTAGATGTATGCATTCGATTATGACCCTAGAAGATAATCAGTGTCTAAGTTCATGAACAAGGGGCGACCGAAACATTATACTAATAAAAAGTGGGCGTAATGTTTTATTAATTACTTCCAGAAACAAAATACAGCGCGTAACAAAACATGCCAAATATTCAACAACACATTGGTTGTGAGGGATGATGCCAAGTCATAGCTGACCACACTGGTTACAACACGTTAGCTGAAAATGTATGAATTTTCTATGTACATTGATGTATACTTACGCATATACAATTTATATCTAATGTTCCAGTGTTTTCAATATTTTATCACGCATTACATAATGACATTCCAAACTAGATAAATATATGTATGAAAGGTTTCTGGTGGTGTAGCTGCAACATAATTTTGTCTCATCAATTATGATGTATTAAATAATTCAATTTGGTTAAACATGTGATTATGACAGATTAAACATGAAGAATGACTTGATAAACAAAATGGTTTTATTAATAAAAAGGGGTGATAATATTAGAGAATACATTTTGAGTGTAGAACATTTGCGGAGAGGTGTAGTATAGTGGCTGATCATTTTTATATTACATTATAAATAATAAGGTCAAAATTTAATAGTGGATTGGTAAGTAAATATCAAATTAACTTAAATTTATGTGGTATCCTCATGACATATAAGGTTCCATACAACCAAACACACCCTTAATGGTGTCAAACCCCACCTAGAACAAAATTGTATCGATAAAGTCTACCATATCTCGAGATATATATAATCCCTGACCCCTCATTAAATGGATAATGGATTCCTTCCTCGCCAGAATTTAATGAAACCAGATATGAAGTAGACTTGCCACAAAATCTTCGGAAGCTAAAATGGATCGAATTTATGCAATATAGTTACAGTTGCAGTTGCAGGCATATTCAATAACAAGGCAGGTGGTAGTACCATAATAGTCCTTTTAGGATGGTTAAAAAGAACCATTTAACCCTGTTGGTTTTGTGGATAGTAAAATAGGAAGCATTTGGTCCACAAAAAAGTTTACTCAACCGAATGTTGCCACAATGGTGATGTTATTATTTTAAGTGCTTAATCAAGTTTAAATTAGGGGGGGTTTAATTCAATGGAACAAATCTTACCTTCACCTCTTAACTACTTAATTAAATCATTTCACTGCTATATTAAAGAAAACTTGGTTGTAAAATGACCTGCACTTTTATTATTGATTGACTTTATATATATATAAAATATATTCACCAAATGGAGAAAAGCACCAGTTAAAATGAATTGGTCCTCCTCAGCATTTTTCTAATACAAATTTACCATGTCTGCAGATATGTCCTAGTAATGTTATTTGTCCTTCATTATAGATTGTGGGACAGTCCAACAGCTAGCTTAGTAACGTTATTTGTCCTTCATTATAGGAGTCTGGGACAGTCGAACAGCTAGCTAAGTGTATTAATTAGGTGGTAAAACTAGTTTTGATTCCAATGGATTTGCTTCCTCTCCTCACTAGAATTTTTCAAACAATACAAACACAAGTAGTGAACTAGAGTTGACAAAACAAAACAAAACATTTTCACAAATGTTTCATAAGCTGAATTGGTATGAAATATGTATCAGACAAGGCAATAAGAATAAGGAACTCTTCCATCACAAGGCAATGGCTTTGTGCAGTTGTCCATAAAAGAATTAAAGAACCAGTTGGAGTTGGAAACTAAAGCCGAAGCAGATAAAAATTACAACAATTTTGGCACATGAAAGAGTTTGGCTGGCTCATACTTATCTCAAGCCAATGTCGTCCACAATTCGAATGTTATTGTTTAAGTGCCTAATCAAGTTTATATTGAATATAAATGCAAGAAAGTTAAATTATGTTGTTCTAATAGCTGCGCATCCATACTGGAGATTTTTTTTTTTTCCTTCTTCTTCTTAAGGATGGAAGAAGTCTTATTTTGACTTGCTATAGATAAGACTAAGAGGAAAGAAAAGAATTGTTGAATAAAGTTGGTTGAATATTGGTCGTAAAAGGACCTGTAGTTTAAGCTTTGTTCTAAGTGAGTTGGCACTTGGACATGACATCTGTCTCATAAATGTTGAATGAGAATTTGACCAGGGTTAAAGCTATTTCATCAGCTTTTAAATTAAAAATAAAATGAATCTCTAGGCCTGAAATTTTGATTTCATCCAAATAATTTTCTTGCTTCTTTAATCAAGGTCCGGCTTTTTTACACCACCACCGCATCTTTTGTCTAATATCATAATCAATTTTTTTACACCACCAATATAAATTCAAAATTCAAAATTTTCTCTCATCCTCTCACCCTCTATTCTCATATATTCTCTCTTAGGAACAACTCCACCACTACATCGCCCCGCCGCCGGTTACACTTCTTCTTTACCTATATATGTTCCTCTTCTTCTCCTCCTCCTCTCCACCTCTTCTTCTCATATCTTCCTCCTCAGGAACAACAACCTCCCCGACCTATCAATCACACTGCTCCGCCTTTTTTTTAACCTTTCGCCCTTGCACAAGCCTACACGAGGATGAGTTCCATCATCGTGGTGGCATGTGAAAGGGCGAAAAAAATTGGCCCTCGCATTGGCATATATGAGTGGGGAACCTTTCCTCACAGAGTTATCCACAAGGATGGTTTCTCCACTCGCAGATGCCTGTGAGAGGGCCACATTTTTTTGCCCTCGCACAAGCCTCTGTGATGATGGAACCCATCATCGCGCAAGCTTGTGCGAGGGCGAAAGAAGAAAAAAACAGAGAAAAAAAAAAGGCGGGGAGGGGTGGTGCGGTAGGGTGAGGGTTGTTCCTAAAAAGATAGGAAAAGAAAATGAAGAGAGGAGAAAAAGAAGGCGGGGAGGGTGGTGCGATCAGCTTCGAATGGGGCGAAGGTTGTTGGTTGTTGTTCTTGTGAAGCGATGAGAAGAAAGGAAAATAAAAGGAAGAGAAGAAGAAGAAGAAAAAAAAAAAAAAGATAAGAGATGATCATTTTATTAGTGGTGTCCTTTAGTAAATTCAAAAATAAAGAGGTGATGGTGTCAAAAAGTCGAGCCATAATTAATCATGCAAGGTTTTGTTAGTCATATCTATTGCGTAATTTGGTTGATTACACAATTGTTTTCTTCTTCTTGAACGGGAAAACAATTCTTGCCACGAAGGAACAAAATTTAATTCAATGACAAAAATTAAATAATTACCTAATTAAGAAAAAATGTATGAACTTCAATTCTTTTTAATTACATGCTAATCAAGGACAGACCTCACACATCTCTTGGACTCATTAGTCCAGTCCACAACTTTATAACTTTTTTAAATCAAGTGAGCGAGACAGGTGATAGGATCTTTGACAAAATATAATTTTTCCAATGTGAAACAATGGAGGCTAATGTTTGATCTCATGGTTTTCTTTTCTAAAAATGCTCAAGGGAGCCTCCCTGACGCTAGAGTCTGGCTCTCTAGATAAGCACCTCATAGTGCTTAACAAAAATTAACAATGTTGAAGAATACATCAAGACTGGATCATGCTGAGTCATAAGTGATCAAATTGATTATAGAATGTAGTAGGGGTGGGCACGGGACGGGATGGGACGAGATATGCCCATCCCTATCCCATCCCGTTCATACGGGATCGGGACGGGACAGGACGGGATGGGAAAAACCTCATCCCGACCTCGTCCCATCCCAAACGGGTTCGGGACGGGACGGGATCAGCGGGAAGCCTGGACTGCTGCCTGCTGGAAGCCTGCTGGGCCTGCTGGAAGGCCTGGAATGCAGCAGCCTCCCTCGATCGATCAGTTATGGATTATACTTGGACTAATTTAATTTAATTTAATGATGGCCAGCCGGGGGTTGAATTAAGAGTCCAAGTTTCTAAATTTGGATGAGCCACCCATGCATGCAAACTCTTATTGTATCTGCGTAAAACCTTAGTTAATAAATTAAACAATGGAGATTGATATCATAAAAAATAAAAATTATGTGTGAGAGGTCTGGATTAAAAAACAGTTCGATGATGAGCATGTACAAGATAATTTTAGTTTCATGATATGCAATGTCAAGTGTGTGGGGTGGGGTGGGATCGGTTGAAATTCTTTGGCGCATGTGGATGGGCTAACGGACCCGGGGGCTGACCTCCAAACTTGACTATGGGCCCATATTTTAGACTTGAGAGATGCTTAATATTCCTCAATTGGGCTTGCTGGGCCTGCTGGAAGCCTGGAAGGCCTGCTGGGCCTGCTGGAAGCCTGCTGCAGCTGGAAGCCTGCTGCAGCTGGAAGCCTGCTGCTGGAAGCCTGAAAATCTGAACATTTTATGCAAATGTTCATAAAATAAATAAATAAGTAAATAAAAATATTAATAATTAATATTAAAAAATTAGTTCGGGACGGGACGGGATTGGCGGGATTGAAAATCTTCATCCCATCCCATCCCATTCTAGATCGGGACGGGACGGGATCGGGATGAAATTATTCAATCCCATTAAGACCCGGAAAAATCGGGACGGGACGGGACGGGAACGGGATCGCGGGATGGGATGCCCACTCCTAGAATGTAGTGCTAAAAATGTATGAATTCATTGTGGTAGGTTGATGTATACTTAAGTATAAATAAGTTATATATCTAATATTCCTCCATTGAAAAAATTTATCCTATTGCATATTAAAATTAGACATCAGAACCATATCAAATAGACATTATATCAAACTTGTAAGATTAGTAAATGTTTTACTAACGTACAAAAAAAAAGAAAAAAAGTAGAATATATATATATATATATTACCTCCAGTTCAAATATTTATACCAGTGTAGATAATTGATTTCTATTCCATAATTGCATTGCTAATTCGTTGCTACTCCAAAAATTGGGGCTGAAATACATAGTTGATTTAATTCGTTGCTATTCCATAATTGCATTGTAAATCAATTTTCTTGACAAGTAATAAAGGTCTGGCATTCCAGAGGTGAGACACTGGAGGTTTAATTAAAAAAAAAAAAAAAAAAAAATTGTTGCTAAGTAGATGATTTATTTTTTAATTATCTTTTGTCCTTTACATAATCAAAATGTCTATATATTGTGGCTATATCCACCGTCCACGGATCCCCGCGTTAGTCAGATGGTACTGATTGTGATTGTGTATGAACTTCCTTGGGAAGTAAGCTAGTCCTTGAGTGAGTTGTGAGTGCAACACAACATTTCCTCTGCTCCGTATTCTAGGTGTTCATTCAATTTCTCTTCCTTCACTCATTAGCTGTACGCTTATATGGAATCCAGAAGAAGGTCATCAGAAGGGAATGCAACCCTTCTTCCACCACGGAGAGGTGAGGTTAAGGTACGAATCATGTCGAAGCTTTACAAATCAGTAGTTGCAATGGTAGCTCGAAAAGGAGAGGAAGGAGCTGGGGCAAATAACCTAGAAGGTGGTGGAAGCTCCGCAACTTCAACAGCACCCACAAGTGCCAATATCTCAGATGATGATGATGATGATACCACTTCCAAAAATTCCATGAAACTATAGAGTTTCTCTGTGCATGTAGATGTAGTATTTATAATTTCTGGATCCCTTTATGAAGTTTTATGTGTGGTCTGTGTTTTTGCAGAGAAAGGCTAGTAGAGTTGGGGTTAATTTAGATCAGCATCTTCTGTTGTTTGAGATTTATTTCAGCTGTTAATTAGAAGCAGCCTATAATATAGCTATATTGATTTTGAATATTCCATGTCATTCACCATTTTAATTTGGTATTTTTATTATGTTATATATTCTTCTAAGATTTTCAATATTATATTAGTTAAAAATGCTACAAAATCAGGTTTTTGCAATCATGTTTTGTAATCAGGGTGACGTGGCGTGATCTCGAAAAAATGATGAAATTTGCAAAGAGTTTATGTGTATCTCGATGTTGTAAGAAAAACTCTTCTGACGATGCTATATTATCCTGATTGCAAAACCCAGTTCCCTAGCCTCACTCTTTGTTAGGTAACAAGATTAGAAGAGATGCAAGGAATGTCTTTTTACTCATCCTCGGAAGCAATGAATGAATTTTTCGCGAGATCTCGCGAAAAAAAAAAAAAAAAAAACTAAATTTTTTGGCATTACAAATAAATGGTACCAAACAAAAAAATTTAGTTTTTCGAGAATTTTTTTTGTAAATTCAACAATTTCGCAAATAGCCAAAAATGAATAGACCATATTTCCCTTTTTCGATCAAAATTTTTTCAGTGCAGTCACAAATTCAGGACCACAAATTCAACTCACGCCCAAGGATTGTGATTTTGGTTTTTGAAGTAATTTCAATCATTTGATTTTAAGAAAAAATTTTGATTTGTAAAGAAAACAAGTAAAAAATTTGGAGGAAAATCATATTTGTAGCTAGGAGATAGGGGTTGTAGTTTGGTCATATATTGACGAAAAATTCTAGAGCCAGGCTCCTAGTGCCAGATCAATGCTAGGGGGCTCTCTGTGTTTGTGTTTAATTGATGAATTATGAGGATCTCTAAAATGACGGAGGGTTGAGGCTCCAGACTAGACAGACTCTACATTGACTAATAATGTCTTGAAATCATCTGATTCTGACTTTCATTGATTTTATGCTCATTTGATTGGTGAATGAAGTCTCACAACGTCAACTTCCTTAATGAGTGCATTCAAGTGGTCCTAATGTGTCAATATTGGATTTGGTAGCAAACTTGAAGCATATGTATGGAGCTCAATCAATGGTTTGAAATCTCCAACTATGTCTATGTAATAAACGCCATAAATAAAGACCCATGGATGCCTTTATGGTTTCCAAAAAAAAAATTTCACTCTTTTTAATTGTTACTATGTCGTGAATTTCAAATTAGTGGTGGGCGTAAACCTATTTGGCAAGCCATGCATGGTTTTCTGCTTGCATAGGTACATATGCATGTATGTATGTACAGAAATTCTAAATGTTGAGGAAGTGGGCGAGGAAACCAGCGAGGAAAGGGAGGTGGCGGGGGGTGAACCGTTCACCCCCTCGGGATGTGTGCCCACTTTTTTGGCGCGCGCATCCTGAGGGGGTGAACGGTTCACCCCCTGCCACCTCCCTTTCCTCGCTGGTTTCCTCGTCACGTAGAATCACTCATGTATGTATGTTGAATCCAAAAATAATTCTATGGTGACTAACTCCAAAAGCAAAGCTCCCAAAACCAGTGTAAAAATTGAAACATTGGCCCATGAATGGATTGACTCGTCCATTACTTGATTAGTTTTCTGAAATGAGTTGGTTTGGTTGAGCTCCTCAAGAACCCTTGGGATATATATACATCTCTGCAATTTTGCTCTTCTGGGCAGGTAACAATAGACCCGATTCATCCCTTTTAAGCATTTAAAACAATGAATAATTTAATAAATAGAGTCAAATGAAATAGGGTAAGTTGGTTTTTGGCCTGATCCGAAACTCTGAAATTTAGAGATTATTAGTTTATACTATAGTGCGTATAAAACAAGCAGGAAAATAAATTATTGATTCTAATTCCATGGAGAGGATCTAACTTTTGACTTCTTAATTACTTAATAGTATCAGTCACTAAAGATAAGAAGAATGAATGATTGAAAAAAGATGGGTGTAAAAGAACTTAATACTTTTATTTGCTTTAGACCATGAGTTGGCTGGCTGCAACATAATATCTCTCTCAATAGATTGGGGAATATTTTGACTGGATAATAACAGGATTTAATTAATTAGCTAATGAGTAGTTTAATAGCTTCAACGACTTGAAATATCAAATTAGTATGGAAAAAATAAAAGCAATAAACGGATTAGAATAAAAATCTTTTTTTAGTAATTTTATTTGTTTATAATACAATTATAATCTGATCTCAAACGGATTCTGGCATTGGATCATCTGTCATACAAGTGTGCAACATCTCCCGAAAGTAATAGTTGAAACTGGCAAGCACGGATGGATTTGAGTTGATGGGTACTTGCAATAAAAAAATTCCACTGTCCAGCAAAAAAACATCACATGAAAAAATAAGTAGTGTTGACGTGGCCAACCCAAATCATAGGATCGAGCTACAAAATGTACCATATTTTGGCAAGATTGAGTAGCATTGCTCGTGTATATAAATCTAATGCTCGTGTAAGAGGTGAGCGGGAACGCAAGTGTAGCCTATCTGCCCCCACCCAGAGGTCATATTAAAGCTCGAATCATGTCATATCGGATCTTTACAAATCACTCACTAGTTGCAGTGGTAGCTCAAAAGGGAGGGGAACGCGGAAGCTCTGCCTCATCAACCGCACCCCCAACTGCTAGTATCATTTCCTTACAGATGATGATCTTCATCCTTTTGAATTACGGAGTAGGAGTGTTTGTTGCTCTTGTCCTTGTCTTCAATATTCGTATCTTCCTCTGTAAATACGTGTTTTGGAGTTCATCTTAGTTGTTGTTAACTTTTTATGTGAATAATATTACAAGCACCTTATATTATTATATTTGACTTATTTTGTTGAATTTCTCATTAGAATTTCAGATCACGTGATTTGTTCCCTTGTTTTTGGAATGAATGTTTAGGAGAAAGATGAACTTAATTTCCATTGTGTTGAACAATGCTTTATTAGATTAGGCTGAAATTCGAATGGGGTTCATCCAAGCTATAGAGCCAATAATCTATCTCCTTTTAAAGGTCGACTTAATGTAAATTGAAAGAATTCTGCAAAGCTGAACAAACTCATCATGCATTCATGATAAAAGTTTTAGCCATAACCAGATGGAATAAGAATTTTACAAAATGCCATACCGATCAAATTTTAATAAATCTAATGCCTTATAAATGGTGTAATCTACAAGGGTTTCGACTTTGGAACTAAATTAGGTTTCGATTTATTGACAAAGCTAATTGTGTTGTATAAAGTGCCCTCCAGGCTCCAATTCAAGGGGGAAGGAGGCACTGATCTTGTTGATTGATAGCTATCACCCCAGGCCCAACCCAAAGTCTTCATGGCTTGGCATGTAACCGCACAATAACCTATAAAGAATTGTATTGTAATATTATTGTATTGTATATTGTGTAATATCATTGATGAATACAAGCTTATAAAGCTAACTCTGACCTAACCTTGTAGAGATAGGAAACCTAAGACTTCTATTATATTCTGACTTTTCTAACCTATTTTGTAACACTTTCCTATTTTGTAACATTGGTAGACTTCTATTCTGTAATACTTTTCTATTTTGTAACATAGGTAGACTTCTATTCTTTAACACTCCCCCGCAAGCTGGACATGTAGACGCAGACGAAATGTGCAACTTGGAGGAAATTGTGAAGTCCAATTTGGTGATACAATCATGATGTCGAGTGATTGTCGAATTCGAGATGATTCCTGTATGAAGAAATCATGACTCAATTCGAGTCTTGGTATTGCTCAATTCGAGTCAACACGGATTTTGGGTGATTCCTGTATGAAAAAATCCTGACTCAATTCGAGTTTTGGTATTGCTCAATTCGAGTCAACACAAATTTTGGATGATTCCTGTATGAAGAAATCGTGACTCAATTTGAGTCTTGGTATTGGTGATTCTTGTATGAAGAAATCATGACTCAATTCGAGTCTTGGTATTGCTCAATTCGAGTCAACACATATTTTTGTAGTGACCAAAGATGGTGGGTGTGAATAGCGGAGTGAAAGGGATTCAAATTTCTTTCTTTTCCCTCGGTTTCTTCTTCGTTTCTTCCTTGTCATGCGATCTGATGTGCGACCGAACATGTGACAGGGAGGACGAGAAAAAGATAGTGTGGTCTACATATGTCTGATGTTGCTGTCGTGTGCACCAGAGAGAGACGTTGCCATTGTTCTTTGATGATTTGTGAACCTTTTTGTGGTGGTACTGAGAAGCTCGGGGTGCAAATAGCCCAGAGCTCGGTGTGAATAGCCGAAAGGAAGGGCAAGAGCATCACCCTTCTTGATTGCAACCACATTCTCTTATTTTTCAGGCTGGACAATACCAGCAGTTCCACTACCTTGAAGAACATAGGCAACTTTGGCAGAATATTTCCGGCGGGAGTGGAGGAGCAATGTCAACCCCACTCACTCATCTTCCTTCCCCATTTGGGGATTTGGGTTCAAACCTCTCTAATTCAGAGCTCAAAGAGACTACCTATGAGATCTTTGTGGCTGCTTGTACCTACTGGGAAAGCCCTTAACTTATATCCCACAATCAGAGAAGAACAACGAGAAGTCCCCATCGTTTTCAAACGTACTTCTTTTCCTGGGGGGTTTAGTTCTTCCCCTTCTTTGCAGAGATCACTCACTTCTACTGCTGCTAGTTAGGTCAAGAAGGCTTTGGGTATGAAATCAAAGAAGAGGCTGGGTAAGGAGAGTAGTCCGTCTTCGAGGTCCAAGAAGTCGGTCACAATTGGGGGTTGAACTGATTCGAACGATGATGATGAGATCTGATGATGATGATTGATCAGTGATTGATCTTTGATGATGATGATGATCAGTGGTTCTCACAAACATAATCTTCTTCTTCCTTTCAAATAAGGAAGACGAAAGTGAAGCTGCTCTCTTCTGATGGAAAATCTGATGTGTGATCACTGCTCTTTACTGATGTTGAGACTGATGGAAGCCCCTTTTTCTGATGATGATTCGTAATTGATGATGGATTGATGATGTTCTAATGAAGATTGCTGATGATCGGTTCGATATTGTGTCATGAATGGATCAAACAAAAATAAGGCGGGAATGGGGATTCATTGGCGCGAGAATGAAAATTTAGATTGAATTCAAATAAATGGTCTTTGTGTAATTTCCTGTAAGTAATTGAGCAAATATGTAAAGCTAAACACGTGTTAAGTGTTCATTGGCTCCATTTGAAAAGTTGTTAGAAAGTTTTTCTTTAAAAAGAGGGGAGAAACATAGAGAAGGGGCTATGAACTGTAAGAGAAAATTGAGGCTCAGTTATTGTTGAACTTGAGAAGTGTGTTGTTCTTTGTTGCAATCAAATAGTTTTCTATTTCTTCTGTTCAAATTCTTTTTGTTGTAATCTATTGAAGCAGGTTGTGACATTTGGTATCAGAGCAGACCGAACCTAACTTGTGGTGATTCAACAATGGAGACGAGGGCAAAGGAAATTGAAGGGTTCATGAAGGAGACGAAGAGGAGTTAGGCTGAAGTAGCTGGTCAATTGGAAATGTTAAAGCTGGAACTCTATAGAATCGCAAAGTTTGGTGAAAAACAAGAAAAAAAAATTGATTCCAAATTCGATCAACTGGCGATGATGATTCAGAATACCAGATTCAATGGAGGACGAGGTGAGGCCAACCTGACACCAGGAGACAGAGAAGCTATTCCGATCGTTGTAGTAATTGCTATTTATGAGAAGTTTTTATCGCTGTGAAATGACACTCACGGGCCGCTGGTTGATCTCTTTTGATCCTTCCGATACCATTGTCAATATGGTACTTTAAGCATTGATGCATAGTGGAGGAGATTGTGCCCATCTTATATATCCATGGTATCCCGAGTAGCATGTTATAAGCAGCAGGAGCATCGATGATGAGAAAGTCTGTCAATAATACTCGCTGCTTTCTTGGCTCTCTTGCTTCGATCGATATAGTTGAATCATTTTCAGCGGATGACATTGTTCCCCACTGAAACCCACCATAGATTGATCGTTAGGTGAAGACATCTCATTGGTGAAATGCATCCTTCGAAAAGCTGTCAGGTATAAGAGGTTGGTTGAGCTGCCGGTGTCAACCAACACCCTTTTGATTTTCCATTTAGCTTTCATGATTGAGATCACTAGAGCATCATTGTGAGGAAAATTAACTTCGTCATCACTCCAACCACATTCCCCCTATTTTAATTTTTTCATCATTATTTAAATATATGTTTCACTTTTTCATCATTGTTTTGATTTTTATTTTTGTTTTTAATTTAAAAAATTAAAAAAATTGAAATATTTTATTATTCTTTAAAATTTGGGGATGGTATGGATGCCCCTAAATATAGGGAAATGTATAAGTCAAGTTAAAATATGAAAATTTTTAGAAATTCTCTTGGAGCGTGAATTTTCTCACATTAGTCCCATAAAAAACTTTTTGGCTATTTTAATAGATCCCTTGGAAATGCTCTTGCGGTTGGAGTAAATTGTTATATTGTATATATTATGTGTGTTTGTTTGTATGTCTATTCTATATAATTAAATTAGAGACAAAAAGCGTCCAAGGTTTTAATAATTATTTCTAGAATCTCAATATAATCGGGTAAGGAGATGTGCTAGTATTCAACGATACAGTACATCATTTGTGACAAATTAGGCTGAATCAATAATATCTTATGCTCAAATCTCATCAATCTTTTATTAAGCAATGTTAATGAGAGGGTGGTAGGTAGTACGTGTAACGTTAGACATGTTAAGTCACTATAAAATTAATTAATGTTATCACATTATTAAAGGTTATAACTGAAGGACATTCGGCACTGGATAATTTTGGGAGGATAGTTTATTGACTTAAACCCAGTTTATACATTTTCTTTTCTTACACAATTAATCACGTATTTGACAAAATCTAATACTAATTAGGTGATATACGGGGCAATTTTTAACTCACCTTTATGTTCGTCACTGTAACCATTTATAAATTCAAAGAAGTTTGGTTGAGACAAGGCAACTACTTTTTTTTTCAAATATTTAAATAACAAAAAAAAAACTCTCTAATCTAATATTTAAAATTTACGTTCATTTTGATATGAGATTGTCTAACCGGCGAGGAAACCAGCGAGGAAGGTTTCCTCGACAATTAGAATTCCCCTTTTGATATAGTCTGGTGATGCGGCGTCTTTCATTAGGCAACCTTTTTTTTTAATATCAAAAAGTTTGACCCAATTCTTGAGGATGATGGGCGGTGGGTGTGGGTCTGCCCTCCCTCACTCCCTAGCAAAGCTCTAAAATCTTTCAAGAGGCAAAGACAGAGTTTTGGGTTGATTAGCCATAATGATGGGATGGGATGGCTATCGAGTTGAGAAAAGTGTAAAGTATTTACATACAGGCAATCCGAAATTCTAGCTGACCTGGGAAAAATTAGCGGTTGCCCCCTTTTTTAACAATTTTTTTTAAAAAAAAAGGTGTTTAAAAAGGGGAAAGAGGTAAAAGTATAAAATCTCCCCCCCCCTCCCCCGCGACAGCAACCTCGCTGGTTTCCAAGGCCACATAGGCAATTTATGGCGATTAGGCTGAATCCTAGGGTCAAGATCATTCATTCCATTTCGACAAAGAGGAATTCTAAATGTCGAGGAAACCAGCAAGGGAAGTGAGGTGGCGGGGTGGGGACCGTCCATCCCACTCGGAATATGCGCACAAAAAATGACGACACGCATCCGGAGCGAGGTGGACGGTCCCCACCCCACCCCGCCACCTCCCTCCCCTCGCTCGTTTCCTCGACATGCAGAAGCGCTCTTCGACAAAAGACCTACACCAAAGCTCCATAGCTTTGGCCTGGGTCCGTTATACCGATCATAATTTATGAGTGTTAGGCTGAATCCTAGAACAACATGTGTTCGGCTAAGATTCAGTGCCTTGTTCAGAAATACTAAAACAACATTTTATTTTATTTTTCTTGTTTGAAAATTTACATACATATCTGAGTTCACTGTTTTGAATTCAAGATTTGTGTGTGAGCCTTGCTAACGAAGTAAAGGCAGTCTATAAGTAGAAAGAAATGGGGTATCACTCTCTTCACCAACTCAACCTCAGACTCTCTCTCTCCATCACACCCTCTCTCATCCCCATCCCCATCCCCTGAAGGAATTCAACAGAGCGAGTACTCTGCCTCTTTCTCTGCTTTCCTCTGCTTTCTTCAATTTCTCTTCTCTCAGTTATCCGAAATCATGGAAATTGTAAGACCCCAGCCCCGACATGGCGAAAGCCTAGCCAATCTACCCCCACCTAGAGGTAAGGTTAAAGCCCGAATCATGTCCGACCTTTACAAATCACTCGTTGCAGCCGTAGCTCCAAAGGGAGGGGAAGGTGGAAGCTCTGCCTCATCAACCAGACCCCCAACTGCCAATATGTCGATCGGTCGGACGATGACATCCTGATAAATCCCATCATTTGGGACTTGATCTTCTTCTTCGATGATGATGACTTACAGAGATTGGATTGAAGTTTTAGGAGTGGGAGGTGTTTCTAATTTACTTGTTTAGTTTCAATACATATAGTTGGACTTTTTAGCTTAGGATCGAGAACTGGGGGTGGATAGGAGGCATTTTTTCTGTTGCTCTGTTTTCTTCCTATGTTTTGTAGTTCATTTTAGTTGTTAATTTTTACGTGAATATAATCAGAAGCAGTTTATATTATTATTAGCATTGACAATAGCTGAATGAATCGCAATATGTTAGGTGTTGATTTATAGAGTTTGTTGAATCTCTTGAATTTTGAGATTTGTTTCTTCAATGAATGTTCATATAATTTCTTCTGTTTTAGAATGAATGATTATGATATGACATAAGGAGATTCAAGAAAGATAAATTCTAAATGGCGAGGGAACCAGTATGCAAGTTATGGACAAATTGGGCGGCGGAGAGAAAATTTATTATGCAAGTTATGGACAAATTGGGCTGAAACACGAATCTTTTCTGACAGTATTGGTATGGTATGTTTTTTTTTTTTTTTTGGAAGGTGAGCCGGTGTTTGATAGGATCCGTAACCTATCCCCCGAGGTGCCGCCTATAGGCCAACATCACCCCGAAAGAAATAATGCCGCCGGAGGGTCTCGAAGCAAGGACTTGGGGATAAATCCCACAAGGCCTTAACCACTCGACCATTACTCCTTTGGCTATGGTATGTTGTTCTTTTGATTGGGTTGAAATGAGAAATTTTCAAGGACTTGAAACAATCCCTTAGATTTGGAATATCACCATATTGGAAGAACTGAAAAGAAAAAGAAAAAAACACTCCTGCATTAATATTCGATTATTTATTTAATTTTCTTGGACAAAAAAGTATTTCAAGTCTGATTATGATTAAGAGTTTAGTAGTTGTTATACAAACTAATTTAATAAAAAATTTGCAAAATCCAACTTGATTCAAGTTCAGAGAATAATTATTTAGAATCATAATAAATGAAAACAAACGGCTGACAACTGTGCAATTACGATGGAATGTAAAAGATGCCTTCCAGTGCAGAAACCGCGATGCTCTAAAGTTATTTGTATGAAATAGGCATTGTTTTTTTTTTTGGGCCTCCTAAGTGGAGGATGCAAGGTTATGGGCTTCATAATTGAAGTCTCAAGAAATATACATATAATGTCAATATGAAAGTAAAACCAACAAGCGCTCGATACTACAAAAAAATAGGGTTCCAAACCTACTCTAAAATAAAGAAAGAGTGGTCATGACAAAAGTCACATTTATTATCCAACGGAATGTGAACCCTTATCAGGTTCGACATCGTGGGCAACAAGTTTTGACTAACATTCCAAAAGAAAAGAAGGGCATTGGGAGAGATTTGTATATATCAAAAATGATGCAAGATTTTGGAATCCCAATTTGATGGATTTTTTTTTTTTTTTGGGGGGGGGGGGGGGGGGGGGGGGGGATGTGCTAGCCATTGAATTGGAAGAGAAAGTTCGGGTAACATTTTTTTTTACTGAGAAGAGACATTTTTTGTTACCAATCCAGATGAGGCAGTTAGGCCTACATGTCCTATGGATACATATATCTAGAATATCATGCACCATCGGAGAAGGGAGCAGGGAGTGGAGGAGAGGCTCATTCCAAGAAATGGACGAGGAGGAGGATGAAAGCCAGATGTCTGAGAAGCGGAGATGAGTGTTGGAGGGATCCAACACGCAATCCTCCAACACCAATCCCGATTTGATCTAGGAATCCCTCCAATGATTGACTGTCTCTTTTGAAAGCACTTGCCATTGAATAAAAGGCTTCATAGTGTGGATATCTTTGAAAGTTTCTCGCCAAGCATAAGATGTCAGTGTTGGAGGTTTAGTAAGTTGAAATAAGGTCTTCGAGGGGGGTAGATGGTTTGAAGCAGTTGATAGCCATTTCAGGTTGAATATGGGTATCCTTTATTTTATGCGACAAACTGGTTAAACCATAAAACAACATTGTATTTTATTTATTTTTTGATCTTTTGGAGTGTATATAGAGCAAAATCGCACCAAGGGTGGACTCCACCCTGACCCTGGCTCAATGTGAAACAGAGAATTTGCCGGCCTTGCTTTTATGAGTGCGGGGCCTTTGCTTTCGTATGTTGCCTATGTAAGCCACTTGTAAGCATCCAAGCGAGTTGGGTTTTCTTTCTTTTGTCCAACAGAAATTCTAAATGGCGAGGAAACGAGTCATTCCACAACGCATTTGTAATTGTTTGTACTTCTATTAAAATAACAGCAATTCTTCGGTACATACATGCTTAAAGTGTATATATATATATATATGTATAGTGAACGAATTTATCAAGATGGACAAAAACTAGGATTTTTGGAAATATGAATTGCAATGCCATTTATCTTTCATTATGGGACAATTGGACAGCTAGCTGCTTTGGTGAAGCTTTTTGGACTGCAACCAAGTGATTAATCAATAATAGATCAAGATTTATAAATAAACTATTCCTTCCACACTAGAAATTGGAACAAAAGAAGCACAGTGGAGATAGTGATCTAGAATGGCACCAAACATAATGAGCTGTTACAATGCAATATAAGGTATAGCTGACCTTTTGGATAAGAAGGCATTGGTATGACTATAATAGGGTTTTGAAAGTGAAATTGACACAAATTACGGGGGTTTTGAAAGTGTGGTCATTGCTAATAATTAAAAGAACAAGAGCCCTTTTAGGGTAACCACCCATTGCCCTCTAGATGCACAGCATCGCTCATCTCGAAGGCGATGGGTGGGTACACTCCTCCCCCTCGCCCCCTAGAATTACAGAAAGAACAATCTTCCCAACAAAAAATTGATGTAGATCCTGCCTTTAGAATTCCACCTTCTCTTTTTGACTGATTGAGACAAATGGGGGAAGAATGAAAAAAGTTGGATGGGGTCTTGATTGTTCACACCTTGGTTTAGGGTTTGGATCCCCCCCCTACTCCATCACCAAATTATTTTTTTTTTTATTATTTATTTTTGTTGCTATACATAATTGTTGTTGTCCGGAAAACTAAGAATGCCTGAAATATATAATTTTGCTCACCTAAAGTTGCACCAATGCCTCAGTTGAAGTGATTTTATGAAGTCCATATTATAGCATGCTAAATGGTGATGGTATTTTTAGACTTATTTATTTGATAGATTTTGTTAGAAAAGGGTTATTATAATGAAGAATGAGGACAGGGAATTAAGTTTTGAAATCAGGATGATGTCATCATCATATGAGTTTTTTCAACTCAAGATTCGCACCAACAATTCTAGAATTTTATCATTTTTTCAATGTCACACCACGTTACTCTAGTTACAAAAAACTTAATTTCCTACCATTTTTGTATAATAAATAATTTATTGCAAAAATATGATTTTTTTTTTCAAAACAAATAGAATGAATAAAAAATGATGTTCCCAACTATAACAAGAACAACAAAGAACAAGAAAATGACCTTATTATCACCATTTATATATATATATATTAGTCCTATCACATTATCTCTTCGAAAAAGAATGTTGTTCATTGAATATAATATGGACAAGTCAAATTCAACCCCGCCTTGTATTATTAAAAAGAAAAAAAAATGCAAATATTTGTTTTGTTATGAAAAGAAAAGAACCAAAAAAAAAAAAGGAAATATTTGTTTTATTAGTCTAGTTGTTATATACTAAGAAAACAAAATAAAAGGCTCCCCCCCCCCCCCCCCCCCCCACTTCGGCGTCAAATTGCTGATGCAAAAAGGCAAATAAAGAAATAAATTTCTCTATATGCGCTAATGTATTTATTTTATTTGTTTAACCTCAACATCATATGTTCTAGAAAATATGATTTTTCTTGCTCTCTATTTTTAGAAATTCTAAATGGCAAGGAAAGGGCGAGGAAACCAGCGAGGGGGAGAGTGTGACCACTCACCCCCTTGAGATGCGTGTTTGCACTCTCACAATGCGCAACAACGCAAATCTCGAGGGGGATGAGTGATGACACCCTCCCCCTCACTAATTTCCTCGCCCCTTTCCTCTACCGTTAGACAGGTTCCTCTAGTTTTGACTGACTAATCATTCTAAAAGATGAGGTGAAGAACTGTTGAAGAAAGAATTGTTCTTAGACTGGAATATATAACAAAATGGAAGAAATTAGAACCAATGAACAAAAAGATAAATAAAAATGTCTGATCAGATTAATTTTGTTATTAATTAGGATGGCATACATTTGGTTCACATGTACATTAATTAATTAATATTATAGATTGGAAAAACAAAATAAAAGGAATTCCTTACGTTGCCACTGTGAAATGCAACCCCCCTTGCAGACAAGGGTTATAATCAGAGAGATTTTGAAAGACTTTACAAAGATAACAAAATATGCCATACACATCAATAAGATCCGAATTTGAGTGACACCAAATTGCTGATGCACAACTTGAAATGTTTCTAGAATGCATTTTTTTAAAACATCTTATGAAAATATGTTTTTCTCGCTCTCTAATTTTGACTGATTAATCAAATCACTCCAACAGATGATTGAAGAAAGAGTTAGCCCTTTGAAAGAAAAAAAATCTAACAAAATTGAGGAAATACATATTTATTTTCTTTCTCTAAAATATCCTAGATTTTCTCCCTTACAACAAACATTGTTTCTTTCCAAATTCTGTAATTACAATATTTTCTCTTCTCTACAAACACATAAACACAAGTGCTTGTCTACAAGATAAATAAAGATCGGTTTGGTACTTTCCTTTTGTCAATTTTTTTTTTTTTTTAATCAAGGAATTTTCTTATGTGCAAACACATTATTCAATGAGTAGAATCCCACAAAAAAAAAAAAAAAATCATTAATGTTTTCTGTCGTAAAAAAAATAAAAGATCTCTCACAAGTTGAAAAATAGATGACTCCCTGTAGACAAATACTGCACAAATGAATTGTTTCCCCTCTTTCTTTTTTCACTATTTATACTGTTTATGTTGTATTCAAATACCCTGTGATGTTACAAGCGAGTCTCTTTGTAGGCAAATTCTACTGAAACACAATTTTAATTTTTTATTTTATTTTCTTTCAAACTTACACTAATTGTCACCGATCCCGTCTCTCTCTCTCCAGGGGCGGATCTACTGAGGGGCGAGGGGGCAGTCCTCAACTTTTAAAATATATTTAATAAATATTTAGCTTTACAAAAAAGTCAATTATATAATGTTTAATGCAATATGATTATTGTTCATTCAATTATTTTCATATGTTTCTATTGGTGTAATGGTTGGAAATTTACAATTTTTAACGAAAGCCCCGAGTTCGATACTCTTTACTCACCTATTTTTATTTTTATTATTTTCAATGCAATTTTATTAATAATTGCAAACATAAAAAATTGTTTGGTTTAATAAAACTTATTTTCGATCCTCTTGGAGCGTATGATTTTTTTATTGCTATTGACAATTACTATTTCTGTCATTATGACCCACCCCTACGTATTTGTTTTCAATGCAAATTTATATGTAATTAAACACGGATTAAAAAATGAAATGTTTGCTCACAAGTGGTATACAACATCAATTTTTTTTTGAAATTAATATCTAAAATATTAATTATATAAATCAATGAAAATATATATCAGTAGCCAACTCATACAAAATTTGAGGCTCACATAAACCATTTTTTTTTATGAAATTGTATTAAGATCTTATTATTTTAGCAAAATTCATTTTTTAAGCTTCAACCAGATACTTATCCCAATTATTTTGTGATTTTATTTATATATTCTAGTTATTAGGCTCATTTGCCATTGCTAAGATTATCGATATTGTGATCTTATTTTGGCTTAAAATTGGAATACACTGTATTCAATTTGGTGTATGCAATGTATTTTTGATAGTTGTATTTTTTATTAGTTACTAGCTCGGGTTGGAAATTTTTTTTTGCTTCGCACTTGATAACTACTTATCAACTAATAATTATGAAAAATTCTATAGAGTCGGGCCCCTAGCGTCAGTGGGGGGCTCTCTATTAATGGAGGATTCTCTAAATCAAACTCCATGGAGTGGTGTTCTTCAAGGCCTTTTAATGGAGGATTCTCCTCAAGATCTTCTCATGATCTCCTAGATCCCCTTTCTCTTTCCTAAAAACGTGCCAGAGAGTCTCCCTTGGCGCGCTTGACTCTCTAGACGTGCTCAATAATTATTTGTCATTTCGCCCTCCTTAAAAAATAAAAGAAACAAGAATAATGAGATCATCAACGAAATATTGCGAACTCAAGAAAAATCTTTATTGAATAACTCTTAAGAAAAATAAAATACCTCAAAACTCACAAGGGTTAAGTCTCTACTACCATTATAAGGCTTTCTAGTTAATATCTCACTCATCAACTTCAAATTATGCTAACTTGGAGTCCAAGAATAGATATGTTGCCAATGGCATGACAGCTCAACGGTTAGAGCTTGATGGATGATACCACTAGGTCATGGATTCAAACCCAGCTTGCGGCATCTTTATGGGTTCTGGGATCCTATAAAAACCCTGCTTGCCTTTCAAAAAAAAAAAAAAAGAATAGATATGTTGAAAAATCTCATCAAATATACTTAACTTAAAGATAATATAAAACCTTATGTTTCTATTAATATATCAATATGACAAATGATAACATGCATTTTCTCAAATTCAAAAACATACTTGAAAGTGTATTTTCTTCATTGGAATGAAACTTCGGATTTTGAATGCATTTTTATATCAAGCATAAAAGTTTTTTCACAAGTACCAGAAACATCTATGTATTCAATAGAGATTGAGTAGAATATAATAATTAATCGGTATAGTTGTGAAATACATTTCAGCTCAAAATTTTGAAAAAAATGAACAAAAACTCATAAACCCCATCCCTAACCCTAGATCAAAACATTGTCCTCAATGTATAAAAAGAATAATCACGACCTATTTTGAAGAGACCGTCTATCAATGAAAGCTAAAAAACATAAGAATTGTGGACCTGTCATGTGTAATTTATAAAACACATATATGACACAATAAAAATGCACAAACGAAAAAAAAATACATGTACCGATTGTAAGTCAAAATTGTTATGGAGCTAACGAGTATGCGTAGAATGCAACTAGAAAGTAACTCGAAAATCAATCTAGACAAACCATAATGACACGTCTGAAGCTGGGTTGCCTCCTAGGAGCGCTTGGTTTAATATCGTTAGCCCGACATATAGTCTTCCTCACAAATGATGTACCATAAAATGAAGAGGAAAAACATAACGAAAACCCTCCTCCAAAAATATAAAAGAATCGTATAGCAACAACTTAAAAAGTTGAGGATCCATCCAACAAATAATAGCAACCACATGCAACACAACATTTACTAACACATCCCGAAAGCTATGAAAGCTCCATGCAAAGTCATAGAGAATATGCAAATGAACTCGCATTACTAGAAAATTCGTAGGGACCTGGAACATAAGGGTTTCATAAACAATGATATCTAGCAAATGATTCTTGCCTACTCATAAAAAAGGACATCCCAAGTCAGGTGTCAAATTCGAAGACTGAATATGTTTCACAATAGGATGGTCAAAACTGAAATCATCCCTTAAAAACCAGGGTCCATAAGTAGAGTCAGTCAATGTGAAAGGGATGCAAAGGGGTATGTCTGCAGATATAACGGGTGGTACATGCTCATCATAACAAAATGAATTACACCAAGATGTCGAGCTAGACAACTCAACAACACCCCCAAACCTGAAATCAGTATTACCTATTGCATGGATTTTCTCATTAGACGCATATTTCGATATGCCCTCATTATTTTCTTGAATTATGGGGTCATTTGTATCATGAAAATAGTCGAGGCATGACTCCAAACAATATTGAAAATCGGATTTCATGCATGCGGTACTAAGAAGGCATATGTCGAACGAGTTAACATGGAAAATGTGAGGAGGGGAATAAGTCGAGAAACAAAGTAGTTTCAATCACATTATTTTCAAAACATCATCTGACTCGGGTTTCGATGTGCTACCAATTATGAATTGACCATTTAGATTTTAAACACTAGGAAATCTTTCTAGCTCTCTCTCAGATAGTGTTTGAGCAATCCAACTCACAACTATCTCAAGTTTATCGATGGCTTGAGATTGGTGTTGAGTCGTGGCTTTTAACTCTAATATATCCTAAAAATCATGTAGCATTGGTTCTGTGCGCTTTATAAAACGGTTAACCATTTCCTCTAAACTGAATATGTTGGATGGAAGAACTTGGTTAAATTTAGACCTAACAGGGCTAGGGGCTTGAGGAGCCTAGGAGAAAATAGGTCCCCCTTGGTGTGAGCTATGAGCCCAGGCGAGATTTGGGCGATTGGGCGATTGGCGAAACCAGAGTTGTAGTAGTTGGACTGTGGATTACAACCTTGTCCCTGAATAACATTAAAAGAATTGGTTTGCTCAGCAAAATATGCAGGATAATTGTGAGACCCTAAGTGGACGGACCTGAGGTGAGGGTGAGGGTTGGAGTCCAACAGGACCAATAGGCCGAGAGAGGTTGGACGAGCTACAAGGGGAATCATAGTCTCATATCGCCTAGGGGAAGAAGATGATCCTTATATGTGCAGGGCCAGCTCCCCATTGTATCGAGGCCTTTTAAAGTCATGAGGGCCGGATGGTAGCCCAAAGCGGACAGTATTGATACAGTGCGGGAGGGGGGTCGTCACAGTTTGGTATCAGAGCCTGACACAGCCGGAAGTATGCCATGTGGAGGTGGGCCCTCGGGCAACGTGGACGTTGTGCCTGTGTGGCCAACGAGGACGTTGGGCCTTAAGGGGGGTAGATTGTGAGACCCTAAGTGGGCGGACCTGATGTGAGGGTGAGGGTTGGAGCCCAACAGACCGAGAGAGGTTGGACGAGCTACAAGGGGAATCATAGTCCCATATCGCCTGGGTAGGGGAAGATGATGATATTTATATGTGCAGGGCCAGCTCCCCATTGTATCGATGCATTTTAAAGCCGTGAGGGCCGGATGGTAGCCCAAAGCGGACAATATCGATACAGTGCGGGAATGGGGTCGTCACAATAATCATTTTGCAAATCACAATCAGCTGTGTAATGACTATAACTCGAACATGCAACACAAACCTCATATGAAACATTCACGGAAGGTAGGGGTTTAGTCAAATTCAAAATTGCTTTTATTTTCTGAGCCATAGTCATAATAACTGTTTTTAGCTTTTAGGCAGAAGAGGAAAAATAATACATAAAGGTTTTCTCCTTAGCCATCTCCTTGGTTTCAAAATATTTTTTTCTACATGAAGATGATCTAACTCTAAAAAAAACAGAATCCTAAACGATACCTAAATGATGCGCAAAGAAAATGAATGACAAACGACCCAAGAGTTTGTTTCTAATGCAGAGCTGAAATTTAATTTAATTTAATTTACCTAACCATGGAGAGACATAGTAATTTCCTATCAATCAGTCACTAGAGAATTGCCCCTACCTCTTTTTTTATTTCAACCCCAAAGTGAAGTGTTAGTTCAAGAACTATTCCAAGATATGATATGTTCCTTAACTTGACTACTTTAAGCCTTCAAACTTTGAAAAATGGACCCTATGAATGTCAAATCTTTCCTAGACAATTATCTTGCTACGAATTTAAATAGTGAGGGCTTGGGTTTCTAAACTTAAAATTAATGGTGGTTAATCTATCCGTGGGTGAGGGCACAAAAGTTGCAAGTCAATCCTGCCACTATTCAAATTTGCATGTAATACTACCTAATACAACCAAACAAATGACTCCTAACATTGTTCCTAAATAAATAAAATTATACCTAATTTATAAACTAATGAAAATAAACTATAGACTTCGATTGTACCGTTACAATCCACGACAACAGCGCCAAAAACTTTATTCAGATTTTACAAACCTAAATTAGTAGGCTAATTTAACCTGATTGTTGTACCGCAAGTGCACAGTTCACTAACTAGTTGACAATGATAAATACAGGTCGATCCAACGAGGATTGAAGACATAATCAAAAGTTATAATCTATTTAAACCAAATTGAAAGGGGGTTACAACAATCAGAAATTTCTAAGCTAATAAAATACAAAAAACAATTAAAAATT
This sequence comes from Berberis vulgaris, assembly GCA_963556465.1. Lineage (NCBI taxonomy): Eukaryota > Viridiplantae > Streptophyta > Magnoliopsida > Ranunculales > Berberidaceae > Berberis > Berberis vulgaris. The sequence goes on from OY747135.1 coordinate 23,786,965, forward strand.
GAGTTTGAGAATCAAAGAGCGAAATGCTAAGGATTTCAAATTCATTAAATTATACTAATGTCAATTAAGTCTCTTAGCAATGTAGTTGATTGATTTTAGCAAATATGCAAACCCCTAACATTAATTGTTTGTTTAAGGCACAACTAATCACATTTTAACTAATAAAAAATAAAACACGCTTAAACAAAAACATAGAAAATAATCTAACTACCATGGATGCATGACATACATGGTGAAAATAATATGCGTTTGTTCACAAATTAACCCAATGTCAAATCATACAATCTATTTGAAAACAAAAAAAAAATAATAGAAAATTCTACTAATCCCGATGAATCATCTATGCCTTAGCAAAGGGTTTAGAAACCCATGGTGGAGGTGGTCACAACGGTGGCGTGGGTGAAATCCATCTTCCCTACAAGTTGGATTATGTGGTGGTACATAATACTCTGCAGGGTGTGAATAGCCAAAGTTTAAAAATTATTTTCTTTCCCTCCCAAGAGTCGTCTTCTTCCTCATGACTTCTATGTGCACTGCTTCTTCACTGTTCGTTGCTATGTGATGGTTGTGCCTGCGAGGGAGAAAAACAAAGGAGGTGAAAAGGGAGAGAGAGAGAGAAGTGGATGAGAAGGTGGTTCGTCTGTGGGTTATTGAAGGGTGAAAAACAGAGGATAGCACTGGTGGAGGTCTATGTGTATGTGAGGATGTAGATGAGATGGGTCTGTTCATGAGGGAGAAAGGTTGTCTCTGATAGAGGCGTGGAGTAGATGGTATGTTAGGTTGTTGTTGTGAAGGAGGTTGGAAGACTCGGTGGTGAGCAGATGAATAAGGAAGATTTTTGCGAGATGGAGAGATGATTGCGAGGTGGTGTGGGGGCTTTGTGGCTGGCCTGTGATGGAGGAAAAAAGTGATCGTGTTCTCTTTGTTAGTTGGGATGGAAAAAAAGGAAGAAACATGGAGGTGGTGGTTGCTATGATGTCGATGGAGCTCCTCTCTGATGTGATGGTATCTATGCAGGAAGATAGAGGAAGTAGAGGTGATGGAGAAAAGGGAAAACGGGTTGTTAGTTGGCGAGAAGGAGTCCCCAAATCCAACCAAAAAACACAGACCATGATTGTTTTAGCAACCATGTTTTACTTTGGGCTCCACTTGGTTGACGGTGAAAGAATGCATAATATAAAAGTTTATGGCGGTTACATAAACTTAAGCACTCGGTTGATTTTATGGAAAATGAGTATTGAAATTTGAATTTAAAACCTCCGCATCTCCTAGTTATAATTTTTTTCAAAACTTTGCGGGAGACAATCTCCGACATTATTTTGCAAAACTCTCATCATCTTTTCTTACTTGAATTCTACTCCCAATTCCTTCATAAACACCCCAACCACCACCATGATATTCACGTTATTTATACTTAAATTACCTTATAATTTATATTAGTTAGTGCTTCGAATATTGTATTTTATTCTAACTATTTATTTTTCGTGTTTTTATAAAATTGGGAGTTTAAACAATGAAACCGTATAAATGCTCACTTCAGAGAACAATTATTTGACAAGCTCGAATGGCGGTACAAAGTGACGACACTACAAAAACATGGGCTTTGGTGAAGAACATTGCTCTTCATTGAAACATGTTAATTCGTCACATTTCATCAACAGTTAGGAATTTCAGTCGTTACAACATTCCTCATATAAGGCGCTTAAGGAAAGTATTATTTGACGAGTTCTTTACTCATCACAGACAGTCAGTTTATGTGGCAAGTGTTTCCTCAAATAAACTTAGCGCGCGGGTATACAATTACAACATGGGTGATGAAAATTTCATCACTCTACAATGTTATGTGTGACGAAAGGTAGGAGTCACGTATGGTGCCCTTCTGTGACTAATTGTTCATCACTTATGTGTTTTATATGTGATGAACAGTTTGTCATGATAGTGATTTCATTCATTAAAATTATCTACATGTGAACTTTCTGTGAAGAATATTTCCTTATGTAATTTATACGCCAGGAATAGTTTCTCATGGTAGTGATTTCATACATTAAAAATATTTCTCATTTATTGTAGTTGTCTAATAGCACATATTCTTAAATAGACCACCTAAATTTTTTATAATGCACAATCTAAAGTTATAATAGTAGAATTTTCATTCATCACAAAATATTGCAATCTTTAATTACATATGCGAAGTCACATGATTGAATACAATATATATTGTATATATATATATATATATATATATATATCTCAAATAAGTCTATCAAAATTTAATAATGATATGAAGTGACACCATGTTGATCTCCAAAAAATAGCGGAGTCTACTATAGTAACACTAAGCTCCTAAGCTCATTAACATCCATTCATACCCACAACCTCCTTGAATCATTCATCATCATCACCCTCATGGTCACCAAGCTCATCAAAATAACAATTATGTGGATGTATACCACTACCATTAGAACTGCTTGGATCGTGGCGGGAGGAGCCGCTGTTGGTATGACCTTGCATTGTAGTTGCCAAAAAAGCCTGCATTTAACATTAGAAAGTATAAGTGTCAACAAAAATTTTCTAAGAATAAGGCAAAGATGTAAAAGAAAACTAAAAATGGCAGTATTACAACATAATCAAAATAATCAAAATATAAAGAAGTTCCTTTGTTTTCCACTCAAACTAAATTATAAGCTTGTCATATATCTCCATTGTGAATGCACACATACACATATTCTCCCATTTTTATTCCATTTGTGGCTTTTATAGACCTTTTTGTCTCTAATCCTTTTCCAACAAGATTATTTACAAGATAAGGAGAGAGATATAGAACAGTTATTATTCATGTGCTTTGATTTTTTTTTTTTTTTTTTTTTTGATAATGCATATAGCAATTGAAGCTAAGTGATGTGCTTCCTGATTAAGAGACCTAGGAATAAATTTACAATACCAACTAGAAAGGCTTAAGAGAAGTGACCAGATACTACTAACTAAAGGGCGCCACATCCATCTTGAGTCTGAATCGTTGTCCTCCATTTTTGTTTGCAAAAGAGTATGAAGGTTCCCAAAGTTTCCTAGTAGCAGCTCTGTTGACCACTGTTGTGCCTGGATGAGTAGCAATGCGTCTTCCGCAGCAAAACATTCAGCCATTGTGCTATCTGTAACACGGCCATGGATCGTGTCAGCCAATCTTCCACATATCCTCCCAAAAGCATCCAACACAATTACACCAAAAGCTCCTTGTTGTGAGGGTGCAAAAAAAACACCATAAGAAACAAACATCATCCCAGGGGAAAGCGTAAACATCATGGGTGTGGGTATGGTATTAAGCCAGTGAGTTGTAATTGCCCTAAGTTGCTCATGTATAGTATGCAATCTAGAAAGTTGTATTGCAGGTAAAGGTGCAGAAGAAGGGTCATTGATAGGGCCAGAATTGGTGGTAACAGAAGGGTTTGCTGTGGTTGCTATTTGAAGGACCCGGTGTAAGGATGAGGTATGGTCATCCTCAATCGAGGTAGAAGGTTTAAGGAACCATTCTTTGTGCCATGTTATCCACTTGCGGTATATACATTTGAGAAAAAAATTGGATGGAGAATTTAAGTTTTCGGAAGATAATCTCATTGCGAGTATGCCAAATTGCTGAAAAAATCACAGCAGATTGAGATAGCATCTCCTCTTTGAGAAGTGGGTGAGCCCCTACAGTTTGCCAACAAAAACTGAGCAAATGACCTATGGAGGGGTCATGAAGGTTTGCATAGCTCCAATTGATCGGTAATGGGGATAGAAGTTAGAGTCTCTGTATAACTGGGCAGATAAAGAAGATATGACAAATATCTTCTTGATGCTCATGGCAAAAGACGCAGGTTGAGTCCGGGCTAACCGAGAAAAAGTTGGCAACAGATCCCTGGAGATCTTCCACAAAATAAGAATAACATTAGCCGGGGCTTTGATCCTCCAAAGTTCTCTCAACATTTTAGGTGGCAGATGATTGGGATTTGATTGAGAGGTGGACGTTTCGAAATCTAAGAGAAACACAAAAGAGTCCACGCTTGTCAAAGTTCCAGATCAAGGTGTCTAGGGAGGTGGAATAGTGGATACAAATATTCAACGGCTCCCATTATGGAAACATTTTATTCGCAAAGGTAGTTGGGCTCAGTTGTTGATGATGATAGTATTTTGCCACCATGCGTAAAGATGGATCTTCTAGTCCTTCGTTCTCAGTCATGATATAATTGGGTTTCGGAATGGTTAAGTTGAGATTGAATTGTGAGATTAGTTTCGAGATGGTTGTTGGTGGTAGATGTTGTTCAGAGTGATGTGCAGGAACATAGTCCATTGTCAGGGCAGTATGTGTGTATGGATGTGCTTATACGAAGGAGAAAGGAGTGTCCTGTCGTTGACTGCTAGAATCAAAAGAGGGTGTAGATGGAGATGAGAATGGTGGGGACAGAATCGATAAGGGGATTGGGTGGGTTTGGTCTATATTGTGGAAAACCAACATAGGTCGAAACAGGATGCGTTTGAGATTGATCTTGTTATGAGCATGGGAAGAGGAGTGTAAATAGTTAAGAGCAAGGGAAGAAATGTAATTTAAACGGCTAGTAAGTGGTAGTGAAATCGTGTCAGGTTGATTGATTTGGGAAGAAGGGTGAGACGTTGAGTTCGCCGCCATTGTCCACTACAAGAAAATGGCAATTTAGCGGCGGCTATTTAGTGGCGGTCTGGAAAAACCGCCACTAAATACTTTATTTAACGACGGTTATTCAACCGTCGCAGAATATTGTTGTTTAACGACAGTTATAATTAAGTACGACGTTTTAAACCGTCGTTATAAATAAAACATCAATTTCTTTAAAGCAAAGAAAACTCGCTCGCTCGTCCAGTTCTCCCATCCATCCTAATTTCCCGTCCCTCCCCCACCTTTCAACCCCTTCACCATATCCACTCCCTTCCCCATATCCTCTCCCCTCCCCAAACCCTAACTCCCCACCGATGAAACCCCTTCACCATATCCTCTCCCCTCCCCAAACCCTAACTCCTCACCGACGACAATGAGTGAAATTGTCTCATCCAACATTGTTTGCTTACGAAGAGAAGCTCTGATGACGACTGCCCCTCTTCTCCCCTCCAACATTTCACTCGATTTATTTCCTCGATCGATAGATCAAATCCGCTTAAATCGATTCGTCTCATCGATGGAGTTCATACTCGAACAACGCAAGAGCCTCCACGATCTAGGCAAGAGACCCAAATCCCCGATGCCCCTTCTGTGAGAGAAGCTTTGCTCTTCACTACCATGAGCATTATAGGGCTTCCTGTTGAAGTTCAAGTCAAGGACGGCTCCATCTATTCTGGCATCTTTCACACTGCCTGTTTTGAGAAGGACTATGGTGAATATCTTAAGATCCAACCCCTTTGTCGTATTTATGGTGCAATTTGAATTTTTTTTTTTTTCTGATTTATGAAATGGGTATTTGAGTTTCTTCATGGATTTTCAATATTTTGTGAATTCATAATGGTTTGGATTATTTTTGAATTGCTTGATGGGTTTTGATTAGAATGCCAATTCATGTCTGGGTTTTGATTTTTCTATTGAACTGAGGTGTGCTTGTTTTGATCTGATGGATTAAGGATTGGATTTGATTCCCTTTTGAGTTTCATAATTTTCATGTTTGTGTAATGAGTTTGATTGCCTGGGTTTGCAGATGGATTCATTATTTTGATCTCATAAGCATGGTTTATTGTTCAGGCATTGTTTTGAAAAAAGCAAAGATGACCAAGAAGGGGAAGAAAGATGCCAACTTGGAGAATGGGGATGTTGTGGATACGCTTGTATACATTCAAGCGATCTGGTTCAAGTCATTGCCAAGGCACATTTCTTATATCATGGTTTGCTTTCAGTACTATGTGTTTTGTGATTTAATTTGATGTTCTTATATGCCATTGGTTCCTCTTATAGGGGCATCTACTTTTGGCGGATGGAATTGTTGGCACTGTTTCGAATGAAGATGTTGAAACCGTTAATGGATCTTTTCAGCGTTTAGAGTACTCAGAAAGTGAGATGAACAAGCTTCAATCTAGCCAGGATGCTCCACATAATTTGATTGCTGAGGCTAATCATATTAATGGAACTAGGTAATTATCTTTATTTCATATTGGCTATGCATTAGTCTCCGTTGCTGAACACAGAATTCAAAATATTGTTTTACTCTTCATTAGTGCTAAGGGAACTTCGCTATTACTGTATGAGGGTCGGTATTTATTGAAACAATGGATGACCTATTTGCGTTGTCACTATTTTGCTGGAAGAGAAGATTGCACAATATGTATAGCAAACTAAGGATACGATATCTGAGTATATATTTTGGCATGAAATGTGTGATAGTATCTGCGGATAGAGGTGGACTCACAAGAGCAGGCACAACGAGTTTTTTGTAAGAGGTAACAAGGAGCATATTGATTGAAACTCATTAGATTGAAACTCATTTGAGTGTTCGGTGAGGTTTAGTGTGCATAATAGGATTTCTTGATACTTCATACTTGTATTTTTGTCCTAGCTTTAGTGTGCCCCTTCCGCTTCCGATTAGAAACCCCTCGCCAGTCTAATTTTTATTGCATTGGTGCTTTATCAAGATTGGTATTCGAGGGATTTCTCAAGATTTCCCTCAAGGATTTCTCTGTCCAAGGTTAGCTTTTCTCATCATGTGTTACATATGGAATGTATAGTACATTATATCCAGTTTTACGCACGTAAATACCAACTATTGCTGATGTGAGATTCTTTTTCCTGTTGTTTGACATGGTGGAATGTACAATGGGTGAATTCCAGTAGGATCACAAGGTATATGGATACTGAATGTTGTTTTTACTCCATTTAGCTGCATTTTATTGAACTAGATGATGCACACCCCCTGTCAGTGCCTGAGATGGGCTTACTATACAAAATATCCAAAATGTTCATTGATATGAATATGCAATAGATGCCCCATTGTGATGTCTGACATGGGGAAGCACCTGATCATTTATGAGATGGAAAATTTATGGACATTTAACTTTCCTTGTTCAAAGTTTAGTTCTTTTATTCATTATTTGTGTTGTTTTGGTGTTATGTTTAATAGTGTGTATCCGTAAGTTGTATACAGTTATGCTAAGCAGTTTATCCTTTTCAAACAGAGTCTGGCTTCCTCCTACCGAGCTTGCCTTCGGATTTAACATCAGACAAAAATTCACAGGTTGCTTTTGTTTGTGACTTGAATGATAATATTGCAGCTCCCTAGCCAACTTCCGATCAATTTTCAGCTTCTTCCTGCAATAGCAGTATGTCACTATGTTTCTTCTATCCTTCTTTGCATAAAATTTTGGAAAGAATAGTTCCAGTGCATATAGTTTTATTTGTGTTATGTTAGTCTGAATTAATTATCATTGCGTCTTACGGCTACTTCCTATTACTGCAGCTATCAAAATGCCAGCACTCCCTGCTGCAACATCTTCTCAAAATGGTAAGACTGCTAATCACTTCTATGTTTTTATTTCCATGTTGGTTTCACGTTTTTTTTTCCATGTTAGTTTGACACATTTGAAGTGAAGGAATAGTGCTGAAGTATTTTGCATGGACACTAGTACAAATTATTCAAGTCAGACTTGGGCTGTGGATTGTCAAGTTCACAAAATTTTGAAAGTTAAGATTCTTGTTAAATACTGTATTTCCAAAAAGTCAGCAACTATAACAAACTAAACTAGCACTTGTATTATAAATTTATAATATACATAAAACACGACAAATGCCAATTTCAGTCGAGGGAAAAAAACTGAAGTGTGTGTAGTGAGTCTGGCTCAAGTAAACCATCCTTTCCTTTTGTGACATGGAACCGAGGACTGAAGATAATGAAACAACTCACAAGCTCTCCCTCGAATACCAATATTTATAAAGCTTACATAAATCACATTCTAATTTTTATTGCAGTGGTGCTTGGAGGTACCAAGAGCAAAGCTGATGAAATAAAAAAGAAAAAGGTTGTCTTTGGAGCCAAAACAGGAAGCGCAAAGTGCTGCTCATTTACATTCTCCCTCAACTGCACGTTCAAGATGTGTAAAAACAACCTATTTCTTATGCAGAGGAAGCTGAAACTAGTCGCTCAAGACGTCCAAAGCCACCTGTTTCCTATGTGGAGGAGAAGCCTAAGCTTAAGAAATCCCCTAGTGTAAGTTATCCACCTTTTACATCGATTTTCATTTTAAGCAAGATTTTTCATTCTATTCATTTGGGCTCTTTATGGGTGGGTTGTGCAGGAATCAAATGTGTCATCAATGCTAAAGGAACGATAAAGGGCCTGTTGTTCGGTGCACCAAATGTACAACAAAACGATATTGCATCATTGCTTAAAGCTCTTGCCATCCTTGCTTAAAGCTCTGGTTAGTATTCATTTTTAACTTTTATTTTCATACCTGTCCTCAATGAATTCATAGTCATGCATTTTCTCATCTAACTCCTAATTGGATTTAACCTATTAACTCACATCATCAATGTCTTTAATTTTTCAATGTCCGACTGCTAACTGTTTATTATTCTTTTTCTTTTGTTCAATTATGTTTTCAATCACTATTTCCCTTGATGGTTTTATGTTTTATATTTGCCCTTGGAATGTTACTTCATGATATCAATTAATTTGTTTCTACAATGAAAGAGAAACAAACAATTTGTCATGAAAACATACCGAAAAAGCTTAGAAACAGTTGAAACAAGTCATCAATCATATCAGTAGTTTATTTCTGATTTTTTTAAGGTAAATCCTCCGTAAAATAAGTCATCTCCCACTTTAAATCCTCCTTAAAACCGACTGCAGCCATATATGTTCACCTTTTCCCTTATCAACAGTTCTAGTTGTGGATTTTATCAATAAAATTACGTCTCGTTCAATTGTGGATGTTATAGCTCTTAGACAATGTTTAACCAAATGATAATATGGGGAATAGAGGATTGAAATATGATCTTATTTTCAATTCATTTTTCTTGGATTCTTTTGTTTTGGTTTTGTGGTGAAACGTACTCATATTTTTTTGTGATTCCCCAATGCAGGGAGAGTGTGATCAATGATGAGCACCAAGCTTGTGGAGCATTTTGTAATTCAGTTTCTTTTAAGCTAACTAGCCAGCCATTATACAACTTCGGTTTTGGTTGTTAGATGTGAACATTGACAATATGTAACAATTTAATTTGTAGTTTTCTCTGGACCATATAATATTGATTTTGAAATGAAATTAAAGTCTCTTTTAATGTGTGATGATGGTATCAAAGTTTAGTGTCATTTATATTTGATTTTTCATTTGAGTTTAGAAGTTGTGCACATGTTGAATAGATTGTCTTCACCCTATGAAAAAGAAAGCACTACAAGTTGAAAAATATATTTTTTTTTATTTAAAAAAAATCAAAGAGAATTAGCAGTGGTTATAACCGTCCGTGTGTTCACGAATTTTAGCGGCGGTTAATAACCGTCGCCAAAATGTGTACAGTTCATCAATTTTTCCGACGGTTGTAACCGACGCTGTATATGTAGCGATGGTTGTAATCGTCGCTGTGTATATAGCGACGTGTATGCTAGCGGTTGCTGAAAACCGTCGCTGAATACCCCAGTGACGCCTTTATTAGCGGCGGTTAGGGGTGGGCACGGTCCGGATCGGTTCCAAATTTTGAGGAACCTAACTCGGACCGTTTAAATTTAACGGATCCGGTCCGGATTCCCTTATTTTGAACATTGAAACCGAACCTAACTCGAACCGTTTGGAACGGTCCGGTTCCTATGGTTCCAAACGGTTTCGAATGAGAATCTGAATATATTCATGGTATTACATTACTGTTTAAATTTTTTTCTCAATCTTTGGCAGTAAAGTAATTCAATCCATCTGTCAGTTAGAAATGCTCATATTTTTCAAAACAAACAAATTTTGACAGAAAGGAGGATGAGCAGAAGAGAATAGAATAACATACAAAATTTGAGAAGAGAATAGCCAGTAAATACTCCAATCTCTAAGGTTTTCTTTGGATTGAAAACCTTAAGAAACACAGACAAGAATTTCCCTTCTTTAGCTGGTACATCATATAGTACCAAACAATCATAAGTGGTTACCAAAACTCCTTCATGGCAAAGATAAAGGTCCCCATCAAGAAGGTGAGAATATGCAGGCCAAGACAAGGAAAACTTCACCCCATTTTAGACAGCCAAATACATTAAAATGCAAGTTAAAGTGCATATTTTTGTACATCAATTGAAGTTCATTTACTTGACCAAAAAATAGGTCTAAATTTCCATCCAAACTAGAAATCAAGAACAAAGATCCAATGCCTAACCAAACCACACACACAATTGAACCATAAATCCAAATACTTGGTTCCCTGTATCAATTGAAATTTGCAAAGCGAGATGAACAATCACTCGTTGGTTCATTTGCAAAGGGCTTTCGCGAGTTCAGAAGGTCGTCTTCACAAACGATGCGGAAGAAGCGGGCTACTTGCTCTGCTCGCTCTGCGGGCTGCGGAGGAAGCAGGCTGCTTGCGGAGAAAGAGAGCTGCTTGCGGAGGAAGCGGACTGCGGAGGAAGCGGGGGAAGCGGGCTGCTTGCTCTGCTCGCTCTGCGGGCTGCGGCTGCTTGCTCTGCTCTCTCACTTTCTCTTCTCCTCCTTACTTCCATATTTAGGTTTTTATTTGTAAATTTGATTTGAAACGGGTCCAACCCGGACCGTTTCTTTTTAAATAATAGGAACCGGGTCCGGACCGTTTTATAACGGATCCGGACCGTATCTGAAAACACAATTAAAATCCGGACCGTTTAGAGAAAAACGGTCTGGTTCAGTTTGAATCCGCGGATCCTCGACCCATTTGCCCACCCCTAGCGGCGGTTGTCCAACCGTCGCAATATTATGTGGCGACGGTTATAACCGTCGCTAAATACCCTTGGCCACTGTCGCTAAAATACAGTTTTCTTGTAGTGGTCATTGTAGGAAAACAATGATGAGATTGAAAAATATCCAGTACCAGATCACAGAGAGAATATATGTTGGTGAAGTGAAGATGAAGGATATTAATGCAGTGTGTAGTGAATAAATGGAAAGAGATCCCAAGGTGATACATATTTGCACTTTGATTAGAATGTTTATGAGATTAAATGGAGTAGCTGAGATATAAATGAAGTGGCTTGAGGGGGGGGGGATGAGGAGGAGTAAATGTTGGACAGGTTGAGCATGTAATTAACTAAGCGTGTCTGGTTGAAAAGGCTGGTAGGGATGTAACTGTATATCTGGGATATAAATGAAACAAGAAAAGCATCTTCAGAAATTGGACCTCATTTACAAACAAATAGAACAAGCAGAGAGAGCATACAGTGAAAGATTAGCAGAATTCAAGTGGCCATACTCTATTCTGGGAAGAGGGTACATGTGACAAGGTGTAAGGATGGAATAGGAGCAATTGCAGAGACGTATTAGTACTTAGAGCAATGGGGTGGAAGTGATAATCGACTGTTTTAAACAATAGGTTTTGGGTGCATGTAATATCTGTTTTAAAAAAAAAAATTTGCTTGAGATGGTGTATTCAGTAAGTTCGGTGGGGGCACATAGCCACCCAACCTTTAAGAGACAAATCCCTCCCTTCTTCTTCCTTTTTTTTTTCTTTATTTCTTTCCAGGGAGCGAGATTTCCCCTTTCGTCCCCTTCTTCTCCAGCAAATCGTCGTTGTATTTGCCATTTTCTTCCCCCAAATCTCACATCTTCTTCCTCATTTTTTCTTCCTTTTTCTCCCCTCTCCTTCTTTCTTCAGTTTTTCGGTTTAAAAATCAAAATTTCATATTTGTGTGGGTTTATTTGGTGTTGGTTTTGTTTGACCGATTTTCGTAGCTCCGATCAGCCGTTGAGGGGCCTTGGTGGCATCATTTGGAGTCCGTAGACCCGACATGCAAGGGTGATTTCGGTGTTGGCCGAATTTTTCAAAAAATCAGGGTTTATGTTCGTTTTGAGGGTTCTTCGGCGTGAATCTGGACTTTGGGTGCATGGGTGAGCTGCACATTTGTGACTCCAAGTGTTCTTAGACCTATTTCCGGCCTGTTGTGCGGTTTGGAGGCGATCAGACCGGAGTAGGGAGGATTTCAGCGAATTTTCACCAAACTTTGGGTTTCGTCGGGGTGTTTGCCAGATTTTAATTGCCTGTAAATTTTTCTTTCAGTCACGCGCCGCTTGTAATTTATTTATTTTTTCAGTTTTCGGCTAGTTTGCTCACCTTCGAGTCCGCCTTGCAGTTTTAAAAATTTCTGTGGTCCCGCATTCGTTGTTTTGCGAGTTAGGAGCTTCGACCGGTAGGAATTGGGTTCTGAAAACCCATTCCGCCCAAGTGAGTGTAACTATAATATTTATTTTGAGAAATAATTATTTGAAATCCTGAATTTAAGTTTTACATCATACCGTCGATTGTGTATAATTGAATTCAAGTCCAAAATCCGAGGTTTTTAAAGATTTCGATGGTTGTGTTGTTTCTTTGTGAATGAATTACGCATTGAGTTTTCTGAAAGCATGATATACTTGAATGAAATCGAATAGTGAATGAATTTTGGTGTGATTAGGCTTTGGTGTAATGACATTGGACTTGTATGCTTCGTTTTCGAGTTTGCATAGTATGTCATGTTTTACCGTGGATTGCCAAGTCTTGCGCATGTATGATAATCGACTTGAATAAATTTATCGTGGTGAGTAGGGTCATGTTGGGACCCTGGCATAGTCGTGGTTTTATAAAAATTGCCGAATTGATTATGATTGCACGTCTGTTACCTTTGATTATGTACAGACTCGTCATTTGTGCATGTGGATGTTAGTGTAAGTGGCTTTACCCCGCTATAATGTCTGTTGTGCCGATGCTTAAGAGCTTGCTCGCATCGTGAGTTGGATGGTGCTCGAGATGACTCGCACCAGACATTGTGGACGCTATTGCACGTGGCAAGCTTGTTGAGGTGCGGTGAGCTCCCGCACGCACTTGCCACTAGAGAGTGCAGTAGGACGGGTCCCGGAGGACATGCTTTGGAGATTACTCGCTTTCCCGTCCAGCGCGCTTGAGTTTGATTGTGTTAGGTTGGCCGTGTTAGGCCAGTCGTTCGGGATGTTTGAGTTTGTATCCTGACAGATGACACCCCATTAGGATACAAACAAGCCCGAAGTGGTACTGGTGCACGTTGTGGGATGTGTCTGGGTGAGACACATTCGTAGGGTATGCGGATACCTACGATATGAGGCACTTATACAAAATTTTTTGTTTCGACTGGATTGCTATACTAGGAGACTATGAAGAATTATAAGATTGTCTTTATTTTCATCGTTTGATATTTACCATGTTTGAATCACGTGTAATGATCGGCATATCTCGTAAACTTGTAGTTATTGTTGAATCTGAAATGCTTGTGTTGTTGCTTGAACTTAGAAATATTATCCTTAGATACACGGTGTGATTTAGACTTTAGAACTTGTTACTTATCCATTGTTGTGTGGCATGAATTTTCCTTGTATATTATTCTGTTATTTGTATTTAGTTCGCTCCCACCAGCTAGTTTCGTGTTTTGTTGATCCCGCAAGGGGTGTGCTTATATTGGAGTGCAGACAGTGTTGGCGATCCTGTTGATCGTGGCGCTTAGGCCCCGTTTTCCGTTGTAAGCGCGTTTTTTGTTGTTTGGTCGTGTCGACCCTGTACGGATATGTTTTGCTTCCTCTGTGTTATCAGGTGAACTATATTGTTATGTTAGATGCTTGTATATTGGTTTTGTTGCTATGACTCTGGCGGGGCGAATCAAATATACTTATTTTGTTCAAATTTTTATCGTAGTTTTTATTTTCGTTTCATTATCGTATCAAGAATGTGTTATATTATGATGTTGTGGCCGGTTACGATCCGCCTGTATTACGGGTTAGTTTACGCATCGGCACGCTGCGATTCCCATGGCGGGTCGGGGCGTGACATTGCTTGGTATCAGAGCCATTGTTTACCGGTTCACATAGAACATCATCGTATGCCACTTTCTTGAGTGAATTGGGTAGAGGAGTTAGGATTTTTGTTGTGTTGTTTGATGTATTGTATGTGTGTTTTCTTTTACGTAGAGGGAGTGTGGTGATGGCGCGTGGTAAGAGATCCCAGGGGGAGGAATCAGGCATTGCTGGAGAGGATGTCTCTCAGGCTTTCATGGAAATGATGACACAGTGGGCACAAAATATGAGGCAGGGCAATCAGTCAGAGGATCCGTTTACTCGGCGCAACAAGAATTTCGTCAGCTTGGGTGGTGAAAGATTTGATGGTACTGGAGATTCTCTAGCTGCGGATCGGTGGATCCGTAAGGTAGAGCTCATATTTGAGATGATGATGCTGACACCTATACAGCGTACTGAGTTAGCAGCACACCAGTTTGACGAAGAGGCTATGTACTGGTGGGATTCAGTGAGGCAGAGACATGATGTGTCAGAGATGCAGTGGGATACATTTTGCCAGGTGTTTGAACAACATTTTGTTCCTGATTCTGCCAGAGCTGAGATAGCACTACACCAAAAATACTCATCCGCAACGGTTTGGGACCATGGGGGTAACCTATTGTCACGGCTTAGAGGCCTAGCCATTTGAGGCGTTGCCAAATCACATTTGACGGCTATAAACCATGGCAACACTTATTAGCAATGGTTTTATGTTCGAGGACGCTTGATTATTTTCTGCATTTAGCCATGGTTTAGCCACGGCTACCCGGCATGGCTAGATGTTCCACGTTCCCTAACCGTGGAAACATATATCAATTATTTTGAATTTCTTTGGTCTCATAGCCGTTGCAAGCATTAAGGCCACGGTTTTGAGCCGTTGCAAGCATGAAGGACCACGGTTGTAAGTCGTGGCAAGCATGAACGACCACGATTGTAAGCCGTTGCCAGTCAAAACAAAATTCAAAAAAAAAAGAAATTTGGTTTGTTGCGAGGGTTTGAAACCGTTGCAAATTAATATAATCGAAAAAAAAATTACATTTTTTGCTGCTGCAGCAAAATCACAGCCCCACACCTGCAAAATCAGTCCTTACTAAGATCGACTAGACACTTGCCATGTGGCGTGTATCCGTGCCTACGACACGGCTACCGTGTCATGCCTCCGGCACGAATAAGATTCCAAAAACTATATGCTAGATAAATACAAAATCAACCGTAAAATGGAACCTTGGAATTGCATTCAAATGGAACCGTAAAATGGAACCTTGGAATAACACATATGGAGAAAAAGACGTTAATCAATCAGGTATATCCTTTTACCTATACAGAATAACTAATCTAAGTATGCTTCATTGTAATTATTTAAGAAAGAAATAATATAGATATGGGAGGTTCACATAAACCACGGTACGAAATAGTAATCACAAAACCTGACCTTTGAATCAAGCAAGTTCTCAAGACTGTTGATACACTTTGATAGATCCGCTTGACTGGAACCACCTGAAAGAGTTATGTGCCAAAAGAAATTAAAAAGACCAAGCGCAATTCAAATTGAGATATTCAAGAAGTAATTTGACGTGAGCGGCTTATCTGGGCTTCCTCCAACAGCTTGATACTCCGGCCTGATCTTCTGCTTCATTGTGTCAGACAACTCTCTCTGCAATTCAAATATGCAATATTCATACTTTATTCCTTTCTCCTTCATTTTCAACGTCCAAGTTTTACGTGTGAGTTCAGTGCATGAAAATAGCTTCATCTCGTGTTATTAAAACATACTGTATAGTTAAACATGATTCTTGTTTGTTAAGCCTGCAACAAATATTGAAAGTATGAGAAAATATTTGTTATGCACTTGTAAATTCCTTTCAAGTGATTCTTCCAGGTGCAAAAACTTTAAATGCTTTTGCAAAAGTTGAAAAGAGGGAAGCGTTGGAGTTTGTTAAGCTTACAACCTTTCCAGATGAGTACTTTGCTGCCTCAAATTTCTCCGGCGAATTCTCTAATGAGAAACCCTGACAAATCAATAGAGAACCCATGAGTTATTCAGATTAGCATGAAAATTAGTGCAAAAACAAAATAGAAGCATAAAGATACCATACGAAGAAACCGTCCATCTCAAAGTTGGCCAACTATAAATCAGCTTGAAACTAAACATCTTGACTTATACAATTAATAATTACTGTTTGAAACCTGTATTGATATCATTAAAAGCCTCATGGTCATTGTACATAAATTGGTGTATTGCTGCTTCCATTACTGGTGGAAGATTAGGGTCTTGGGCTACTGCCGCATTGGGGTTGGGTTTTCCTTGTTTTTTGGAGTCAGCTGTCAAACCTTGCAATCACAATTAAGGAAGCATTGCCACATAGACTATTTTGCTTTTCCATTTCTTTGTATTCTCTTTGAACCTTAACAATTTTATCTTATCTAAGAAAAAAAGAAAACATTTGGTTCAACATAGAAACCACAGTGAAAGAGAGAGTACTCCTGGTAAGAACGTGGTGAATGCTACTCCCATAAAATATGAAAAATGTTAATCTCAAAAAATTTCAGAACTACTTTTTTCACTAGAAATGTAAATATTAAGTAATACAATGCCATGTTTTGCTTTGAAAAAAATAAGAATCTGTACTTACAGATTTGTTCATATGAATTTAAGTAAAAAAAAAAGTGAAGAGAAATTCAGACATAGAAAATTGGTCGCCCTCAAAATGGTCTTAAACCAAATATCTCAAAGTTATAATCCTCAAATCTTTCTATATTTTGTTTAGAGTGTTGAAAGACTAACATACACTTAATGGGATATTTCATAAATAGCAGTGATATACCGCATATGGAATTTTCCTGGAAAATTGGCAAAATACCTTTACGATACCTCTTCAGAACAAGGTACAAAAAAAGAAAAAATGTGTGGCAGTATATTAATAATTCAAGTACCCTATTATCAGACGGGACCTATGCTGAATCTGTGCCTCATCATATATGGGATCGACTACATCAAAAAAATAAAATTCGAACAAAGAGCAGAGTTCATACCTTGCCATCATACTCCTTACGCGACAGGACCTCAGGGGCTATATATGCTAGTGTTCCTACCGTTGATTTGGGTTTGGAGTGCAACAGACCAGACTGGGATTCAAACAAGAGGGAAAGCCATATCATCTGAAAGCTCAATTAAAAATAGCTTTTATTTCACATAGAACAAACATACAGCCAACCTTGGAATAACCGAAGTCACATATTTTAAGGAATGGAGTTGCTTTTCCATCTAAAAGTGTGTTTTCTAATTTCAGGTCCCTGTGACAGATTTCCTATAAAAGAAACAAAAAGATGGTAAGTAAAACAAATCATAGCAAAAAACTTAAGGAGACTCGGAAGCCTCACATACCAATGAATGGCAGTAGCTAACCCTAGATACTAGCTGCTGGAAGAAATATCTCGACTGCGGCAAATGGATTTTTTGATGAAAAGGTTTGAAACTGATAGAAGGAAAGACAAACATGCATGAGTAATTAAAGAGTGGATATACTTTATGCCCATAGTATATACCTCATCCTCACTAAATCTGCCTGCAGTGCACACTCTCTCAAAGAGTTCACCACCAGTTGCATATTCCATGACAATAGCAAGATGAGTAGGGGTTAACAAGACCTCCAAGGATAAGAAATACTTCATCACTTTACTTGTTTTCAAATAGTGTTAATGCCATTATATCAATATATAAATTTATTGGTCAAATTATATTTATTTAGGTAGATGCAAAACCTGCATGAGAGAAGCATAGGATCAAGCTCAAATAAAACAAGTTTAAGTACCCAAATAAAGCAACACAATTGTCAACCCATCATAGCGAACGACCATACATCTCTCTTCAATGTGGGAAGAACTTATTAAGCGAACTTTAAGTCACTAAAAGGCGGACATAAGCTATTAAGCGAACTTTAAGTCAAATTATGGACAGAACCTATTAAGAAAACTTATATAGGTTGAGTCGTTTATTCAAACGTACAAGTTTTGCAACAATGCAAGTACAATATCACGTAAAGAAGCATGAGAGAATTTTTAGCTGAAAACAAATATCAATTCAATTACCTTTATCCTTAGAAAGATTGCTGATAAGCTCTTGGATTCCTTCTTTGTCTATGGTGTCCTTAAGGTACACAGCTGCAGCTGCTACCTCCTCAGGAGTAACTTTCCCATTCTTATCTCTGAAATATGAGACATGCAACTGAAGGAATGCTGACATAATGAATATCACGATATTATTATAGACATCATGAGAGTGACTCAAGCTATTCAACTCAATGCGTCAAGATATTATTATAGACATCATGTATGGTATACCTGTCAAGTAGGAGCCAGCCTTCACCAATTTTGGCATCCACATCATTTATCTCATTTTCAAGCTTTTGGAGCATCGCAGCAACCTGAAATAAGAGTCCAAATGCAGTGTACCATAAATTACAAGGAAATACATTAGCAAGTGCAGATACATATAAATTAATTCAGCTTAAAGAATCAAATATTCTTTTGATGAAACTAACCCTGTCTATCAACGCTGACGAAACCTTGCTATCCACCGCTGTTTCAGCATTTTCAACTTCGTCCTCCCGAGCAGCTCTGTATGCTTTCTTAGCGTCTTCTTCACCTTCTCTGCCCTCTTTATCTATCATACTATTATACAGTTCTATCTGTAGACAGCACATTAACACATTCAAATACAATCTCTGATAGAACACACGAAAACTAACGATCAGATCAGGTGTCCCTGTTGGGAAATATCAGTTTTCCCTGTCGACTTCTCATTGGGAAATTAAATTGGGCCATGAACAGAACTTAAATGAACTATGCACACAACTTACTCATGAATGTTGCCAATGAGAAGATAACATGAAAACGAGCCACCCGGTCTTTCTATTAGTCAGGAGATGCAATACCAATGCCACTTAGACTTGTAAACAAATACAATCTTTTCAGCAGATTGAAAAAACAGTGTGTCATTCAAGAAATGAAACAAGAGTACTTATTACCAAAAACCTAGTACTGATATTGATCAAGTTGCTAAGAATTCACAGTTCAGACATTAAATATTAGAGATAGCAAACCAAAAATAACAGATCTTGGCCTACCTCCTTATCGACAAGTCTCATGAACTCTACACGCTCCGTTTTCACAGACTGCAACAATTAGCAACAAAACCCAACATGTTACTAGAATTGACATAGAACAATCGATGATCCATTATTTGACATATTATGAAGTCCATCCTTACAGATGCAGATGCTAGAACAGCCAAAGCACGACTGAGCTAACAGAGCCGCTCTTGTTTCTCCAAAGTTTTTGCTATTGCCTGTACTTGGGCTTCTTTTGCTGTAGCAACTCTCATCTCCTTCATAGCCACATCCACCTGACTAATACCAGTGTCTTTCAGCTTAGCTTGCTCCTCTTCTTCTTTCTCCTCTTCCTCTTACAATAAATTGAGTAGTTTAAATAACTGAAAATACAGACTTACCAAGAGGGGAAAAAAAATGTAGAATTGATGTCAACAATATTTGGGAACCCTGCCAATGGCAATGGATGTCGAGAACAAAAGAAAAACAATTTCGAAAAAGAAACTGTCTTGGGAAAACAGCCAAAAAAAACTCAAGAGGTAGTTGTGGTTCGGTGTTCTTAAAGAGTTATTTTAAACAAGCAGACATGAAACTTAACATAATGGTAATTATGTTTAGAGGAACTAATCAATATAGATCTTATTTCAGAAATAAATGTTATCATGTTAAGGAGGCTGCACCGAGAGCTTTCAGTGGTACCATATACATTGTTAATAGAGCAATGGCAAAAGAAGTTATATGCTGGATAAGTTGTTTATATAGATCCCATTTTATACCTTGATAAGTTCTTCCTGCATTTCTAGGAACTCCAATTTCCTCTTCCTCTCTGAAACAAAATCTTCAGATGGCAAAGATGTCACTTGAACAGTATCCACAACCTCATCTGGCAGAGAGGACATAGTATTCATAACAGCCTCCTCTAGTCTCAACTTCCCAGAAACTGTAAGAGATCTACGCCAGAAACAGAGTTTAATGCAGCCCACTTTTCAAACATATTCTCAACACAAAAATTGATAAAGGTAAACATACCCTCATCCCTCCTCCTTTATCCGGGCTTGGGACCGACAATGTAAAAAAGAACCTTTACATTGGCGGAGTTAAAAAGGGTTGTTATAAATTTAAAAAACATAGGTAAGTATATATATATATATATTCAACAAGAAAATAACACTACTAAGATTACATATTTGGGACTACCAAATCCAAATTAAAATTACAGATTTGGGACTACCAAAACCAAATCAGCCAAGAGTGTGTAAGTCAAAAAACAAAAATGAACGTATCACTACTAAGTACTACAGTATTGCATGCAAGTCCACAAAAATAGCAAGCATCAAGGATATCGTTCAATGTTGTAACTACCAAGGTAGTTGTAACTATTAATAATCAAGTTCCACATAATTTTTACACCATACGAAGAAATCACCAACGTCCGAATTCCCCATCATGTCTCCTTTTGGATCACTCTTGTAAAGTTTCACCTCAGTCATATATTTGAAGCATAAGGAAAGTCTGATCTCTGTTGCAGAATTCAATGATCCATGGCAATCGCAAGAGAATCGATGGATAGGATCAACAACCTCTTTTGATATCGCAATGACATTCTTATGCCAATCACAAACTTTGTAAGTCCTTGACACTGAAGGAACACGATTGCTTGGAGAAGGAAACCTCGCAACACCTTGAGAAGATGATGGTAATGGAGATGGAGGTAATGGATTTTCTGGTTGCCTTGTCGATTGTGCACGGGATGAAGGTGTATCTTCAGTTCTTTGTGTCCCTCCTTGTGTTCACTCACTTGTTGATGGTCTCACATAAGTTCCATTTTCAAGTCCCTCTTTCATTCTTATTTTTATTTTCCATGGAAGCCTATAAAAATAGTTTGCAAGGGAGAAAAGCTTTATCCGATGATGTGTGGTGAAAGATCACAACTTTCATATACGCTCATCTCCCTTTCGTTTTCATTTAGACTTTGAAATAAAAACCTTCAGTATAAAAAATAGTACAAGCAAAGGCCAGAGTGGAATCAAGAACACATAATTTGAAGGTAGAAAATATTTTAAGGGGGTGGACATCATGGAAATTTTTACAACAACATGGTCATCTTCTCTTGTCACTTGTTTTCTATACAATTATGCTATCTTTGTAATCAAAGCCTTAAAAATATAAGGAATCTACCTAGCTAACATGACTGATAAAAGGACATTTGATGCGAAAATTCTGCCACTGGTGATGTGAAGTATATGTCTATGTACTCTATGGTTCTCCTTTAAAGACTGAAATATATTTCGTGTCGACCGCTACCACCACCACCACATAGTATATACTTCACTACTATCCAAGAACTAAGTCATGATAGGTACATGTAAACAAACATATATACAAACAAATACACAATTTACAGAAAATAATTGTATAACAAGTAAGATGAACATCATCAATTCATTTGAGAAAATTAATAAGCTAAATAGTTATTCAACATGAGGTGAAAACTAGTACCATCATAATATAATCCAAGACATGATAGAAATAAAACATTACACTAATTAACTGAAATAATTTGAACTTCTAATTACTTCAATGTTGAGATATTACTAAACTGAAAGAGTTACCTTTATCCTGATGGAATTGAAAGAGTTCGAGAATAGCTTCGAATGATGGAGAGCAACACAGAAGATTTACTAATCCCTAAAATTAGCATAAATAAATAAATTTTATTACACACTACAGTTAAGAGCCGGCTGAAGCCAAACATAAAAATCTCTATTTCTTAAAAATCAGTGAAAATGAACATTTGAAGAAAAAAAAATTCAAGAACTGGTTTTCTTCCTCATTCAAGAAGAAAAAAACACTTAACAGACATAGCAATTTCCCCATCAACCCATCAAGAAGAAAAAATCTCTAGAATTTTCTTCCTCATTCGATTCTCTGCAAAATCCATCAACCCCATTCGATTTTCTGAAAAACCCATATTATATTTCACCATTTTTCACAATTTCCCCATTTATTAGTAAAAATGGACCAAACACTCATTAGAAACCTAAATGTAACAGAACAATTGAGATTGCAAAGACCCAAAGAAGAAATTTTTTTAAGACAAGTGACAGTGTATTACCTCTGGTCGAGGTCGAGGTTTTGGATCGAGGTCAAAACTCAGCACGAGGTCGAAACTCAGCTCGAGGTCGAGGTCGCAAGTTAGCACGATGCTCAGATCTTGTCTATGATTTCTCACCACAAGGTCGAGGTCGATGGCTAGAGTTTTCGATCGAGCTTTCTCTGATTTTTCGATCGAGCTTTCTTTGATTTCTCTGCAATCAACACAACTCAGCACGAGGTCGGAACTTAGCTCGAGGTCGAGGTCGCAAGTAAGCACGATGCTCAGATCTAGTATCTGATTTCTCACCACAAGGTCGAGGTCGATGGCTAGAGTTTTCAATCGAGCTTTCTCTGATTTTTCGATCGAGCTTTATCTGATTTCTCTGCAATCAACCCAAAAATTCGATGCCAAAGCTTTATCTGATTTTCTCAAAATCGTCTTGGTCGATTCTCCCCTCGAGCTTTTGAGCCAAAAATAGATCTGTGATTTTTGCTTTTTGGAGCCAAACCCCTAAAATGAAGCGATTAACAAACCCTAAAATGAAATGGAAGGAGGCGGGAGCGCCAATTTTTTTCGCAAGACCGCGAAATTGTTTTCGCCCACGTGAAATCCACTCGAGTTCTCCACACAGGCACGTGCAACACAGGTGCATTTTCTTTTTATAGCCACAGTTTTAGGCCCTTGGCCATTATAGCCACGGTTTGTTGGTCGTGGCAAATAAACCAACGGTTTTGAGCCGTGGCCATATCCGTGTAGCTAATCAAGCTTTTTTTTTTTTTTTTTTTTTTTTTGAAAGGCAAGCAGGGTTTTTATAGGATCCCAGAACCCAACTAATCAAGCTTTTTGGTGTAGTGTAGCCACGGTTTTAGGCTCTAGCCACGATTTTGGGCCGTGGCAAATAAACTAACGGTTTTGAGCCGTGGCCATCTCCGTGTAGCTAACCAAGCCTTTTGGTGTAGTGACGGTTTTAGGCTCTAGCCACGGTTTTGGGTAGTGGAAAATAAACTAACGGTTTTGAGCTGTGGCCATCTCCGTGTAGCTAATCAAGCCTTTTGGTGTAGTGTAGTGGACAAGTTTCTACATTTACAGCAGGGTTCTAGATCTATTTCTGAATACTTGGCCGAGTTTACACAGTTGAGCCGCTATGCCACTTGTTTTATAGATACTTCAGAGAAGAAGAACATGAAGTTTTTGAGTGGTCTGAACTCGTTCCTAAGGAAACAGTTGATGGTGATGATCGATCGTCCTTTTGAGAGATTAGTGGAAGTCACTTTGAGTCAGGAGCGAGTGGACGCCGAGTGTAGACAAGAGACTTTGGTTCGATGAGCTAGAGGTTCAGAACGCAGTCAGAGGTTTGGCCGAGGAAGCCAGACAATTGAGCAGGCACAGCAGCCAGAGCGTGCCGATGTCCTGCAGAGAGACCCTGGTAGAGGGGGACCAGTTAGGACTGGCAGAGACCGCAGAGGTGACAGACGTTCCCCAGGAGATCATCAACAGCAGCAGCAACAGAGACAACCTAGGTGGGGTGGTTAGACAGGAACTAGGAGCGGTTGCTTCACTTGTGGCCAGGAGGGACATGTAGCCCGTGATTGTCCAAGAGGTCAGACAAATCAATGGGAGCATGTAGTTTGTTATACTTGTGGACAATTGGGACACTTTTCCAGACTTTGTCCTCGGAATAGGGATCGACCAGCACAACAGAGGGCGCCTCAGGGACAGTTAGCACCTGCGCCTGGAATTGGTCAGAGAGTCCCTCTCCCAGCACCGCCTGTTCGCCTAGCAGCTATTCCCGGTCAGGAAAATGTTGAGGGTATGTTATTATTTTTTTGTTGTAGTTGTGTGTGCCAGATGTAGTAAGATTTGTGTTATGTGCATTATGCGTAGGAAAAATTGCATGTTAGTGTGTTGTTATGTGATTCAGGATACATGTGTTGTGTGTCAGGTTTTGTGCATTCATTGTCTTCTCTGTTGAGGGCTCTTTTCGATACAGGAGCATCTATGTCTTTTATTTCTAGACAGTTAGTTGTTAGAGACAACCTTGAGGTAGTGCCTTTACTGGAGCCCTTGTGCGTTGTGTCTCCCTTGGGCAGTTCGGTTTGGTTGTGGGAATATTGTCCCTGTTTCGAGTTTTCCTTATTGGGGTACAACTTCGTGTTTGACTTTATTATCTTGGGTTTTGAAGGCTATCATTTGATTTTAGGGATGGATTGGTTGTCCATTCATCCGGTGATCATTGATTGCTTGCATAGGTCTGTGATGTTAGCGCCACCTGACGCTTCGCCTCGTGTGTTGGCTTGTGAGCCCGATTCGGTTTCTTTGATGTTGAGTTTTCTTAGCTCTCTTGAGATTTCTTGTCCCGACACCAGCTCTGTAGAGGTTGTGTGTGAGTTCCCTGATGTCTTTCAGGAGATTCCTGGTATCCCTCCTCGTCGTGAGGTAGAGTTTCGGATTGACCTGGTTCCTGGTACTGCACCTATATCTAAATCAGCGTACAGGCTTGCACCTAAGCAATTGAAAGAGATGAAAGTACAGCTTGATGAGTTGCTTCGTAAGGGGTTTATTCGGTCGAGCAATGCACCTTGAGGAGCTCTAGCAATATTTGTGTCCAAGAAGGATGGATTATTGAGGATGTGCATAGATTATCGAGATCTGAATAAAGTGACCATCAAGAATAAGTATCCATTGCCTCGAATTGATGATCTATTGGATCAGTTGAGGGGAGCCGTAGTGTTTTCACAATTAGATTTGCAGTCTGGGTATCATTAGATGAGAGTTGAGGAACATTTTGTTCCAATTACCGCTTTTCAGACCCGTTTTGGCTTGTATGAGTTTTCAGTCATACCATTTGGATTGACAAATGCACCAGCTTTCTTCATGGATTTGATGAATAGATTGTTCAGTCCGTACTTGGACAAGTTTGTGGTAATCTTCATTGATGATATCTTAGTGTACTCGAGAAGTTTAGAGGAGCACAGAGAGCACCTTCGCATTGTTTTGCAGACACTCAGAGAAAATCAGTTGTATGCGAAGTTCAGTAAGTGTCATTTCTGGGAGCCTGAAGTTCGATTTCTTGGGCATGTCATTTCTAGTGGAGGTATTTCAGTGGATCCCGAGAAAGTCGAAGCAGTGAAGTCTTGGAGACGACCGAGTAGTGTGACAGAGATTCGTAGTTTTCTGGGTTTGGCTGGTTATTACCGACGATTTATCGAGAAATTTTCCCTGATTGCGGCACCACTCACTCATTTAACTAGGAAGAATGTTCCTTTTGTATGGTCAGAAAAGTGTGAAGAAGCTTTTGAAACTTTGAAGCTTCGGTTGACTTCAACACCAGTGTTGACTATTCCGACACCTGGTAGCCGACTTGTGGTATTTACTGATGCTTGCGGTACAGGATTGGGTGGAGTGTTGATGCAAGGCAAGAAGGTCGTAGCCTATGCGTCTCGACAGTTGAAACCCCACGAGCGGAGATATCCGGCACATGATTTAGAGTTGGCAGCCGTAGTCTTTGCTTTGAAGATCTGGAGACATTATCTGTATGGTGAGAGGTTCAAGTTGTTCACAGATCACAAGAGTTTGAAGTACCTATTCACTCAGAGGGAGTTGAATATGAGGCAACAACGATGGGTTGATTTTCTTAGCAGCTATGACTTTGAGATACAGTATCAGCCTGGTAGGGCCAATGTGGTTGCAGATGCCTTGAGTAGGCGACATGCAGTGATGGCAACCATGATGATTCAGAAGTACCGAACACTTGAGACATTAGTTTCATTTGAAGTTCAGCCTACTTTCAGTACAGAAAGCAGCATGATAGCGGGTTTAGCAGTTTATCCGTCGTTGATCAGTAGAGTGGTGGAGAGACAGACTTCCGATCCAGTGATTACGAGGCAGATGTCAGATTTAGTAGTGGACACATTGGATGAGTGCCCTACCGATTGTTCGGTGGGTTCAGATGGAGGGTTGCGGTTTCGTGGGCGGCTTTGTGTTCTGTCTGATGAGGAGTTGCGAAGAAATATCTTACAGGAAGCTCATAGATCTCGTTTCACAATTCACCCCGGTGGAACAAAGATGTATCGAGATTTGAGATGTTCTTTCTGGTGGCGTGGCATGATGAAAGACATTGGAGAGTTTGTGGCACGGTGTGCGACTTGTCAGCAGGTGAAAGCCGAGCATCAGAGACCGTCTCGGTTATTGCATCCATTGGAGATCCCGACGTGGAAGTGGGAGTATATCACTATGGATTTCATCGATGGACTTCCACGGTCGAGGAAAGGTAATGAGTCAATATGGGTCATTGTTGATCGGTTGACGAAGTGTGCACATTTCATTCATGTTAGTATGAATTGGACGGCAGACAGTCTAGCGGTGTTGTTCATTCGGGAGATAGTCCACCTGTTTCGATTGTATCCGACAGAGATCCGCTTTTCACAGCTCACTTCTGGCAGAGCTTTCAGCAAACTATGGGTACTAAATTGGATATGAGTATAGCCTATCATCCACAGACAGATGGCCAATCTGAGCGAGTGAATCAGGTAGTGGAAGACATGCTTAGAGCATGCATTTTAGATTCTGGGGGCAGTTGGGAAGATCACCTACCGTTATGCGAGTTTGCGTACAACAACAGCTACCACGTAAGGTCAAACTATGGTTTAACATAAGGTCAGGGAAAATGGTCTAACAATTAATCTTAACCGATCAATGACGTGGACTTAAAAGTTGCATCATAAAACAAGGGTTAGACTCAAATAATTTTCAAAATGATGATCAAATACTAACAGGTATAAACTAATGAGTGTCAAACTTCAAAAACCCCTAAAATTTATTGTGCATTTTAGATTTTCTTTAAAGGGGTTATTGATTAGGTGTTAATCTACAATGGGTTTGGCTTGAAACAAATCGATCAACTTTACAGTGACAAAGAAAGCATCAACTCTTTATTTTATTAACCCAACTTGAATCTAAAGCATTAAATTTGTCGAGACAAAATGATGGTATATAGTGGGATACTGTAAATTAACTCGATTCACATGATATAATATTTTTTGCTCTGGACCCAAAATCCGCACGACTTAAAAACGCGTTGTATTATTGAAATTATCTTGATTAGGTTTTAATCTACAATGGGTTTGTCTTGAAGCAGAGAGATTGAAATCAACTTTATAGTAACAAAGATAGCAACAACTCTATTATATTAACAAAATGAGAAAGCAACAACTCTATTTAAAATGTGTTGTATTATGGAGATTGTACTAAGGGGATCTAAACTCGTTCATATATAGCACATCTCTTTCTATCATTTAAATGATGTGGGATTATAACACTTAGGTAGTCTACCAATCTTTGAGTCATCTCACACTTAGTAACTTGCAAGCCTTTTGAATTCGCCAACATAAGAAACTATCAGCCTTAGAGCCACCCACACAAGGTAGTAGGGGTAGGCACGAGACATGATGAACCTCATCCCTATCTCATCCCGTATGTACGGGATGAGATAGACCTCATCTCGACCTCGTCCCATCCCAAACGAGTTCGAGATGGGATGAACATATACTAAATTTTAGATTGAAAATTTAACATGCAAAGATTGAAAATTTTGAATTTACTAAACACACAACTCTAAGAACAACTATATAACTTCCAAATTTCATTAACTTTTACTCCATTTTATATAGAACCACTATTGAAAATAGTGATTTTTTTGTACATTATTAATAAAAATGATCAATGGGTTTGTCATATAAAAACTACAAGGAGCACACATTGTTATTGTCAAAAGTTAGGATGAAGAAAAAAAGGAGAGGATTTGAGTTAGATTCGTTATCTTGGTGAGTCGCATGAAAGCCTGTGAGAATAAAATAGTCATGTCAATAAATAAAACAACAAAATAAAAGTCATGTCAACAAATATTTTCATAGTTTCATTTCATACTACATATTTCATATTAAATATTAAAAAAATCGGATCGAGACGGGACGGGATGGACGGGATTGAAAATCTTCATCCCGATCTTATTCTACTTTACATCAGAATGGGATCGGGATGAGATTTATCAATTTCAATAGGACCCAAAAGAATCGAGAATTACAAAGTAGCTTGTCAGCTTCAAAACCCACCCACACAGTGTTACAGCTGAAAAATTCAGAATATGATCAAGGGCATACCCAAAATCTTGACACAATTACGAATGCATCACTATTCATGAATCAACGCCACTTAATTTTTGTTATAAAAGTAGGATATGGTTTTAAAGTATTGGTTGCGCGTAGTCCATCGTTGTCTGCGAGCGTGCATGTATGCGTGTGTTGTGCGGATACATTGATGTAGCTGGTTAATGAACAAAACTAGTTAAGTCAGCTGATAAACTTTTTAAATATGATCTACTCGGTTTTGGCATTGACAACAGCGACCCGCCGTGTCAAATACATTCCATAAAAGTACAATGAACGAGTGAATTGAAGATGATGGAACTTTTGTTTTCTACTTCTATTTGAAAATGCGACTTGAAATGAGAGAATAAAATTCATCCTTCCCCTAATTGAAGTCATGAGTGACGCAATTGTTTGTGCATGCGTTATCGTTAGCCATAGCTTTTGCATTGAAATTTTGATTAAATTAGGCTAAAATGGCACCAGGGTGGGCTCCACCCTGACTCTGACTCAATGTGAAACAGAAAATAATGGAAACATTAGGAAAACAAAAACATGAAAGATACCCGCTGGTAGGGTTCGGTTCGGTTCGGTTCGGTTTTGAGCTCAGAACCGATTTTAAATCGACTTTATTCGATTTGCTCAAAATCGAAATCGAATTTTGTATTTGTAAATCGATGAAATCGATTTAATCGAATTTTCAGTTCGGTTTGGGTTGGCCGAATTTTCGAGCTCAAGCACTTGAAAGACTTTCATTAAAACATGACCAATTTTTTTACAAATCCAATTTTTAGCCTAAAATTGAAAACTAGAGTGATTCAATGCAGCATGGTGCACTGCAGTGCATTTGTTGCATTAATCTGGTATTGACACTTACCTCTTTATTTATTTATTTATTTATTTATTTATTTATTTATTTATTTATATATATCTTATTAATCGGTCGGTTCGATTATTATTCGATCGATTCAAAACTGTAGACCGAGACCAAACCGTTTATAATCAGTTCGGTTTAAATTATTTTCTTTCTACTCATATTTCGGTTCGGTTTTCGAACCGAATTTGAAAACCGATTTAGTCAATTAACCGATTTTAAATCGATTTTTGCCCACCCCTACCCACTGACACCCAATAATGATAGGTAGATTTAGATAAAGAAGGATTAGGGGTAAACCTGAAGATTTTGCCGGCCTTGCTTTTATGAGTACGGGGGCCTTTGCTTTCGTATGTTGCCTATGTAAGCCAATTCTAAACATCCAAGTAAAATGGTCGGTAAGGTGGGTTTTTTTTTCTTTTTTTTGTTTCAATCAACTTTTGAAAAGTGGTTCATTCATTCTTCTTCATAAATGTTTGTAATTTTAGTTACAAGCAGAAATTCTAAACCTGAAGTGAGTCATTCCACAGCGCATTTGTAATTGTTTGTACTTCTATTAAAATAACAGCAATTCTTTGGTACATACATGCTTTTATATATATATATATAGTGAACGAATTTATCAAGATGGACAAAAACTAGCATTTTTTGGAAATATGAATTGCAATGCCATTTATCTTTCATTATGGGACAATTGGACAGCTAGCTGCTTTGGTGAAGCTTTTTGGACTGCAACCAAGTGATTAATCAATAATAGATCAAGATTTATAAATAAACTATTCCTTCCACACTAGAAATTGGAACAAAAGAAGCACTGTGGAGATAGTGATCTAGAATGGCACCAAACATAATGAGCTGTTACAATGCAATATAAGGTATAGCTGACCTTTTGGATAAGAAGGCATTGGTATTTGGTAGGACCGTAATAGGGTTTTGAAAGTGTGGTCATTGCTAATAAGTAAAAGAAGAATATTCCTAACAAAAAATTGATGTAGATTCTGCCTTTAGAATTCCACCTTCTCTCTTTGACTGATTGAGAATCTGAGATTAATGGGGGAATAAAGAAAACACTTGGATGAGGTCTTGATTGTTCACACCTACGTTTTGGTTTGGATCCCCCACTAGTTCACCAAAAACAAAACCCTGTCAAACTCTAAATTTTATATTTCTTCTATTTTTATTAATATTATTTTATTATTTATTTTTGTACTATACATAATTGTTGTTGTTACTCCGTTAGTAAAAACAAAACCCTCAAACTCTAAAATTTCAATTTATTTTATTATTTATTATTTATTATTTTATATATATATAATTTTGTTTATCGAGAAGTTGCATGACTGCCTCTAGTTCCTTGGGGGAAGTGATTTTATGAAATCCATTTTATAGCATGCTAAATGGAGATGATATTTTTAGAGTTATTTATTTGATAGATTTTGTTAGAACCAAAGTTTATCAACTATTCTAAAGAGTTAGGTCAGACCAAGCGCAACACCATCCACCATCTTAGATATGAGCATTTTGAGGATGATGGATGGTGTTGGGCTTGTCCTGCCTAACTCTCTAGAAAAATGGAAAGTCCTAAAATAAAATATGGTTTTTTTTCAAGTAAAAATAAAATGAAGAGGAAATGATGTTGCTGACTATAACAAGAACACGAAAATGACTTTATTATCACCATAGATATTAATGATACAGAAAAACGGTCACACTCGTGAGTCGAACATGTGTCATGATGATCTCGAAGAACTATGGGCTCAAGCATCAACCCAACATAGATCTCCCGCTCAACTTCAGTTCGATCAAGCGCACCTGGACTCTCACAGCGTGTTAGGCCCACACGTCTCACAGTCATCCTCAATACCCATAAGCCCTCTTCAGACAAGTATCTCGATGATCAGCTTCGGACGGACAACTATAACTGCTATTTGCTTCCA
Organism: Berberis vulgaris; assembly: GCA_963556465.1. Classification (NCBI taxonomy): domain Eukaryota; kingdom Viridiplantae; phylum Streptophyta; class Magnoliopsida; order Ranunculales; family Berberidaceae; genus Berberis; species Berberis vulgaris. Next base: position 23,818,104 of record OY747135.1, read on the forward strand.
ACTAGAAAACAAACACCAGAGTATCTTCCACACGGGGAAATTCCCTTTTACGAATTGCTCTTGGATTTGAAATTTCTCCCACGTATCTAGGAGTGCAGAGCTAACAAGAAACTTCTCTACTACAACACGACTCTTAATTAGAGAGAGATCTCCACGAATATCTTCTCCCTAAACTATTTCTACGATGGCCTGGTTAAACCAGGACTCCTTGCATTATAAATAAGACATGAGGTTGATAAGCTAAGGTACACTACAAAATTTCTGTTACAGCATTACACCTTCCTAAAATCTTTGTCTGACTTTAGTATCAGAGTGTTATAGGCCACTCCACGGTGGTTTGTGGCTCACGTGCGTTACTTGTGCAGGTCAGTAGGAACATGGTCAAAGCAGGGAGCGAAAATCGACTGCATCCCGAACTGATTCCGATGGCTTGCCACAAGACCACTGTTCTTCATCGTGGCCATCAAACCCCTTTCAAACACGTAGCCCCCACCGCGCGGGGAGGGTGTCGACGGTTCGAAAGGTGGGAGTATAATCAGTCCCGAATTGATTTCGATGGCTCGTCACAGGAGTACTGTTTTTCAGCGTGGCCGCTAAATAACTAAACCTAGACTTGTAGCCCACGTTGCAAGGGTGTAGATAGTTTTGAAGGTGGGAACAAAGTAAGCCACGACCTGATTTCGGCGGTTTGCCACGGGACAACTGCTTTTCAGCGTGGCCGTCGAACCCTTCCAAATTTGTAGCTTGGTGCACTCAAGAGTAGATAATTTGGATGGTGGGAGCCTAGTCAGTCCTGAACTAATTTCGATGGCTCGCCACGGGACCACTGCTCTTCAGCGTGGCAGCCAAACCTCTCTCGAACACGTAGCCCCCACCGCGCGGGGAGGGTGTCGACGGTTCGAAAGGTGGAAGCCTAGTCAGTCCCGAATTGATTCCGACGGCTTGCCATGGGACCACTATTCTTCAGCCTGGTTGCCAAACCTTTACCCCCTAAATTTGTCGATCGCTTTGCTTGTTCATAAATAATTCGGAATGTGAAAGTCTAGTCAGTCTCGAACTGATTTCGACAGCTTGCCATAAGACCACTGGTTTTAAGCCTAATTGCCGAACCTCTACACCCTGAATTTGTCGACCGCTTTGCTCGGTCATAACAAAAGATGAAGCCTAGTCAATCCCGAACTGATTCCGACGGCTTGCCACGGAACCACTGCTCTTCAGCATGGCTGCCGAACCTTTACTCCAGAATGTACTGACCGCTCTATTTAGTTATAAACGATTCGGAAGGTGAGAATCTCAAACATATCTCCACACGACCTCCGCTCTCCCTCATGACTGCGGACGCAAATATGAGCTTAGCTGAGTCAGCGCCTTCACGCTCAAACGGATTGACATTCTAACATTAGAAAAAGACCACTCATGCTAATACAAGGATAGTACAACCCGTGCTTAGATGAAAGCTAATTAGGACGTCAACCGAGCTTACGGTGACTCGGTGTTAACATTCTGACACATACTTTCGGCCACCACAGCTTGCGCGCAACAACAACTATAGCCGACCAATTAGACAAACAAGAAAAACTCAAGCAGCTTACCTATGGGACATGACACAACTCGGGTGACTCAACCCCCACCAAAACTGTTCGCAACATGTCCGCTATCGGACATAACTATGCAGCAATGACCCCGAGTCATTCACAATACAAAGAGGTTAAGCTCTCTACCGCAAACAGACTAGATAGAGTCCTATTGATTCAACTGACCTTGGCCAAACTAAGATGACAAGCAAAACGAAAAACTTACAATAGAGACACCAAGTATGAAACAAAAAATACAGTTTTCATTAATTGGCAAAACAAAAAGTGTACGAACACACAAAGTTTGCTCCTAATCAGAAGAATATACAGAAACAGAAGAGCTAACCCTAGGAGGAACAAGGGAAGAAGTTGCATCCGTATGCGCTTCAACCTGGACGTTAGGGATCGAACAATCCTCCTCGTCCAATGACTCAGAGGTAACAGACAAGTCCACATATGACATCTTCTTGTAATAGCTAAGATCCCACTCTGGATGCTCCTCTTTCATCAGCGCCAACAGCTCCAGCCGATCATAAACAACCCAGCGAAACTCACATTTGCCTTGTTTTTGGATAAGTTCTTCCTTTCGCACCTATGCATCAATAAGGTCACGCTCTAACAGCTCCAACTTTCCAGTTAGCGCATCGGTCCGAGACTGCTTTGTGGCCAGACTGCTCTTGACAACACTGAGTTCTTGCTATTCCAGTTCGAGTTGGTCCTCAGCCTTCCTCGCTTCTCGAGCATAGAATTCCACATCAGATTTCAACTATTGTTTCTCAGCAATCTAGTCAGCTCCCTTCGAAACACTCTCCTTAGCAAAAAACTGCAGCTCAGAATGCACCTTAGTCGCAGCTTCCTGCGCAACCTCGACCTCTAGGCAAAGCCGGCTCAATTCTTGCTTAAGTCCGCCCCTCTTGGACACCGCCTCGGTCAGATTACGCTCAAGGTCCTCTAGACTAGCCCTCTGAGCCTCGGCAGCCACAGTTGATTGATTCGACTGCATCTCTTTGGCCTGCTTCTTAAGCCGCTCAATTTCATAAAGCGCGTCAGAATAAAGCGTTTGCACGTGCGAGATGACACGCTCCAAAGTATATACTTTCTCGCGAGTCGCCTCTACTTTCATTCCAGCAACGATCACGTGGCTCATATGAGACATATCAAGCACAAGATACTTCAAACTCTTGTCCACGCACTCTTCCAGCGTATCCTTATTAGGTTTCGAAACCTGGTCCATCAGCCAGTTGTGTCGCCAGCTTATATACTTTTTCAAAGCATACTCAACATCCACCTTTTGGTGTCAGACAAGTGAACTTATCTTCATCAAGTCCGGTGCGAACAGACTTATCCGTGCATCGGGATGAAGCTTCCCTTGATTAGAATCTATTCCAGCGTCGCTCTTTACGGTCACCACCGTCCTCAGAATCTCTTCTATGGCTTTTTCCTTGTCAAGAACAACTGACACTTTATTACGCGACGACCCAACAAGATCTGGAGGTAGATGAAGGACCAAAATATCCAAAGGACCTTCCAATAGTTCTAGCTGTGGCCTAGAGCGAGACGGTGAACAATGCGGACTATAGGAGACACAACCGGTACCACGACCACTTTCAGGCGAGTCGACGGTGGGGTGATTAGATTCCAGCACCTCAGGCGAATCTTCAACAGAGCCCTTTGCCAGAGCGGCCCCACGTGAATCAGCACCAGCAGAAGCGGCCATTGCAAACCGCACCAGACGGTCATTTAGAGCCTCAACCTGCGCGCCAATAAGGTTTGACCCATTAGCAACTCCTGTCAACCTCAAATAATCTTTTTTTAAGCCAGGAACATCAGTTTTTGCCTCAATAGGCCTAGAAAACTCGCGCTTCTCTCTCAACGGAGTGGGTCATGCCAAAGACGACCCAACCCTAACTCGATACTTCTTACCCACAAAGGAAACAAGCGTCTCAGATGGATCCTCTGTGTCAGACAGAACGAGAGTCTTGGCTCTAACAACCTTCTTCTTTCTGGAAAGGGCCCATTCTTCCAACTTAATGCGCGACTCTCAATACAGAGTGGGGAGATGTGTCAGTTGTTCCACAGCCTACTAGGAACGAAATTCAAAACTCTTATGATATCAACCGCCTCCCTTTTTGCATGACACGGAATGTCTCCATTGTGATTTGATTATCTAAGGTAAGGGGAGTAGTGAGAAACCTTCCTGCAAAAGAACACAAGCAATGATCACTCAGCCCGCTATCAAGCACATCATAGGAAATGAGTTGAACTTACGAAGCGACCTAAACTGTTGCTCAAGCGAACGACCCTTCCACCAAAAATACTTCAAATTCGCAAGAGCCAAGAAGCAGTACTTCTGCCAGAACATGAAATCATCAGGCAGTTTACCGAAGCACTTCGGTGACTTCACAACATTGCTCTTCAGTCAATGAAAGGTCAGCAACTGGATCACCCACGGAGTCACGCTAACACTAGCCTCCTTAGCACTTAGTAGAATCATGAGAATGATCCTGTATCCGTTGGGTCCCAACTGAGCCGGAGAAATCCCAAATCACGTCAAGAATAAAAAAACGCACTCCAGTTTGAAGCATCCCTCGATGCAAACAGATGAAACCAGCTTGAGGCAACATTGACGTCTGATCGCCCGTCAGAAGGTACAACGACAATTCTTCATGAACTCTAAACCTTGCACTAATTCCAGCGAGACCAGGCTCGGACAACAGTCTGTCTTCAAAGAACTCTAGGCCTTTCGCTAAAACGACGTCATCAAGAAGGTTTTATCGAGCCATGAAGAAGACGAACGAACCTTTCAGAACAATATCTTCAAAAGCAAGTGAAACAGAAAAGTCGGCCTCAACACTGCGGATGACCTATATAAAGGACAAGTTTCTGCCTCTTTTCCGCCGAACCAACGCATGCCCAATTAATGCAGCGTGCGGCTCAAACAACGATTCAGACTCAATCATCATGAGCGCCACATCCCTTCAAGAGATGAATTAGCGAATCGATGTCACCTACTCGGGGGGAGTAGTCGATGATACATAAAAATGGTCACACTCCTGAGCCGAACACGTGTCATGATGATCTCGAAGAACTACAAGCTCAAGCATCGGTATAACACAGATCCAGCCCAAGCGGATCTAAGCCCGCTCAACTTTAGTCCGACCAAGCGGACCCAGACTCTCTTAGCATGCTAGGCCCACACGTCTCACTGTCATCTTCAATACCCATAAGCCTTCTTCAGGCAAATATCTCTAGGATCAACTTCAGAAAGACAACTACAACTGCTCTCTGGTTCCAACTAGGAAGCAAACACCAAAGTATCGTCCACATAGGAAAACTCCCTTCTACGGGTTGCTCTTGGATTGTGAACTATCTCCCGCGTATCTAGGAATGCAGAGCTAACATATAACTTTCCTCATACAACACGACTCTTAATTAGAGAGTGATTTCCACGAAGATCTCCTCCCTAAACTATGCCTACAATGATCTGGTTAAACCAGGACACTATAAATAAGACATAAAGTTGGTAAGTTAAGATACGCTATAAAATCCATGTTACAACATTACACCTTTCTCAAGTCCTTGTTTGACTTTAGCATCGGAGTGCCATTGGCCACGATGGCATGTGACTCACGTGCGTTACTTGTGCAAGTCAGCAAAAAAATGATCAAAACAGAGAGCGAAAATCGACTACATCATATATATTTATTTTATTAGTCCTATCACATTGTTTCTTCGAAAAAAAATTGTTGTTCATTGAATATAATATGGTCATGTCCGATTCAAAACCCCTTGTTTTATTAAAAAGACTAGAAAAATTTGCAAATATTCGTTTCGTTGTGGAAATACATTTAGTCCACATGTACATTAACTAGTTGTTACAAACTAAGAAAATAAAATAAGAGGACTTTCTCGAGTCGCCATTGTGATATTCTATACACAAATAATAGTTTTAGTGACATCAAATTGTTGATGCAAACAAGCAAATAAAGAAAATAGGGGTGGGCATCTCATTCCGTGATTTCGATCCCGTCCCGTTTCATCCCGATTTTTCAGGTTCTATTGGGATTGATCAATCTCATTCCGATCCCGTCTCATCCTGATTTAGAGTGGGATGAAATCAGAATAAAGATTTTCAATTCCGTCCTATCCCGAACCGGTTTTTTTAATATGTAATACTAAATATGTTGTATGAAACTATTTGGTGACATGACTTTTTTTTGTTGTTTTATTTCTACATATACTATTTTATGTTGAAAAATGATAGTCCAAGAGAAGTAAACATGTTTTCTTTGCACAATTTTTGTATAATTTCTATGTTTTTTATGAAATAGTTGCAAATCAAAGAAAATGTTGCGCTCTGATTGAACTTAAAATTGAATGCATTGAGTTAGTGTCGCTCATTTAAGATACAACAGAATTGTTTACTTTAGAAATCATGCCTTTCATACACCTAGAAGTAAAACAGAGAGCAACAATCCAGACTCATAAACAAACAATCATTTTTGTGCATGCTTGTTTTAATTCGGAACTTCTTGAACAAAAGTAGTGGGATAGTGTTAATGAGTACAAACTATAAAACACCAAGAATCACACAAGCGACCTAGCAACCAAACAAAAAATAAAAATAAATAAAATGGCTATCTTCAATAGTGGTTCTAAAAAAAAATAGGAGTAAAACCTAATAAAATGGAGAAATAATAATCAATGGTTTAAAGTTATATAGTTCTTAGAGTTGTGTGTTTGGTATATAAAAAATTTTCAATCTTACATGTTAAATTTTCAATCCAAAATTTAGTATATGCTCATCCCGTTCTGTCCTAAACCTCCATGTCTTGAGTTCTCTACCCACCGAACGGCAAAAAACATGGCTTGTCAGAATTGTTGACTTTTTAAATATGATCTACTCGGTTGTGGCATTGATAAGAGCGAACCAGCCGTGACAAATACATTCAATAAAAAGGTAAAATGAAAAAGTGAATTGAAGATGATGGAACTTTTATTTTCTAATTCTATTTGAAAATGTGACTTCAAATGACACAAATAATTCATCCATCCCCTAACTCTTTAATCAACAAAGTTGAAGTCATGAGTGACGCAATTGTTTGTGTATGTATTGTGATTAGCCATAGCTTTTGCAATGCAATTTTGATTCAATTAAATTGGATATAAATTTGCCTAGGACATTAGAAATGTTCTATAAATAATGGATTGTGAGCATGGGCGGACCTACTAAAGGGGCCAGCCTCAATTTTTAAAATATTTTTTTAAATATACTTTAGTTTTAAAAAAAATTGATTATATAATTTAGAATACAATATAATAATTATTTATACAAATGTGTGAACATCTTTGTTTTGGTGTAGTGGTTTGAGGTTTATTATTTTTAGTAAAAGACGCGAGTTCGATATTCTTCGAGTGCATTTTTATTTGATTTTCAATGCAATTTTATTAGTAATTGCAAACATTAAAAAATGTTGAGTTTAATAAAAATTTATTAACATTAAAGAAATAAATTGTTTTTTCACACGTGGTATAAAACCTTCAACAAAAAATATCTAAAATAATAACTATAGAATTCAATAAAAAATTTGAGCCTCATATAAACTATTTTTTTTTTATGAAATTGTATTATGATCATATTAGGTTCGCAAATTTCAATTTTTTTTAGCTACACCTAGTTATTTATCCTAATTATTTTGTGATATTAGTTATATATTCTAGTTATTATGCTCTTTGCTAAGGTTATCGATAATGACTTTATTTTGGCTTAAAAATGGACTACACTGGATCCAATTTGATATATGCAATGTATTTTTTATAGTTGTATTGTTTTATTAGTTACTAGTTCAGGTAGAAAAAATTTTGGTTTTACCATTGATAACTACTATTATCAACTAATACGTATTTTTCATTTCGCCCATTCTCGACTAAAATTCTGGGTCTGCCCCTGATTATGAGTCGTGTAATTGTTGGCTAATTACTGGTGTCAGGGTGCTTACCTTATTTTAATTTATCATCCTAATAATAATAGTGTAATATTGTCGTAACTGAATTTAGCTAACCACGACGAGATACAAATTACCTTACCATGGAGGTAGTTGGTTTAGTATGACTGAATATGAAATTTGGAGTAAATAAATGGTGTTTGGGTTCGACATGTTTTGTAGACCCTCATCCATCTAACATTTCTAGGTGATGAGGCTTGGGTTACCCAAGGTGCTCAATACCAAGGAATGAGCTGTAAAAATATGGTTTTTTTTTTTTTTTTTTTTTTTTTTTTAATTACCAAAAGAAAAAAAGGTGAAAGAAATAAATTTTGGAGGTTTTTTCAATAACTTTCTAGGGTTTTTTTTTTTTTGTAAAAATACATAAACCAACTATAAAATATTACATTTTTTCGTGGGATTAAATTTTTTTTTTTTGGGTTTTTTCATAAATTTTGAGTTATTTTTCTAAATTATCATTTTTTTAATTATTTTTTGATTTTTGAAATTACCCATGATTTTTTAATTATCAGTTCTTCTACTTAATTATTGATTTTTTTAACCGCTTATTGTTTTTAATTATATATTAATTTTATGTTTGTTTCATTTTTTGATATTTACCATATTTAATTACATTAAAATTTTCACATATTTTATATACCCTTCGAAATTTATTATATTTTCAAAATTTGTATATATATATATATATTATTTTTTTTTGCTTTATGAACTCAAATAAAGCAATTCTTTCTCTTAAAATCATGAGAGCGAAATTAATTCGTTAAACGAAATCACAATCATTGCTCAACGAGTCCTTTATGAACGCGCTTAGGGTCTCAGTCACACCCTCTCTCAACTCAAACAAACACTTGCTTTATTTAAATTGCTTAAAAAACCAGAGCAAGCAAACACTCTGTTTTCTTATTCAATTATGCCTTTTTCTTCACAAACTACACCCATGGAAACTAAGCGCACCCAGTCTGAAAGGAAAGCAATTCGGCGAGGTCAAATTAAGGTTAAAATCATGTTGGTCTTGTATAATTCACTGATGAAGATGGTAGCTCGAAAGGCGGAAGGAGTCGGAATGAAGTTGAAAGGCAGGGGTGTCAAGATCTCTGCAGTCTGAACTACAATCCAGATGCACGGAGAAGGCCTAAAAGTTGTATGCATTGGGTATAGGAAAAGCCATCCTCTCTATTTAGTGATGGGTTGTAGACATATAGTATTGATTTTTTTTTATTAGAATTAGAATTCTTGTGTAAATATGTTTCGGGTATAGGAAAAGCCATCCTCTCCTCTCTGTTAGTGATGGGTTGTAGATTAAAGAAGCTTGTATAAATATGTTTCCGTGATGGGTATTAGAATTACTTTGTAAGAAGCTTGCATTGGTACTGGCGAAATCAAAGAATTTGTTGTTTCTGTGACATAATAATTGTTGAATTTCATATGCTCCTTTTCATTTTTTTGTAACAAACATTTCAGGTGATAACCCCTGTTTTCTCGGATTAATATATTTTTTTTTTATACCTATTTTGATATGATGTTGTTTTTCGTTTGGTTGGGAACAAATCAAGTAATCAAACATGTTCTTGTTTTATTTCTAAGTTGCAGGAAGAACAAGTAGGACAGTTTTGGAAAGACGAGAGTAAAAAGAAGTATTTTTTTTGAAAAGTTTCTTGTTTTATTTTTGAAGCAATATTTATTTGGTCAACACGAAGCAAGGGGTCCAGTTATGAATATGCCCATACCTCATCCAACTCTCATCTTCTCAAGCTCGTGGAGAGTTGAAATTAAAAATAAAATAAAACATCAGTGTCTAAATGCAACGAGTCAATCAAAAAAAAAATATTTCTTTCAAAAAAGTATCAACTTCATTTTTCGTTTATTTTGCAGCAAAAACAGGTTGGAAGGATGATACGACATACAACGTATGAACGAAATTATGATGTAAAACTCCTCAGTGCCAAAATCTAGTCTCTATTTTTCAATTGTCAAAGCAAGATATTATAATCATTGTTTATTGATACTCAATTGAAGTAAGTATTACAACTTGTTATTATCAGAATAAAAAAGACTCAAATCTATGCAAAAAAGTGTGAGGCTCAATGTTGATTAATCCACAACCTCCACACACATTAATACACTTGAATCATTTTGCAAAGGAGATATCAAGAGAAGACACAAATTAGCAGCTAAACTAGCAAAATACGGCACCATGACCATCTTAATGTTTTTATTTTAATTTTTTTTAGCTACCAATGAGTTAGCATCTTATTAGAGAAATAGAGACATACTGAAATTTTTAATTTTTTCATTGCAAATTTATTTACTTAATTACTACTTTAAACGCGCATTCTGTCAAATGCACCCAACAGCCGATAGAGTTAAAGGTGATGGCGGGCTTTCGTGTATCAAATAAATGGTGTTTTTTTCAACTCGTTAATAGACTAATAAATGATAATGATACTGATGCTGATAGTTTTGATATGTGATCACAATAATGCCAATTTAAGGAGTATCCTTTTGTCAGTGTCGTCTTATACAAAACAAGATTAAAGCAAGCTTATAAGATATGTCCCATCTACTCATTTTTGGCATATACTTGACATAATAAACAGGTGACTTGAAGATGAAGCAACCTTTAATTTCTATTTTTATTGAAAAAACATGACTTGAAATGAGATAAATAATCAATCAATTCTCTAACCTTCTAATTAACAAAGTTGAAGTCACGGAGGAGTGACGCAATTGTTTGTGTATGTGCCATGTTAGTGCAAGGATCGTGATTTTGTTTTTCAAGTTAATTTTGGTTCCTGATTTTGGTGTGTAATTAAAAAATGCAAAAATTTTAAAAACACATAAAATATATGTAAAAAAAAAAAAAAAGATACAAGTAAATAAATTTATTAAATACATAAAATGAAGCCTAAATACTAAGAAATGGAAGAAATATCAAATCAATATATAATTACAAAATCAAATGGTGGTTTCAAAAATCAATATATAAATAGAAAAAATGATAATTAGAAATTAGGGATGGTTTCAAAAATCAACAAATAATTAGAATATAAGATTTTTTTTTTTTTTTTTTTGGTCAAACACGAAGATGTTTATTAATGAAAGCACAGGAAACAAAAAACAAAGAGAAACATTCCTATATCAAGGAATGCCAAGACACCATTAAAGTGTCAAAACCCAAATTCCTAAACAAATTACAAGCCGAACTCATCATCCACATCAATTCTCTAATCTCGATAAAGATAGAGTGCTCTGATATGTTGAGTCATTCAAAAACCCTTTTATTTCTTTCTTTCCACACACACCACATGAGAACGTGAGGGACCCTACGCCATAACCACTTCCCCCGACGGAAAGGATTAGTTTGAGACCACCAACTTAGCCAATCTAAAATGGAGCCTTGAAACATCAAACTCAAACCAAATTCTGCCAAGAAACTGCTCCAAATGAATTTGGAGAAACAACAGTGAAGCATCAAATGGTCCAGTGTCTCGTCAATTTCATTGCAAAGCACACAAAGACTCCTTGTGTGGATTCCTCTTTTCCTTAACCTATCTTTAGTCAAGATCTTCTCATGCAATACTGACCAACTAAAGAAATTAATCCGAGGAAAAAAAAATTTCACCTATACCAGATTTTTGTGAGAGGAAATGAAGGGGTTAGAGTGGGTCTCATAGTGAGATGCAGCCAACATGTCCGAAAATTCTTTCACCGAGAAGCCCACACCATTACCCTTCCACACCAAACTGCCCTCTGAGAGCATTTGTCTATCCAACAGAAGCATTAGATTAACGAACTCTTCTAGCTCCCCAGTGTTTAGGGGTCTTCGAAAGGAAAGATCCCAAGAATTGCCGTTAGACCAAAAATTGCTCACACTCCCATAATGATTGTTGTTAATGATAAACAACATTGGGAACAGATCCTTCAAAGATTGGTTACTACACCAAACATCATGCCAGAAAGAGATGAGATCACCATTTCCACATTGGAGAGAGGTGTGAGGGTAGAAGCCACTTGTGCACCGGGAGATGGACTTCCAAAAAGAGCATCCGTAGGAAGTGTACTTAGTTCTCTTTTCCCAAACTCATCTATTGCGCCCATATTTATCCATAATGAGAGATTTCCATAAATTATCATTTTTTTCTGCAAAGCGCCAAAGCCACTTAGAAAATAATGCAATATTGAAAGTGAGCACCTGACGAATGCCTAAACCACCTCGAGATTTAGGGCAACAAATTTTCTCCGAGCCCACCAAATGCATCTTTCTAGAGTTATGAGTAGAACCCCAAAGGAAATCACGCATGATCTGTTCCATTTTGGCTGCTATTGAACATGGAACCTTGATAAGAGACAGAATGAACACCGGGATAGAAGCTAATGTGGATTGTACAAGAGCTAGTCTGCCTGCTTTAGAGAGAAATTTGCGTTTCCAAGACGCTAGTTTCGATTCCATCCTTTCGATCGTCTCATCCCACACAGCTTTACTTTTGAAACTAGCCCCCAAAGGCATGCCCAAGTACTTAACTGGAAGATGACCCGCTGAATAACCCAATAAACCCGCCAACTGGTGCAGATGAGGGACATCTCCAATAGGCAACACCCTTTATTTGTGAAAGTTGATTTTCAGACCTGAAATAACTTCAAACCAAAACATAATTCTTTTAAGAGCAAAAATCTGATAAGCGAAAGCATCACAAAAGAGGATAGTATCATCAGCATACTGGAGAATAGAAACAGGCGGACTACCCTACGCGACAGAAAACCCTCTGACTAGGCCAGCATCAACCGCTTTAAGAATCATTTGTGTTAAACCTTCTGCTGCTATAGTAAAAAAAAGAGGAGACAGGGGATCGCCTTGGCGCAAGCCTTTCGAGCTATTGAAAAACCCGTGCAACTGACCATTAATTTTCAGAGAGAAATTGGCTGTAGATCTGCAAGTGTGAAGCCAATGAATCCATTTGGAGTCAAACCCCATGCGAGCCATTACCAAATCCAAGTATCTCCAAGAGACGTTGTCAAGGGCTTTGGAGAAATCTAATTTGATAACGAGCCCTGGAACACCTTGTTTTTTCCTAGAATCAATAATTTCATTGGCAATCAAAGGGCTATCAACCACCTGTCTTTCACTGACTGCTGCACTTTGAAAAGGAGAAATGACTGAATGAAGAACTATTTCAATCTGTTAGCCAACACCTTGGCAATGATCTTATAAGCCCCATTCAAAATACTGATAGGTCTAAAATCTTCAGAAAAACCATCAAGACCTGGAGAAACTTCAGATTTTAGTTCTTCCATTGCCGCTCTAATTTTCATCTCCGAAAAATTATCTACCAAGGCGGTAGCCGTAGACTGGGAGATAGACTTGAAGGTGATCCCCGAGAAGAAGGGTCGCCACTCCTCCTTTTCATGGAACAACTCCTTGAAGTGAGATATCAAGAGTTCTCTAATACTGACTTCATCCACTACCAACTCCTGACCCATGCTAAGAGCTTCAATGGAGTTAAACAGTATGCGTCTGTTAGCCAAGGTATGAAAAAATTTGGACCCCTGATCCATATGACGAACCCAGTTGACTCCTGATCTGATCTTCCAAAACTCCTCATCTCTTTTGGTTAATGTTGCCCACTCTTGATGTAGTTGCACTCTACAAGATCTCTCCTCAGCAGTCAGGCCTCTGATCTCTTCATCAGCATCAATGTTAGCAATTAAAGCAGAAATATTTTGAATACATAAATTTGTCTTACCCCAAACTTTTGTCTTCCAACTTTTGAGATTGCATCTGAGAGCCTTAAGCTTCCACCATAAACAGTAGCCAGGGTGGCCAGAGACTATGGAGTTGTTCCACCAAGCTTTCATCTCCTCTGCCAGGGTAGGGTGATCAAACCAACCGTTATCAAATGAAAAAAGGCGAGTACAGCCACCAACAGACGAGTTCGCAAGCAAAATCGCGTGATGGTCAGAACCTGCTGCACCCTTGAGCCATTCAACTTTATCACCAAATTTGTCAATCCAATCCCCCGAAGCGAGAAAACGACCAAGTCAACAAAGGATAGGACGATCTCTCCGATTTGACCATGTGAATTTTCCCCCTTTTAGACTGAAATCAGCGAGTTCCACCTCATTAATGAACTGATTGAATTTTTGCATGCTCATGGACCTCCTCCTGCATCCTTTTTTTTCATTCATATGACGGACAACATTGAAGTCACCCGCTAACACCCATAGCGATTGCACCCAACCAGCAATATCATATAGTTCTTCCCAGAAGTGTTCTCTAAGCGAAGGATCACACGGACCATAAATGTTAGTCCCTGACCAAATTGAGTTGTCCGAGATCATTTGGAATTGAATAGAAAGGGAAAAAACTCCTTTCAACACTTCCCTCATCTGCAAAAGATCAGCATCCAAAATAGCTAAAAGACCGCCCGAGCTGCCAATAGATTCCACCATAGCCCAATCAAAAGAGCTATCACCCCACAATTTTCATAAAAAAACCCTTGAAAATGTGATTTTTGTATTTTTACAAAAACAAAATTTATGAAGAAACCCAAAATTTTCGAAAAACACAATTCTTGGGTTAGTTGTAGCTTTTGAATTTCAATTTTGACAAATTAGATTATAAAATTTTGCATGTTTTTAGTGCAAGATAAATCCCCCCCCCCCCCCCCCTCCCGTTTATGACATTTTACCAGTCTGTCATAATATTTTTTCTTCATCATAATAGAGGCCATCAGTCATGGGCAGATCCACTGCTTGGATAAGGGGGTCAATTGACCCCCTTAGGTTTTGTAAAAAATTCATTAAAGTAGTTAAAATTTCACTATTGCTCCCCTTTGAAAATTTATATTGCCCGCCTTGAAATTTCATATTGCTCCCTCTTATAAAAAACATCATAAATCCCAAATCGCAAGAGCAATTGAGCCTTTTGTGTTTGCGCTTGCGTCTTGCGATATCTTCTTCAGTTCTTCTTCATCTCCGTCTGAAACAGGTGAGTTTGTTTGATGTTCTTATTTCTCCATCTCCGACTTGTTGATTTTATGCCCTGGTCTTGCAATAAAAATTCTAATAAATTTCTGAAACCTAAATTCCTGAATTTAATATAGTTTTTCATGTCAGCCGATTAAGAGATTCTCCATCTAATATTACAACTAACAAGAAAAGAAGAAACAATGACAAACCTACGTGTCCGGTAAATGTTGTGTCAATCAAAAAAGCAATGCGATCAACTGCTAAAACCATTGCAGCAGGCAATACAATATGAAATATCTCCAAGCCAATATCATCCTTCTTGAAAACAATCTCACAATAAGCCTTAATGATCTTTCTATAAAAGCAAAAAGAAAAAAAAATGCTCTACATAAAATGTTACTAAGCAATCAATCTCACACTCAAAGACAAACACACCCCATGCACACCACATGTACACATTCCACACTACACACACACTGACATACATAACCTGTTTGCAATGTACAGAAAAATTGAAATTTTTATGTTGTATATCTCCATCAGTTAAACAAAACCCAGAAAAAGAAGACAAACTTTGATGCCTTTACTAATTTCTTTTTCTGCAATACTTGGAAATTGAGAATCATAGAATGAAACATACACTGAAATTTCTGTCTGCAATCATATACATCTAAAATTTCCACAAACAGCCACCCTCATTCCACAAACACACACTGAAATTTCTGCTTGCAATGTTCAAAAACAGATTCAAAATGCTATTACATTGTTCAGCATACACATCAGATTCAGCATACAAATCAGATTACATTGTTCAAAATCAGATTCAAAATTCTATTACATTGAAAACATAAAGCCCTATCCCCTGAAAATTCTGAAATCAAATTATCAACAATCCCTTTGCCTTTCCCTTTCCCTTTAATGTTGATTGAGAACTTGGATCACTTGAGCTTGCATCCTTTTCTTTGCCTTTAGATGTTGTGATCATCAACTTTGCAAAGTCTTTGACAAACAAACAAGACAATGAATAGAAACATAAATATGTTAATAAATAATAACTATAACTCAAATTCAAACAACACAAAGCACAAATATTGTATTACCTTTTTCACATTCTGTATAAAACTCAATTTCTTCTGCATTTGCTTCATAGTCTATGTTGTTGATATTGTTGACGTAGTCGCTTTTTATCCAATTCTGGAGGCATATCAATGCCTCCACAGAATTCGGAGTGAGAGATGATCTAAAGGGATCAATCACTCGGCCTCCGGTGCTAAAAGCACTCTCACTAGCAACTGTTGACACTTGAATAGGCAATACATCTTTTGCTAGCAGTGCAAGTGTGGGGTACTTGGTCCCATTCAGCTTCCACCATCTCAAAATGTCAAACATCTCAATCTTGTTAGCTTTCTCTAATGGATCCATGAGATACCTATCCACTTCATGTGAAAGCACAACATCTTCCATATCTTCTAGCTCCTTCTCCCAATCATCCATCATCTCATCAAGTATTGAAGGACTTTCGGTTGGTGCTAGTTCACATATTTTTTTTTCCATATGAAGAGCAAGTGCTAGCACTTGATTGAGAATTCTAATAACCAAAAGAAAGAGAAAATTTTGACTAAATTAAAGTATGAATTGAATACTCAATAAACTTTATAATAATGAAAAAACATTTGAAGAAAATTTTGAACTTGTGATTACCTGTTTTGAACCCTTTAGTTGCTTTTGGGGACCGGCAGCTTGTTGAGCATATTCATCACATAACTCCTTCATTAATGTCGTAATTTCTGTACTTTTGTCTTCAATATCCTCTTCAACACACCCCAATTTATTTTTACGCAAGTGTAAAAAGTGTCTCAGCTTGAACCTTGGGTCTAGGATGAGAGCAACAACAAATATTTGGTTCAAGGACCCAATTGAACCAAAGTACTTATTATATTTTTGTTTCATGCTCACAGCCATGTCACGTAGCACATTCTCCACATCACTTCCAAAATGCATATGTTCTGGCAAAAACAACTTATCAATCTCTGCTTCCACGACAATCACATCATGGACAGCTGTTTGGGACGTCGGATGCTTGCTAGCACTCATCTTAATAGTCACTAGGTAGAAGACTTTCAAAAAAGTCACAAAAACCTCGGCTTTTTCCCAATCTTTCTCACCAGGTGGCCCAACCTTGCCTTTAATCTTTCTTCTGGAATCTACTTCATCATCATCCAACTCCTCATCTTATATGAAATAACCCAAGTATGTACTATCATCTTCTTCACCCATCCTATCAAATACTTTTTTAAATTTCAAGGCAGATTCTAGCATCAAATATGTACTATTCCATCTAGTAGGCACATCCAGTACAAGAAAACTTTTATCACTTAATTTCTCCTTCTCAACGCATGCCTTGAAATAATCAAACCTTTGAGGGCTTGATTTGACATACTTCACAGCATTTCTAATTGATGCCACACATTTATCCAACCTTTTCAACCCATCTTTCACTATCAAGTTCATAATGTGAGCTAGACATCTCACATGCACATATTTACCCTCCAAAATAAGTGAAATTTTTTGCCATTTCTTCATTTTGCCAACTACCCACTCAATTGCCACCTTGTTAGCCGATGCATTGTCAACTGAAATACACATCACCTTCTCAATTTTCCACTCTACCAAACACTGCTCAATCAACTTCCCTATTTGTTTACATTGGTGATTAGGAATGACACAAAAGTTCAGGATTCTTTTGTGCATATTCCATTCATCATCCAAAAAATGAGCTGTGAGCACCATGTAGTTCACATTTTGGACACTTGTCCATGTATCAGTAGTTAAACTGACTCTGTGCTTCCTCAGTTGCCCTTTTAAACCTTCTTTCATGTCATGATACATTTGTAAGAACTCCCTCACAATAGTTCTTTGAGATGGAACATGAAGTCTTGGTTGTATTTCACTCATCATCCGCCTAAAACCCTCCTTCTCAACAGTATTAAAAGGCATCTCATCAAGTACTAGAAACTCAACAATGGCTTTCACACTTGCATCTTGACTAAACCCCCTAGCAACTAGCATGCTGCTACCATCACTGGAAGTACCAAGAACCCTCTGTTGTAAGTCCATATTTGGTTTATACTTTTTGCATACACTTCTGATGTGTTTAGCAAGAGTACTAGTGCCACCTTCACTACTATCACATGCAAACACTTGATTACAATATTTACATTTCGCCTTATGTACATCTACCTCTATCACCTTTTTCTGACCACCCTCAACTAGAACTTCACGTGATTCTTTTACAGTAAATTTGGTGATATGATCCCAAACCCAAGATCTAGATTGTATAGTTTTTGGAGCATTTGGTGTTTTTCTTTTTCTTAATTGGGACTCGGAGGGGGGGGGGGGGGGGGTTGAGAGGAGGCATGGATGTTTGTGGTGTAGATACTTGTGCAGGACAAGGTGATGTAGCAGTAGAAGATGTTGCTACTTTACTAGTTGGTTGGGGGTAATACTTTCAGACATGGTCACTTTGAACACAACTACTTAATATTTTGCTCCTGCAATAAACAAAAATTGTATACTTAAGTATAAACAAACGTTACAAACCCATTCAATTCCAACATATGATAGACAATGGAATATTTCAAACTTCTCATGAATAGTCTCAAATGGTAAAACGAATCAAACAATTAGATTGCATTAAAATGGTGAACAATTAACCCAAATTACTCAAATGTACTCTTGATAGACACACATCTCATCAACTTCTCAAATGTACTCTTGATACACTACTTTAGAAATAGTGAACAATTAACCCAAATTACATAATTCAGTATCACATGATTGTTTGATATGTACAACTCACTTTATCAGTATATTACTCACTTATTCATAATTTGGTTGCAAAACTCATAATTTACATGCAATTTTTGCAACCGCACTTGAAATATGTTATGTCCACATGGAATTTGCAAATGTGAGGAATGTATCTTATAACACTCTATGGTCCAAAATAGAAATGGAACTACCGCTGCTACACTTAAGGACACAAGGAAGTAGATATTTCTTTTATCATCACTAGAAGGTTGAGAAGGAACCAGGGATATAAACCCAACTCCATAAATCAGTATTCCCAGACTTCATCAATTTAACAAGAAAACAAGATAGTAAGAGAAAATAATAATTTACTCACACTTTTTTGTGCCACCAGAGGAAACAATCTGATTTGAAACTTGAAAGGAGAGATGGTGTTGAACAATCCAGAAAAACATGCTCACCTGTGGAAGCAAATGGAAATTAATGAGATAGTAAAACAAACAACAATTAGAATCATGCAAATAAGAAAAACAGAGACAGAGTTATTTGTCTCTGTTTGTCAAAATTTATTTATCGAAACAGTTTTAGGAAATTTATCAAAACATAAACAGAGACATGGTAATCTCAAGTTATTTGTCGAAATTTTTTATGTCTACAGAAACTCAGTTTTAGGGGATGTTCGATTGAAGATTGAGAAACTAGGAAATCAGTTTTAGAGGATGAAATCAGTGGAAGGAAATTTTATTTTACCATGTTTTTGAGAAACTAGGGTTAGAAATGAGAGAAACTAGGGACTAGGGTTAGAAAATTTACCATGTGTTTGAAGATTGCATCAGGAACGACATGAACTCAGGAAGATTTTGCTCGCGAGTCGCTACTGTACTGCTGCCTGCTCGTGGTCGTGGTTGCTCACGAGTCGCTGCTGTGCTGCTGCCTGCTCGTGGTCGTGGTTGCTCGCGAGTCGCTGCTGTGCTGCGGCTGCTGCCTGCTCTTCGCCTCTTCGTTGTGGAGAAATGAGATAAATCGAAATGAAAAAGGAGGAGAGGAGAGGACCTAGGGTTAGAAATAGAATTAGAAACTAAAGTAATTAGGGTTGGGTATATATATTCGGTTCGAAACGGATTGGAACCGAACCGTTTGAAAAAAATAATTAGGAACCGAAACCGAACCGTTTAAGAACGGTTCCGGAACCGAACCGAATCGTTTCACATTTTTAAAAATCAGAACCGAACCGTTTGGAGTAAAACGGTCCGGTTCGGTTTGGATCCGCGGTTCCTCGACCCGTTTGCCGACCCCTATTTCTTCCTTACATGGTCCTTTAAAGCAAAAATGACGGAACCCACCTAAAGATGATGAAATGGGGACTACAGCTTTTGTAGCCTGATCGATATCTTCTTGAACTTCATTTGCAGGGGAGTCTCCCAAATCTCCTAGAAAAATCGAAAGCATTGTTCGCATCAAAACATGATATTCACATGACTTTAGTTAGTTAAGAATTTAAAACAAAAATTATATCAAATTGAAGAGCCATACAATACTTCTAGTACTATAAACCTATCAAAATTTTACCAAAACTACTGAACTTTGTTTCAGTATTAAATTGCCTTTTTTTTCAACCTCTTTAACTTTAGAGTTGGTATTCAATGTCATCTCATAAAAATTTCGAAAAGTTTTAAACAGATGGTTGGCAAGTCTCAGAGTTCCCTTCCCTTGTCATAAAACTTCTCAATTGAATCATTAAACATTGTTGCTTGTATTTCCAGAATACAAAATGACAAGGTGTTAACAAAGTCACTTTGCTAACAGAATGGATTTGATGTTGTTCCAGTCACTTTGCATCAAACACTACTACTATCTATTCTGATGATTTGCACTGTGGAGAGATGCAAAAAAAAAAAAGGGAAGTAATTTAGATGATTTGCACTGTGGGGAAATACCTGCAAGAATCTTCGCTCTTCGAGATATTGCTTAACGAACATGACTTTATCATTTTCATCTTTCCACTCATTACTTACCACTATTGCAACTTGACTAGCCAAAATTTTATTTCTAGCTAGTTCTCTCTCCAGCAACCTCTTTTCTTCCTAGAAAGTGGAAGAGTACAAATTATTATTGACAAGTACTCCAAGTTGGTCTAGACATCATGAACAATTAAAGTAAAACCAACAAAGTTCAGGGCAGAGCCTTACATTTGATTAAGATATCTGACTCTGACAATCACAAACTGTATTGGCAAGTGCCCCACCTGCTAGAACAGACTCCTCAAGTTCCCAAATTGTTAGGCTAAGCTTTTCAACTTCAATAACCTTTTGACGACTAGATTTATCAAGTAGTTTATTCTCTTCCTGCACCAGAAACTGATGTTAATAACCCGTGTCATCAAACAAATAAAAATGAGAAAAACACAAAATGAATCCCTAAAAGTCGTGCCTAGCAAATCTCAGTCTGTCTCTTTAACTCAATGTTCTGATTTTGAACCTCATCTACTATCAAAGCGCGTTCTAGAGCACTTGTCAATATCCTTTCAACTTCAAGAAGAGCATATTCTTTTGACTTGTTGAGATGTTCCAAAGCTTTCTTATCGTCTTGTAGAGCTGCAATCTAAAAGAAAAATAAAATATAGATTCCCAAACACTTGATCATGTTTTGCACAAGCATTAAAGTTGTTACTCTTGTTCTTGTACCTCAGTCTTATACATTTGGATTTCAGCCTCAAGAAATGCAATAACAGCCTAAACTGGAATAGAATTTTCATCCTTTTCATTTGAATATACCCTTTGAAGAGTTGCTTCTGCAGAGAATTGTGCAGGCAATGTTTCTTTTTTCTCACATGTGAATTCTTGATTTCAAGATTTTGTTTGGATATCGAAAGTCAATATCACTTTTTATGTTGTGATTTGTCTATATGCTGGATATATTATCTAGGGTAATCGAAAGTCCAAAAGTGAACAAAAAGTTGATATTTCATGATGCTACACACAACTTATTCTTCCATGCTCAGTTATATCTTTCTTAATACTAATATCAGACGATATGTTGCTAGTCGTTCAAGTACTATACAAGGTGGACATACACTGAAGTAGGTTTGACAATTTAGTATATTCAAGTTCATCAGATCCATAATTCAGAAAGAGTTTCCACTATTCACTCGTGAAGGTACAAGTTCCTCGATTCAAATGGTAATTACCTTAGGAACTCTTGGTAACAATTAACTTTGAAGGCGGAAATATCATAAATCGCTAACAAAATTGACACTCATAACAATGCATACTATACTCCCATTTCAGTCATATGCCTCTCCTTGTACTGGATCACACAACACCTGATAAGCTTCTCCTAAGATTTGCCATGTTGTTAAATTTTTCTCAATCAAATTTAACAACGAAAATTATATATGCTTCATGAAGGGTAATTCATAAGTATTTCTTTTTCCAACTAAGCAGTTGGGACATTGATCATCCAATTATTAATTAAAAAAGAAGTGTCATTTCTTGACATTGAGTCCACACTTCAAAGGCTCATATTTTGAAGCAAATAGTACATCGTATTGTCACTTGTCAGACCATCACTCAACTACTGAAAATATGGAAAGAAATGTAAACTTGCCTTAAATCTTTTAGCAGCATGTGGATCATCTGGATTCTTATCAGGATGCACCTGCTTTGCCTGAAAAAAATGCAGCAAACATCTTCAATTAAGATCATTCTAAATCTATAGTTCTGTTGATCCGTAAATTAAACACCTAAAATGCATCATCACACAGATATAACCACTGATTTTGATTCCAAATTCTATTTCTTTTATAGTTTGAAATCGACTAGCTCAAATAAAACAAAAATAATGAAAATTTCAAAGAATCAATCCAAATTCAATATGTTTAATCTCATAAATACAAGAAAGTTAAATACTATTCACTATATCCTGAACTCAACAAGTAGATAAAAAGTTGATTTGTACTATTTGTCAATTTAGCCAAAAACACTAATCAATCTAAACTCATCAAATAAAGCAATCAAATGATAAGAATGAGTGAGGATTTGAGACCTTAAGATAGTAAGCTTTACAGATGTCATCATCTGGAACTGATGGAACGACTCCAAGAAAATCATAGAACTATTTCTCCTTCACCATTCTTTTTATTCTTGGATGATGATCGAATCTCCTATTCTTAAAGATTTGTGAGCACTAACTTTAACAATGAGAGATAAAACAAAAATAACAACAAATCTTCCTACAATAAGGTCACAGTGGAACAATATATCTTCGACTGCAGATTTTGTACTTGTAGCATTTGTTCCCCTTGGTTTGAACAATAGAAATTAAACTGAATATCATATTCAACCAGAAGGAGACAAAATAAAGAAGCCACCATGAAAAGATTTACACTTGTGATGATGAATTTACAATAGCCAACACAGGCGTTTCAAACATCAAATCTTTTCATCCCATTAAAACAAATGGAACATACCCAATTCACGGATACACTCAAAAACATCATAAACATGGAATTGGAAAGAAACAAGAACAAAAGATAAGTAAAAGGTATTTGAAGTCTTGATTAACCACTAAACATGCAATGTGCTATATATTAACAACATCACAAACAAGTACAATATCGTCCTTGTGAAGATTAAACCTTCTCAAGCAAAACCCAGTGATTTTATATCAAGAACAGTAAAACTAGAACAAATTCCACTCAAAATTGTAATGTAGACATGTAAACTCCACCAACAAATACAAAGAAACATAGGGGTTACCTTGAATTGCAGAATACACACGGTTTGTGGGGGATTCATCAACTTCATAAGGTTTGAAGCGTCCTGCAATCTACCCAAAAGGAGTGTCATTCATAGTACCACCCGGGGTTTCTCCGCTCCCCGGTGCCCTATCCGTGGAAGCCATGTCAAAAGTCTAACAATCGGCTTTATCGTCAAGTTTCGTCATTCAAATCGACTCGATCAGCAAGGCAGAAGATGGATTTGACTAGCAAAGGCAGCTCACACAGACCAGTACCCTGAAGCAAATTAGATATACTCGTCCCTCGCCGTTATCCGAAACAACAGCCAACAGTCACCAGTTGGCCAGATCTGGATCTGATTTTTTCCAGAGACAAAAGAAGATCCCCGTCATCGGTCGGCCAGGACTCCCTCTCAGGTAACTCTATTCCTCGCCACCCTTAGCCATTTTTGATACTTTGCCCCCTCGACCCCTTACAAGCTATTCATCAACAAAAATAATATTGAAGACATGTAAACAATAAATTAAACCATTTTTTTCTTCTACTATTAAGCAAACAGAGCAAATGAACAAGCTTACATGTATTGGGCTTGAAAGGTCCATCAAAGCTTGAGAACCCAGAGGGAATCAAATGTTAGCTCAGGGGAGAGTGAGGCGAGCAAGAGGGAGAGAGAGGGGAGCAAGGTGTCAACGTTTTCCCTAATCTTAGGGAGAGAGAGGTGAGCAAGATGAAATCGAAGGTCAGGTTATGGGAGAGGAAGATCAGTGAACAAGAGGGAATCAAAGGTCTGTTTTAGGTCTAGACTAAATATTTGGGGGAGATGAGAGATGATGTCGCGCTAAAGGAAACTTTTGGGGGAGCGCCAAAAAGCCCTCCCAATTTAGATAGCGTTTTTTATTTTCAAAATTATTAAAATTTGACTTTTCACGGCACAATTGTAAAAAGTGCTATTAGCAAATGCTATCAATGAGGATGTGTGGTGTAGTGTATGCTTCGTTGGGTCTGTCAGCTAAGGAATGGCGAATAAGAGATTTTGATCGTGGATAATTGTGGGTTCCACAGGTCACTTACAGCTTTCAAAGATCGTTACCTTGTAGCACCCATCTCCACTGAAATGGGCACCCACACTTCTTTGTATTGGTCGATTGACCAACCTCCAATTTTTATTTTGATTTTTCTTAAGCTTCCCTCCTCTCTCACATTCCAAGTGGATCCTTCCTTTAAGTCTGCTATCAGCGGGTTCTAATTTTGTGATAATAAGAACTATATTATTATCCCTATCAACACCTTGGCACCAAGCTATCAAGGACGACTTCGATGGGAGTACCTACAAAAAAGATGCATACTAACATTAGGAACACTAATAAATTTGTTAATAAATGAACTTTGGAAACATGATTAGACAATAATGTCATGCCTACAAGAATTAACCTTACATTTTGTTTAATAAATAATTCGCCATCATCGATTGCCTTTTCCAGTGCTTATTCATCATTCGTGTCAACATCATCATCATCCTTCTACATTAAGTAAATAATTTTTTTTGTTATTCTAATCATATATTAAGAAAGGTAATGAATAAAATAATTAAGGCAAAGATTACCTCTAGAAAGTTGTTAATGATACACCAAAACATCCTTTCTTCTACACCGTATACATGTCATGATGATCTCAATGAATAATAGGCCCAAGCATAAGCACAACACTAATTCGGCCCAAGCTGTTCCAAGCCCACACAGTGCAGTCCGCTAGAAGTACCCAAATTACTACAGTCTGCTAAGCCCACACGTCTCACAGTCATCCCCAATACCTGTAAGACCTATTAAGGCAAGTATCTCGGGGATTAGCTTCAGACAGGCAAGCCAGTAGCACATTGTTTCCAACTAGGAACCAAATACTAGAGTATACGTCGTATATCAAAACTTTCATCGATGGACAACACTCCAATTGGGAACTATCTCCTATCTAGGAGCACAAGACTAATAGGGAAACTTCCCTCCACAACACAACTCTTAATTAGAGAATGATCTCCAAGAATATCTCATTCCCTAAACTACACTACCGATGGCTTGGTCGAATCAAGACTTCAGCACTATAAATAAGACATGAGGTTGGTGAACAAGGGGATGCTAGAAATTCCCTGTTTACAACATTACTCCTTCCTTGTTTGACTTTAGCATCATAGTGCTATCATCACAACGGTGGTTCGTGGCACATGTGCATTTCTTGTGTAGGTCAGCAAGTCAAGGTCAAGCAGAGAGCGAAAATCGATTGCATCAGTTTGGCACCGTCCGTGGGGACGACAAAGTTCCTAACTAAACATTGACATCATCTCTCTTCGACGTGTCGGACTCTGGCCATGCCAGGCCAGATAATTCTTCCAACTATGTTGGATCCAAAACCATGACCCTCTCAACTCCAGCCTGTCGGACTTCCTTATTTTCATGAAAAAATTAGGAAGATCTTAAATGGCCCCCAAAGCAGTGAGAAGACCCCTTCAAACGCGACAACAACAAGTATTGTTCATACCACAAGGAAAGTAGCCACAACACCAACGACTACAAGAGTTTAAGGTATGAGATCGAGTGCTGGATTCACAAGGGCAAGCTGAAGGAGTTCCTTGGTTCGGATAAGAGGCATGACCAAACCAGGGAAAGGAGAGACAGTAAAAAAATCGAGAAAAAGACTCTATGCATAATATATGTCCTTCACGGAGTCGGATCAGAAGAAGAATAGTCAAACAAGTCCTGATAGCGGACACTCCTTGAGATGCATACATAGCCCACCAACGAGGATAGAGGTGTGTATTACTCGCGAGTGTAAAGCCCCATTCCGACCTTGACCTTCACAGATAAGGACCTAGAAGGCTTCCGCGCACCTCACAAAGACGTTTTTGTCATTTCGGTCTCCATTTCAAGGTGGGAAGTGAAGAGGACCCTAGTGGTCATGGGAAGCTCTTTCAATGTCCTATTTTACAACGCATTCCACAGTATGGACCTCAAGGAAGAGAACCTAACATCTTTTGACTACCCGCTGATTGGGTTCAGCGGAGAAAAGTGCTTCCCGTTCGGGAATACAAGGCTAGTAGTATTGGCAGGAGAGCCACAACTAAGGAAGGTCTTGTTCCTGACTTCATGGTGGTAGACACACCGTCTACCTATAACCTCATTTTTGGGAGACCCTAACTTCATCAGATAGAGGTAGTAGTCTCCACCCTTCATCAATGCATATACTGCCAACCGAACAATTTGCGAGGACCAACCAACAACATGGGACTGCCACTATGCTGCACTAAAGCATATAGAATGTTCTTAGATTCAGCTGAAGCCCGCCGTACAAGTTGAACAGAAGCCAGATTAAAAACTTGTGGAGAATCGCTCCACCTTGATGGGGAGAAAAATCCAACAAAAGTGGCTCAACTTAGCGACAGAGGATAGTCCTGCATTATAGGAACAGTCCGCTCTCTAGCCGGATAGGATGTCAGGCCCAACGGAAAGGTCATTGCAAACGGGAGCACAACCCCATAACTTCTCAGAAGTGACAACAAAGAAACCCTGGGTAAACTCACACACTCAAGCCACCAAACAAGACGAACTTGGGACAGGTATCAGGTTGAAACAGAACGAGTACACCCTCCCGTTAAGGGATGATAGGGGTGTCTAGGAGTCAATGACCCACTTCAACAAGCCATGTCCAACTGTATTCCGCCCCTCAATTCCGAGTTCCAGCACAAGACAACACGTCAAAGCTAGCTGAGAAGGGAGGAAAGCAACTGCTTCAAGGTTGGCTACTGGTGTTATGTCAAAAGTTATGCGGTTCGAAGCACTGAAAGGGCACCAACACATAAAAGACTGACTCATCCCTTGGAGAAAAAATTACAAGGTCTCAGCGAACCAATCGGGTGCTTACCCAGAGCAGGTGACCACGCATAATAGCAAGTCTTATCAAGACTCATTGGTGCAAATGTCAGAACATTCGAAGACTCTAGTGGAGGAGATCTTCCTTCAGTCTTTGAAAAACCCAAAGCATATTCTTTGAGTAAGAGCACTTGAAGAGTGCACTCTGTAGAAGATAATGCCTACAACGGTGAATGAATTCCATTATATAGACATAATGGCTCACCAAACAGGCGCACCCGCATTAAACAAACTGCACAAGACCACGTCAATCAATTAATGATGCTGTACACAACCTCATTAATTGGGGGAGTAACCGATACTCTACCATATCGCAATCGACAATGTACATGTGGCACCACGATCTTGCGACAGGATCCAAATCTTCTTATATGGGCCCATCGGCTTGGCACATTATCCGAGCGACACTCTACCACATGTAACGACGCAAGCAGTAGAGGCTCTAGTCACTCTTGACACACGGAGCACATCTACATATCAATAGCTGATTTAAGGTACCTTTTTTTTAAAGAACGAAAATTTCATTGAAATTAGTGAAAACAAATTTGCATAGTGCAATATGTCCGCGGAAGTAGGCTTGTAGCCCCAACCTAACCAGGCAAGCTTAGTTAGTTTCAACTGATGACGACGATTTCTGGCACCCTGACGTGTAGTTCGACACACGCAAATGTTGATGGCTTAGGAAGTGGGAGTCTAATCAACGTTCTTACGCTTGATGATGACGACTCGCCAGGGAATGTCACCCCTATTGCGAACGATGGGCGCGAAACCCTATCAGATAAGCATAGTCAGTGACGACTAACGACGACAACTTCGGGTCAACTCCCAGACCTGTAGCATGCTCCGCGTGGGTGTAGATGGTTTGGAAGGTGGGAACCTAGTCAGTTTTGACTAATGTCGATGGTTCGCCACGGGAACACTGCTATTCTACATATCATAGTTGCCGAATTTCCAACTCCCAGACTTGTAGTCTGCTCCGCGCGGGTGTAGATGGTTTGAAAAGTGGGAGCCTCGTCAGTCCCGACTAATGACGACGGCTTGCCATGAGACTACTGCTCTTCTACAAACCATGGTCGCCTAAAACTCCCAAATCTGTTGCTTGATGCGCACGGGTGTAGATAATTTTGAAGGTGGAAGCCTGGTCGGATTAACCTGATACCGACAGTTTGCCACGCGACCACTGCTCTTTTACAGACCATGGTCGCCAATTTTTCTCATCCCAAATCTATAACCCGCTCCGTGCAGGTGTAGATGGTTTGGAAGGTGGGACCCTAGTCAGCTCCGACTGATGTCGACGGCTCACCATGGGATCATTGCTCTCCTACAAACCATGATCACCAAATTCTCTAATCCCAAACTTGTAGCCCGCTCCACGCGAATGTAGATGGTTTGGAAGGTAGGAACCCAGTCAGCCCCGAGTGATGTCAACGGCTCGCCACAGGACCACTACTCTTTCTCAGGACAGCGGTCGCCGAATTCGATTATAGCTCAAGCAACGTCTTCACGCTCACACAAGCCGACATCCCGTTATCAGCAATGGCCACTTGAGCAGACTAAAAAACCAACCCGCTAAGAACGTATGAATGTTGCACAAGATACTAGCCCGAGCTTAAGAAACTTGAGTCGACTGCAACAGTTCACTCATGCCAACGATCGAGCCTGACAGTCAGATACATAACTTGAGTCTCCAACGACTTACCTCAAGGATGAGTTGTAGCCTGGGTAGAGTAACCCGCTACCAAACCATTCGCAGGATGTTCACTATTAGCCGTAACCATGCGATAGTAACTCCAAGACTTCACGGAAGTACAGGTCAGAATCATTCGCGACACAAAGTATCGAACTCTCAATAGCAGACAAACGACTCGACTCCCTACTAACCTAATCGAACCTACGACAAAAAAATGACAAGGAAAAATGGAAAACATGCAATAGGGAGACCGAACAAAATACGGTTACAAAACATACTCAAAAGAAACTTGTTTTCATTAACAGTTGAAACTAAAGGTATAGATGTATGGAATTTACTCCTCATCAAGAGGAGGAACAATTACAAGGGAACTAAGCTTAACAGGAGAAGAAGCGGGAGTTGCATCCATGCGTGCCTTAGCTTCTCCTCGGGAAGAGATTAAAACTCAGTGCGCATCTTAGCCGCATCTTCTTGTGCAATTTCTAGATCATGGCGGATCAGGTTCAGGTCTTTTTTGGATTTGTCTCTTGCGGACACCGCCTCTGCTAAATCAGACTCAAGGGCTTCCAAACGAACACTCTGGATCTCAACATCAACGGGTGATTGCTCCGGCCTCCTATCTTCAATCTGCTTTCTCAGCAATTCAATCTCGAAAAGTGCATCATAATACGATTTATGCAAATTCAAGAAGACACTCTCCATGGCGTATACCCTCCCATGAGTCACCTCAACTTCCGTCCCAGCAACGACTACTTGACTCAGATGCGACATCCCCAACATAAGATGTTTTTGCCCCTAATCCACGCGCTCCTGAAGGGCATCCTCCTTAAGCTACGGAGTATAACGTCTGTTTATTTGTTGCCTCGAAGCATAATCATTGTCAATCTTCTGGTGTTAGGCCTGGTTGCTCATTTTCATTACGTCAAGAGCAAACAATCTCATATGTGCGTCTGTATGAAGCTCTATCGGATGCAAACTTACGCTAGCACTTCCCTTTACAGTCTCCACCACACCTGGGCCCTTATTTATAACCTTTCCTTTGTCACCAGTAGTCGATGCGACAACCTCCGCCTCTGCGGGCAAGCCAGGATCCCTCTTCTCCCTTAACGGAGCAGGCCGTTTGGAAGCTGGCTCGGCCCTAATGCGAGACCTCTTCGAGCCTATAATGGAGGCAAACATCTCTGAAAGCTCCTCTTCATCTGGCAGGGTGAGAGCCTTAACTTTAGAGGCATTCCTCTTCTTGGAAGGGGCTCCACCTATAGACTTAACCTTCAATGCTCTAAAAAGAGTGAGAGCCACGTGCCAGTGGGCCCACAACCCACTACGACTAAAATTGGATGGGCATATAACTTCCTCCACACTCATTTTAGGCATGTCACGGAATGCCTCCATAGCAGCCTCCACCACCGGAGAAAGAGGAGTAGTGGGGAACCTCCCTACAAAGAACACACACAACTATCAGCACAATGGAATCAAGGGGTAAAACTATACTTACGAAGTGGCTTGAACCCTCGCTCAAGCGGACGACCATTGAACTTTAAGTACTTCGAATCTGAAGAAGCCAATAAGCAAATTTTTTGCTAGAATTTAAAGCCATATGATAGTTTCTCGAAGCAAGCCGACAACGTCATCTCGCACACGACGTGATCGATTAGTTGAGGAGAAGTCAGTAACTGAATCACTGTTGGAGTCACGCGGACACCAACATCCTTTGCCCTGATCAATAAAGGAAGAATAGTCCTGCACCCATTTGGTACCAACTGGGCAGGAGGGATTCCAAAAAATTTCGAAAAAGCCCCAAATCTCGTCAAACACTGGTTTAAATCATGTCGCGGTGCAAACAGATGAATCCTTCCGAAGGAAACATTGGCATCTGATCATCACTCAAAGTGTAGAGTAATAGAACTTCAGGGACCCCATATGTCTTTCGCATCTCAGCCAAACTCGATTCGGAAGTCGACCTATCTTCAAAGAACTAGAGGCCCTTAGCAAGAAGCTCATCGTCAAGGAAACCACACAGGACCACGTTCAATCAATTAATGTTGTTGCACACAACCCCAATAACTGGGGAGGAGTAACCAATACTCTACCATATCACAATCTACACTCTTCACGTGGAACCACAATCCCGCAACATGACCCAGTTCTTTTTAAATGGGCATATCGACTCGGCCCACTATTCGAGCGACAATCTACCCCGTGCGCTGTCGCAAATAGTAGATGCCTTAGTTACTCTTAACACACAGAGCACACCTACGTATCACTAGCTGATTTAAGGTACTTTTTTTTTTTAAAGAAATAAACTTTCATTGAAATTAGTGAAAACTAATCCGGACAATGCAATCCGTCTGCAGAAGTAGGCTCACACACTCGTAACACAAGCTTAGTCAGTTTCAATTGATGACGACGACTTCTAGTTTACCTTGATGCCTAGTTCACCGCGCGCGAATGTTGATGGGTGATATTCACATAATTATTACATAATATATCCCTTAATTTATACATGTTAGTGTTTCGATTATTATATTTTATAGTAATTATTTCGTTTTCATGTCTTTGTAGGAATTTGAGCGTGAACGATGAAATCGTATTAAGGCGACAATTTAAGGAATGACAATTGGTCGATTCTAGCGGTGGTACAAAGCAGATGGTCCATAACCTAAACCCAAAACCTACCCATAACCCCAAATCCAATGCTACCCCTAAAGAATATTCTCTCATTTATACCTTGATGAACCTTCCCTTTATCTCATCCCTATTCACTTTGATCTTTCTCTATAAATAGAAGAGAATAGGGTGAGAAAAAGGGGGAGGAAGAGAAGGGAAGAAAAAAAAATCATTAGAAGATCAAATCCTCTTCCTTCATAAAAAGGGAGGAAGAGAAGGAAAAAAAAGAATTGCATAAAATTAAACCCTCTTCCTCACAAGTGATTCTCATCACCATCACCACTCATCCATCTCTCACTCACTCAGCAATCACCGCCACAGTCACCTCGCCACCACCATCACCCGAGAACCACCACCACCTCCGGACACCACAACCGCCACCACCACGAAACAGGGGCGTGACAACCCTATTTCGCGTCAGCGCCACCTCCATCACCGTCCCTGTCCCTGTCCCTGTCCATCATCCAATCACCCCCTCCTGACAGCACCTCGCGAGCCACCACAACCACCGCAAAACAGAGCCGCCATCACCGCGACTCTGTTCCGCCTCGCGACAGAGCCAGGTAGGCCGTCCTCCCCGCCATCTCGGCCTCTTTTTGTCTTCATCTCCTTCCTGTCTCCATCTCTCACGGCCACCATCACAGAGCACATCGTCCACGGCGCACAACCACTGCTGCGACTGCCACCGAAACAGGGGAGTCTCCTTCCCGAACTCTCTCTCTGTTTTTTTAGTTTTCTCGTTGTTTCCTCACCTTCGCAGGTTCTTGAGACATTAGGAGGACGAGGACCCTCGCGAGGAGCACGGAGGAAGGCGGATCAGCGCCGCTGCTCGCTGGAGACGAAGGCGGAGTCGCGGAGGCACTGTAGCTAAGGCGGGAGACTGAGTCAAAATTGATTTCGGCTATTGGCACCTTGATTTCTGCTCTGTACCACCACAGAGCATTTGCAGCCATTTGTCTCGGGATTCGTGTTCTGACCACCTGCTGATCTGCTGAGTACCACGACATCGAGTTTGCGGCAAACCAAAGGGATTGCATAATTCATTTTGATTTATTTTACTGAATTGTGTGCTTAATTGATAATTACAATTTATTTCTGAATTTTTGATAAATTGCTTTCACCCTTCATTTTCGAGAAATTAATCTTGATATGTTTGGTAGTTAGAATTACCCTTTATCAATATTCAAAGCATGTGCTAAAAATATTAAGCTTAAACTTTGATTAAGTGTGCCCTAAAAAGACACTTAATACTTGGTAAGAGCGTATTTGCTTGAAATATTTTGTTAATGTTTGATAGAAACATGATATAAGTTGAATTGGATTTTAACGATCACATATTCGGTGTAAGTAAGGGATTCTCATTCATAAAGCTTCTCATTTTTAAATTCAGTAATTTAGATTTAAATGTTTTTGCTAACTCATTGGCGAGTCCAAGCCCACAAAATTCATCTCATCTATCTTTTATTTTATTTTATTTTTCTTATTTTTAATTCATTTTTAGTTTAGTTTTAAAAACACTGTAACCCCATTTTTCTCTAAATTAGTTTAGATAAATTCTAAATTTCAATTGCACTCACTTTCCTCGTGGGATTGACCCGTACTTGCCGTTGTCTACCAGTTAGGCACCGTGCACTTGCGGTTATTACAAGTGGGTTAAATTAGCCTATTAATTTAGCTTAGTTAAACTCGCATCAATGGGTTAGGAAGTGAGAAATTAATCAGCGCTCTTACGCCTGATGGCGATGACTCGCCCGGGATCGTCGCCCCCTTCGCGGATGGTGGTAGCCGAACTCGATCAGGTAAACGTAGTCAGTGACGACTGACGATGACAACTTCTGGTTAAATCCCAGACCTATGGCCCGCTCTGCGCGGGTTTAGATGATCTGAAAGGTGGGAGCTTAGTCAGTTACGACTAATATTGACGACTCAGCACGGGACCACTGCTCTTTTACAGACCATGGTCGCCGAATTTCCAACTCCCAGACTTGTAGCCCACTCTGCGCGGGTGTAGATGGTTTGGAAGGTGGGAGTATAGTCAGTCCCGACTGATGACGATGGTTTGCCATGAGACCACTGCTCTTCTACAGGCTATGGTCGTTGACAACTCCGAAATCTTTAGCTCGATGCGCATGGGTGTAGATGATTTGGAAGGTGAGAGCCTAGTCATATCCAACTGATGTCGACGATTTGCCACAAGACCACTGCTCTTCTACAGACCATGGTCCCTGAATTTTCTCATTCCAAACCTGTAGCCCGCTCCGCGCGGGTGTAAATGGTTTGGAAGATGGAAACCTAGTTAGCTCCGACTGATGTCGACGACTTGCCACGGGATCATTGCTCTCATACAGACCATGATCGCCAAATTTTCTCATCCCAAACGTGTAACCCGTTTAGCGCAGGTGTAGATGGTTTGGAAGGTGGGAGCCTAGTCAGCCCTGACTGATGTCAATGGCTCGCCACGGGACCACTGCTCTTTCTAAGGACAATGTTAGCCGAATCCGATTACAACTCAAACACCGTCTTCACATCCACATAGTAGACATCCTGTTATCAGCAATGACCACTTGAGCCAACTAAAAAACCAACCCACTAAGCGCGGACGAATGCTGCATGGGATACCGGCTCGAGCTTAAGAAACTTGACTCGGGCTAAACACACTTGCTCAACTACAGACAACAACGCATGTGCTCGGCTACAACAGTTCAATTATGCCAACGACCGCAACTGACGGTCAGATACATAACTTGAGTTTACAATGGCTTACCTCAAGGATGAGCTGCAGCCTGGGTAGAGTAACATGTTGCCAAACCATCCGCAAAATGTTCATTATCGGACGTAACCACATGATAGCAACTCTGAGACCTCACAGAAGAACAAGTTAGAATCATTTGAAGCATAAACGGTCAAACTTTACAATAGATAGAGCACTCGGCTCCCTGCTAACCCAACCAGACCTACGACAAAATAAAACGATAAGGCAAAATGAAAAACGTGCAATAGGGATACTGAACAGAAAACGGGTACAAAACATACTCAAAAGAAACCCGTTTTCATTAACAGTTGAAACAAAAGGTATAGACGTATGAAATTTACTCCTCATCAAGAGGAAATACAATTACAAGGGAACTAAGCTTAATAGGAGAAGAAGCAGGAGTTGCGTCCTTGTGTGCCTCAGCTTGAGCATCATGATCCGGATTGCCCTATTCCTCCGACAACTCAGAGATCACTTCGAAGTCTGCAAAGGACACCTTCTTGTAATAAGCAAGGTCCCATTCGGGATGCTCTTTTTTCATCAGTGCCAACAGTTCTAACCTCCCATGCACGATCAAGTAGAATTCGCACGTGCCTTGTGTCAGAGCGCATCTTAGCTGCAGCTTCCTGCGCATATTCTAGATCATGGTAGATCAGATTCATTTCTTCTATGGATTTGTCCCTTGTAGACACCGCCTATGCTAAATCAGACTCAAGGGCTTCCAAACGAACTATCTGGGTCACAACATCTACGACTGATTGCTTCAGCCTCTTCTATTCAATCTGTTTTTTCAGCAATTCAATATCGAAAAGTGCATCAAAATATGATTTCTGCATATTCAAGAAGACACACTCCACGGTCAACACAAAGAAATCAAAGGGAAAAACTATAATTATGAAGTGGCTTGAACTCCCGCTCAAGTAGACTACCATGAACTTGAAGTACTTCGAATCCGATGGAGCCTGGAAGCAAAATTTCTGCGAAAATTTAAAGTCATCTGGCAGTTTCCCGAAGCAAGCCGACAACATCATCGTTCAGCTGAGGAGAAGTTAGTAACTGAATCACCCTCGGAGTCACGCGAACACTAGAATCCTTTGCCCTGATCAATATAAGAAGAATAGTCTTGTACCCATTCGGTACCAACTGGGGAGGAGGGATTCCAAAAAATTTCAGAAAGCCCCAGATCTCGGGCTCAGGAAAACATACACCAGTTTGAAGCATGCCGCGATGCAAATAGTCTAATCCTTCTGGAGGAAACATGATCGTCAAATCATCACTCAAAGTGTAGAGTGGTAGGTCTTCAGGGACCCCATATGTGTTTCAAATCTCAGCCATTCTCGATTTGGAAACTGACCTATCTTCAAAGAATTGGAGGCCTTTGGCAAAAAACTCATCGTCAAGGTGATTTTGGCGAGCCATGAAAAAAGTGAATAAGTTTTCAATCAAAAGCTGAACAAAACAGAGTATCTAAAAACGAAGGAATGGAATAGTCAATCTCTGTAGAAAGGGAGATTTAAATAGGGATTGATTTCCTTGTTATCTCCACTGAACTGACGCTCGCTTAATTAATGGAGCGCGCCGCTCAAATAACGGTTCAGACTCAATCATCATGAGTGGCGTATCTTTTCTAGAAGTGGCTTAGTGGTCCGATACGATGGCCTACTAATTCAGGGGGAACAACTGATGATACACTGAAACGTCATCTCTTCTACACCGTACACGTGTCATGATGATCTCACGGAATAAAAAGCCCAAGTTTCAGCCCAACACTGATCCAGCCCAAGTGGTTCTAAGTCCGCACAACGCTGTCCGCTAGATGGACCCAAATTACTACAGCCTGTTAAGCCCACACGTCTCACAACCATCCCCAATACCCGTAAGACCTATTAAAGAAAATATCTCAGGGATCGGCTTCGGACAGGCAAGCCAGCAACACCTTGTTTCCAACTAGGAATCAAATACCAGAGTATACGTCGTACATAGAAACTTCCATTTATGGAAAACACTCCAATTCGGAACTATCTCCCGTTATCGAAAAACACAAGTCTAACAGAAAAACTTCCCTCCACAACACAACTCCTAATTAAAGAAGGATCTCATTCGCTAAATTACGTCACCGATGGCTTGGTCGAACCAGGAATTCAGCACTATAAACTAGACATGAGGTTGGTGAACAAATGGACGCTACAAATTCCATGTTGACAACATTAAGCCTTCCTCATATCCTTGTCTGACTATAGCATCGGAGTGCCATCGACCCCCACAACGGTGGTTAGTGGCTCACGTGTGTTCCTTGTGCAGGTCAGTAGGTCAAGGTCAAGCAAGGAGCGAAAATCGACTGCATCAGTTGGTATTTTCCAAATACACTTTAAGTGTTTCAAAATCATCAAGATTATTTGAAGGTATCTAGAAATCTATCAGATGGATAATGACATCCTAGCACAAAATAACAACAACAACAACAACAACAACGATCAAACTAACCTTAAAATATAAACAAAGAAGTTTTAGGGTACAAATATTAATAACTAACCTTGAAATGAACAATGTTGCTTCAAATATAAAGCAAAAAGGAAATTAAACATGATATTACGAGAATCACAAAAAAAACCTATGCAAGCTCATTTCAAGTTGAGAGTTTGCCTTAAGTGGAGTGGGTTATTCTTCATCTTAAAAATGTCCATCTTCTTCGTTCACTCCTATAAATGGAGTACAATGCTGAATTTCAACTCCGGCATTATCATCTACAAGCCTACCAACATCATTTTAACTAAATTCATCAATTTCTAAATACAAACTTCACCCAAACCTAACAAACCAATATGAAAATAGGGAGATACGACGGAGTATAGAAGATAGGGAGAAACGACGGTGTTGGGATCGTCCGGCAAGCTTAGGATGGAAGACAAACAGTAGAAAATGAAGCAGAGAGGATGAAAAAATTTCCTCGTGCGAGAGAGAAATGAAGCAATGGAAGAGAGACAGGGAGGATGAAGACATGTAAGAGAGAGATAGAGGATAAAGATGGTGGCAGGGCATTCGTTTTTTGGCGAGATTGGGAGGATAAGGGTGGGAAAACGGAAGTCATTCGTGCGAGTGGAACGACGTTGGTTGCTGGATTTGAAAAAAGAATTTTTTTTTTGTTTATATAGTGATGGTGTCCTTTCGTAGATTAAAAAATGGGGTTGGATGTGTCGTTCAGCGAAAATGGTGGTGTCATTTAGCAAATCTTTTATTAAAAAGAATAGAACAAAAATGCAAATATTTGTTTTGTTATGGACTTTTTTTTGTGTACTGCTGATGATGCAAAATGCAAATAAAGAAATAAATTTTCTCTATATGTAGGCACGGATCTACGTGGGGTGAAATGGGAGCACTTGCCCCATTGACTTTTGAATTTTTTTTGTTATTTGCCATTTTTCCATCCTGCGACGCTGACGACGTCATTCCGCCCACCCCACCTTTTCCTCACTCCCTTTGTTCTTTATGATGTTGACAACACTGCCCCGCCTCTTTCTTCTTTTCTGTTCCCTCTCTCTTTGTTTACTCCAAGGCCGACAACCATCGCGCCTCATCCTCTCCTCCATCACTGCTTGATTTATTTCCTTTTCCCACCAACCACCAGCAACACCATCATCTCTTGTCTTCTTTGAGGAAGAAGAAGGTTATTTAAAGTATTTTCTCGATATGAATTTGTATATCGATGTCAAGTTTTGTATTTTTGTTCATAGGATTTTTCTGGAGATATATGAAAAATTCGATCCATTAAATTTTTTTTTCTCAAAATACATATTTGTATCTCGAGGTTCATCTGTGAGCTATTGTTTGAAGGGCATTTTGATAATCAAAGGGAGTATTTGGATAGTCGACGCATGTTGACTGCTAGTATTGTAAGAGATTGCAATAGTGATTAATGTTGGGATAACATCTAATTAGCTTTTTTTGGTAAGGGGCAGATCACAAATAATCCAATTTTTTTTTAAATATATAATTTTACATTTGAAATTATTTTTGCCTCTTAATTTTATATACCAATTTGATTTGTCTCCAATAAATTTATCTTTGAGCTCCTACAAAGTAGTTTGTTGAATCAATTTCATTCCCTCATAGATTAGATGAAGTTTTATTTAGCAATTGGTATTTTGTATCATTATTTGTGCATTATTCAAATTTAAAAAATATTATATTAAAGTAATTAATTATATTATTTTTAGTATTAATAACTATGATTCATCATTATGCCCTTTTTCAATAAAACTCTCTCTGTCGTAGTCTATATGCTAATGTATCTATTTTATTTGTTTAACATCAACATCATATGTTCTATAAAATATGATTTTTCTTGCACTCTAGTTTTGACTAAATGGAACAGTGCCGCCCAATTTTCATTATAAAACCTAGCCTTTGGTTACAAAGTATTGTGTGTGCGCGCATGCGTCCACGCGCGTGCATGTGCATTGCGGTGTTTGGGCGTGCCCTTGTGGGTGTTTGCAGGTGTGCATGTGTTTTGTTTTGGTGTGTGCGGACATACTATTGTGTTTGGGTTTGCGCATGCGTGCGGGTGTACGTGTTGTGTTTGGGTGTGAGTGTGCGCACGTGTGTATTTCACGGACAAAGATATTTATTCTAACGAGTATTCACATCGGTGGCGTGTAAGTGTGTCTGTATATAAGGAATTCCAATAATGCCCTCCTCCTTTCGTAAAAGAGTTAGTCTAGTGAGTCAAGCCCATGGCGTCAGGTCGTGCTCTCTAGCACTTTTTTTCATCTGTTCTTCATCTATTCTTCTGTTCTTCATCTTTTATATTTTTATACTTATTTTAATTTTAAAAAAAATTTATTTTTTATTTTATCATTCTCTTTCTCATAATTACGTTCTAGAGAGCTCCTCTGGTGCTAGGAGCCTGGCTTTTTAGAAATTTTCTTCATAACATACCTTTAAACCAAACAAGTCACCTTACTCATCTATGGTTACATTTCCTAGACAAGGACATATCCTCCGTGTCTCGTCCTACACATGTCAGAAATTTTCAAGATTTCTATATTCGACCATTTCCTTATGTTGAAATTCCAAAAATGTCCTTGC
The DNA here is from genome assembly GCA_963556465.1 of Berberis vulgaris. Taxonomy (NCBI): domain Eukaryota; kingdom Viridiplantae; phylum Streptophyta; class Magnoliopsida; order Ranunculales; family Berberidaceae; genus Berberis; species Berberis vulgaris. The sequence continues at coordinate 23,857,308 of OY747135.1, forward strand.
ACTTTTTCTATATATATACGCATCATCACCACCTCCACTACAACATGACCACCGCCACTACTACTACCACCAATACTACTACCACTACTATAACACAACCACCACCATCATCACTAATACAACAACTACTACCACCACCATAACACAATCGGCACAACCACTACTATCACCACCTTACTACCACTACCACTACCACTACCACCACCGCCACTGTCCCTATTCATTCGAAAAATTTTGTTTGCCCCTCCCCCATTCACCAAATCCCGAAGACGCACTCCCATTCCATTTGCCAAATTACGAAAATGTCCCTCCGCGATAAATTACAATACTGCTTCTACCTATTCGCAACATTTCAAAATTACCCTTCCCCATTCACCACATCCCAAAATGACCATCCCATCCTTATTCGCCAAATTGCGAAATGACCATTCTCTTATAAGGCCAGTTCAACCTAATCTTACATATGGGCAACATTTTGGGCTTACAAGCCTATAAATTAGGCCTAATGAAGACAAAGATCCAATAGTAATCAAAATTTTGAGTTTGATCATCCTATTAAATTAAAATAAACAATTTTTTTATCCTCTAGAAATAACATGTTTTATTGAGCTGGGGTAGTTAGGACAATCAAATTGACAGAGAGCTAAGCCCAAGCAAAGAGAAGGTGAAAATAATATATTATGATGATGATGCGTATAAATAAATTATAATAGTAGATCGATGTGAATAAAAAAAAATAATTAATCAATATTTTGGTAAGCAATGATTTGTTTTCATATTTGATATTTAGTGATCTATTTGGGGAGAGCTGAAGGCACGACCTAATGACCAGGGTGTCATGCCGAAAGCATGGGTACATGATACGTGAAAAGTGTATGGCCGTGCCAACGACACGGCTAGTACACTAGTACTTACGATAACGAAAATAGCATGCCTTAAAGGTGAATACATTGATGAAGCTGGTTAATATGAACACAACTAGCTAAGTCAACTCATAAAAATTTTATATATGATTTACTCGGTTTCAGCATAGATAATACCGACCCGCCATGAGAAGTGGAAGTGGGCATGGGATGGGGTGGGACAAGATGGACCCCATCTCTATCCATCCCGTTCGTTTGGGATCAACTGATAAAATTTTTTTGTATGATTTACTCAGTTTCTGCACAGATAATACCGACCCACCATGAGAAGTCGAGGTGGCCATGGGATGGGACAAGATGGACCCCATCTCTATCCATCTCGTTTGTTTGGGATCGAAACATGATAAACCTCATCTCGACGTTGCCCCATCCCAAATATGTTCGGAACGAGACAAGATGAACATGTGCTAAATAGTCTTCCAATGAAAAATGATAAAAGAATTTTATCTCAAATTGCTTCCATACAAATAATGTTAAATTTATGTACATATAAGTTTCGTCATAACAATATTAAATGTCATATAAAACTTGTGGAGGGTTGCATTACAATGGAATTAAGTTTTTCAAGCAAATGATCGGAGATCGAAGGAACCCCTCCATAGATCCGTCTTGCATATTTTCCCAAGAGTTGAAATATCATTCGTATACAACAAGATACAATTAGGAGCAAGACTATATAACTTATAGTGCAAAACTAACCCAATTATCATTTGCCTTTATTTTTATACAAGAATAATAATTCTATAACTAATCTAAAATGTGAAAAAACATAAATTTTAATGAGTTCTATTTGACCTGAAATATCAAAATTGAAGTTTCTACCTACACAAAGAGTACCAAATCAAGCAAGTAAATTTTCAAACAGTAGATATTTTGATTTAATTTCAACACATCCTAAACTTTCCTTTAGAATAGTAATTTAATTAAAAGTAATAATTATAAATATTAAATAAATGAATTCAGGATGGGACAGGATGGGCGGGATTGAAAATCTCCATCCCGATCCCATCTCACTCTAGATCGGGACGGGACGAGATCAGAATGAATTTGCTCAATCTTAAAAAGACCCGAAATAAATTGGGAAAGAACGGAACGGAATCAGAATCGCAGGATGGGATGCACACTCCTAATGACAAATACTTTCCATAAAAAAGTAAAATGAACAAGTGAATTGAAGATGAAGGAACTTTTACTTTCTAATTATATTTGAAAATGTGACTTGAAATAAGACAAATAACTCATCCATCCCCTAACTCTCTAGTTAACAAAGTTGATATCATGAACAAGGATTGTGATTTCGTTTTTTGAATTAATTTTGGTCCCCCAAATTTAAGAAATATTTTGTTTTGCGTACAAAAAACTTAAAAATTTTGGTTGTGATTTCGAATTTAACATTATAAGTTATGCATTTTAACTCTTAAATACTACATAAAAAAGTCTCACACGACTCGCAGTGTTATACAGATAACATATTACATAAGGATCACTCACATAACAAACTATTGATACTAAAATAAGTAAATAACATAATAGCATGTTAAAATATACGGAGATTAAAATATTTATTTCTTTTCTTAGAAAAATTTCGACATATTTCGGATTTTGAAAGAGACTTCGGTAACTTTAAAATAGAAAATATTTCGTCAAATTTCGACATATTTTGAGAAATCACATTCCTTGATCATGAGTGACGCAATTGTTTGTGTATGTGTTGTGGTTAACCATAGCTTTTCCATTGCAATTTTGATTCAACTGGATTGGACATAGATTTGCTTACAACATTAGAAATGGTCTATGAAGGCATTGTGATTAGTGTTTTTTTTTTTTTTTTTTACAAAGAATACTAGGATTTTTATTACTTGAAAAAATCTTTTACATCAGTCGGGGGTACATGATTACCCGATAAAAAGAACCAGAGGACATACATCATAGCAAACCCAAAATAAATACAGACCAGACCCCTAGATCAATGTCTGTACTTGCTGTTACTTTTCTTCATTCTAGATGATCTTCGAGGATATACCTTGATGTCTCTGAAGTCCGTCGCATCAAATCTTTCTTATAATCGAATTTGGTCTGTCTTTAAACCTGACACTACTCTTGACCTAATGGTGCATTCATCCAAATCTTCTTCTTCTGAACTGATTGTATCCGAAATGTCGGTATCGGTCTCCATGTCGGTTTCGCTGTTAGCATTACGAACCAAATAGTTAATATGTTTTATATTCGGTGCTTCTAGTACTATTGCATCCACTAAAGTTTCTTCATCTTGTACAATACCCGCATCTGCTGGAACCCCTACCTTTCGGTCATGCACCTTGTCACCACTCTGAACGCGAGTCTGAGCACCAACGTGAGCTCCACTGCCAGCACCATTGCCAGAGCCATAGACAAACCCACTGTCAACATGATCATCTTCAGCTACTGCGTCCTCCTTTCTTGACCCGGAGTTGCTGCCTGGAATCATTGCATTTATCTGTAGAGAAGCATTCCCACTGCTCTTCTTTTTCCCTGGGCTAGAGATCCCAACATCCCCGCCTACAGCCTTGGTCGAAACCCCCTGCGCCTCCCTGGTTCCAATTGGTTAACAAACTCGTACGCTCTCTGCGGCGGCCTTGAGCTGCTACCTGAAGCATGATCACATTCTTGCCGAAAAGCTTGGTCATCATTCACATTTTTCCTAGGGATCAACTTCTTTGGATCATCATCTATAACATTTGATGTTTTGTTCACCAAATCAACCTGCTCTATTGGTGACGCGACGTGCTTTGCAGAAACAGAGAGTACATGCTCTGCTCCGAGCGCGACTTGCTCTGACGAAGCAAGCCCTGTTATTGGCAGAACACGCTCTGGCTGGGACGAAGCAAGCCCTGAAATTGTCTCTCCTTGTTTGTGAATCGCTTTTGCAATCTCAACCGCTGTGTACCCCACCTCAAGAAGTCCTTCCTCCGCTGTTTCTGGCTCTACCATGTCGCTGACTGGATCCTTCGCCGTACAAGGTAATTGATGATTCATTATATTACTCTCGTCTTCAACTATGTTCTCCGTAAGTGACTCGAATTTGTTTGACAACATGACATTCCCCGAATCTTTGACCATCGGCCTCTCAGCACCAACGCCCTCCTGGATTTCCTCACCCTGATTATTCTTTACACCACTAGTGCCAGCTTCCGGCGATAAAATTTTATTTTTTTAACCACTGGGACATATTGTTGCTGGAGGACTTTGGCTTCCACCTTTTGTTTCTCAGTCTTCTCTTCTTTCACCAAGTTGGGTGTTCTCACATTGCCCTTAGGACCTAACTTTTTTCTGCAATAATCCTCCTGATGTCCTAGCAATGAGCAATAATCACAATATTTGAAACCCGGGTATTCAATCTTTTGCCAAAAGCCCCCATTGTTAGATGTATCTATCCAAATTCTACTCGGTAACTTTTCTGCCAAAGTCATCTCCACGCAAACACGGGCATAACCCGGGCGTGAAAGACATCGAGTATGATCATCCATGCGTAAAAAAAGACCAAAAGAGTTCACAATTGCTTTCAAATGAGAGGGATGAAATAAATGAAAAGGCAAGTTAGGCAACTCTACCCATAGTGGAACCGATATCGGATCTGCTTTCAGACTGAAACCATCGTGCCAGCGGAAAGCTTTGAATCGAACGCCCCGAATCAAGAAAGAGTCCCTTGCCAAGACTTTCTTTGCTTCCGCCTCAGATTGAAGCCGGACAAGAACGTGACGTTGGTCTAGCAGACCTAGCGAGAAATCGCCTAGAATCCCCTAGGTTCGATGTATCGAATCTCTAATATCTTCCAATGTTGGTCTATAGATAGAGAACTTTAAGACTATCACGTGTTTTTCCATGAAAGCTTCCCCACGTGTTTCATCAGCTGCCGTAAGTCCAATGGCTAGCTCTCATTCTTTCTGGAATCGAGTCCCATCGACATTTGTTTCTTTAACCTCATCAACCAGTATTTTTCCAAGTATTTGGGCGAAAGACGGCTTAGTAGCCTCTACCGCAGGTTCCTTACTCCCCATTGGGGGAGAGGAAGTGATGACGGCTAGAGGAGCCGTCCTATCACGTTTTTTCCTTCCCAAGCCAGGTCTGCACGGCCAAGCAACTAAAGCCAGGCAGAGAGAGAGGTGGCAACAGTTGGTTTCTAAACCCGTCGATCGAAATCCAGGCAGTTCCGATCTAAATCCAGGTAGTTTCGATCTAAATCCAGGCAGTTCCGATCTAAATCCAGGCAGAGAGCGGCCTGGAATGGTCGATCTAAATCAAACTCCAGGCAGAGACGGCTGGAGAAAGCGGCAGCCGGTTGTTCTCGCGGCCTTGAAGCGTCGGCCCAAGCGGCGGCCGGTCGATCTAGCGGCCTGGAATGGTGGCGGCGGCTGTTGGTTCCTAACCCTAGCAGAGCTCTGTCACCAAATCGCTTTCGCCTTCGTTGCTCCCCTTGGATTTGATGTTTGTTCTTGTGATTAGTGTAGTTGTTGGCTAATTATTGGTGTGAGACTCCTCAATTTTTTTTTGTAAGCATGAAGCTAATGAAATAAATGAGCTAGGTTTAAGTACATACCATCTTGCCAGCAAACGTTGCCAAGTTAGAGTCTCAATATTAAGGTCTCTACAAATATAATTACAATGCCAAAAAGTCAACATAAGGAAGATGTGTTTAAGATTACGTATAAGTGGATGCCAAACCCAATTAGCAGCAAAAAAGTGTTTGGTGTCCCTTGCATGAGGGGTCTCAATCATGATCGCTGAATCACCAAAAAGGAATCCAATTTTCCATCCCCGAGCTTAGATCAAGAGCATCGTTGCCTCCCCTGTGTAACATTCTACCATTGTGTTGTCCAAAACCCTCCCAGTGATCGAGTTGGAAACTATAGCAAACACCAGCCCTTGAAGATCCATCGCTATTATCCCAATGGAAAACTGTTTCCTATGAGCAAAAAAATATGCATCAAAACTGACAAAGATCATTTCCGGGTCCAAATCAAGAGGCATGGGGTGCAACTGATTGAACGGTAGGTTAAGGCTATGATGGCGGGCCAACTAAAGTTGGGCTTAAAAGTAACAATATGTTCGGAATATGGCGCTAAGTGGTGGGTCAATGAGAGGTTCGGGTGTGATTTTGAGGTATTGGAAGCATTCTGATTATTCGTTCTAATTGAGCGAATAATATGAGCTATATAACTACACTTTCCCTTATGAATGTTTTCAACCTGATTTTTCATTCTAGTTTTTCCCTTCCAACTCTATGGTATTTACAAGAAAAAGTAAAAGTGGGTAAAAAGTGACAGGGTTGTTTATGTCATTCAATGAAAAATACTATTACATAATTTTACCATCTCATCATCATAAATTTAAATGATTTACAATCAAAACCAGCCCCCTATAAACATTCATTAATTATACCTAGAACGATATAAAATTCATTTAAAGCCCTCCTATTATATATAAATTATAAAACGCCCCTTAAATCAGACTTTTGGAATTTTCATTTTACATTCCACATTTAATACTTTTACAATCAAAACGACCCCTTTCAAACATTTATTAATTATGCCTAAGCTTTTAACATAATTTAGTTGAAGCCTCTTATTTATAGGCTCCTAAGACTATATATAATTATTTTGTATAGAAATTAAATTATATATTTTCTTATTATTAAATTATTGTAATAAAGTAAAAAGTACTGAATATCCATGCACGTAGAGCGCACGACACCCTAGTCCTAATAATAATAGTGTAATGTAGTCGTATTGAATTCGGCTAACAATGACGAGATACTAATCACCTTACAATGGAGGTAGATGGTTTAGTATGATTTGAAGATGAAATTTGAAGTAAATATATCGTGTTTGGGTTCAACATGTTTGAGTTTGATAGACCTCATCCATCTAACATTTTTACGTGACGAGGCTTGGGTTACCCAAGGTGTACAAAATACCAAAAGGCAGCGACTACTCCACACCATCAAAAGCGCTTTCTCACACCACCATGTATTTTTTTTTCTACTAACTCACACCACCACCACCCAAAAAACTATTTTTGAAAAAAACACTAACTTAACTTAAAAATAGGCTAATTTTCGACCAATTTAAACATATTCTCAAGCTCATCAAACCACGAAAGTCGTAGTACTATGAGTTATCTAATAAACACAAGTTGAATCACTTGAAATGTTTTGAAATGAGCAAGTTATGATCATTTTACTAAAGTCGCGTAAATCTGTCTTGCAATGAAAACATGATAGTGTTTCTGACTTTCGGCCAACTTATATACTCGATCAAGATCGATTCTCAAGCTCATCCAAACACAAAACTTTTAGTACTATGAGTTATCTAATATAAACAACATGAATCACTTGAAAATGTTTTGAAATGAGCAAGTTATGGTCATTTTACTAAAGTCGTGCAAATCTGTCTCGCAATGAACACGGGATAGTGTTCCTGAATTCCGGCCAACTTATGTGCTCGATCGAGATCGATTCTTAAGTTTATAAAAGCATAAAAATTGTATTACTCTGAGTTATCTAATAAACACAACTTGAATTGCTTGAAAATGATTAGAAATGAGCAAGTTATGATCATTTTACTAAAGTTGCGCAAATCTGTCTTACAATAAAAACGGGATAGTGTTTCTGACTTTCAGCCAATTTATGTGCTCGATCAAAACCTATTCTCAAGTTGATCGAAACACAAAAGTTGTATTACTCTGAGTTATCTAATAAACACAACTTGAATCACTTGAAATGAGCAAGGTATGATCATTTTACAAAAGTCGCGCAAATCTGTCCGAAAAAATTGTGGAAATTTCCTGTTCGCCAGAAACTCCGCGCGAGTTTTTACAAAAACTTGCGAGGTTTTAGCAAAAACTCGCAGGATTCCGGGCGAACAGAAAATTTCAACAATTTTTTTTACTATTTGCCTAGATCAATGCGAGGTTGCAAAAACCTCGCATTGTCTCAGGCGAACAATATTTTTTTGTGATTTGTGAAATTTTTTCTAAAGTTTACTTTGTTTTTGTGATTGAAAATATTTTTGAAGTTTCTGTGAATTACTTTGTTTTTCTTGAAATTTTTGGGGAGGTTGTGATTTGGGGTTCGATTTTTAACGGTTTCGATTTTGAGGGAGAGGGAAGAGATTTTTGAGAGAGAGAGGGAAGACATTGGTTTCGATTTTGCAAGATATTTGAATGTAGAGAGATATTTGCTAGAGATTTGAATATGGGAGAGGGAAGAGATTTGAATGGATGAGGGAGGAATCGCTTTTCGATTTGAATGGGAAAAGGAAAAATGTTGTTTTTTTGTTTATATAGGTGGGTGAGAAAGTATGGTGGCGTGAAAAAGAAAGTATGTGGTATGGCAGAGTAGAATGGTATGAGAAAACACTTATGATGATGTAAAATAGTCTTTGCCATACCCAAAAAAAAACCTTGCTCAGTACGCTAGTCCATACAAGAATGCGCATACGGTCTCAGCCACTCACTCAACTGAAACTAAGACTTGTTAATTTGCTCCGCTTCCTTTGCTCAAGAAATAGAGAAGGCAAACACTCTTCTTCAATTATGCATTTTTCTTCACAAACTACACCCATGGAAACTAAGCGCACCCAGTCTGAAAAGAAAGCAATTCAGAAGCTTCGGCGAGGTCAAATTAAGGTTAAAATCATATTGGTCTTGTATAATTCACTGATGAAGATGGTAGCTCCAAAGGCGGAAGGAGTCAGAATGAACTTGAAAGGCAGGGGTGTCGAAATCTCCGCAGCCTGAACTACAATCCAGATGCATGGAGAAGGCCTAAAAGTTGTCTGCATTGGGTATAGGAAAAACCATCCTCTCTATTAATGATGGGTTGTAGACATATAGTATTGCGTTTTTTTATTAGAATTCTTTTGTAAATATGTTTCGGGTATAGGAAAAGCTATCATGTCTATTAGTGATGGGTTGTAGACTAATAGTATTGAGTTTTATTTTATTAGAATTACTTTGTAAATATGTTTTGGGTTCAATTCAAAACTTTCGGTTCCTTTTCTGAATCTAAGAAGCTTGTATATTGGTCTTGAGGAAATCAAAGAATTTTTTGTTTCTTTGACATAATATTCGTTGAATTTCATATGCTCCTTTTCATGTTTTTTTGGCAACATTTCAGGTGATCACCTATGTTTTCTCGAATGTATATGTATGGAAGGATTGTGATTTTGTTTTTCGAGTTAATTTCGGTTTCTTGATTTTAAGAAATATTTTAGTGTGTAAAGAAAAAATGTAAAAATTTCAGATTAAATGAAATATATAATAAATTTTTAGGGTATATTAAACATGTGAAAAAAATAATATGCAAGTAAATAAATGTATAAACACATTAAGGCTTCGTACACAGTAAAAGAATGCCTAACGCAAAAGTTTACGACAGTTACATAAACTTGGGTGCTTGGTTGACTTTACGGAAAACAATTATTGAAATTTGAATTCAGGACCTCTGCATTACTTATTTATAAAATTCTGCAAAACTTTGCGGGACAAAATCTCCCACATTACTTTGCAAAACTCTCATCATCTCCTCGAGTACTCTCAACTAGGGGTGGACAAACGGGTCGAGGAACCGCGAATCCAAACCGAACCGGGTCATTTTGCTCCAAATGGTCTAGTTTGAAATGAGTAATTTAAGATGCGTTTCGAATCAATTCGGATCCATTATAAAACGGTTCAAGTTTGGTTCCAATTATGTATATTTAAACGGTTCGGTTCCAACCCGTTTAAATGACACCTTTACACGTGTTTTAATATGCGTGGAGGTTAAAGTTGTAAACCTAAAAATTAAAAACATACTCTCTGACTCCATCTCTCTGAGTCTCTCTACCATCTTTTTTTTTCGAGCAATTCTAGATGTCGAGGGTTTGGGCGAGGTTTTGGGCGAGGGATGGTGCGTCGCACGTGCCCTCGACTTTGGTTTCAAAAAAAAAAAAAAAAAAAAAAAGCGGGAATCTGAAATTCGAAATGAAAAAGCAATTTAAGAGGCAGGGAGGGAACAATCTCCCTCTCCCAAATACACTAGACAACCGATTGATTGTAGCTGTTGTTTTCGTGATTGGGTTGGGTTTTTACACCACAATTTTCATTTTTATGGAGGAGTTGTGGGGTTTGAAGAGCTCAAATGGGTTGTTGAACAATTTGGACTTCACTTGCTCGATTGTCATGTGTGTTGTATCGTTTTTGTACTGTCTTTTCCGTGATCCAGGCCGTCCTCCGTTTGATTACGTACCGGAAATGAGCGAAGAGGATCTTTCGGAACAAGGGTTGAAGAAAAATGTGAGTTTTCTGAATGCCTTCTATTTGTTTGATGTTATGCTTCTATCATTTCTATTGTTTCTGTTTTGATAATGGCCTTGATACTTTTTGAGTCATTCATGTTTTGACTGCTAGAGATGAGAAGAGAGGTATGGAAGCAGTTTCAGCTTTCAAGGGCTCTGGATTGTCTAATGTGGTGTTTCATCAACTTGATGTTAGAGATGAGTCTAGTGTTGATTCTTTGGCCAAATTTGTGAAAACCCAATTTGGCAGACTTGACATCTTGGTAAGTAAGTGCTTCAAATTGATATATTTGATGTTATAATGTTGTTTTTTGACTTTCATAAGGTGTGAGTGAAATCGAAGATTTTGATTATTGTTATTTTGCTCAAGTTTTAATAGCAGAGACCACATTGCAAAATCATCACAGCTGAAGTATTGAGACTGAAGATGATACTTACAATTTAAGCAAACCCAGATGGAACAAAATGAACACCTAATATAGAGACTTGTATTGGCATTTTAGAAAAGTCACACCTTCAAAGTCTAGTTGAAGATAAAACTAAAACTCCTTAGAAAAACATATCAGTCTAATGCATATGCTTTTGATGCAGCTATCTGGACAGGCAACAAATAAGGTACAAGGAGTGATGCAACAAACTTACGAGAAGGCTGAAGAATGCCTTGACACCAACTACTATGGCGTTAAAAGGGTGACACAAGCGCTTCTGCCTCTTCTCAAGCTCTCTCCCTCAGGAGCCAGGATTGTTAATGTTTCTTCTCTTCGATCAGAGCTCAAGGTATGTAACTAGCCTTTTATTACAATAGTTCAAAAACTGGTTTAGAAAATGACAACAAGTACTTCTATTTATTTGTTTGAATGAAGCAGTTTTATGCAAATGATTCTTAGTTTCTACATACTAGTTTTGTGATGAAAATGCCGAAGATTGGGACTAATTTTGTGTGGCTTGTGAAATTTTGCTGGAGAAAGAAGACTTATAGTTAGTTCAGTCATCCTACTTCGTTCTCCATTTTTCATTCTGTGAATGCAGGTTTGATTTCATTATAGTTAGTTTTTGAAATATGGCTTGTGTGTTGGATGTGCTAATACTTTTTGGTTCCCTATCAATCCTTAAGAATTACATAACCATGTGACGGTTTGCATGTTAATTCAATTACTATTTTCTTAACCTTACCTTTGAATTTTTCTTTTGTATTTTTCAGAACTGGGATCATGCACCCCTATTGCTGTTGTTGGGATCATGCACCCCTATTTTTCAGAACTGGGATCATGCACCTCCTCAGCATCATAATTCACAGAACCAAGCAGCTCCTAACATGAGGACCCCTCAAAAAACATGGGAGTACCAGAATTCTCTGCAGAGATGGGAGGTTAACAAAAGCTTATAGTTCTAGAGAATTCAATCTTGGCATCCAATCTCATGTGTCATAGCTTACTATGTATATGCTCTTTCCCCTTAACAATGGTGTAAAAATTAGTCAATTCCGATTGCTTACTATGGATGCTCCATAATTGTAAGTAGCTTAGATCAAAATTTTGTATTTTTATAATTTGTGGCTTGAAAATAGTAAGCAGTCTTTGGAGTGTAATACTAGAATACAGTATTTAAGTTTCCAAAAGGTCTTTCATCTTTGCAGCCCAACACAAAAGATGCATGCTATACATGTTTTGGTGTAATTTGTGCCCACGAACTTCTCATGTATTCTTGAAATATAGGAAACTTCAGAAGCAAAACAGACACCCTCTTTAAGTTATAATGTGTTACAATGTTGTGAGCCACTGTCACTATAAATATGACTGTAAACACAAAAAATAGATAGCAGAGCATCATCGGATTGGAAACTTCGTCTATATATAAACCCTCATAATAAATCATGTACAACAACATAGAGGAAGCCAAAGAACAAACAGGCTTGGGTTTACAAAAGAACTAAATCAACACTACACAAGGACAGATTGTTCAGATACAGAGCACCACCAACCACACCAGATCCCAATTGTTATGTACATCCATCTGGGCACTCTCCTACAAAACTTCAAGCTGCTCTCTGTTCCCTCAATATGCAGCCACACCAGTCTCTTAACTTAATAGCTCAATGGCCATCGTTGTCCAACAGGTCGTTTAATTTACACAGGGTCTCTGCTGAGAGACTGCAGCACCTAAATCTGGACTTCTGTGGAGGCAAAACTTCCCGATGATCAAGTGGCGAGAAACAAACAATAATTACGGTCAGGTTATCGAATGTGTTTAGGCGGAGAGCTTCCATGACTAGTTCCCTAGCACATTGCTCTGGGTCATCATGCCGACTAAGCCCAGGACGCACTATGCTGACTGCCTGCTGGCTTCACATAACATCCCATATGCCATCACATCCCATTATAAGAAACTCGTCATCTTCTGTGAGAACAGCTTGCCGAAACTCGGGTTCAACAATTAGTGGGGAAGGAGATCCCTGTGGTAGTTTCATGTCCCAGTCACCTAAGGCCCTTGAAACTGAAAGGACACCATTTAAATACCCATCATCTATGTACCCACCACATTTCTCGACTCTCGTGCGTTCTAATGTATGTATAGGCCGGTGGTCTTGAGACATCTCAATTGCCTTTACTTTACGACACAAAACTGCTCTACAGTCCCCAGCATTTGCTACCAGTAGAAGTCTGCAACAAGAGTAGTTTCTAGTTAACAAAATCAGAAAACATGACAAATCTCTGCATTAATATCCTGCGAAGAAGACAATCTGAATAGATAAACCACACAATATAACAAATAGTGAAAGACATCCACAACTTGTCATTGACATAAACATACCTTCCAAGTATTAGGGCTGTAAGAGCAGTTGTCCCAGAAGAACTGCTAACAGTGCATTCATTACCCAATGCAATGTCTGCGAGAAGGAAGGTATTGCGAATAGAGTTTTCAACCTCCTCTAGCATTACATTGTTAACTTCAAAACCCTGTGGGAAATCAGCATCTTCAAAAAAGAATTTCATGGCATTCTTCCTCATATATGCTGCAGCATCAGAGCCACCGTGTCCATCAAATAACTGCACCAAACATTCAAGTATTATGAGAAACACAATACTTCATTAAAATGTTATTATTAGTTCCCTGGAAATAAAACTATTCACTGCAACAATGTGCTTAAGTTTCTTTCATAAGTCGGGATTCCACCTGAATAATTATTTTTCCATGGAAAACTCTCTCGTAAGTCTCAAACTAGTATGTAGAAACTAAGAATCATTTGCATAAAACTGCTTCATTCAAACAAATAAATAGAAGTACTTGTTGTCATTTTCTAAACCAGTTTTTGAACTATTGTAATAAAAGGCTAGTTACATACCTTGAGCTCTGATCGAAGAGAAGAAACATTAACAATCCTGGCTCCTGAGGGAGAGAGCTTGAGAAGAGGCAGAAGCGCTTGTGTCACCCTTTTAACGCCATAGTAGTTGGTGTCAAGGCATTCTTCAGCCTTCTCGTAAGTTTGTTGCATCACTCCTTGTACCTTATTTGTTGCCTGTCCAGATAGCTGCATCAAAAGCATATGCATTAGACTGATATGTTTTTCTAAGGAGTTTTAGTTTTATCTTCAACTAGACTTTGAAGGTGTGACTTTTCTAAAATGCCAATACAAGTCTCTATATTAGGTGTTCATTTTGTTCCATCAAACAACATTATAACATCAAATATATCAATTTGAAGCACTTACTTACCAAGATGTCAAGTCTGCCAAATTGGGTTTTCACAAATTTGGCCAAAGAATCAACACTAGACTCATCTCTAACATCAAGTTGATGAAACACCACATTAGACAATCCAGAGCCCTTGAAAGCTGAAACTGCTTCCATACCTCTCTTCTCATCTCTAGCAGTCAAAACATGAATGACTCAAAAAGTATCAAGGCCATTATCAAAACAGAAACAGAAACAATAGAAATGATAGAAGCATAACATCAAACAAATAGAAGGCATTCAGAAAACTCACATTTTTCTTCAACCCTTGTTCCGAAAGATCCTCTTCGCTCATTTCCGGTACGTAATCAAACGGAGGACGGCCTGGATCACGGAAAAGACAGTACAAAAACGATACAACACACATGACAATCGAGCAAGTGAAGTCCAAATTGTTCAACAACCCATTTGAGCTCTTCAAACCCCACAACTCCTCCATAAAAATGAAAATTGTGGTGTAAAAACCCAACCCAATCACGAAAACAACAGCTACAATCAATCGGTTGTCTAGTGTATTTGGGAGAGGGAGATTGTTCCCTCCCTGCCTCTTAAATTGCTTTTTCATTTCGAATTTCAGATTCCCGCTTTTTTTTTTTTTTTTTGAAACCAAAGTCGAGGGCACGTGCGACGCACCATCCCTCGCCCAAACCCTCGACATCTAGAATTGCTCTTTTTTTTCTTATCTTCCCTTCGGAGTCTTCAGTCGCTTCATCTTCTCCATTCCTCACATCAAGAAGCCATTTCTCTCCTCCATCAACTCCCCAAATTCCTCATGCGCAAAAGTTTTTTTCACATCCTCAAGGGGACCAATTCATGAAATAATTGCAGTTCTGAAGTCGACCCCAATCTAGAAAATGATGATTCAGTCGTTATCGAAGGAAAGGAAGAGGAAAGGATCCCATTTTCTGAGTTCCCGGAAGAGAAGCTATCGGATGGTCTACGGATAGAAGTGGAGGAACCCAGGATGTGTTTGTTCACATAGTGTTTGACGAAATGCTGGAGAAAGTGAAGCAAGTATGTGAAGTTCAATTGGGAGGTCGAGAATCACGAATGGGGAGGAGGAATTGAGTGCTCTCGATGAAATTGGAAAGAGGATAAGAAATGGTTTTGATGGATTTGGAAGAAGGGAGATTCGAAGCCATCTGATGTGAATTCAAGTTGAAGGTGGGGTCCTGAGATGGGATGAGTGATCATTGAAGGTTTCTACACCACATGAGAAGTGGGGGCTTGCGAGTCTCTCTTTCACTATGCCGTCATCGAATCAATCAACCCCATACGACCTTTGCAACATTGGCCCTAGCGGCATCGTCTGCGACTACTTAACCAGTTTTATTATTTCTAAGACTTCAACCGCAATATCTACCATGGACATAATCGTGCGAATCAAAAACCAATCCTTGGAATAGAGGTAGCCTTTTAGTACAAGATATTCTCAAGTTGATGTTGCGCGACAATATGAATATACATCCAGATCACGTGTTTGAGAGGATTCTTGAACATGATACCAACTCTCTGGTTCAATTATGTAATAGCTTGTTGGGTATTTTGCATTCTTTGGTTGGGCTTCACTCTCTCATATTTTGGGTGGTTTTTTGCGATCACAATATGATTAAACGTATTATTCTGGTTAACCTTGGTGACTTTGCTCCTTGTGATCCTCCAGTTTTAAGCAGGTTTTTATTAATAGCCATGGCAAGTTTAGTAATGTAAAAGTTTAAGACATAATTTGTTTTGCTAAACATGTAACAAAATGAAAATGTTCTAATCATCTCATGTTTACAATTGTATCTTGAATAAATACAAAATGAAAAATAAATTGATGTGCAATCTGGAACCGTTTGGAACCGAAGGAACCAGACCATATCAAATGGTTCGAGTTAGGTTCAGTCCCAATGTTCAAAATGAGGGAATCCGGACTGGATCGGATCTGTTAAATTTAATCGATTTGAGTTAGGTTCCTCAAAATTTGGAACCGATCCGGATCGGGCCCGCTCCTACTCTCAATTCCTTCATAAACACACCAACCACTCCTACCTTCAAACCTACCATTGTCGCTAGTACCACGACCACCATACCATAACCATCATAATACTACCACCACCACACCACCACCAATACCACCTCACTATTAATACCATAACCACCGTCGTTGTGTGCCACCACCACCATTACTCGCATTCGCAATCAGGATGACAACCACAATCACTGCTACCATGACCATGCCACAATTCTAACTACTACCATCATCAACATCACCTAGAATCACTTGTCTTATTTGCATACATTTTCTTTAGTTACTACTAAACGCCTATTAAGTAATGCATTGCAAACTAATACATATGCATCATTTTACAAAATGCATTATTCTACAATGTACCAAGCGGAGCCTAAATGAAATCAAAATACCTTTAATTAGAAAATCAAGGGGTAGTTTAAAATATCTCAAAAAGTTTCGAAAAATATGTAATTTTTACTTTTGCCCTTTTTCTTTTCGTAATTTCAAAAAAACTCAAAATTCAGTGAAATTTCGTGAAATCACAATCCATATATATATATATATATTGATATGTTGTTTTCTTTTTGTTGGGAACAAATCAAGTAAGCAAACTTGTTCATGTTTTAATTCCATTTATTTCTAAGTTGCAAGAAGAACAAGTAGGACAGTTTTGGAAAGACGAGCGAATAAAGAGATTTTTTTTTTTTTGAATAGATCGTTCTTTTATTTTTTTTAATTTTTGAAGCAATATTTATTTGGAGTTAATTATATATTTTATATTAGAATTCAGAATGGTGTTTGGGATTGGACATAAAAAATGACTGAGATTTACCCAAACATTCTATATTAGAATTCATAATGGTGTTTGGGGTTGGACATACAAGACATCAAAAATTTACCCAAACATAAAGATCTAATGATCCTAGAAATTTTCTTATATCTATTTAGAATGGTGTTTTACTATTCATTGCTGAGTGGGACAAACTAAGGATTGAAGATAAAAGACGGTTAGAATTGAAAGTTGCAGAAGATGTTGACGGTGGACATTCATTATCAACAATGACATGTTTGTAAATAAGTTACAAGTAAAAGTGCAAAATAAACGAACAAAAAGGTGAAAATGTTTATGGAATGCATATATGGCGGAGAGAGAAATTAAAAAAAAAAAATGAAAATCTTCATAATTATCTACTTAGTTGTCACATTTTAGTAAACTTGGTATAATTAAAATGCATTTTTGAATATCTTTCCAATGAAACCAATCATTAATACAAACACTTAAAATTTTAAAACCAATCATTAATACAAACGCTTAAAGTTTTAAATATGCATTTCAAGGCTATATGCATTTTTCAAAAATAATAACTGTAATCTAATGCACTTCACATCATAAGTATTTTCAATATTAAGACACATTCAAGCATGAACTCTATATTTTGCAAAATCAAAGATTGGGGAGGATTAATTGTGATAGTTTTAAAATAGGTTTTTTTTCATAATTGTTTAAAATTTAACCGAATTTGATCTATTACCATATCCCACATTCTATCGTGCCAACGGTACGGGAAATACACAATCTATATTACAAATCAAAATGGTGTTTGAGGTTGGAGATAAATGACGGCTCAGATTTACCCAAATATAAGAATCTAATGGACCACATAGAACTTAAAGTACCAAGAGTGCATGGGTTTGATTTCTATGACCAACATTTTGAAATTTCTGTATCTTGATATTTAAAGTAGAATAAACTCTACTTATTATATTAAACTTTTATCGTGCCAACGAAACGGGGATACCCTAGTTCATTTTACAAATCAAAATGATGTTTTAAGGAATTAAAGATAAAATATGACTATGATTGAAAGTTGGGAAATATGTCGAGGGTTGAGTGTATAAGTGGAGGGGAGAGAGAATTTTGTGTATTTTTCTCAAAATGAAAATTGTCCTAACTACTTACTTGATTGTCGAATTTTGGTAAACTTGATATTGTTGGAAGGCATTTTTGTAGACCTCTCCAATGAAACTAATGATTAATACAAATGCTAAAATTTTAATAATATATATTTTATTGCTAAATAATGTATAATGCATTTCACGTCGTTAGTATTTTTCAAATAAATGAGATGGGTCGATCATCCCATTAAAAAAGAAGAAGAGATGAGACAAACATCATAATGCAAATTTAAACAAAGATCATGAACTTCATGTTTTGGTGAATTTAAGGTTTATGGGAGAACTCACTTTCGACATCTGGATTTTTTTTCTCAATTGAATCAAAATTTGACCAAGTCTAACCCTAAAGTTTATATTATATATTTTTATTTTAGAATATGTTTGTACTTCAAAAATGACTGAGGGCAAAATTGAGGATGGTGGAGAGGGTGTTAAGTACATGATATTTAGAAAACAAAAGTATGTGGAGTGCCAACGGCATGGAGAATACGCTAGTCTATATTATAATTCAGTGTGGTGTTTTACTACTCATTGCTAACTGAGACAAACAATGATTGGAGATAAAAGATGATTAGGATTGAAAATTGGAAAATGTGTTGAGAGTTACGATTCATTTTCTATGACGACATGTTTGTAAATATATAACATGTATAAGGGCAAAGAAAGAAAAAAATTGTGAAAAAGCTAGTGGAATGTACATGTAGCGGAGAAAGAAAATATTGTGTTTTTATCTTACAAATAAGAATTATGTTTTAAGGAATTGGAGATAAGAAATGAATAAGATTGAAAGTTAGGAAATATGTTGAGAGTTGAGATTCATTTCTTATAATGACATGTTTATGAATATAACAAAATTATAAGGGTAAAAAAAGAAAATTTGTGAAAAAAAGTTAGTGGAATGTACGAGTGGAGGGGAGAGAAATTTTGTGTGTTTTTCTCAAAAATAAAATTGTCATAACTATTTACTTGGTTGTCGAATTTTGGTAAACTTGATATCTTTGGAATGCATATTTGAAGATCTCTCTAATGATACTAATGATCAATATAAATGCAAAAAATTTAAATATATATTTTATTGCTAAATAACGTATAATGCATTTCATGTCGTTAATATTTTTCAAATAAATGAGACAGGTTGATCACCCCATAAAAAAAAATGAAACAAACATCTTAATGCACATTTAAACAAAAATCATGAATTTCATGTTTTGGCGAATTCAAGGTTTAGGGAGAACTCACTATCAGAGTTTGAATTTTGTTCTCAACTGAATAAAATTTTGACCGCGTATAACCTTAAAGTTTATATTATGTATTTTTACCTTAGAATTGGCTTGCACTTCAAAACTGATTGATGGTAAAATTGAGGATGGTGGCGAGGGTGTTAAGTACACAATATTTAGCAAAAAAAAATGTGAAGTGCCAACGACACAGGAAATACCCTAGTCTATTATACAAATCAGAAGGGTGTTTAAGGTTGGAGATAAAAGACGGCTGAGATTAACCCAAATATATTAATCTTACGGATCACAAAGAACTTAAAACACTAAGAGATAAGTTTCATCGAATGGTTGAGATTTATTTCATCTAATGGTTGAGACTTAAAGTTAGCAATTATGTCTTACCTTCAATCAATCCCCCATAAGAGTGCATGGGTTCGATTCTCATACCCAACATTTTGATATTTAATTATTTTTATTCAATTGTTGATGATGACAATTAGGCATGTAAGTATGAAAAATGAAAACTTAAGAGTGACCATGTTTTGACAAGTTTTAAACTTTTGTCGTGCCAACGACACGGGGAATACCCTAGTCTATATCACAAATCAAAATGATGTTTTAAGAAATTTGAAATAAAAGAAGGCTAGGATTGAGAATTGGAAATATCTTGAGGGTTGAGATTCATTCTCTATAATGACATGTATTGTAGTTATAACAGATGTAGATGGGCAAAAAAATGAATAAATGATAAATAAAAAATTCCTACAATGTACATGTGGTAGAGAGAAAACAAATCGTGTTTTTTTGCTCAAAATTAAAATTAACATAACTATCTACTTAATTGTTAGGTTTTAATAAACTTGATATCATTAGTAATGATACACCAAATCGTCCATTAATATGTGTCGTACACATGTTATAATGATCTCGTCAACAAAGCAAAACGGGTCTGATTGAACTCCCAATCTGGCACAACCCAGACCACTCCAATCCCATCGAGGCAGGGTCCAAGAAGTTGAATCCAAATAATAGCGCTCTAAGCCCATATGTCGCATGGTCAAGCCCAATACTCGTAAGATCTAATAAGGCAAGTATCTGGGGGATGGACCTAAGCCGGGCATGCCAGCAATGCATTGGTTCCAACTAGGACACAAATACCGAAGTATAAGTCGTGCATGAAAACTTTCCTGCATGGACAATACTTTAGGGAAGAATCTTTCGCAGATCTAGGAGCACAAGTCATGTAGGGAAACTATTCTACGTGGACGACTCCTAGTAGGGAGGATCTCCAACAAGATATCTTTTCCTAAACTACGCCACCATAGGCCTAGCCGAACAAGGACTCTCTCATTATAAATAGGACATAGGGTTGATGAACAAAGTTACTCTACAAAACCTAATTTACATCATTACGCATTTCTCAAGCCTTGTTTGACTTAAGCATCAGAGTGCCATCGGCCGCTACAACGTTATTCTTTGGCTCATGTGTGTTCCATGTGCAAGTCACAGAGAACAGGATTTGATACCATCAGTTTGGCTCCGTCTGTGGGGAACGACAGAGTTCCTAAGAAAATAGTGATATCATCATTCTTTACAGTCCGAAAACATGGTGACCACGAGATCTTGCAATAATGGAGACATTGTTGAGACCTTGAACGCTCGAACCGATGGAGTGCCGCCAACTTCGGCAGCACCAACATCGCAAAGGGAACATCTCGGATCCTCGCACCGGTGGCAGTCACGATGGACCCTAGGGTGGATCTACTGTCAAATCAAGTGTAGAAAATTGCATGAGCGGTAGAGACAATCACTAAGCGGAACCTTCCACTAGCCGAAGTAGGTAGGGAGCTGCGAAGAACCCCATCCCCAGAAAACACCAAAGAACACGTTCAAGAAAGTCACTTTGCCCTGCTGGCTCTTAGTGGACTAAGACGGATGAGCAGCCAACAAAGACCCAATGTCCAAGGTCGACAAACCTGCCTAGCAGAACCCCTTTCGGTTTGGGGCCACCAATCCATACATGTTGTATAACCTCATCACCCCCTCCCCCGTTCATGGATCACACTAAAGCTAGAGTTGTATGTCGGGACAACAATCTCGTTTGACCACTTACGCCACCTCCAGCATGTAATGGCGGTCAAAAAATTATCCGGAGCAGTAATGTGCCGTTCATTCCACACAAGCTTGAATAAGTCAACACTAACCTGGTTCCACAACCTCTTTTCGAAGTCCATTGACTTATTCTGGACGCTGGCAAAAATGTTTCTCACCCGCCTTATCGGCAGCCAACGAATCAAGAAGGGCCCACATTACCTACTCACCCTCATACAGAAGTCGAATGAGACACTAAAAGAGTACGTCATACGCTTCAATGATGAGTTATCTCATCAACGGCTGCAGTGACGACACCTTGGTCACAACCTTCACATCGAGTCTGAGAATAGGCAAATTCTAAGACTTCTTGACTCTGGAGCCTCCAACTAACATGACAGACTTGCTGATGAGAGTCCAGAAATTCATCACTCTCGATGAGATGTTAACTGCTTAAAAGAAGACAAACTGAAAATAAACCCTCTTGCAAGAAGGTGGGAAAGAAATAGGAGAACGATAATAGAAATAAGAGGAAGCGAAATAACAACAAGCCAAATAAGGCGAGATAAAGCCTCTAGCTACAACGACTCCCAATCCTTCACTCCACTCAAATCCAACTTGTCTGATATCTAAATGCCATTAAGGATTAGGGTGAAGTGAAGCGGCCCGCCAAACTCCAGGGAGATCCCGTGCGATGGAAAAACAAAAAATACTGCTATTTTCACAAAGACAGCGGCCACGATACAGAAGACTACAAGAATCCCAGATATGAGATTCAACACTGGATCAAGAGGGGAAAACTCAAGGAATTCATGAGCCTAAATGTTAAACAAAATTGGGCGAATGAGGGAGAACAAGCTGTCAAAAAAATTAGACACAAGGCGGCGAACATTGTATATGTCCTGCACGGAGTGTGCTTGAAAGTTGAACAGTCTAACAGGTCTCGAAAGAAGACGTTCCGTGAGATGCGGACCCGGTCTACCTACAAGGACCAACAGAGCCATCCAGATAGGTTCTCGCTTATTCAAAGAATTAGCAAAGCAATTGATAAAACTATTGTGGCAGAATCATGACATCTTCACCTGGACGAGCTAGCTGGAAAACTGCGCCCCGAAACCTGAGGAGGATGTGTTGGAGGAGCGCATGGATAAGGGGTTGAAACACCTTATGCTGGAGATATCCCAATTGAGCCAGGTGGCCATTCCTGGGATGAAAGTTGAAGCGACTCATAAGAGGGTATACACCATGGATCTTGTCTTCTTGACTAGGCAGAAGCCGTATTCTGATTCACACTTCGAGATTGAGTCGCTAAGAAAGCAGATTGATGAGAGGAGGCTGGAACAGTCAGTTGTTGATGCCGAGACTCAGAGGGTTCGTTTGGAAGCCCTTGAGTCTGATTTAGCAGAGGTAGTGTTCGCAAGGGATAGATCCAGACAAGAGCTAAACCTGGTTTGCCGTGTTCTAGAAGTTGCGTAGGAAGCTGCGGCTAAAATGCGCTTTGAATTGCAGTCTATTGTTGAGAAGGATACTATGAAGGAATCCGAGTGGGTTGCCCAGAGACAACATTTAGAGGCTGACGTGGAATTCAATGCTCGATGAAGCAAGGAAAGCTGGGAATCAACTTCTCCTGGAGCAGCATGAACTTAGCGCAGTTAATAGTAGCCTGATTACTGAGCAGTCTCAGGTTGATGCACTGACAGGCAAGATGGAGTTGTTGGAGAGTGAACTTGCTAAAGAAAAGGCGTGCGAGGAAGAGCTTCTCAAGCGCAAGGCAAGTGTGAATTCCGTTGGGTGGTGCATGAGAGGTTAGAACAGTTGGCGCTAATGAAGGAAGAACATCTAGAATGAGACCTTGCTTATTATAAGAAGATGTCTTATGCAGATTTCGGATTGGTCTCTGGATCGTTAGAGAAAGAGGGCGATCCGGATCATGGCGCTCAGACTGAGTCACACATTGACGCAACTCCTGTTTCTTCTCTTGCTAGGCTTAACTCTCCCTTATTTGTACCTCCTCCAGATGATGAGTAAATTTTGTACATTTGTACTTTTTGCTTCAACTGTTAATGAAAATAGGTTTATTTCGAGTATGCTTTGTACCTGCATTCAGCTTGGTCTCCCTGTTGCGCGCTTTCCATTTACCTTGACATTTTACTTTGACATAGGTCCAGTTGAACTAGCAGAAAGCCGAGTCGTCTGTCTTATGTGTTAGAGTTCGACCATTTATGTCGCGAATAATTCTGACTCATTCTTCTGGTAGGCCTTAGAGTTGTTATCACGTGGTTATTCCCAAAAGTGGATGCTCTACGGATCATTTGTCAATGGGTTACGCTATCTAGGCTATAGCTCATCCTTGAGGTAAGTCGTTAGAGACTTAAGTTGTGTATCTGACCATCGATTGCGGTTGCTGGCATGAGTGAATTCTTGCAGCCGAGCACATGCGTTGCAGTTGAGCAAAAGCGTTTGGCCCGTGTCATGTTTCGTAAGCTCGGGCTGGCATCTCGTATAGCATTCGTCATCGTGTTAGCAGATTGATTTTTGAGTCTGCTCAAATGGCTGTTGCAGATCAACTTGCGTGAGCGTGAAAACGTTGCTTGAGATGTAATTGAATTCGACAATCGTTGTAGTGGTCCCGTGGTGAGCCATTGACGTCAGTCAGGGATGACTAGGCTCCCACCTTCCAATCATCTGCACCTGCGAAGAGCAGGCTATAGGTCAGGGACGAGAGAATTTGACAATCATGGTCTGTTGGAGAGCAGTGATCCCGTGATGAGCCGACGATATTAGTCGGAGCTGACTAGACTCCCACCTTTCAAACCATCTACACCCGCGCGAAACAGGCTATAAGTTTGATCTATTGGAGAGCAGTGATCCCGTGATGAGCTGTCGATATTAGTCGGAGCTGACTAGACTCCCACCTTCCAAACCATCTACACCCGCGCGGAACAGACTATAAGTTTGGGATAAGAAGATTTGGAAACCATGTTTGTGGAATAGCAGTGTAACTGGGCAAGCTGTCGGCATCAGTTTGAAACATAATAGTGGTCTCGTGGCGAATCGTCAACGTCATTCGAAACTGAGTAGTCTCCCACCTTCCAAACCATATACACTCGCGTGGAGCGAGCTACAGGTCTGGGCTTTCAAATGAAGCTGTTGTTGTCAATCGTCACTGGCTAGGCTTACCTGATTGGGTTCGGCGACCATTGTCCACAAAGGGGGCGACGATATTTGGCGAGTCTTCGTCATCAGCGTATAAGCACTGATTAGACTCCCACTTCCTAAGCCATTGACATTCGCACGCAGTGAACTAGGCGTCGGGTTGAGCAAGAAGCTGTCATCATCAATTGAAACTGACTAAGCTTATCTGGTTAGGTTGGGGCTCCGCCTATTATGGGCATGTGCGCCTACTTCTGCAGGTGGAGTGCATCGTGCGGATTAGTTTTTTTCAAAAAGAAAGAAGTACCTTAAATCTGCTGGTGATATGCAGGTGTGCTCCGTATGTCAAAAGTGACTAGGGTTCCTACTGTTTGCGTCAGCGCACGTGGTAGAATGTCGCTCGGATAGTGGGTCGAGTTGGTGTGCCCATAAAAGAAGAACTAAGTCCTGTCATAGGATCATGACGCTACGTGTACAACGTAGATTGCATGGTGACACGTGAACAACATAGATCGCGAGACAGTTGAGTACGGTTACTCCTACTAATTAATGGGGTTGTGTACAACATCATTAATTGGACAAACATGCGGTTTTCTTGCGAACCATCGTATCCTCGTTTCCCATACAGTATTCAATTCTGACATTTAATGTTGAAGCGCCTGTTTGGTGAACCAGTGTGTCTATATAATGGTGTTACTTCATCGTTGTAGGCATTATCTTCAGTTGAGTGCACTTCTTCAGATGTTCTTACTCAAAGAATATGCTTTGGGTTTTCCAAAGGCTGAAGGGAGATCTCTAACGCTGGATTCTTCGAATGTTCTGACATTTGCGTCGATGAGTCATGATAAGACTTGCTGTCACCTGCTATGGGTGAGCAACCAATTGGTTTGCTGAGACCTTGTAATTTCTTCTCATATTTCATAGAAGAAGTACGAACTTTTCCATAAGGGATGAGTCTGTCGTTTACATGTTGGTGCCCTGTTGATGCTTCAAACCGCCTAATTTTTTAGATAACACCAACAACCAACATTGGAGCGGTTGCTTTCCTCCTTTTTCAGCTAGCCCTGTCGCGTTGCACTGCGCTTGAACTTGGGATTGCGGGGCGGAATGGGCCATTGACTCCTAGACACCCCTCTCATCCCTCAGCGAGAGGGTGCACTCGATCTGTTTCAACCTGATAGTTGTCCGAAATTCATAAGGTTGGGCTGATCCGGCGTGTGAGTTGGTTGTACCTTTGGCCGGCGTGTCGTGAGGGCTTTTGTTGCTGATTTTGTATCACCTTAGGTCATCCTTGCCAGGTGGGTCATCTTTTTCGGAGAAGTCATTGAGCAAAACTCTTTGGGGGATCCGTAATTTACTTAGGGTACCTTTGCTGTCGTTTCTGAGTCCTCTTCTAGAGTCGAACTGTTTAAGTGAATCTTTACTGTATGTCGCACTGGATTCGGATGCTTGTAGTTTGTAGTATTTTGTACCCGCCTATGGGCGATTGTTGTTACATCTTTCCAGTAATCAATAGAGTGTGTTTCCATATTTCTCTTTTATTTCTTAAATGATTTCAAATCACATAAGCTCCTAAGAATTAAAATTCTACATTGACTAAGGAAAGAAAACTAAACAACTGAATAGATTGACTGTTGGCAGAGATAGGTCGATCCGACCCTGAAGTGAATTTGCATGGCCCTTGCTTGGATCGTGAGTACCTTCAAGGAATTGCCAACTTTCACTGACGCGGATGAGGTTATTGAAGAGTAAACCTTGTGTGGGAGGGTCTTTTCGTGTCCACTGACAATTGTGGGGTCATGCTTCCATTTGCAATGACCTCTCCGCTGGTTCTAAGGTTTTGTCGGGTTGAAGAGCAAACTGCCCCTGCAATGTTCGAATGTTCTCCGCTACTAAGTTGAACCACTGCTATTGGGATTTTGCCTCCATCTGGGTGGAATGACTTTTCCACAGTTCCAGAGTTTGGCTTGTGTTCAATTTTTTTGGCGGGCTCCAGCTGGATCTGGGAACATTCTATATGCTTTAGTGCAGCATAGTGCCAGCCCTGTGTCGTTGGTTGGTCCCCGCGAATTGTTCCCTCCGAGTGGTTTGGAGTATACTTGACGCACTAGTGAATGGTGAAGACTACTGCTTCCATCTGGTGAAGCCAGCGTCTTCCCAAGATGAGGTTGTAGGTAGATGGTGCGAGGTGAGACCCTTGTGTGGGCGGACTTGAGGGGGAGGGTTGAGGCCCAATAGGCCCAGGCCAAAGAAGGTTGGAAAGCTACAAAGGGGGGAGATAGTCCCACATCACTTGGGTGCGGAAGGGGGATGTGCTACTTATGTGCGAGGTTGGATCCCCATAGTAAGACGCGTTTTAAAGTCATGCGGGCCGGTTGGGCCCAAAGCGGACAATTTATTACTGTGCGGATCGGGTCGTTACAGAATGGTATCAGACCTTGACCCAGCCGAAAGTGTGCCAACATGGACATTGGGCCCCAAGGGGGGTGAACTATAGAGACCCTTATGTGGGCCTGAGGGGGAGGGGGAGGGTTGAGGCCCAATAGGCCCAGGCCTAGGCCCAAGCCCAAACCCAAAGGGGTTGGCAAGCTACAAAGGGGGGAGATAGTCCCACATCGCCTGGGTGCGAAAGGGGGATGTGCTACTTATGTGCGAGGTTGGATCCCCATATTAAGAAGCGTTTTAAAGCCGTGCGGGCCGGTTGGGCCCAAAGCGGACAATTTCTTACTGTGCGGATCGGGTAGTTACATTGCGTCTACCACCATAATGTCCAGGAACAAGACCTTCATTAATTGTGGCTCTCCTGCCACCACTGCTAGCCTTATCTTCCCGATAGGGAAGTATTTCTCTCCACTGAATCCAATCAGCGGGTAGTCGGAAGATGTTAGATTTTCATCCTTGAAGTCCAGATTGTAGAATGTGTTGTAGAACAGGACGTTGAAAGAGCTTCCTGTGTCAACCACAACCCTATTCACTTCCCACATTGCAATAGAGACTGAAATGACAAGAGCGTCATTGTGTAGTGCGCGAACGCCTTCGAGGTCCTTATCTATGAAAGTCAAGGTCAGAATAGAGCTTTGCGCCCGCGAGTAATACACGCGTATTTCCTCG
Organism: Berberis vulgaris; assembly: GCA_963556465.1. Lineage (NCBI taxonomy): Eukaryota > Viridiplantae > Streptophyta > Magnoliopsida > Ranunculales > Berberidaceae > Berberis > Berberis vulgaris. Next base: position 23,884,803 of record OY747135.1, read on the forward strand.
TTTGCGGGCTGCATTTGCATCTCAAGTAGTGTCCGCTTGCGGCACCTGTTTGATTGTTCTTTTTCTGATCTGACTCCGTGAAGGACATATATTATACCCGGAGTCTCCTTCTCAATCTCTTTGACTTCCTCTCCCCTTTTCATGGTTCGGTCCTGTCGTTTCTCTGAACCCAAGACTTCCTTTAACTTGCCCTTTCGAATCCAATACTCGATCTCGTACCTTAGATTCTTGCAATCATTGGTGTCGTGGCCACCTTCCTTGTGGTATGAGTAATACTTGTTGCTGTCGCATTTGGAGGGGTCTCCGCTATGATTTGGGGGTCACTTCAGATCTTCCCAGTTTTCATAGAATTAAGGACATCCGACAAGCTAGAATTGAGGGGGGTCATGGATCTGAATCCAACGTAGTTGAAGATTTCTCTGGCCTGGCATGGCTAGTTCCTTTCTTCGTCTTCTTGCCTTTCCTCCTCCTTTTTATGCCTAGAAACGAAGGGTTTATTCTCTACTTCAGTTAACTTCTTTGTTGTTCTCATCTCCTCCATGGTAATGTACCTCTGGGCGTCCTTCAAGAGTTTTGCCATATCCAACGGGTTCCAAGGTGAGGAAGTCATAAAACTTTCATTCTCTTAGGCCCGCGGTAAAAGCCATCTTGGCTTTGTCGTCGCTACAGCCGTCAATGAGCGTCAACTCGTCAATAAAGTGCGTGACATATTCTCTTAGAGCTTCGTTTGACTTCTATTATGGGAGAGTATGTAGTGTGGGCCTTTCCTAATTTGTTGGCTTCCGACAAAGCGTGTCAGGAATTCTTTGGCAAGTATCTTGAATGAATCAATCGACTTTGGCAAGAGGCTTTTGAACCATGTTAGCATTGACTTCTTCAGGCTGGTAGGGAACATTTTGCACATCACTGACTCGAAACCTTCTTGAACGCCATTACGTGCTGATAATGACGCAAGTGATCGAACAGGTTGCCGGTACCATCATGGAAATTGAGCTTTGGAGGGCTAAACTTCTTTGGCAGTGCCTTGTTCATGATGCGGTCCATGAACGGGGGAACAGACAGGCGGTACAGCACGTCTAGATCGTGAGCCCCTCGAGAAGGGGGTTCTATGGAGCAAGCCTGTCTACCCTGAAAATCGGATCCGCATTGACCGTACCACCACCTCTAGTCCAGTGAGAATTAGCAGGGAGATTGAGGTCTGTGTTGCCTTGATCTCCATCATTTTCAGGGTAGTACAACAAAACCCTTTTTTTATGAAAACAATTTTATTAAGTGCCCTTATTTATTTATGCAAAATAAATAAATAAAAATTAATGACATTTGAAATTAGGTTCATACATGTACATTGAATATGTGCTAGATTTAGAGATTTTTTATTCACAACTATTGCGATGCTCTTAGAATTTAGAAATACATCTAATTTTTTTTTTATTTCAATGACATTTTGTATTTCAATAATTGGAGTTGTGAATCCATTGTTTGGTTGCTTGAAAGAATAACTACCAAGCTGATGAACATAAAAGATGGGGAAGAGGCTAAGAGTCGTTTCTCTTACTCCTTGTAATTAAGTATTGTTGTTTTAGAGTTGAGAAATAGTGGTTGGGTTCACTAAGTAACTTTTATAAATTAAATATGTAAACTAAAGTTGGTGTAACCGAGCCAAACAGTCGGGTACACGTACCAACTCCCTTAAAAAATGTTATTATCTAAATCTAAATCTAAATGTATTCGTCCTGATTTTTTTTTTCATTTTGGCCCTCACCAAATTAAAATTTCCCTTCCGTATCCCCTCCCTCTTCTCTCACCTTTCTCGCCTTCCTCTATGAAACTAAACACAAACATTTCCATTTCCTCCTCTCTCCTATCCATCCCTCTCTCCGACCATGACCACCATCGCAATGCCCTGCCTCACTGTTTCCTCTTTATATTTTTTCGACTATGGCCACCACTGCACCCCCCCTTTTCTGGCTCTTTTTACCTAAATAAAACCCACCTCCCTTTCTCCCACAACACTATCCAAACTGCCCAAAGCCTCAAACCCAATCCATATCTAACCTATCTGATGGCTCCCAATGGAAATACAATGAACTACCCACTGTAGTCAAGAAGGGTGAGGTTGAGAAAATTCAATTTTTCCAAAAATGGGGTTGTGGAGACTAGGTCACAATTGTGGGCAGTGAAGGGGATGGAGGTTATGATGGCGAGAGTGGGGTTCGGAGGAGAGATGGGCTTGAAAGGAATCAGCCCAAGAGGGCTGATGAGCATTTGATGATTTGCTTCAGAGTAATTCAGGGTGATTGATGGATGGATCTGATAAGATAACGTGTTTATTGTTCTATTTTCTTATATGCTTTGATTATAGAATTTGTGATCAAGTAGGTGCTGCACTATTTTGCTAGCACACAATTTAATACCCTACTTTGCGATTGTAGTAAAGAATAAATAGGGATCGTTTTGGACTGGGGATTGGAAGGCTTGCCAACTAGCACTAATAATAACTAAGAGACAACTAACAACCTAATTAAGAAAATATTTGGGAATTTGTTTTTTTTTAATTTAAATTAAGAAAAATAACTAAGAAAATTACTGTAAAGATAATAAAATAAAAGGGATGACAAAGATGAGAAATTAGCTAAGGGTTTATCTCCACACACCAAACATATGCTCATAAATCAATCTTCAATAATCACTTGCTAACTCGCGAGAGACAATGCTCAAGATTAAACTTATTATTTTCCCAAGTTCATTGAATTAAACTTAGCGTCGCTTTCAAATTATTTTTATCATGCTATCTAATCAGGAATCATAAGTTAGATAACAATCTAAAATCATTAAGTTTTGTGAAAAATATGAACACTGACTAGACAATTACAGGTATGATCAACATCTTGTTCTTACCTAGGTTTTTACTTAACTTTATCAACATTCCTTGGTATTTACTACTTGTGAGTACAAGATTGTAACAATTAGGTGAAACTCCTTTATAATCTATCCTTAAATCCTAGCATGCTTACTAAGTTGGCCACCTTGATAAACATACAAAGAAAAGTTCTCTATAAAGTAGTTAAGGAAAATATAATCATTAATAGCACGGAAGATTAAATTCAATTAATTCATAAAACACATGTTTGGGGCTTCGAATCCACCCTAACTAAAAGGGAGTTTAGCTAGACATCTTGATCATGTTCAAATAATAATACATAATTAAACATCAAACTAAATAAGAAAAAAAAGGTTTAGATATGAAAAACGCTGCCGCTTGATCCGTGGTGTTGCAAGGCGATCTAGGGGTGCGAATAATGGAGAGAAAGAGAGAAATCTCTTCCTCCTTCCTCACGAGAAAAAATCTGTTCTTCCTCAGACTTCTCTTCTTCTTGACTGTAACAGAGAGTGTGACAGAAGGAGAAGACATATGAGAGATGGACAGTGAGATGGAATAGGCGAGCAGGAGGGCGATGATCGAAGCTAGGGTGAAAGAGGTTGTGAAGGTGATGGGGTCTGTGCGTTAAGGGTTTTGTTGCGATGAGGGTATTGTTTCGAGGAGGAGGGGTGACTGCAAGGAGGTGTTTCGAGGGAGAAGTTAGGCGAGAGACGAGGTAACAGGTGAGAAAGAGATGAAGAGAGAAAGGGGGGTTGAGGTCTGGCGATGGTGATTGGTGATGGACTATGATTTGTGGACGAAGATGATGACAGTGGGTTGGCGATGGAGGCTAGGGTTTCTTGCAGCATAGAAGAGACGACGAGATGGAGGGAAAAAATGGTGGCATTGGCTGGATTGCAAGGATGAGAAGGTTGTGGATGGGTAGTATCTCCAAAGCAATGTATCGTCCCTTTTATAATCGTGCTCTTTAGGTTTCCTTTCTTGTGTAGTTTCCTTTTGCAATAAGTCTTCCTAATTCAAACCAATTTACACTTTTTAGCTTCTATTTTGAAATCTTGTAATTGAAAACCTACACAAATATGAAAATAGCAATTAGTATCATAATTAACAATTAATAGCCAAAATTGTATATAAAATTATGGTACTAAAATAGCATAATTATGCTCCTATTAGTAGGAGGTGAAGTAGTTGGATTTTGAGTCGAATAGTGGTGGTGGGATGGTGGAAAGGGAGTTGAGAAAAACAGAGATGCAATGATCATGGGCATGTGAGTCATACTCTTGATCATAACCACCACTTGAAGATTGCATACTATTACTTTTTGCAGAATCCATGAGTAAGAGAGAGAAAGATCAAGTGTTTGATGTAAGTTATTGCAAGTCACAAGCATAATTTATGAGGGATGTGGAACAAAACCCATGAAGTAAATGAAGAGAGACTTGAGAAGTTAGAGATTACCAAAAGTACCCATTCAAAGTTGTATGATGCAATGAATACTTTGCTTGGTCCCCTTCCTTAAAAATGAAATGCAACACTTACGGGTGAGTACGGGACGGGATGGAACTCATTCCTGTCCCATCTTGTTTGATCGGGATTGTGATGGGATAAACCTCATTCCGACATCGTCCCATCCCAAACGAGTTCGGGACTGGACGGGACGGGATGAGCATTTACTAAGTTTTGGATTGAAAATTTAACATGTAAGATTGAAAATTTTGGATTTACCAAACACACAACTCTAATGACTATATAACTTTAAGCCACTGATTATTATTTACCAATTTCATTAGTTTTTACTCTATTTTTTTTAGAATCACTATTGAAGATAGCCATTTTTTGTACATTGCTAACGAAAATGATCAATGGGTTTGTCATTTAAAAACTACGACGAACACAAATTGTTATTGTCAAGAGTCAGAAAGAGGAAAAAAAGAAGGGAGAGGATTTGAGTTAGCTTCATTATCTAGGTGAGTCACATGAAAGCTTGTGAGAATAAAATAGTCATGTAATTAAATAAAACAAGAAATAAAAGTCATGTCAACAAATAGTTTCATATTGCATATTTTATATTAAATATTAAAAAACATCGGTTCAGGACGGGACGAGATGAGTGGAATTAAAAATCTTCATCTCGATCCCATTCCACTCAAGATCGGGATGAGACGGGATCATGATGGAATTGATCAATCCCAATAAGACCCAAAAAAATTGGAAAGGAACGAAATGGGATCAGGATTGGTATCGTGGGATGGGATGCCCACCCCTAAAACAAAGTAGGAAGCAAATCTGATTTAGTTTAGGGGATGAAATGGGCACGCGTAGCATGCGTCTGATACACTATTCATAATAAATGGACTCAAATTTATGCGAGTGTGACAAGTCAAGTGACTCAATGAGAGAGAGAGAGTGAGGGGGTGCATAATGGCAAGGATCATAGACTCTTGATGTCAATACAAATTAGTTCCCCTCTAAAATTAAATTTTAATGCCTTGCAAATTTTCTCTGTAACTTTGTGCATTAAATTTGAGGAATGAGTCTTAACCTATTTGAAAAAGAATGCTCCAATTTGATTATGAAAACAGTGAAAGTGTACCATATTGCATCATTTCTACAAATATCACCAAAAACCTCTTCAACAAAACTCTTTTTTTCTTTCTACAATGTTATTGAAAGCAACCATTATACATAATTTGTTTAAGTTTTTGTACATTTCGGAAAGAAAAGCTTGCTTTCTATGGATTGCAAAAAAGTTGTGACGTATAGTATCAGCAAAATAAAAGGAGGTTTTTTTTATGGTGTCATTCCATGGGGTTTGATGCGTCCAAAAATCGTTCTCCTGTGAGTTTTACTTACAAAACATTTGTTAGACTGCCAAGGACCACCTTTTTGGTGGTCGAAGGCACTCCGATGTTTAAGTCGGTAACTCTGTTGGAAGAAGGATGTAAATCTAGATAAAACTCAATTAAAGTTGCATACCTTTGTTGAATGTTCCCTTTACCTTTTATAATGGTCGTAGTTAACTCTCTGCATGACTTAAGCATGTGAGGTGCAACGGAAGAAGATGTTTTTGGAACAGTCTCTCCGCGGCTATTTATTGGTGCAACGTTCTTCTTTTTTATGAGAGTGCACGCATCGGGCTTGGATTTGGGCTTTGATTCATCTAGGCCTGGATTCGGATCCTGCTTGCACCTCCTTAGTGGTGGGCCTAGTCTGGGCCTCTATAATTGACATCAATCCTTCTGGGCTTTATGAGCTGACCCAATGGATCAGGCATTGTATTCTCGTGGTGGGACTTTATGCCACGTGTACGGTCGTGATGATCGATCTATTTTGATGTATCATCAGCTACTCCCCCCTAGTTAGTGGGTATGTTGAAGTATCCACTAACTATGTGGCAGCTTTAATTTTTTATTACAACATTACAGCTTGGTTAGTGCACTTGCACTACAAAAAACATATTCTAAAACGACACTTTCAAGGCGGCGTTTTTACAAAAGCGTCGCCGCTTCATAACATTACCGGCGCTTACAACCAAAATGCCGCTTAGTTAAATATCATATTGGCACTATGGAAGAACATTGTTAAAACCTTACGCAATAACAACGTTTCTGTTAGGAAGCGCCTGTAAAAAACAAAAAAAAACCCGCAGCCACTTCTCGCTAATGAATATAAAATCGAGTTTTATAAAAACGTCATATTAGAGGTTAACAAACGCCGTATTAGAGGTTACTAATTTATAACTCATCAGCCTCCTACCCGATTTCCCTGCTCTTCCCTCCTTCCCGACTTCTTGACTTCCCTCCTTCCTGATTAACTCTTCCCTTCTTCCCCACTTCCCTCCTTCCTTCCCGACTTCCATCCTTCCCGATTCGCTCTTCCCTCCTTCCCGATTCGCTCTTCCCTCCTTCCCGATTCGCTCTCATCTCTGCTCTCTCATCAAATTGGCTTCTTCAAACGGCTTGAACAGCCTCGTCCTCTCCGTCAAAAAGCCTGGCTTCTTCAATTTCGACTGCAACGTCCCTCGAAAGGTACTTTTAACTCTCTGTTTGGTCCCAAATTTCAAAAATTAGGATTTTTAATTAAATAAACTTGTATGTGAGGTTTCAATTCATGAACAAAGTTAGGGTTTTGGACAAGCCTTTGAAGCTACAATTCGATGGTTTAATATCCAAAGTTTTGTGTTCTAGCAGTTAGTCATGTGTTTCTTTCTTTACATTTTTTTAATTTTACAAGTATTCTCAGAGTTCTTTAGTTACGATTTGCGAGATTATGTCTTGCTTGGGCTTCTTAAGGGAGTTCTTTTTCATATAAATGTTGTTAAATCGGCCTCATGTAATGAATTTTGCTAATATGATTTAAATTTGTCTAATTTTGTATAATTGCGAATCCTACAGTTCTGTAAGAAGTTTTATCTGGATGTAATAAATTTCGCTGAATGTAATAAATTTCGCCAACATGATGTTTTCTTGAAGCATTTACATTGTTGTCTTCATTTAACATAACAATGTTAGTATGAAATTGGGGGTTTCCAAGTAGGGAAATAATTTCGCAAAGTGATTTGTTACAATAATGACCCTATTTAAAAAAAATCAAATTTTATCTACGATCACTTGAAGTGGTCACATTAGAATTTCACACCCAAAAGATGCCATGAAGGTGGCAGCAATATACAAAATCAAAATAGATAATGTACAATTAGCTTTGTGATTCAATTTACAATATTGACTAGTATGATTAAGACACAAAGAAGACAATCATTTAAGCTAAAATGGAGCAATTGAAATAACTCCATCAGAGTGCGCGCAATAATACTGGAGTAATGTGCTTGATCATATTTTAAACTTGTTTACTATTGAGAAAATATGTAAGTTATCCATATGATTAATGTTCTGACCGATTAATGCAGCTTTAGCAGTTTTTACCAATATTAACATTTTCTTTTCTTCTGCTTGCAGGAACATAGTAGCCATCAGGAGTATTTGAAACTCAAAGCTCGAGTGGAAGCCTTACAACGATCCCAGAGGTAATCTCACCTTAAAGATATTTGCATTTTTTATACAGCATGAGTTTATAAGAAATGGAAAAACAAATCATCTATACCATGATGCCATTGGTTTGTTGCTACCCTAGGAACCTTTTGGGTGAGGATTTGGGACCATTATCTGGAAAAGAGCTTGAGTCACTAGAAAGGCAGCTGGATTCATCATTGAAGCAGATCAGATCTACTCGGGTACATAGTTTAAACGAAACATCTCTTATAGGATGATTAAGCTACAATAATATGTGCATTTTTTAAATGAAGCATGTTGTTAAGGATTTTTTTTTTTACGTTCATGTTTGATGTCCCAACTTAGTTCATATTTGACAACTGTGATTGCAAATATGCAACTGAGTTGTTTTAGACACCCTTGTAACATGAACATGTATGATTTTTCTGAAATGTAGATGAAAGAAAACTATCATGTGTAATGACTATGACTATACTATGATTAGATGTGCCTAAATAGTTACATACTATTTTGGTTAAATAAGATAGACATTGAAAAGTGGGTAGGAGAAAGAACAATTACATAGACACCCTAGAGATCACTCCCATCTATCCTAAGAAGTGTAATTTTTAGTTAATTAGTAGAGGCCTTGGACATAGTTCTTCATAGTTGCAACTTTTAACATAACTTAAAAGTCTTGATGTTTTTTGTTTCAATCTATGAACTTAGAGAGTGCATATTTCAACAATTAAAACACGAAAATAATACTATAGAAGTCCATGCTCTATGTCAGTTTGTATTTCACTCGAGTAGTTGAGTAGAACACCATGATGAGTGATGACACAATAAGACAGACCCAGAGTCAAAGTGAAAAATGAGAAAACCTAATGCAAATTAAGTTGAGTACGCAAAAATGTAAAGATGTGGATTCTCTTTTTCATGTATAAATTAGATCGCAGCTCCTGAATTTGGTTTAACTTTGAAGAATTAAATGTTTCGGTCAGTCTAAGGGGGTGGTATTCAATTACGTTTTTTAATAGATTATGAAGGATTTTAAAATTCATTAAAATTCAGGGGTATTCAATTAATTATTTAGAATAATACATATAAATCTAGGGGTATTCAAATACGGAATTTAAAAGATTGTTTTAAAATCCATCAAAATCAGGGGGTATTCAATTCATGTTTATCAAAAGTCCACCAAAATTAGAGGGTATTCAAGAAGTAGTGGATTTTAATGGATTTGTTAAAGTTGTGGATTTTGAAGGATTTGTGAGTGAAAAGTATATATAACAAGATTCATTCCGAATCCAACATCTCCCCTCATATTTCAACGGATTTGTATTAGTCATTGTTAAATAACACCACCATTTTCGCTAAAGGACACCACCACCCCACTTTTTTTTGGATCTGCTGAAGGACACCACTATCTTCCCTTCTCCACCTTCTCTTTTATATTCACAAGAGCATCACCACTTCCCCCCCCCCCCCCCTCACAACTTCCGGCCACACCACCACTGGCTGCTCCACCACCCGCATTTCCTCTTTTCCTTTGTTTTTGTTCTTCTTTTTTGTTATTATTATTCTTCTTCTCATTTTTTTCCTCTTATTTTCTCTTCTTCTTGTCCTTTCTTATCTTCATCTTTGTTTTTTGTTCTTTTCCTTTTTTTCCTTCTGATTTATTCTTCTTCTCTCTCTGTTTTTTTCTTTTATTTTTTTTCTCCTTTCCTCTTCTTCTCCCATGTTTTTTCTCCTTTGCCTTTGCAGAGGTTCCTGCGAGTGGAGGTTCTCCACTTGTCAGAACCTTCGCGAGTGCAAAAAGAAGAAGAAAAATAAGAAGCTTGGAGAAAAAGAAAAAAAATAGAGAGGAAATAAGCAGAAAAGGAGGAAAAGAAGAATAAGAAGAAGAAAAAAAAAACAGAGAAGAAGAAGATGTGAGAGGGAAGAGGAGGAGAATAAGAAGATGAAGATGGGAGGAGGTGGGATGAGAAGTGGCGGTGGTGATTGATGGAGAAGACTAAGAAAGGGAATGTTTATGAAGTAAAATTCTCGTAGCATACAAACAATTGTTTAATTGATGTTTTGTGATTTGTGTTGGCATGAATAATAATGTAGGTAATGTTCTTTCATTGCTTCCTATGACTAATAACATATTTTAATAATCCATTGAATTTATAACAATCCATAACAAACCTTTATAAAATCTACAAAATCTATTCATTTAAAATCCATCAAAGTCCAGTGGATTTTGTAAAATCCTTTGAAACCTTTTAAAATCCATGAGATTTAAAATCCTTCAGAGTCCATTCAAATCTCGAATTGAATACCTCCCCCTAAACCACGTAGGTTCAATAAGGAAAATAGTTATCTATATCTACCAATAAACCATGAAACGTTTCCTAAGTTCAGATATAAGCTTATGAGTTGCTCACGTCTTGTTTTTGGTTTGGTGTTCTCATACCCAGTGCATGCTAGATTAGCTGACCGATCTCTAAAGAAGGGTATTTATCAGAAACTATGCTTAAACAATACATCCCTTTGCCTTTATTCTCATTTCTTCTATACTAGTTAAATATATATGTCCTTATTCCTTTTTGTAGGAACAAATGCTTAGTGAAGCTAACAAGTCCTTGAGAAGAAGGTAAGCAGTACTCTTCGCAGAGATGTTCCTCTTAGACCTTTTTTCACTTCACAGAGATACATATCCCTTTTCCTTTTCCTTGAGAAGAAGGGTAAGCAGTACCCTTTGCCTTTTATTTCATTTTCATTTTCCCTTTCCTTATTCTTTTTTTCACTTTGTTTTATTCGATAAAGTTGAATAGCACCATTGTAATTATGATTTGTACTAGACTAGAGTATGTCCCGTGTCGTTGACACTCCATATAATTTTATTTTTGCTAAATATTTTGTACTGAACACCTCTTTCACTATCCCCATTTTAGCTCTAAATCAGTATTGAAGTGTAAGCTTATTTTAAGGTAAATATATATATATATATATATATATATATATATATATATATATATATATATATATATCTATATATTATAAATTTTAGAGTTAGACTCAGTCAAATTTGAATTAGTTGGGGAAAAAATTTATACGAAAAGAATGAATTCTCCCCCAATCTTTGAATTCACTAAAATATGAAGTTTAGAGTTTTTGTTTAAATGTGCATTAAGATGCCCGACTCATTTTTCTGGTATGATCGGCCCGTCTCATTGCTTTGAAAAATATTAAAAACTTGTAATACTTTATATGTTTTTTAATTATAGAATATATATTTTTAAAATTTTAGCTCTCGTGTTGATCATTGATTTTGTTGGAAAGATCTTAAAAAATGCATTTCAACGATATTAACTTTACCAAAATCCAATAACGATGTAGAGAGTTATGATAATTTTCATTTTGATAAAAGCAAAACACAATATTTTCTCTTTCCGCCACATGTACATTTTACCAACTTTTAAAAAAAAAATTCATTATTTTTGCCCTTCTACATGTTTTATATTTACAAATATGCCATCATGGGAAATGAATCTCAACCCTCAAATTCAATATATTTCCCAACTTTTAATCCTAACCATCTTTTATCTCTAATTCCTTCGATTTGACTTTGTCCCAGTCAGCAATGAATAGTAAAACACCACTCTGAATTGTAATATAGATATAGATGCTTAGGCATATTAACTAGTAGTGTGACCCAACTCCAACTGGTAAACTCAATGGGTGAAGAATGTCAAATTGACCCAGATCTCCTGCCCTGTTGAGGCTGTGTCAGTTTTCTGAACAGCAGAAAAATTTCCACACAGGATCTTTGCCCATGTTAAGCATATTTATCTTGGAAAATGAGATGTGTTCAGAGTTCCTAATTTAAACAAGTACTATGCACCTAGAAAATAGGGCCATACGAGAATCACTACAAAAAATGCATTCTAAAATGGCACTTTCAAAGCAATATTTTTACAAAAGCGCCCCCGATGCATAACATTACTGGCGCATACAACTACAACGCCGTTTAATTAAAGAGCATAATGGCACTGCAGACAGGGACATTAAAACCGTATGCAATAACGACGTTGATGTTAGGAAGCGTCGATAAAGAACAAAAAAAATCTTTCGATTGTTGCTTTCATGAGCTCTTCATATTCACTTAAACCCTTGTTATTGGATAACGAAGAAAACAAAGGTGGCCTGTAGAAGATAAGCCAATTAAGTTATTTGTTAAAGCAAAAGTCGTTCTCCGTTATCCAATAGAACAATTATCTGGATTTTCTATTGAGATCAGGTATAGTCATCCTTGATTGTTTCAAATTTGAGTAATCCTTTTTATACATTTATCTTCTTTTTATTTTACTTCATTTTTTAGCTTTCACTTTGATACGTAAAAACAAGATAGGGATTTAATGGCCACGTTGGACAAAAGCTAGATGGATATTGGGAATTGTTTGGATCCCAACTATATAAGAGAAGTGGAAACATTTCTTGATTTTGCGTTTCAACACACAAAATCTGGGAACCTCATATATTGCCCATGTTGAAAGTGCTTCAATGGTCGTCTTAAGGCAAGGGATGAAGTTAGAGAAGATTTGATCATAAGTAGTATACTTCGTGGTTACACATATTGGGACTATCATGGTGAAGATAGACATGCTACCACATGCAGTGAGGATGACGAGTTAGAGCTTGATAATGAGGTTGAATGTGATGAAATAGACGAATTGATAGTGGATACTTTACCAGGGTTTAATCATGAGAATGTCAGAGACAAAAATATGAGATGGAGACTAGGCTAAAAGAATTTTGAGGGTCATTCAAAATGCCAAGACTAGCATATATCCTGGGTGTGAGATTTCTTTATTGTCTTTCATCTTAAAACTTTTACATAGTAAATGTGTTGGGGGAATGAATAACGGAGGTTTTACCATGTTGCTTAAGGAGTTAAAGAAGGTTTCTCCTAAAGGTGAGACGCTACCAAAGTCCTACTACGAGGCAAAAAAGATTTTTCAAGATCTTGGGCATTCATATGATAAAATAGATGCACGCATCAATGATTGCGTTTTATTTCGCAAAGAACATGCTTAGGCAGAGTATTGCCCAACTTGTGGAGAATCGAGATGGAAAAAAAAATGATTGTGGAGATAATGATGATGATGAAGAGTCTACTGGATATTCTAATAGGAGGAAACGAGTATCACGAAAGATTTTGTGCCACTTTCCTATAAAACTAAGGCTTCAGAAAATGTTCATGTCTTCCAAAATTGCTTCTAAAATGAAGTGACACCATGATAACTGTATTAGAGATGACAATCTAGCACATCCTGCAGATTCAAAGGCTTGGAAACATTTTGATCAATTGTATCCTGACTTTAGTGCTGAACTGAAAAATGTGAGCTTGGATTGGCAAGTAATGGCTTCAATCCGTTCAACAACATGAGTCTATCATATAGCATGTGGCCCATTGTTCTAATACCATATAATTTGCCCCCATGGATATGCATGAAACAAACAAATATGATTTTGTCTATGCTTATTCCGAAAGAGAGAGCTGTTGGAAATGACATCATTGTTTACTTACAACCATTAATTGATGAGTTAAAAGAATTATGGGAAGAAGGCGTGGATACATTTGATGCATCCAATAAGACAACCTTCCAAATGAGGGCAACCAACCTTGTTATGGACTATTAGTGACTTTCCAAGTTATGCAGTTCTCTCAGGATGGAGCACTAAAGGACGTTTAGCATGCCCAGTTTGTAACGTGGAGACATGTTCGAAGAGATTAGTGTATGGAAAGAAACAATGTTATATGTGTCATCGAAGATTCTTGCCACTAGATCATAAATGGCGTGATAACAAACGCAACTTTGATGGCAATAAAGAACCAAGACTTCCACCGTTGTTTATGTCAGGTGATGATATTCTCGAGCAAATGCAAAAGGTAGAACAAATAAAATTTGGCAAGGGGAAGAAACAAGCCGAAGGAAGCGGGCATCATAATTGGAAATAAAAAGAGTATATTCTTTGATCTTCCATATTGGAAAAATTTGCTTATCAATCTAGATGTTATGCACATTGAGAAAAATGTGTGCGATAATGTGATTGCGACATTGCTAGGAGTTTTGAAAAAAACAAAAGGATAATCTCAATTCCCGTTTGGATTTGCAACAATTAAATCTTAGAGAAGAGTTACATCCAATTAAGAAAGATGAAAACACTTATTTACTCCTTCCCGCCCGTTATACTTTGTCATCCGATGAGAAGAGTCGTGTGCTACAAATCTTGAAAGATATCAAGGTTCCAGATGGTTTTTCTTCAAACATATCCAGATGTGTTAACTTAAAAGAAAAAAGGTTAATTGGCCTAAAAAGTCATGATTGTCATGTTCTTGTCCAACGACTACTTCCACTTGCTATTCAAGGCATATTGCCAGATGATGTGTGTGATGCCCTGATATGTTTGAGTAGTTTATTTGTTGATTTATGCTGAAAAAACTCTTCGAGTTGAGGAACTAAAGAGAATAGAAAGGAATGCTGCAATTACGTTGTGCCATTTAGAGATGTTATTTCTACCATCATTCTTTGATGTGATGGTACACTTACTGATCCACTTGGCAAATGAAGTCAAGATTGCTGGTCTTGTTCAATACCATTGGATGTATCCCATTAAGAGGTACATATATTTTCGTTATTGCAAGTACCCACAAGTAGGCCCTGTTTGAGAACTATACTTATAATTCCAAATGTAGGTACTTGCACACCTTGAAGTCATATGTCCGGAACAAAAGTCGACCGGAGGGATCAATTGCTGAAGGTTACATTTTAGAAAAGTGTATGAATTTTTGTTCAAGGTACTTGCATGATATAGAAACAAAGTTTAATCAAGATCCTAGGAACTTTGATGGCTCTGGTGACCAACATCAAGGTGGACTTTCTATATTTTCAACAAAGGGACGTGCTTTGGGAAAGTTAGTTGTAAAAGAGTTAACTATGGAAGAATGGACCCAAGCACACTGGTACATTTTGCAAAATTGTGAAGATGTGACACCTTTTATTGAGTAAAAAATAACCATCTATACTACTTGTGTGTTTTTAGGTCACCAAATTATCTAACATATGTTACTTTTTTGCAGGGAACATAGAGAAATCTTGAAACATACACATTCAAGGAACTTAGATCTTATTCATCGTCGACAATTCCCAAAGTGGTTTGAGGCTCGTGTAAGGAACTTAGACGTTATTCATCGTCGACAATCATACTAAGAATATTTTTCATAACATAATTGGTACTTTTCATTGCATAGGTGGTTGATTTATGTCGAACAACTAGTGATGAGTCAGTTGAACAGTTGCGCCCATTGGCTCGTGGTCCTGACAAAGTAGTATTGTCATGGAATGGTTATGTTGTCAATGGATTTAAGTTCCACACGAAAAGCTGGGAAGCTCGGTCTAAAACACAAAATAGTGGTGTGGTTGTTAATAGAGATAATGGAGTCGATAGATTGAATTATTATGGAGTTCTTATTGATGTTGTTGAATTGCAATATTTAGGAGGAAATCGTATTGTTCTGTTCAAGTGTGATTGGAGAGATATCCACAGCTCTGGACGAGGTATTGAAAAGGATAGACATGGTTTTGTAAGTGTTAATTCCCAACGAACAATTCAAACAAATGAACCATTCGTCTTAGCAAGCCAGTGCGGAAAAGTTTTCTATGTTAGAGACAATGCAAGATCGGGATGGCTAGTTGTGATAAAAAATGCACCACGTGAATTTTATGTCGTGCCAGAACATGAAGACGAGGCAACCGTCGATGAAACAGAGGCATTGCAACCCTTAGTACCAGGGGATACGTCAATCACTTGTGCACCAAGTGATGATGTTGATCATGTTGTTGTATGGAATAGAGCTAATTTGCCAATGGAAACAATTCCATTGTCAAAAAATAACACCAAAAAAAAAAGGAAAAGAAAATAAGAGAGTTGATGTTTGAATTATGGTAATTGAATAGTCATCAAATGTTATAATGTATTACTATTATGTTATGGCACTAGCTCACTTTTTGTGCATTTTTCAGGTATGGCTCCACGACCACCGAGAATTGATAGGTCACCCCCATTCCATCCCATTTTTCATACAGACTACATATTATATAATAATTACTCAAACAAAAATCTTTTGATAGTAAAATCACATTATAGCGTGTCAAAATGTACAGAATGAAATATTTATTTCATTTTTCATGGGAATTCCCTTAAAATAATATTATTTATAATAAAAAAATATGGAGATTTTTTTTTTCTTAGAAAAATTCCCCTTAGAAAAAATAAAATTTTTGATTATTAAAGATATTTCGATAACTTCAAAGTAGAAAATATTTCGTGAATTTCAACAATTTTCGAGAAATCACATTCCTTGATTATGGAATCAGCAAAAGTATTAGTAGTATTCTTATCTCCACCATATTCATTTGTTTTTAGACACTCTTCAATCCATGCCAAAATGTGAAAGAGCAAATGTGTCAAACACTCTTCAATTATTTTATAGAGCCCTTCTAGAGAGTGAGGGAATGAGCGAGGGATGTGTGTAACCACCCATCCCCCTCGCTCCCTTTCCCTCACTCATTCCCTCGCCCTCTAGAATTTTTGTATTTTATAATGTACTACAGCAATATGTGCCAGACAATCTCAATTTTGTCAAAATGTTTTCAAACACTCTTCAATTAACTAAGTATTAAATGTATCTCAAGAAGCAAATGGTTTTGGTGCTTTGAAAAATGAAATAATGATCAAGAGCATGGAGAATAAAAAAGTGTTTGGCATAAGGCTGACAAATGAATTTGGTCAAAAAATTGCCCTTTGAATGTAAACAGGTTGAATCTCGAGGGGGAACCATCCATCCCTCGCTCTCTTTTCCTCGCGCATTTCCTCGACAATTAGAAAAGCTGTATGTTTTGAGAGTTTTGTCTACGACCTTTGCTAATATTTTATTCTTGTTTCTTGAGACTGAAACTTCCGTTTTTATTTTTTATTTTAAATTTCTTTTTTTGAGACAATCCTGATGTCATATTAGACGGTTTCAAGATAAGTTTTTGGGAACAACAACATTATTGCATGCTTATGTTGGAGATCTCGTTGTTGTATGTTTATTGCATGAAATATTTACTGAACTAAGCATGGAAACTACGGACAAACGAGAAGTAGTTGCTCCTAGTTTCTAAGAATAGCTCTAAGCAATTTGTTTTATAATAAAACTTCTTCCAAGAGGTAACCATGACAATCTAGGTCGTGGAAAACTTTATAATCAAGGATTGTGATTTCGTTTTTCGAGTTAATTTCGGTCCACTTATTTTTTTTTTTAATTCGTTGTGTAAAAAAAAAACGTAAAATTTTTAGTTGTAATTTTGAATTTAATAATATAAGTTATTCATTTTCTTAAATATTATATAAAAAATCTCACACGACTCAGAGTGTCATACAGACTACATATTATAGAATGATTAATCAAACAAAACATTTTTTTATACTAAAATTAATTATACCGTGTCAAAATATACATAGATTGAAACATTTATTTCATTTTCAGAAGAATTCACCTAAAATAACATTATCATGTTAAAAATATAGGGAGATTGAAATTTTTATTTTTTTTTCTCAGGGGAATTTTCCTGAGAAAAAGATTTAAAATTTTTTTGAATTTCCAAAGATATTTTGATAACTTCAAAGTAGGAAGTATTTCGTGGAATTTCGACAATTTTTCGAAAAATCACATTCTTTTATTATGAAATAAGCAAAAGTATTGGTAATATTCTTATATCCACCACATTGATTTGTTTTCATACACTCTTCAATCATGCCAAAATGTGTCAGAGCAAATATGACAGACACTTCAATTTTGTGAAAATGTTTTTAGACAATCTTCAATCATGGTTTTGGTGCCTTGACAAATGAATTTGGTGAAAACAATTGCTTTTTGAATGTAACATATAGGGTGAAACTCAAACATGTTTTGAGAGCTTTATCTCATGCTCATATTGGAGATCCATGTGTTGCATATTTATTGCATGAAATCTTTACTGAAGTAAGCATGACAACTATGGAAAAGGAACAGGAAGCAGTTGCTCCTACTTTTCCGAGAATTGCTTAGAGCAATTTGTTTCCTGAAAGAAACTTCTTTTAAGAGGTAACTGATGATACATTAAAATAGATTGAGCATCGCGGTTGTACATGTGGCATAGAGATTCATCACGAGGATACAACGCCCAATCTATCAGGCCAACTCATAAAGCCTAGAAAAAATAAAGCCAACTACAGAGGCCCACCACTGAGGAGACATAAACATAACCCGAATCCAGGCCCAAACAAATTAGAGCCCGAGTCCAGACCCGACACGAGTTCTATCATAAATAAGAAGAACGTTACACCAAAAAATTGTCATGGAGAGAGTTACGTCTCCGCGAATGCATCTCCATTAAATAAAAGACTGTTACAAGAAACATCTCATTCCGTTGCGCCTCACATGCTTAAGTCACACACAGAGTTAACCACGACCATTATAAAAGGTAAAGAGAACATTCGACATAGGTATGCAACTTGAACTGAGTTTTGTCCAGATTTACTTCATTCTTCCAACAGAGTTACTGACTTAAGCATTGGAGTGCCTTCAGCCACCAAAAAGATGGTCATTGGCAGTCTGACAATTATTTTGCAAGTCAAACTCACAGGAGGACAATTTTTGGACGCATCAGTTTGGCGTCATCCGTGGGGAATGACAAGTTTCTTTTATAAAAACAAAACACGCGGTGAAAAGCTCACCACAACCTAATAAGAGATCAACAAGCCATCAGAGAAAATAATGTAGTCTACAAATCCACAGTCCAGTAATGAATCACAACAACTCTCCCACCAGTGCATCACTAACAACTTAAGGAGAAGAAGCTGCCCGGAGCAATAGCATCCAAGAATGCGGATCCGCAACATGCAGTATTCCAGACAACCCAAGCATCCGGCGGTGCTGCCACGGACCCTCGGGTGGACTTGCTCATGTTCCAGATGAATTACATGACCAAAATGCTAGAAAAAATCACCCTGGAATGCGTTCAACTAGCCGACCCTGCTCTACCACCGCCCCAACAAAATTCCACTGACCGAACTCAAGGAAGCGACGAAGCCCTACTAGAACCCCAACAGGGAAACAGGGAAAGCAGTGAGCACCCCCAAGACAAGACTCCGCAGTGCGGCAGAACTATCGCTGAAATCCTATTCGGGAATGGGGACACGGATCCCAACATACTATACGAGTTAGCCAAGTCGCCATTTTCCGACGCACTCATAAAGAAGGCAATGCTAAAAAGTTCACTCCGCCAAAGTTCAAAGTGTACGATGGTACCACCGACCCAACGGACCACCTAAGACATTTCCACCACATTATGGCTCTAAACGAACAATGGAGTCGATTATGTGCAGAACGTTCCCAACCAGCCTCACATCCACAGCGATGAACTAGTTCAATAGCCTATCTTTGAGGTCGATAAACTCTTTTCAGGCTTTAGCCAACACTTTCATTACCAGATTCATTGGTAGTCAGCGAATGAGGAAAGAACCCCACTACCTCTTACACATCAAACAGAAGCCCGAAGAAATGATACGGGAATATGTCACTCGCTTCACCAACTATTTAACAATGATTGATGGATGTAGCGACGACACAATCGCTGCAACTTTTGTCACCCGAATGAATAAAGGCCCCTTTTGCGATGCCCTTAATCTGGAGCCTCCAAAAGGCATGGCAGTCCTGCTGAAAATAACGCATAAACATATCTCCCTTGAAGAAATGAAAGCTATAAGGAGGAAGAATGAACAAAAAAGGGAAAACCACTCGAGGAAACGGAAAAGGAAATATGAAAGAAGGTGAGATGATGGATCACAGGAGGATAGCAGTCATTCAAAGAGACATCGGAACGACGAACGCATTGAGTCCAACCAGCGAGAATCCAGGAAAACGCAATCAGCACGACCCAGTCATGAGCGGATAACCAGTGTGATGAAAAAAGAGTACAGATAGTACACAACCCTAAAAACAAGTCGGACCAACATCTTAAAACACATAGAAAATTGGGAGAACGTCAATTGGCCACCCAGGATGAGAGAAGACCTGGAAGGACGAGACAAAAAAAGGTATTGCTCTTTTCACAAGGGTCATGGACATGATACCGAGGACCACTACAAGTTAAAATAAGAAATCGAGGATTGGATCCAAAGAGATGACTGGACGAATTCATCGGCATACCAGAAAAACAGTTCAAAGGAAAAGAAAAGGTAGATACTACAGCCACAGAATCAAAAGAATGATCCATGGAATTGATATACGCTCTACACTACATCCGCTATAGTAAATAAGCATCTCCCATCCGAGCAGATCTATATCGAAGCAGAAAGGTCATCGCCCTAAAGACGGCGGCATTGACCAACTCGAAGACTCTGACAGCAGATACAAATCCAACCAAGGTTAGTTACAAAGGAATATGATTTTCATCTTCAATTTTCAATCAATTTTTTTTTAAAATATATAATTTTCCTTTCTTCAAATCTTGATTTTTCCATTCCCTTCTTTCCACCATTTATTTTATTTTATGTCGGTTTTTAAAATGTTTTTGAAATTTTGAGCTTGAATCCTTTTATCCTGATGAATATGACGATAACCTCGATGAACCACTTTACTCGTATTTTAGAATTTTGCAGGTAAATTGATAAGAAGAGAATAAAAACAAACAAACAAAAAGTGTTGAGTTGCTTGGAGTTTTAAGCGACCTCGGGGGTGGTAAATTTGATTAAATTAATTAAATGCCTCTAGTTGTGCTTAAAACTAAGATTTGGAGAAATGGAGATGATATTTTAAAAGAAACTAAGGGGGGTGTATTGTATCTGGATTTTGTGGGCAATTTAATAAATTCCATGGATTCTGAAAATCCAAGTGTATTCAATTTGGATTTTAAAAAGTCCACAAAAGTCTAGGGGTATTCAATCAGGATTTTAAAAAGTCTTTCTGAAATCCACAAAGTCCAGGGGTATTCAATATGGATTTCAGAAAGTCCACAAAAGTTTTAGGGTATTCAAAATATCATTCATATTTATGGATTTGGAAAATCATGGATTCTCATGGACTTTGTAGTGTTAAGTATAAATAACAAAGTTTAATAGTTTGCCAGCCTCCATATCAAAGATTTCAACGTGAAAAAAAGTCTCCCAAAATTCTTTCTTGTGCCAGCCGCGAAGAGGTTGGTTCCCATCCTCTTGTTTTCTCGATTATTTTTCTATCTTTGCATAAGTGTTCATAGTTGCATCAAACCAACAATACGAAAACCCAAATATCTATCACACTCAAATAGAAATCTTATCAAACCCAAATACCAACAAAGCATAACCCATTAATGAACCTAACAATCAATAAAAACTAAACAAAAACTCTGGGTTCTCTTCGAGATTATCGATTTCAATAATGTGCAGCAGTCTCACCAACACTCACCGCAACATCCTTAACCTTTGGAGCCTTTTCTGCTGCAAACTCCTTGGCTTGCTCTGCTGTGTGGAGTGTGTAGTCGAAAGCTGTCTTGCCTACACCAACAATTGTGTCCTTGGCAGTACCAAGCCCTTGTTGAGTCTTTTCCGCGGTGTACTTCGCCCCTTCTTGTCGAGCAACAATGAAGAATGAACAATGATAGTAAGTAATAATTTTATTGTAATCTTGGAAAGTAATTTACTTTGTTGCCTGCCTGCTCGCTAGCTCTATTACTCACCATCCTCTTCACCCTTCCTTTTATTGCTGCTAGACCCCCATAGTCTCCTCCTCTTCTTCTTCTTCTTCTTCTTCTTCTTCTTCTTCACCCAAAAAACACCACTCTCTGTTTCCATCCCTCTCTGTTGTTATTACTAATACTACTCTCTATCTTTCTCTCTCTTTGCCAAATGTCTCATGAATTTGTTTATCTTTTGTCTCAACTCTCAACTCATAGAGGAGAGCCTACCTGTCATCTAGCCTCTCTTTTCTTCACAGCCGTTTTTTTTTCTTGAAAATTTTCTATTTGATTTGGCAATGAAATATCTTTATCTTTTATTTATTTTATTTCTTTACCTTTTCAACCCCCAACTTGTTCGAGTACCTTTTTTTTTTTTTTTGTGCGTAGAAACATTTGTGGTAGCAGTAAGTTTTTGCTAAAAGTCACTGAGATTAAACAATGGAATTTTCAGTTACAGTCTTTAGTTTGACCGAATAGTAAAGGTGTGTCCATCCTACCCATGCTAGACTCCTTTCCTTGATGGGTTTGCTCTCCTTGGCTCCTACCCATGCTAGACTCTTTTGTTTGATGGGTTTCTTAGCTTCTAGATTGGGTTCGAGTGTCATATGACTCTTTTCTCTCCACTGTTCACCACCTTGTTTATGCTCCCTATGAGTTTGCTCTCCTCCTTTCCTCCCCATATTGGACTCTTTGACTTGATGGGTTTCCTGGTCAGTTTTTTCATGATCATGGGTTTTGGTGGGGATGTTGGAATGAGTTTGGGTGTCAGCAACAGGAACAACCTTGGGTGCTCTTAGCACCTCTACATAAGTAGCACACTATGAGCAGCCTCACCAATAGCCAAGTCTGACTCCTTTGTCTGTTCAACCAAGGACTCAAAGTGTGAGCAATTGTCATCACCTTTGGTTCCTCCTCATGAGTCTGTTGTTTGATTTGCTTATCCTCTCTTCTAATTCTATCTTGTTGAGATGCCATTGTCGATTGAATGCAAGTTTAATGAAGAATGTGGAGAATGAGTATTGTTAATCAAATGTGGGCAGCAGCTCAAGCAAATGTCAACGTTGCTAACAATGATAATGAAGAAAGTGACCATGATCATGAAGGAGAAGAATGATCATAATACAATTTTATGGACGTTTACTTCTTATTTTAAAGATGCTAATTAACGACCTTTTCTTTTTCTAGTTTTTTTAGCACATGTATCTCTCACTTTTGTTAATTATATGCGGACGTTTTTTTGTTTCATCACTATTTACCAACTTCTTTTTTATCTTGCAAATAATTAGAAATCTGTAAAAGTCGTTCATACAAAGTACGTGGATTTTCATAAATCTCTAGAAAGTCTGTAGCAAAAGTCTATGGATTTAAGAAATCAGCATGAGTCCGTGGACAATTTAAAGAGTCTGTGGACAATTTAAAGAGTCCGTGGACTTTTCAAATTATTTATCAATTCCATAAGAATCCATATACAATACACCCCCCTAAGATTGAAACTTGAGGATGAAAATTACTAAATAAGTTTAACCAAATAAAAGAAATATCTCAAGGATTGGAGAATCCACCTCTTAGCCTTGTAGAAATTAATTTTTTAACAAAAATTAATATTTTTTTGAACAGTTGTATAAATTCCTTTAAATTTAATTCAAGACCAATGCTCAAATGAAAAATTCATTTCTATGATAGAGTTTTACTTAACTCTTTCGATGATAAAATGTATTCATTGACCATCATTAATTCATCCATCTTTCGATGATGATTTTTTTGATGAATGATTATTGTTGATACACCAAAACGGTCTCTCTTCTACACCATACATGTGTCACGGGATCTCGAGGAACAGTAGGCCCATTGATTCGATCCAAGCGATTCCAAGTCCGCACAATGTAGTCCACCAGATGGACCCAAAACCATTGCAACCTGCTAAGCCCACACGTCTCACAACTATCCTCAATACTCGTAAGCCCTGCTAAGGCAAGTATCTCGAGGATCAGCTTCGAACATGCAAGACAGCGGCACTTTGCTTCCAACTAGGAAGTAAATATCAGAGTATACGTCTCGCATGAAAACTTCTATCTATGGACTACTCTCGGATTGGGAACTATCTCACGCGTATCTAGAGGAGCACAAAGCTAACAGGGAAACTCTCATTCAAAGCACAACTCCTAATTAGATAAGGATCTCCACGAAGATCTCCTTCCCTAAACTACGTCATCGATGGTTTGGTCAAACCACGACTCCCACACTATAAAAAAGATAGGAGTTTGATAAGCTAAGGTACGCTACAAATTCCCTATTTACAGCATTATGCCTTCCTCGAATCCCTGTCTTACTTTAGCATCAGAGTGTCATCGGACACCACAACGATGGTCTGAGGCTCACGTGCGTTCCTTGAGCGGGTCAGCGGGTTTGAAAGTCAAGGTCAAAGTAGGGAGCGAAAATCAACTACATCAGTTTGGCGTCATCCGTGGGGATTGAAAAAGTTCATAACTTTTCGCTAGCATCATCACTCTTCAAAATACGAAAAGATGGTGACCACCAGATCACACAATAATGGACAACAAGGGGACATGTCAAATGCTCAGACTGACACTATTCCGCCACTCTTAGCGGTGCTAGTGACACACGGGCAGCAGGCTCACACCCCTGTGCCAGCAACAGCAACGACAAACCCAAAAATAGATTTGTTGTCGTCTCAAATTCAGCAAATTGCCAAAGTGGTGGAGGCTCTCATACAGCATAACCATCCACATGCCAAGGGAGATCAGAAGCAGCACAGGCTCCCATATCCAAAATACAACAGAGAGCACACACAAAAGAGTCAAGCCTCTGCTAGTTCTCATTGGAATAGAAGAGAAGGTGCAACTAATGCGAAATCGACTTTCAGAGCAGATGGGCTTGCTCTGCAAAACCCCCTCCTCAGAGGGGGCACAAAACCTAGGCGTGCTACATCGTGTTTCTGTCCCACCGTTCGTGGACTGTATCATGAACGAAGCTCTTCCAAAGAAGTTCACGCCTCCAAAGCTCGACTTCTATGATGGGACTACCGACCCATTTGATCACTTGCGCCATTACCAAAATGTAATGGCGCTCAAAGAAGGATCTGAGTCGATGATGTACATAACTTTCCCCACCAGCCTAAGGAAGTCAGCACTAACATGGTTCCACAGCCTCCCGCCGAAGTCAATCGATTCATTCAAGACGTTGGCGAAGGAATTCCTGACACGCTTTGTTGAAAGTTAGCATCTCCGGAAAGGCCTACACTACATTATTTCTCTAAAGCAGAGATCCAATGAGACACTCAAGGAGTATGTCACGCATTTCAACGATGAGCCATGACAGCCTTTACCGCGGGCCTGAAAGAGGGAAAACTTTATGACTTCCTCACCTTAAAACCCTCTCTGGAAATGGTGAAACTCCTGAAGGGTGCCCAAAAGTACATTACCTTAGAAGATATGAGAGTCGTGAAGAGAGAAAAAAGAAGTTAAGAAAAAGCGCTCCGTCCCTAAGGACAATAATGAGGGAAGAAGGCGAGAGGACAAAGAAATGAGCAAGCAAAAGCGCAACGAAAACATGTCAGACCCTGGCTGAGCCAGGCCAGAGAAAGCTTCCAACTACGTTGGATCAAGATCTATGACCCCCTCAATTCTAGCCTATTGGACGTCCTGAATTCCATAAAAAAATTGGGAAAATCTAAAGTGCCCCCCGAAACAGCATGGAGACCCCTCCAAACGTGACAATAGCAAGTACTACTCGTACCATAAAGAAGGTGGCCATGACACCAACGAACGTAAGAGTCTAAGGTACAAGATCGAATACTAGATCCGCAAGGGCAAGCTAAAGGAATTCCTGAGTTTAGATAAGCGACCAGACTGACCCAGAGACAGGGGAGAGACGGTCAAGGAGATTGAGAAAGAGACTCCGGGCATAATCTATGTCCTACATGGAGTCGAATCGGATGAAGACCAGTCAAACAGATCCCGCAACCGGACTCGACTGGAGATCCAGACAATGCCCTCAGATGAGGACAGACGTGTATACTACATGAGGGGGCAAAGCCCAATCCCCACCTTAACCTTTACAGACAAGGACCTCAAAGGCGTTCATGCGCCGCACAACGATGCTCTCGTCATATTGGTCTCCATTACAAAGTGGGAAGTGAAGAGGGTGCTGATGGATACGGGGAAGCTCCCACAATGTCCTATTCTACAACACGTTCCGCAGTATGGACCTAAAGGAGGAGAACCTAACATCCTCAAATTACCCACTGATTGGATTCAGCGAAAGAAATGTTTCCCCATTGGGAAGATAAGGTTAGCAGTAGTGGCAGGGGAGCCACAACTTAGGAAAGTCATGTCTTGGACTTCATGGTAGTAGACGCACCGTCTACCTACAACCTTATCCTGGGAAGACCATGGCTCCACAAGATAGAAGTTGTAGTCTCCACCCTTCACCAGTGCGTTAAGTACACCGCTAACCACTCAGAAGGAATAAAACGTGGGGACCAATCAACGGCACGAGGCTTTCATTATGCTGTACTAAAATAGATAGAATATTCCCAGATCCAACAGGAGCCCACAACGCAATCTGAACTAAAACCAGACCTAGTGACTGTGGACAAGTCACTTCACTTACACGGAGGTGAGAACCCAACAGTAGTGGCTCAACTCAGAAACGAGGACATTCAAGCAGTACAGGAGCAATTCGCTCTTCAACCCAGCAAAGTGGAGAGGTCAATGCAGACAGGAGTACAACCCTCTGATAATCAGTCGGTACAAAAATAAACTCCCACGCACAGTTTACTCTTCAGTAACCTCAACGACATCAGCGAAGCATGGTAGTACGCTGAAGGTACCAACGATCCAAGAACAACCATGTGGATTCACTTCAGGGCAGGATCGACCTTTCTCCGCCAATAGTTAGTCTATTTCAGTTTTTTTTTCCTTTCCGATGCAGTCATTTCTCGTTCCCTGCTTTGACCTGCACAAGGAACACACGTGAGCTATGCACCACCATTGTGGTGGCCGATGGCACTCCGATGCTAAAGTCAAACAAGGATCTGAAGAAGGTGTAATGCTATAAATAGGAAATTTCTAGCGAACCTTAGCTTACCAACCTCATGTCTTATTTATAGTACAGGAGTCCTGGTTCAACCAGGCCATCGATGGCGTAGTTTAGGGAAAAAGATGTGTGTGGAAATCCTTCTTTAATTAGGAGTCGTGCTACGGATGGAAGCTTCCTTGTTAGCCATGTGCTCCTAGATACGCGGGAGATAGTTCATGTTCCGAGAGTATTCTACAAGTTGAAGTCTCGATATATTATACGTACTTTGGAATATGCTTCCTAGTTGGAAGCAAAGAGTTGTTGTAATTGCTCGTCCGAAGTTGATCCTCGACATAATTTCCATAGTAAGGCTTACGGGTATTGAGGATAGCTGTGAGGCACGTGGGCTTAGCAGACTGTGAGAATTCGAGTCGGTCTAGTGGATTGCATTGGGCGAGCTTGAAACCATTTGGGTCAGATCAGTGTTGGGCTGCCGCTAGGGCCTGTTATTCCTCGAGATCATCATGACACATGTAGGGCGTAGAATTGGGATCGTTTTGGTGTATCATCAACTACTCCCCCCGAGTTAGTGGGCCATCACATCGATTCACAAAGTCACTACTTGAAAAGATACGCCGCTCATGATGATTGACTCTGAATCGTTGTTTGAGCCGCGCGCTTCATTAATTGAATGTGCGTCGGTTCAGTGGAGAAGAGGCGGGAATCTCATTCTTATTTAAGACATCCTTTGTGTAGAGGCTAACTCTTCTATTTTCTTTCTTTTAGAGATTTTTCTCTGTTTATCTTCTGATTGAAAAGATTGTTCGTCTTCTTCATGGCTCTTCAAAACCATTTTGATGACGCAACTTTGGCCAATGACGCAAGTTTGGCCAAGAACCTTGAGTTTTTTTAAGACAGGTTGCTTTCAGAATCGGCCCTGCTGAAATTCGAACGAAGTTCAAGGTCCCAAAGGACCTGCCATTATATGCTCTGAATGACGATCAGACGCAAATGTTGCCGCTAGTGAGGTTCATCTTCTTGCACCAAACTGGAGTCCATTTTCCTATTCTAGATGTGCATTGGGACTTTTTGGACCTCCTTGGAATTCCTCTGGCCTAGTTGGTGCCTAATGGGTACATGATCGTCCTTCTCATTTTGATTAGGGAGAAGGAAGCTGGCATCCGCGTGACTCCACGGGTGATCTAGTTTTTGAGTTCTCCTTGGTTGAACGATCACACTGTCTGTAAAATGACATTATCGGCTTGCTTTAAAAACTTTCCTGATGACTTCAAGTCCTGACAGAAGTATTGTTTCTTAGCTCCCGCTGATTCAAAGTACTTCCAGTTCAAGGGTCGTCCGCTCGAACGAGAGTTCAAGCCACTTCGTAAGAATAGCTTTTTCTTTTGATTCTGTTGCACTTGATTGTATGTTAATCGTTACTCGTGTTTCTTCGCAGGATGGTTTCCCACTACTCCTCTTACCCTAGAGGAGCGAAACACTATGGAGAAATTTAGCGACTTGCCAACGAAAAATGTTGTGGAGGTCATATGTGTTCCCAATTTTATTCGCAGTGGGTTGTGAGACAACTGGCATGAGTCTCTCACTCTTTACCGATAGTCGCGAGTTAAGTCTGAAAGTGGAGCCCCTTCTAGAAAAATGAAGGCCACCGGAGTGAAAGGCTTTTGTTTCAACTGATACGGAGGGGGCGTCCGAGACGCTAGCCTCTTTTGTGAGCTCGAAGAAGTCTCATGTTAGAACTGGGTTGTCTTCAAAACGATATGCTCCTGTAAGTGAAAAGCGTGAGCCCAATCGACCCGTCAGGGCGGAAGCCGATGTATCCGGCTGGGAGACGGACCACCTTGCAATTAGAAGGGATTGAAGATGTATCGAATCTTAGTGTCGCGTAGTTAGAAGCTCTGAGCGAGTAGCAGATGCAAGCTTCAATGGCGGCTTCTACTGGTGTTGATCCGCCCAAGACCGTTCCGATAGAAGGTTCCTGTGAGGATCTGCCAGAGGTTCTAGAATCTGATTGTCTCACTAGTGGGTTGTTCGATAGTGGTCGTGGTGACACAGGCCAAGTTTCTCATAGTCTGCATTGTTTCTTGTCTCACTGCATTTCATATCTCAAGGTCTTGGAAGGTCCGTTGGACAACTCACTTCCTTCTCTTCCTCAGAATCCCACTAAGCTGTCTTGCACTAAAGGGTCAACTGCTAGTGACAAAGGAAAGGCCGCGAAGGAGGGCCTGGGAGCATTGGTGACTACTCAGGGTGGTGCTGGCGTAATTCCTCATCCAAGAGAGCATCATCCGGATGCGCGGATAAGTCTATTTGCCCCGAACTTAGTAAAGATGAGCACTCATGTCTGGCACAAGGAGGTTGATGTGGACTATATTTCAAAGAAGCATCCAAGCAGGCGTCATAACTGGCTGATGGATCACACTCCAAAACCCGAGGAGGATACACTAGAAGGGCGTATGGATAAGGGTTTGAAGTACCTTATGCTGAGAATGTCTCACTTGAGTCTGGTGGTCATTGCTGGGATGGAAGCAAAGGCAGCCCATGAAAGGGTGTACACCATGGAGCGTGTCTTCTTGAACATGTAGAGGGTGTATTCTGATGCGCTTTTTTGAAATTGAGCTGCTGAGGAAGCAAGCTAAGGAAAGGAGGCTGGAACAGACAACCATTGCTTCTGAGGCTCAGAGGGTTCGTCTGGGCGCCCTTGAGTCTAACTTAGCAGCGGTGGTGTCCGCATCAGACATATTTCAACAGGAGTTGGATCTTACCCGCCGTGATATGGAGGTTGCGCGGGAAGCTGATGCTGAGGCATGTTCTGAACTGTGGTCCCTTGCTGAGGAAAATGCCTTGAAGGAGGCTGATTGGGATGTTCAAAAATAGCAGTTGGATTCCAATGTTGAATTCAATGCTCGAGTGGCGAGGAAGGCCGAGGACCAGCTTGAACTGGAGCAACATGAGCTTAGTGCTGTAAAGAGCAGTCTGATTACGGAACAGTCTAATATCGGTGCACTAACTGGCAAACTGGAGCTATTGAAGTGTGAACTTTTCAAAGCGAAAGCGCGTGAGGAAGAGTTTATCTATGAGCAAGGCAAGTGTGAATTCCGCTGGGTCGTACAAGGTAGATTGGAGTTGTTGGCACTGATAAAGGAGAAGCATCCGAAATTGGACCGCGATCATTATAAGAAAATGTCATATGTAGATTTGTTAGTGGTTTTTGCGTCATCAAACGAAGAGGGTGGTCCGGATCCTAATGCTCAGGCTGTAGCGCGTACGGAAGCAACTCCTGCTCCCTCCTCCGTTAAGCTTAGTTCTTATATTTTTGTACCTTCTTCTGATAAGGAGTAAACTTTGTACACATGTACCTTTTTGTTTCAACTGTTAATGAAAACATGTTTATCTTGAGTACGTTCCGTATCCGTTTTGTGTTCGTTATCCCTATTACGTGCTTTTCGTTTCGCCTTGTCGTTTTACTTTGGCATAGGCTTGTTGGGTCAATAGGAAGTCGAGTGGTATGTCTGCTGTTGAGAGTTAGATCGTTTGCATAGCAAGTGATTCGTAGTCACTGTTGCTTAGTCATGTCCAATAGTGGGCGTTCTGCGGATGGTTCAGAATCGAGCTATGCTGCCCAGCTTTGGCCATTCCTAGGGTAAGTCGCTGGGGGCTTGTTTTGCCCATCTGACTATCAATCACGGAACTTGGCATGAGTGAACTGTGGAAGTCGAGCACATGCGTTGCATTTTACCTTGGGCGCTTATCCCGAGTCAGGTTTCACAAGCTCGGGCTAGCATTCCATGTAGCATTTGTTCTTGAATTGGCGAGATGATTTATGGGTCGGCATGAGTGGTCTTTGCTAGTAATAGAATGTCAACTCGTATGAGCGTGAAGACGCTGCTTGAGCTGTGACTTATCTTTGTAGTCGTTGTTTCGAATGAGAGCGGTGGTCGCGTGGCAGGCCATCTAGGGCTCCTACCTTCTGAATCATCTATGTCCGAGCAAAGTGGACTATAGGTTTTGGGCACGAGGATTTGGTGATCATAGTCAATTGAAGAACAATGATCCCGTGGCGAAACGTCGACATCAATTCGGGACTAACTAGTCTCCCACTTTTCAAACCATCTACACCCGTGCATAACGGGCTACAAGTTTGAGATGAGGGGGTTCGACAACCATTCTAAAGAGTAGTAGTCCCGTGGCAAGCCGTTGGAATCAGTTCGGAAATGACTAAACTCCCACATTCCAAATCATTTATACTTGGGCGCATCGAGCTACAAATTTGGGAGTTTTTGGCGACTATGGTCTGTAGAAGAGCAGTGGTCTCGTGGCAAGCCGTCAGAACAGTTCGGGACTGACTAGGCTCCCACTTTATAAACCATCTACGCCTGCGCAGTGGGGGCTACAAGTTCAGGGTTGGTAATTTGTTGACCATGGTCTGTAGAAGAGCAGTGGTCTCGTGGTGAGCCATCGAAATCATTTCGGGACTGACTAGGCTCTCACTTTCCAGACCATCTACGCTCGCGCAATGGGGGCTACAGGTCTGGGCTTTGATCAGAAGTTGTCGGTGTCAGTCGTCACTAGCTAGGCTTACCTGATCAGGTTTGGCGACCGTTGTCCGCGAAGGGGGCAATGGTCCCTGGTGAGTCGTCGTCTCCAGGCATAACAACGCTGATTAGACTCCCATTTCCTAAACCATCGCATCCGCGCTAGGCGGACTAGGTGTCGGGGTGAACTAGAAGTCGTCGTCATCAGCCAAGGCTAACTATGCTTGCCTCTAGATGTGAATTGGTATCTTGAGGTGTTTTAATTCTAATACCAAATTTTTTAATATAAGTGAAAGGTAATTTTGTCTTATGAAAAAAGTCAATAAAAACAAACGAAGTCGCAACAATCAACGATCTTTCTTCACTTTTAAATTAGAAGCTAGTTACAAAGTTTGCATCGAAACTACATACTATCTTACCCATCCACAACAACATTAGGTAAGCAATGAAGTTAAAAATGAGGGGGAAAATATGAGCTTAGAGTAGACACATTAGATTAAGAAAATGGACATTGGAAGTTCAGGGACAAAATATAGTTTTTTCTAACCCAGAGGATCCCCTTAGTTTTCCTTGTAAATTAAGGAACTACTAAGTTAAAATATTTTTATTTTTTTTGTTTGAGCTCCATTTGTGCTAAAATTTACTGAAAATTACAGATTAATACTAGAAACAACATGCTTGTTTATTTCGATATTGTTCCTCGAGATACATGTTTAGACCGCCATTAAATATTTTAGTAAACAGTCTTTGTGAGTGTTTGAGGATGACCTTTTTCCTCTAGTCTTGGACAATGGGTGCTAGCCGGCTAGCTTGTGTCGGCACCAAGGTGAGCCCTCGTTTTGCTTTGTTTCAGGATATTAATAGAAAAACTCCCTTTATCCCACTTAGCATAGATCTTTAGGGATGCATGTCGAAACAAGGTAAAACTTTGACACATTGTTTATATTGTTGGTATTTAGTTTTCCTCAAATAGTTCAAATGAAACTCAAATTATATAGTTTTCATTTAGTTCAAGTGTATGGAGGGTCCTTCATTTATAACGAAAATTAAGAGGGTCTAACTACACTAGTGAAAACCAGTTTTTACCTTATATTTTTCCAAGCCGTCCATGTCCAAAATTTTATTTTCAAAATTTTCATTCGAGTGTCTTCGGCAATGTAATATCATGCTACAATAAATCAACAAAGTTAATAAGATCATAATGTGTATTATGTGTGTGGTTTAGCTTTTTTTTAATATACAATAGAAGATATATATATTAATGATTTTTTTGTTTATCAGATCAAACGAACAATGAAAACTAAGGGAGTTCTCTTGAGTTAGTAAAAACTATTTTTTTGTTCCTGAACTGTGAATCCCCCTTTTCTTTTGTAAAAGGATAGTCAATATGTTTCGTAAAATATATATAGTAGAGGACTTCAGAAATTTACAAATATTTTAAATTTAAAGTTATATGCTTGACACGTTGGTTATATGCTTGACACGTTGGTTATAATTTCTTGGTTAATTTTAAATACTGATATTTTCACCACATTTACTTTTAAATACAAAACGGGTTCAAAACTCCCTTTTTACTAGTATAGGGTTTAGGATAAGGATTTAAAAGTTGGGAGTTTATGCTAAGGATTTTAGGGTATATGACTTTAGGGTGTTTAGCATTTAAGGTGAGGAATTTAGGGTTAGGGTTAGTTTAGGGTATAGATTAAGGATTTATGATTTTGGGTTTAGATTAATGGTTTTAGGGTTTAGGGTTTAGGGTTCAGGATTTGGGGTTATGGTTATAATTTGGGGTGTAGATTAATGATTTAATCATTTATGAGGTATATTAATGATTTTAGGGTTTAGGATTATGTTATAGTTTATGATGTAGATTTTAAGATTTTAAAAGTTTAGGGTATATGTCAAGGATTTTAGGATTTATAGGTGAATGGTATACTTTAGGGTTTGGGGTTAGGGTTGTAGTTTATGGTATATATGAAGGATTTAAGAGTTTGAGGTTTATGTTAAATATTTTAGGTTTTACCCTAAACCCTAAAATCGTTGACATAAACCCCAAACTCATACATCCTTAAGCTACACCCTGAACTATAAGCCTAACCCCAAACCTAGACTAACCCTTAAACCCTAAACCCTAAACCCTAAAGTCCTTAACATAAACCCCAAACTATTAAATCCTTAATCTACACCCTAAATTATAACCTTATACCCCAAACCATAAATCATTAATCAACATCATAAGCTATATAACTTAACCCCAAACTCTTAACTAAACCATACACCCTAAAATCCTTAGCATAAACCTCATACTCTGAAATCCTCAACATAAACCCTAAACTAAAAACTTCAAAGGGAAACTATTAAAAAATCCTTAGCCTAAAGCCTAAACGTTAATTTCTTAATCTAAACCATAAACTCAAAACCTAATTTAATCCCCCAAACTATTAAATTCTTTACATTAACCTGAACTAGGGGTGGGCACGGGACGGGATGGGACGAGATATACCCATCCCTATCCCATCCCGTTCATACGGGATCGGGACGGGACGGGATGGAAAAAACCCCATCCCGATCTCGTCCCATCCCAAACGGGATCGGGACGGGACGGGATCAGCGGCATCCAAAAAATTTGAAGGAATTATGCATGTATACTTTGGGTATTAAAAGTTTCTAACACTCCTCAAATGTTGAAATATGAGTTTACATTACTATAAGATGTACCTATTAGTCCAGCTAATTACATGAACCATCTTTACCCTCTGCATAAGAACAAAGATACATTGCTTTCCAAAGCAATTAGTACAATTGATTCAAAAATTATATGATGAAACAGCTGAAAGTCCAAGTGCCCAACCATGAGTATCTTAACACTACAGTATGTGAACCATTGATTTTCAAAATGAACTGAACCACGCCTTTTAAAGGCTCATTCAAAATGTAACACAACAAGCATTCACATCCAATAAGTTAAAAATGTAAGACAATAAGCATTCACATCCAATTCATGGAGATGTGTAATATATTTATGGAGATGCTAAAAAATTAAATATGTTATATACATTAGTATATTTGTAAGGGCATCCACAATTCTAAAATAAAAAATTAAATAAAAATATTAATAATTAATATTAATAAATTAGTTCGGGACGGAACGGGATTGGCGGGATTGAAAATCTCCATCCCATCCCATCCCATTCTAGATCGGGACGGGACGGGATCGGGATGAAATTATTCAATCCCATTAAGACCCGGAAAAATCGGGACGGGACGGGACGGGATCGGGACGGGACGGGACGGGATCGGGACGGGAACGGGATCGCGGGATGGGATGCCCACCCCTAACCTGAACAGCCTTAGGGAATGGTTTGGTTAACCCTAAAGGGACAATGATGAACACTTCAAGCATGGATTAAAAATTAAATAAAATAGGTCAATACCTTTTTTATTTTTTTATTTTAACTGAATTGTAAACTATTAAACCAAAAATCCTAAATTACTAAATCCTTGACTTAAAACATTAAGAACCTCAAATCCTAAATAAAAAATAAAAAAATTTAAATCCTTGACCGAAACCCTAAATCCAATTCGCGTCAGTTCCCGTCCATTATGCAACTTACACCTTATAATCAACTTCCCCTCATAGAACAACGGGTCAGAATCATCTGCAATATAAATGGTCAAGCTCTCAACATCAGATAGACATTTGGCTTTCTGCTGACTCAACCAGACTTGTGTCAAAGTAAAACGACAAGACACAAATTAAAGCGCGAGACATGGAGATCGAACACAATACGGGCATAAAGTGTACTCAAAATAAACCTGTTTTCATTAATAGTTTGAACAAAAAAGTACAAGTGCATAAAGTTTAAACCTCATAAGGAAGAGGTAAAGAAATAGGAGAACTATGCTAAGTCTGCGTATGACATCTTCTTATAATACGCGAGGTCCTATTATTGATGTTTTTCCTTCATCAGCGCCAGCAACTCTAATCTCCCATGCATGACTCAGCGAAATTCACTTTCCTTGCGCCTTGAAAAGTTTTTCCTCACGTCCGAAGGTTCAAAGTCAACACTCCTAAACAGGCTTCAATTTTTTTTATTTATTTTTTTAATTAATTTTTTTTTAAATGCAAGCCTAACCACTATATGAAGATGACCTAACTCTAAAAAATAAAAACAATGGAACCCTAAATGATGCACAAACAAAATGAATGGCAGGTGGCTCTAGAGTTTTTCTTTACTAATGCAAGGCTGAAATTCAATTAAATTTATCTAACCATGGGAGAGGCACGGTAATTTTCTATCAATCCGCCACTACAGAGTTGCTCCTACCTTTTTTCCCACTATCTAGCTCAAAGTGAAATGCAAGTTCAACAACTGTTCCCAGATAGGATATGTTCCTTTACTCGACCACTTTAAGCTATCAAACGTCCAAAGAGGGTCCCTACACAAATTTTAAATTGTGAAGGTCTAGGTTCCTAAATCTAAAATAGATGGTGATTAACCTATCCGCAAGAGAGGGCACAGAAGTTTCAACTCAATTCTGCCACTATTCAAATTTGCATGCAATACTACCTAAAACAAGTTAAACACAAGTGATCACACAGAAATTGCGTGCAAATGCGGTGCGTAGAAGTTACCTTCAACGTGAACCTCTTTCAGGTTACTTGCGACGCCGGGTAGAAGTTGAATTCTGAGAGTTTCCTCACGAATTGCAATATTTCACTTTGTTCCCACTTCAACTCCTATGTGTGTGACCGCCTGCAAAATACATGCAAAACTAATTCAAACTCAAGCAAATAAAACAAATAAGAAAGTGACTTGTAACATTGTTCCTAAAAATAATCAAACCTAATTTATAAACTAGCAAAAACAACCCTAAATTTTGATTGTACCGTTACAATCCCCGGCAATGGCGCCAAACACTTGATGGAGATTTTATTAACCTAAATTAATAAGTTAATACACCCTACTTGTAATACCGCAAGTGCACGACTGTCTAACTAGTAGACAGTGGCACATACGGGTCGATCCCACGAGTATTGAAAAGACAGTCGAATTCTAAAACTTATTTAAACTAATTTAGAGTTGGGGGTTGCAGCAGATGAAAATTACTAAATTAAGATAACTAAATTGATAACTAAAATTTAACTGGTAAGATGATAAGAGAGTAGATCGAGACATCGAATCCACCACAGGTTCTTCGAGATTTTGTAATCCAAATTATTGTTTTCAAGAATCAACACGACTAATTTAAAGATTAATCTAAGTTCGCAATTGAATTCAACAAAGGCATAAACCCCAAGCATTGCATGTCTTTCTATGGCACACACAATCACAAGTTTATTTTAACTAATTCTAAACCACTAGCATTGCATGTCTTCTTACGGCACACACAATCACATATTCAAATTAATTGATTAAAGCAGGATTTGAATATCAACAAAGGGAACTTCTAACTACTTATTAGTCTAGATAATTATTCCGGATATAATCGGTGAAAGAAAATTATTGAAATTTTGAAATCAATAGTGTTTAACATTCAAGCATATAGAAAACAATGAATTTAAATACGACAAACTCTAGGAAACCATGTGGTTTCATATTCGCCTCAGCGTGGGGTCTAGAAGATCATATTAGCGGCGGTCACAGCATCAGTGGAGGTGGAATTCATCTCAGCACGAACACGCATCCCGAAAAACTGTTATAAATGCACTGTGGTGGCACTTACATGATCTGGGGTTGCCAATAGCCAACTGTTGGTTCCCTCTTCTTTTCCCTGCGTCTTTGCCTCCAGCGAGTCATGCCCTGCCTGCTTGCTGGCTTTTCGCTCCTCGTGAGCGTTTTCTCCTCCCGACCGGCTCCAGTACTTGCAAGAAAGAGAGAGGTGGACGAGAAGAGAGAGAACAAAGAAAAAGAAAGAAAAACAAATGCGTCGTGGTGGTGGTGTCTGCGATGGAACAGTAAGTGTTATGGCAGTGGCCATGCGTGGGTGAAGAAAAACGAACAGAGAAAGAGAATAGAGGGAGGAACAGGAGAGATACGAGAGAAATGGAGGAAATGAATGGAAGACAGGGAACTCGTCCCTGTTCCGGTGGCTTGACTGTGGCATGGTGGTTCGTGATGGTCTGGTGGCGTTGAGATGAAGGAATAGAAAGAATGACGACGACGAGATGGAGAATATGACGGAGAAGGGAAGAAATAGATTGTTGTGCGATCTCTGTTTCGTGGTGATGGACAGTGGGAAGCGTTTCGGTGGTGGTGGACGGTGAGGTTGTGTGGGAGAGACAGGGTTGGTGCGTGAGAGATGGGGGCAGGGTGATAGTGAGATGGTGGTGATGGAGAGGTGAGGTCACTGCTGGTCCTCCTATCGAGCGAGGATCACCGGCAGTGTGGATTGGCGTGGTGGCTGAAAAAGAGAGGATGAGAAAAGAAACGTGGAAGATGAGCTTCCTCCCGAGAAGGGAGAGAGGAAGCCTGAATAGGGTTTTCCTCTTTTTTTGTTAGGTTGGGTTTGGGTTTCTAGGTCAGCTTTTGGGCTTGGACTTAGGTTAAATTAGGTGGATTTAGATTTGTTTGGGTTAGGTTTAGACATGTGACCCGCTACGTTGTACCACCACTCAAATCAACCAATTGATCATTCCTCAAATTGTCGCCTTAATGCGATTTCATCGTTCACGCTCAAATTCCTACAAATACAAGAAAACAAAATAATTAGAATAAAATATAATAATCGAAACGCTAAAATTAAGGGATATATTAATTACGTGAATATCAAATACCCCCAAACCTATATTTTGCTAGTCCTCGAGCAAAACAATAAAAATAAAATTCTAACTCACTTTCGCAGGAATCATCGGTGACACTTACCTTAAACATGCAACAAGGCTTTAAACCTCTAGATTACCTCTAGTAGATGAGTTATAGTCTTGTGAGGGTATTCAAAAATGTTACCCACAAACATTATGACTCAATAAATTTCCAAAACATGATAACTTGATTACTCGATCTATTATCCTCAAAGTAATAATCTAATTGCCAAAAATTTCAGAAAACAACTAACAGTGTCACAATAATATATCAAAGAGTCTAATAACAATTTAATAATACCCAAAGGTTAAATAAATTTCATCAATTATTCTCAACTCGAAGTGTGTGTGTGTGTGTGTGTGTGTGTGTGTGTGTGTTATCTTATCAACATAACTTTATTTTTCTCAGTAAAGATACGACTAGATAACCTTTGAATATTACGCTTGAACTACAAATCTCTCTTGTCACTCAGAAATGAATCACTCAGAGATTGGTTAGTTATCACTCAGTTTATATGTGAAAAAAAAGAGAATAAATTATGGAAACACAAACATCTCACATATAATAATCATGAAAAATGAACTTTTAAAAGAATGAAATGAATATGATCTCATGGACATGAATATCAATTATTTTGAAAATGTTGAATCATACACCATAGTTCTTATCTATTTAATATCCACATCTATGAACCAGACCTTTACTTAAGATCAATTAGGTCTTTGATAGGTTGTAATGAGGCTAAGATTTTGGCTAACAAGAATGGAAAAGGATACGAGAAAATTCTCTGGGAATGGATACACCCTTTAATAAACACGTGGGGCTCTGAAGAATAAACCAATGTTGTACACCATTACTTTTTCTTCCTTTGAAATTCTTCTTCATTTTTTTTTTTAATTAACATGTTTTCCCCTTTTTCACAATGAAACATTTTAGTCCTGAGGATTCATGAAATATTTAGTTTCGACTCTTTTTTTTATTTGCCCACTCCAAAAATACATCAACCACACGCACATTCTCAGAGACATCGGGTAAGGATAAAAATAATATGGGATATTACTCCATAACTGGAGTAGGTAATAGAGATGGGGTTAGCAAAGAAAAGTCTATTTAAAGGCTCAAATGGCTGCAAACGGATATTTATCATTAGGTAGGCAAAAAGGCTAAAGAACGGTTCAAAGAAAAAAAATGCTTATATCACTTCTTAAGCTCTAGTCAGTATTATGACATCTCAACTAAATAAATCAAGAAGATCTAGTGTAATAATTCAATTTTAACGACATTCTCAAAGCAATTAATAAAAGAAACAAGAATAATAAGATCATCAACGAAATAATGCGGATTCTAGTAAAGTCAAAGTTTATTTTATAACCCTCAAGAAAAAAAATATATCTCGAAACTCACAAGGGTTAAATCTCTACTATTATTCTAAGGTTTTCTAATTAATATCTTACTGATTAATTTCAAATTATGTTAACTCGGCTTATAGTGCAAGAGTGGTCGAGTTGAAAAATATCATGAAATATATTTAACTTAAAGATAATATCAAACCATATGTTTTTCTATTGATATATAAAAGTGAAAGCACATCCTCTTCATTGGAAAGCACATCCTCAAATTTAAAGGCATACTTGAAAGCACATCCTCTTCATTGGAAAGGAACTTAGATTTTGAATGCATTTTCAAATTGAAAAATTTTCACACAGTCATAATTAACTATTTATTCAAAGGAGATTGCGTAGAATACAATAGTCAATTGTGAAATACATTTAAGCTCAAAAATTTTGAAGAATGCAGAAAAACTCATAAACTTCACCCCCAAATCTAAACCAAACATTGTCCTCAATGTATAAAATGATGATCATGACAAATGCAAGAAAAAGAAAAGATGAGAGTTAGAATGATATTACCATGGGAAAGTTTTTACCAATTTCGACGAAGTCGTCCACCAATGAATGCTCAAAAACATAAGAACTGTGGACTCATCATGATAAATTGATAAAAACAATACAGGACACAAAAAAAATATACAAATGAAAAAAGTTACATGCATCAGTTGTAAGTCAAAATTGTTACGGAGCTAACGAGTATAAGTGAAATGCAACTAGAAAGAACTCGAAAATCAATCCAGACTGACCATAATGACACAACTAGAGCTAGGCTGCCTCCTAGGAGCGCTTGGTTTAATGCCGTCAGCCCGACATATATTCTTCCTCATAAATGATGTACCATGAAATGACGAGGAAGAACATAGCGAACACTCCCCCAAACTTAAACACTTAGTCCACGATGTTGACTAGATCATATAGCAACAACCGAAAAATTTGAGGATCCGTCCAACATATCCCTAAAACGACGAAGACGCCATGCAAAATCATAAAGAAAATGCAAACGAACCCGCGATTGTAAAGCCAACATGGATATTCAGCAAATTATTCTTTCCAACTCCTAAAAAGGTACATCCTATGTCTGGTTTCAAATCAGAAGATTGAATGTGTTGCACAATAGGAAGGTCAAAACTAAAATCATCCCTTAAAAACAATGGATCCACATAGGTAGCGTCAGTCACTATTAAAGGGATGGAAAGAGGTATGTCTATAGATACAGGTGGTACAGGCTCATCATAACAAAATGAATTGCACAAAGATGATGAGCTAGACAACTCAACAACACCCCAAACCTGGAATCAATATTATCTATGGGATGTATTCTCTCCAAAGAATATTGAGAATATGACTTCATGTAGGATTCACTAGGAGGACATATGTCAAATGGGTCATCATGAAAATGCAAAAAAGTGAATGGGTCAGAAAGCCCAATAGTATCAGCAGAAGGGTTCAGTTTTGACTCACTGAGTGGAAGGAGTTCCACTTTAGGCATCCATGTGTAACCCATATCCATAATAGGGGTTGAATCAAGCAAATCATTCACTTCCCTAATGGAATCATCAATATCGAAATCTAAACCGAAGTGAGTCAAACATGCTGCTAAGGGATCATCTGATGCAGACTGCAGTAAGAAATTCTCCACCGAACTCTCAATCATGTTAACTTCACAAACATCCTCGGACTCGGGAGGTTGTTGGCTTATATTAAAAACATTGAGTTCGTCGGTCAAGTTGCCAAATGATAGTTCATGATTCCATTCCTACAGTTAATAATAGCATTAGATTGGGCCAAAAATGGACGACCCAAAATAACTGGAATGTGACTGGAGGGGTTATGACTAGGTTGTGTTTCAAGAACTATGAAGTCCACTGAAAAATAGAAATTTTCAACCTTAATGATCACATCCTCTATAACACCGCGGGGAGTTCTAATTGACCTATCTACCAATTGCAGTGTTACTTTAGTCAGTTTTAGTCCGCCGATACCTAATTGCTCATTAACAGAGTATGGCAACAAATTAACACTTGCCCCCAAATCCAACAATGCCTTATCAATCATATGATCACCAATAACACAAGA
Source organism: Berberis vulgaris (assembly GCA_963556465.1). NCBI lineage: Eukaryota > Viridiplantae > Streptophyta > Magnoliopsida > Ranunculales > Berberidaceae > Berberis > Berberis vulgaris. The sequence goes on from OY747135.1 coordinate 23,926,331, forward strand.
AATAGTCGGGCACCCAGGATCTCTATACTTAGGCGGAGTTATGTGTTGAATAATTGAGCTTACTTGCTCGGCGATGAAGGTTCTCTTTTGCACATGTAGCTTTCGCTTCTGTGTGCAAAGATCCTTCAAACTTTTGGCATAGATATGAACTTGCTTAATAGCATCAAGCAATGGAATATTAATGTGAACTTGTTTAAAATTTTCCATTACATTGTAGCATTTGTTCCTTTCTTTGCTGGAGCTAACCGTGATGGAAACGGTGCTCTGGGCAAATAAGATGCCTGAGTGGGGTCAGCATCAAGAGGCACATCTTTAGAAGGTGGGACTTTATCAGCCTCCTTGTTAGATGGAGATGCAACTTGCTTTGACTTAGACGAAAATGCAACGGCACTCGAATCGGGCACTTGTACCCGATTGTGAATCTATTTTCCACTCCTAAGGGTGGTAATAGATTGGACATCTTCATGGCGTGACTCAGATGTACTACCAACTACGAATTGACCCTTCGGGTTTGGAACAGGTTGACTAGGAAATCTCTCTGCCTCTCTCTCAGAAGAAGACTGAGTAATCTTACTCACAACTATCTCAAGTCTATTGAGGGCTTGAGATTGGTGTTGAGTCGTGGCTTTCAACTCAGATATGTCCTTAGAATTCTGCTCAATTATACTTTCTGAGTGCTGCAAAAATCGATTAACCATTTCCTCTAAACTTGATGTGTTGGATGGAGGGACTTGGTTGAGATGGGGCCTAACAGAGCTAGAGGCTTGAGGAGCCTCGGAGACAACAACAGGTCCCCCTTGGTTTTGGCCATGGGCCCAGGGAAGATTTGGATGTTTAGCAAACCTTCAACTGTAATAGTTAGGTTTCGAATTATTGCCAAGTGGGCGCATCACATTAAAAGAGTTGACTTGCTCAGCATAATATGCAGGATAATTATTTTGCAAGTCACAATTAGCTATTGAATGACCAAGACTCAAACATGCAGCATAGACTTCAGATGAAGCGTTTGCGGGAAGTGCAGGTTGATTCAAATTCAAAAGCGCATCTATCTTTTGAGTCATGGTCATAACATGCGTCTCTAATTTCGAGGCAGAAAGGGGGTGAATAGATGTATCTCTAACTTCATATATACCGCCCTTACACCTATCAGACTCCTTTCTCGAATAATCCCATTGCTGAGAATTTTCGGAAAGCGTCTCAAAGAATTCTCATAGTTCATTGATGCTCATTTTCATTAGTGACCCACCACTAGTGGCATCAATCATACGACAGTTTTGAAGAGTTAAACCGTCTTGGAAGTATTGAACTAGTCGCCACTTCTCAAATTCGTGATGGGGACACTTGATAATGAGTTCATTGAAACTTTCCCAGCATTCATAGAAATGTTCGCACTCTTTTTGCTGAAAATTAGATAAATCTCGTCGGAGAGCATTCATTTTATGAATGGGGAAGTACTTTGTCAAGAAATTTCTTGACAACGCATCCCATGATGTGATGGATCATGTTTCTAATGAGTTTAACCACGATTTTGCCTTATCTTTCAGAGAAAAGGTAAATAACCTAAGACGAACCGAATCATCAGAAAAGTTTTGGTACTTCAGGGTAGCGCAGATGTCAAGAAATTCTTTGACATGAAGATAAGGGTCTTCTTTCTCAAAACCATAAAAAGAGGGCAAGAGATGAATAATACATGGTTTGAGTTTGAAATTGTTTGCATTTGTCTCGGGTAAGACAATGCGAGACGGAACACTACTAGGAAGAGCGGAAAAGTAATCCTTAAAGGCCTTCCCCTCAGCCATCTTAGTGGAAAAGGATGATGAACCTAAATAGGTATTGGGGACTTCAAAGAACTCCTCGAATTCTTGTCGAACAAGTCTGCTCTTAGAATCACGCACCCAGGTATGCATAAACTACTGGATAACTAAAGTTCAAAGTCAACACTCCTAAACAGGCTTCAATTTTTTTATTTCTTTTTTAATTTAATATTTTTTTAGTTAATTTTTTTTTAAAATGCAAACCTAACCACTATATAAAGATGACCTAACTCTAAAAAAAAAACAACGGAACCCTAAATGATGCACAAACAAAAATGAATGGCAGACAGCCCTAGAGTTTTTCAATACTAATGCAGGGCTGAAATTCAATTAAATTTATCTAACCGTGGGAGAGGCACGGTAATTTCCTATCAATCCGCCACTACAGAGTTGCTCCTACCTTTTTTCCACTATCTGGCTCAAAGTGAAATGTCAGTTCAAGATCGAACTGTTCCCAGATAGGATATGTTAATTCACTTGGCCACTTTAAGCTATCAAACGTCAAAAGAGGGTCCCTATGAGCCTCACACATGTCCTAGATAATTATCTTGCTACAAATTTTAAATAGTGAAGGTCTAGGTTCCTAACCCTAAAATAGATCGTGATTAACCTATCCGCGGGAAAGGGCAAGGAAGTTTCAACTCAATCCTGCCACTATTCAAATTTGCATGCAATACTACCTAGAACAAGCTAAACACAAGTGATCACACAAAAATCGCGTGCAGATGCGGTGGGTAGAAGTGACCGCCTACGTGAACCTCTTTCGGGTTACTTGCGACGTCGGGTAGAAGTCGATTTCAGAGAGTTTCCTCGCGAATCGCAATATTTCGATTCATTTTCACTTCAGCTCCTATGTGTGTGACTGCCTGCAAAATATATGCAAAAATAATTCAAACTCAAGTAAATAAAACAAATAAGAAATTGACTCGTAACACTGTTCCTAAAAAGAAAATTATACCTAATTTATAAACTAGCAAAAACAACCCTATTTTTTTATTGTACCGTTACAATCCCCGGCAACGGTGCCAAAAACTTGATAGAGATTTTATTAACCTAAATTAATAAGTTAATACACCCTACTTGTAATATCGCAAGTGCACGGCTGTCTAACTAGTAGACAGTGGCAAATACGGGTCGATCCCACGAGGATTGACAAGATAGTCGAATTCTGAGACTTATTTAAACTAATTTAGAGTTTGGGGTTGCAACAGATGAAAATCAATAAATTTAGATAAATAAATTGACAACTAAAATTTAACTGGTAAAATGATAAGAGAGTGGACCGAGACATCGAATCCACCACAGATTCTTCGGGATTTGTGTAATCCAAATTATTGTTTTCAAGAATCAACACGACTAATCTAAAGATTAATCTAAGTTCACAATTGATTTCAGTAAAGGCATAAACCCCTAGCATTGCATGTCTTTTTACGGCACACACAATCACAAGTTTATTTTAACTAATTCTAAATCCCTAGCATTGCATGTCTTCTTACGGCACACACAATCACAGATTCAGATTAATTGATTAAAGCAGACTTTGAATATCAACAAAGGGAACTTCTAACTACCAATTAGTCTAGATAATTATTCCGGATATAATCGGTAAAAGCAAATTATTGAAATTCAGAAATCAACAGCGTTTAACATTCAAGCATATAGAAAACAATAAATTTAGATACGACAAACTCTAGGAAACCCTGTGGTTTCATCTTCGCCTCAGCGTGGGGTCTAGAAGATCAAGTGGCGGTGGTCACAGCATCAGTGGAGGTGGAATTCATCTCAACACGAACACGCATCCCGAAAAACTATTACAAATGCATTATGGTGGCTCTAACAGGATCTGGGGGTGCCAATAGCCAACTGTTTGAAAAATAGTTGGTTCCCTCTTCTTTTCTCTGCGTCTTCGTCTCCAGCGAGTCACACCATGCATGCTTACTAGTTCTTCGCTCCTCGCAAACGTCTTCTTCTCCCGACCGGCTCCGGTACCTACAAGAAAGAGAGACGTGGACGAAAAGAGAGAACGAAGAAAAAGGGAGGAAAATAGGGGCTTCGTGGTGGTGATGTCTGCGAGGGAACAACGAGTGCTATGGCACTGGAAGAACAGGAGAGATACGAGATAGAAAGGAAATTAATGGAAGACAGGGAACTCGTCCCTGTTCTGGTGGCTGGACGATGGCAAGGTGGTTCGGGATGGTCTGGTGGCATTGAGACGAAAGAACAAAGAGAGTGACGACGACGAGATGGAGAATACGATGGAGAAGCGAAGAAATAGATTGTTGTGCGATCTATGTTTCGTGGTGATGGAGAGTGGGAAGCGTTTCGGTGGTGGTGGACGGTGAGGTTGTGTGGGAGAAACAGGGTTGTTGCTCTCTGTTTGGTGCGTGAAAGATGGGGGCAGGGTGACAGTGAGATGGTGGTGATGGCGAGGTGAGGTCGCTGCCGGTCCTCCTATCGAGCGAGGATCGCTGGCAGGGTGGATTGGCGTGGTGGCTAAAAAAGAGATGAAGAGGAAGGAAATGTGGAAGATGAGCTTCCTCCCGAGAAGGGAGAGAGGAAGCCTGAATAGGGTTTTCCTCTTTCTTTGTTAGGTTGGATTTGGGTTAGGTTTTGACATGTGACCCGCTACTTTGTACCACCACTAGAATCAACCAATTGATCATTCCTCAAATTGTCGCCTTAATGTGATTTCATCGTTTACACTCAAATTCCTACATATACATGAAAACGAAATAATTAGAATAAAATATAATAATCGAAACGCTGACATATATAAATTAAGGGATATATTATGTATTAATTACGTGAATATCAATGATACACCAAAATGGTCTCTCTTGTACACCGTACACGTATTATGATGATCTTGAGGAATAGTAGGCCCAAGCATCAACTCGACATTGATTCAACCGAAACGGTTCCAAGCCCGCACAATGTAGTCTGCCAGACGAACCCGAAACCATTGTAGCCTACTAAGCCCACACATCTCACAACTATCCTCAACACCCATAAGCCCTGCTAAGGCAAGTATCTCAAGAATCAACTTCGGACATGCAAGACAGCAGCATTTTGCTTCCAACTAGGAAACAAATATCAGAGTATACATCTCGCATGGAGACTTTTGTCTATAGACTACTCTCGAATTGGAAACTATCTCCTGCGTATCTAGAAGCACAAAGCTAACAGGGAAAATCCCCTTCACAGTACAACTCCTGATTAGAAAAGGATCCCCACGAAGATCTTCTTCCCTAAACTACGCCATCGATGTCCTGGTCGAACCAGGACCCCCACACTATAAATAAGACATGAGGTTGGTAAGCTAAGGTACTCTACAAATTCCATGTTTACATCATTACGCCTTCCTCGGACCCCTGTTTGACTTTAATGTCGAAGTGTCATCAGGCACCACAACAAGTGGTCCATGGCTCGTGTGCGTTACTTGGGTAGGTCAGCAGGTTTGCAAGTCAAGGTCAAAGTAGGGAGTGAAAATCGACTACATCAATTATAATTTACGACGAATTAAAGAATTAATGAAAAAAAAAGTCTGTCTTTATTCCGATTTGACAACTTCGATTTAATGGTTGAATATAAGGTTAGTAGAAATTATAAAAAAAATTTAAAAAAAATTAATTAATGAATTTCTTTTTTTTGTTAAAAAATATATACATCACTCAAGTAGGTTCCATGTTTAGCTTACCATTGTCATTGTGATGAATTAATCTAAGAGTAGAATTAGGAAGGGAAGGGAGAAAGTAAATTAATTAAATTGAAAAATAAACTAATGCATAAAGAAAATACTAACTTTTATTGAATTCAAAACTAAAAACTTACATGTAATAAACTTTACTAGAACAAAACTTCAACGGAAGATAGAAGCTAGTCTAAATTATGCTAGAGATAAGATAAGAAATATGTGAAATTCAAGTGTGAAGGGGTTTGCTTGGGAAGATTTAGTGGTGATTTGATTGTAATATTGGGGTTTCATTTGATGCATTTTCAATGTGTTTTTGTTGCCCTCTAATAAGATAATTTAAATTATTGGGGTTCTTAATTCTTTGAATTATAACTATGGAAGCTTATATTAGTATTGATTCCAGAGTTATTTAAGATATTTTATTTTTTACAATAAAAAGTTATTGTTTATTTACATTGATGCTTCCAAATCTCGTCCTTCTGTGAGTTTGACTTGCAAAACAAATGTTATACTGCCAAATACCGCCTTTTTGGTGGCTGAAGGCACTCCGATGCTTAAGTCGTCAACTCTGTTTGAAGAAGGAAGTAAATCTCGACAAAATTCAGTTAAAATTGCATACCTTAATTTGTCGAATGTTCCATTTACCTTTTATAATGTCCGTGGTTGATTATTTGCATGACTTAAGCATGTAAGGCACAACGGAACGAGATGTTTCTCGTAACAGTCTCCTCTTTTATGGAGATGTGTCCGTGGAGGTTTAACTCCTACCACGACTCTTTTTTATGCAACGCTCCTTTTCTTTATGAAAGAACTCGTGTTGGGCTTAGATTTGGGCCTTGATTCGTGCGGGCCTGGATTTGGGCTTCGATTACGTCTTCCTTTAAAGGGTCATGTTTGGGTCGTTATGATCGGTTTTAACCTTCTTGGGTTTTACGAGCTGGCCTAGTGGATGGGTTTCCAAATCCTCGTAATGGATGTTTTCTGCCACGTGTATGGTTGTGATGACGGTCTATTTTGTTGTATAATCGGCTACTCTCCTCTTAGTTAGTGGATATGTTCATGTATCCACTAACTGTATGGCGGTTGGGTTTTCGATTTCAACAGTACAGCGCATTTAGTGTTGTTACTATCTGCTGTTGCTGCTGTCTTTTCGATGTTCCGTCTCCCTGCTCGTTTTAGCGTGATTTCTGGGATTTCATTCGACTGTCATATCTTGCACATTCTCCCAAGAGCAAAGCTTTCACTACCCGTCCTTATAAAATGAGTTGAGTTCGGGGGTTTTCCTTTTTACACATTTTCGATTTCCAGTTGTTGATTCCTTTATTTCTCGTTTTGTTTTGCAATCAAGTCTAGCTTCAGGGTTTTGAGTAGCGATGTTCTTGATGTTTGTGAAGCTTTCTTTTCACCTAAGTGAGCGACACATGAAACTTTGGATAACATTTGTCACGATTATTCGTTGTCGACCAATCTAGAAGTCATTCTCCCCGAAGAGGGCGACAGTCTTTGTCAGCCCAAGAATGGTATATCGCTTTGTACCCTGATATGTTCCATTCTGGCTTTAAACTTTTGGCTCCTGAGATGTTCTAGGAGTACCTAGATTTTGTAGGCCTCGCCTCCGCCCAACTGGTTCCTAATGGTTGGAAGATGATGATTGTGATCTTAGAAAGGGCTATCACATCCGGTATCCCTATGAATGTCAGGGTCTTGCATTCCTTAGTGGAGTTTAGTGTGAATGTTAATCGCACTTGTTGTCTTCGCTCCCCATCTTGTTTCAAGGGTCTACGAGAGCAGTACGGGGGTTGGCTGAGGCTCTGGTTTTATGTGTCCCTTACCTCCAATTATTTTAGGTTGCGCTAAAATCAAATTCTACGATTGTTCTGAGAGCCTAAGAGGGTCGAGTTTTCGCTGTCATTGGAGAAACAAAAGTTATGTAGTTGGTTTGGCGAGCTTCCTTGAGTCTTGGTGAAAGATTTCCTTACTACGGATGCCATTATCCGTAGTGGCTTGTATTCGTCGGGTGAGGCAGGTCGCATGGAGTCTATTGTAGGTCATGCCTTGGAGGTGATGTTGCACGTGTTGGTGATGTGGATGTCGGCCGTGGAGAGAGTTCTGTTGACGAACCTGTAGGCTGAATTGCTTCTGTCGCTGTCAGAGGTTCTGGGAGTATCGACTCTATTGTTAGGAGGAGGAAAGTTCCCAGGCCTCTCAGCCCTTCTAAGATGTTTGCAATTAGTTCTGGACGCATCTCGAAGAAGAAAAAACTTGCCATATCGGTTTATGATGCTGTTAGGGCTTCCTCCCCTCCTGTTTTCCCCCAAAAAGGAGGTCGTGGTTCAGATGATGACTTTTCTGCCCAATAGGATGAAGAAGTAAATCGAGTTCTTGAAAGGAGCAAGAATGAGGTTTCATGTCCTTTAGACGAGCGTGAGGAGAGTCTTGTTGACTCATACGATTTGCCCATTTCTGCTGACCTGATGATTGACGACTCTTTCATCATTGAAAATAAAATGCTACAGCTTGGTCATTGGCAGTCTGAGAATTTGAATAGTACTAAGACCTTGGATGACTTCGAGTACGATCCGACACTGGAAGATCGAGTTGTTACTTGAGCTCAGGACTTCAAACTCCCAGTTTCTCCTGTTGTTGCCGAAACCTCGGGATCGTTTGCTACTCCCTCCGCTTCTCGTCCTATCTCGGTTGCGATTGCGCCCGGACAGCGCTCGCAACCTCATTGGCGGTTGTCATGGGCAGTTGGCTAATAGGGCTCTTATGCCCGTACGTCCACCACGTCGTCATATTAATGAGGGCCTCCAACACCTTATGGAAGGGATGAATCATCTTACTTATGCGGCCGTGATGGGGTCGGATTGTAAGGTTGCCCGTGATCAGGTGGCGATCATTGAGCGGAAGCTGGCAGGACATGTTCTGGTCCTTTCTCATGTTCTCTGCCAACTTGATTCATTGAAAGCGCGGTGCTTAGAGCATGTAAGGGCTGCAAATACTGCACAAACTTAGTTGAGGGAGGGACATGTTTGCTTCTGATTTTGAAACGTTTGAAGTTGAGTTGGGTAGGTTATAGTCTCGTCTAGATGTTGCTGAGAATGAGTTGTCCGACCGATGGGTAGAGTGTGATGAGGCCATTAGTTATGCTAAAGAATGTTCTGCCAGTCTCAAGGCTTCTGTGACTAGAATTGCTCAGCTGAATTTCGAGTTTATTGCGGCCAAGTCTGCGGTTTCCGCTAGACTTAAGGTCATTGATAATGAATTAGCGTCGACCCGAGCCGAGCTATCATCTGTTACTGAAAAGCTAAATGTTGCAGAGGTAGCGGATTGCAAAAGAGTGGTCGATAGACATCGTGACTTTATGGATTTCCTAGGGACGCAAGGCTTAGATTTATCCGAATATCATTGCTTCGCCGAGCAAGAATTCGATGATGTCGAGGAAGTTGTTCCGGATTCGCTAAGTAATCCATTTGTCAGATAACCTTCTCAACACTTGTCTGAGCTTGCACCACCTAGTGATGTTGCTGCTAACACCGATGTTCCTCCTTAATTATCTATTTTGATTCCTATTAACCACTTTTTTAGAAGATCAATGGAAACTTTATATTTTGCATTTGTTGTGTCCAGTATGTCTAGCTTATCAGCTTTTACTTATGACATTCCTAGCATATTTTTGACTCGTTCGTCCGGATTTTTATGAATGGCTTCAATGTTTGATATACTAGTCGTGTAGAACCACTCTTTTGTACGGAATCTGATTCTATATCTGGATTACGATGTCGTACATTATAGTTGATGAGAAAAAGTTTGGCTCGTATGTCCTGGTACTTTATTACTTCATGGTTGATCAGGCCAGAAGTTTCATTTTTATGTCCGACTCATTCTTCAGGTACATATATATTTTTTTTGCACGATACTCTAGCCATGTTGAGTATTTTCATGAGTGAGATTTTCAATCTGACTTTTTTGTCCTGGCTAAATTTTTGTCGTTTTGAACTCGAGATGGAAGATTGAGAGAAGAAGTTTATTGATAATTTTTTAAGTGCTCTACATTCCATGGTCATGGTAGCTTTTTGCCCTCCTTGTTTTCCAACCATTATGTTCCTGGTATGTAGATCTTGATTACTCTGTATGGTCCTTCCCAATTTGGTTTTAGCTTGTCTGCGCCTAGTTCTTTTGTGTTGAACTTGACTTTTTTGGAGTACCCAATCGCCAATGTCAAAAGTGCGGATGCTTACCCTCTAATTGTAATATCAGGCCATACATTGTTGGTAAGCGATGTTTTGATAGAAGTCGCTTCTCTCTTTTCCTCAAGGATGTCTAGTCTGAATCTCAGTGCCTCGATGTTATATTCAGCGTGGAATTCTTCGGGTCTGGACTTCGGTATATTGATATCCACCGGTGTCATTAATTCGGATCCGTATGCGAGGGTGAAAGGGATTTCTTTCGTCAAAGTTCTTTTTGTTGTTCTGTATACCCAAATAATGCCAGGCAACTCGGATGTCCACAATCCTTTCGCTGCCTCGATCCTTCTTTTGATTGCTTCAAAGAATGTTTCGTTGCTTACCTCAGCTTGCCCGTTTGCTTGTGGATGGACGGATGCCGAGAAGTGCTGCTGGATATTCAGGTTTTCACATAGCTCCTCTTGCCTTCAAATTATTCCCGTTGTCTGTGACAATTACACTTGGTATTTCGAATCTGCATATTCTGTTTTTCCAAAAAAAAATCTCGACTTAGGTTTCTTTTATCCTCACTAAGGGTTTTACTTCTACCCACTTAGTGAAGTAGTCTACTGGTACAAGGAGAAACTTTTTTTGTCGAACACGGGGAGTGGTCCTACGATGTCCATTCCCCATTGCGCAAATGGCCCAGAGGCTACTCATCGGGATCAGGTTTTGTCCCGGCATGTGAGTGTACGAAGCAAATCTTTGACACTTGTCACATGTGAGAATGAATTTTTGAGCATCTGCTTGCATCGTTGGTCAATAGTATCCTAGCGTGAGTGCTTTATGGGCCAGTATTATTTCCCCTGGGTGATTTCCGCATGTACCGTGGTGGATTTCTCATAGGACATATTCAGCATCTTTCGGAGAAAGACACCTTAGCAACAGACTCATGGCGGACCTTTTGTAAAGTATTGTTAATCTTTGTGTATCGTACCGCTCGATTTTGTAGTTTTCAGGCATCCATCTTATCTGTTGGGAGTTCTCCGTTTGATATATACGCCAGGATTGGAGTTGTCCAGTTGTTCTCTTGATTTGTGGCGCATGCTTCTTCCACCTGGTTTTCAAGTATGGAGCTTCCTTACATCATGACGAGTAGATTATCATTCTCTTTAGCTGTTGATGCTTCATTTTCCAGTTCATCAGCTCTTTTGTTTTCCATCCTTACGCACCATTGAATGATCGCAGTTTGGAAGCTTTCTATTAGTTTAGTGGTTTTTTTGTATAAGCCTTCATTCGAGCGTCTTTGACTTGGAATTCGCGTTTAGTTGATTGACCACCAGTTTGGAATCATAAAGACACTGATGTCTTTTATTCCCAAGTGTTTTGTTAACTGTAGCCTGGCTATCAAAGCTTTGTTGTTTGAGACTTTAAAGTTTAATTTTATTGTTTTCTCCAACGCTACGCCTTCTGAGTTGTACAGGACTAATCCATCTCTACTTCCCGCCTCGTTGGATACTTCATCATATCGAAGGATCTATCTGTCGATGATTGGTTTGTTATGTTCTTCTTTGTTCTTACTTTCTATATGTTGATCGTTGCTTCCAGTGAATTCAGCAATGAAATCCGCCAATGCCTAGGCTTTGATAGTGGTTCTGGGGGCATAGCTAATATCGAACTGCCCAAGCTTTATTGCCCATTTCACCATCCTTCCCAATTGATATGGTTTGTGCAATACCAACTGAAGTGATTGTCCGGTCATAACCATGATTGGATGCGCTTGAAAGTATGGTTGTAGTTTTCTTGAAGACATGATTAGGGTGATCGCCAATTTCTCTAGAGCCGGATAGTTGATATATGCATCCGCATGTGTTTTGCTGATGTCGTATACTGATTTTTGCGCACATTTTTCCTCCCGTACTAGCGCTGAGCTTACTGCGTGGTTGGACACGGATAAATATAGATACAGTGTTTCCCCTGTGTTTTGTTCGTTAGTAGCTTTGTGATCCCCATATATGCTTTTAGGCTTTGAAAAGCTTTCTCACACTCCGCATTCCATTTGAATGTCTTATTTCCCTTCAAAATTTTGAAGAAATGTAGACATTTGTCCGAGAATTTGGAGATGAATATGTTCAAGGCCGTTATTCTTCCATTAAGATTTTGTAAACTTTTTATGTTTGTTGGCGACTGCATGTTGAGAAGCATTTGTATTTGCTTTGGATCGGCCTCGATTCCACTTTGATTAACCATGTAGCTGAGGAATTTTCCTAATTCTACTCCAAATGTACACTTCTCTGGATTCAGCTTCATCTTATATTTTTACAGTTGAGAGAAAGCATTTCGAGATCTGTGTGGTCTGCTCGCCGTGAGCTTTTGACAAGCATATCGTCAATGTAAACCTCCATCTTTTTACCGATTTGATCTTTGAGCATTATGTTCACCAGGTACGTTGCTCCATGTTCTTCAATCCGAATGGCATTACTCGATAACAGTATGTACCCATTTTCGTTATAAAAGATTTTTTTCTTGGTCGGGAGGGTACATCTGTATTTGATTATACCCAAAGTATGCATCCGTAAAGCTCAGCAGTTCGTGTCCAACGGTTGCATCCACTATCTGGTTTTTTGTGGAAGTGTGAAACTGTCTTTTGGGCAGGCCTTATTCAGATCAGTGTAGTGCACACATACTTTCCATTTGTCGTTCTTTTTCTTTACTAACACTGTGTTGGCCAACCAGTCTGGGTAGTGAGCTTCTCTTATCATCCCTGCATTAAATAGGCAGTGTACTTCCTCATTTATTGCCTGATTACGTTCTGGAGCCACCGGCCTTCTTTTTTGTCAAACTGGCTTCTTGTCCGGGTTTACTAGTAATTTGTGAGAAATGACGGACGGGTTTATTCCTACCATGTCCTTCATCATCCATGCAAAAACATCTTGATTATCTTTCAACGGTTGGATTAGTTTTTTGGCGAGCTCGGGATGAATCTTTATGCCAATCCGGACTGTTTTCTCTGCTTCGTTGTCTAGGTAGACTATGATTGTTTGGCTGTCCGGTGTTAGGTTGATCACGTGGGCAGATTGGAGCCATTTTATCATCCGAGATGTCGGGATTCGTCTGACCAAGTTGTTGTGAAAGCTCTTCCAGTCGTTGCAGTAATTGTTATTTGTGGTGAGCTTTTATCGTTGCGGAATGACATTCACGGGCCGCTGGTTGATCTTTTTTGGTTCTCCCGACACCATTGTCGGTATGGTAGTTTAAGTATTGGTGCATAGTTGAGAAGATTGCGCCCATTTTGCGTTCGATCTCTTCCCCTAGGTTGCAACAATCTTCGGTATCATGTTCGTAGTTGTTGTGGAAGGAGAGGTATTTGTTTTTGTTCTGTCATTCTGGATCTCCTCTAATTTTTGGTGGCCTTTGATGCCTTCCCTTCCTACTATAGCTTTAAGGAGCTCGCCTCAACTCGTTATTAAGGTCATGAACGATTTCTCTGCTGGTTCACGTTTGGGCTTCTTCGATTATAGTCTTCCAGACTTTCGTTGGCTTAATTCAGAATTGTTATTAGTCCGATGTCTCTTAAGCTGGGTGTTTTCTTCTCAAGGTTTGTTGCCGTCCAATGTTTTGGTGAGTCTGTCCACCATTTTGATCATGTGGTTCATCTGAGTCATGAGCATTTCTACACGGGGGTCCAAGGAGATTCCCTAAGATGTCAGAAATGTTTGAATCGTTATATGTTGAGGCTCCATTCTTTCTGGCGCAGTTGGTTCAACGATTGTCGCTGGGTTGATATCATGAGACATGTCGCATCGTCCATTGCCAGATTGAGGATTTGTAAAGCATTCCATTGGCTTTGATAGCCTCTTGATCGTTAATCAGATCTTAGTGAGTTTTGTCACTGTGAATATCTTTTGAGAAAGGAAACTTGTCGTTCCCCACGAACGGCGCCAAACTGATGTGTCCAAATCTTCTCCTCCTGTGAGTTTGACCTGCAAACAAATGTTAGACTGCCAAAAACCACATTTTTGGTGGCCAAAGGCACTCCGATGCTTAAATCAGCAACTATGTTTGAATAAGGAAGTAAATCTGGACAAAACTCAATTAAAGTTGCATACCTTTGTCGAATGTTCCCTTTACCTTTTATAATGATCGCGGTTAATTTTCTACGTGACTTAAGCATGTGAGGTGCAACGGAAGGAAATGTTTATCATAACAGTCTCCTCCTTTATGGAGATGTGTCCGTTGAAGTGTAACTCCATCCACGACTTTTTTTTTTAGCAACGTTCCCCTTCTTTATGAGAGAACTTGTGTCGGACCTGGATTTGGGCTTCGATTACGTCTTCCTGTGACTTTATGATTGATTTTAACCTTCTTGAGTTTTACGAGCTGACCCAGTAGATGGGACGCCAGATCCTCGTGATGGATGTTTTCTGCCACGTGTATGACTGGATGATGGTCTATTTTGATGTAAGATTATTTTCATTTTAGTAATGTTTCATATGATTTTCCTTCGTTTTGGGATAATGTTTATCTATGCTTTTCAAATGTATTAAGTTCTTTTTTGGTGGGAGTGCCGAAATTCTAGCTGGCCTGGGAAAAACCAGCGAGGTTGCTGCCTGGGGGGCGAATTTACCCTTTTGCCCCCCCCTCTTTAACAACCTTTTGGAAAAGGTGTTTAAAAAGGGGGGGGCAAAAGTGTAAAATCTCCCTCCCCCCCAGGCAGCAACCTCGCTGGTTTCCCAGGCCAGGAAGAATTACTCGTGAGAGTGTTGAAATCAAGCTATTGAACACGTTTTCTTTCCCTATCTCTAACTTCCAAGGGAATTTTGAGGGTCTTCTCTCAATAGGAAATACGACATAGTATGTGAACACATTAAGGGCCCTCACTGTCAAAATCTTGCCTTCCAAATTCAAAAGGTAGAAGTGTAAATATATATGTGAGACAATGATTATCTCGCACCACCAATTCCTTTCTCTCACACCATTCTACTCTTCTACATTACTTACTTTCTCACACTACCTATATAAACCAAAACCATTCATTTTTCCCCCTCACCATTCAAATCGACAATAGTTTCTCCCTCCCCCATTTGAAATCTCATCTTCCAAATCTTTTCTCACACTCAAATCTCCTCAATCTTCCTCGAAAACTCTCAAAATCCCCTTAAAGTTAAACCCTTAAACCCAAACTCAATAAATATGCATAACTTAACATAACAGACAAACCCAAACTTAAAACGAAAAATATGGTAACTTTCAAACCAATTTAAACTCTCAATTGAGACTGATTCTCAAGCTCATCAAAACACGAAAGTTGCAGTAATCTGAGTTATCTAATAAACACAACTTGAATCACTTGAAAATGTTTTGAAATGAGCAAATTTTTGTTTCCAATGTGATTGAGTTTGGGTTTAAGGGTTTCAACTTAAGGGGATTTTGAGAGTTTTCGAGGGAGATGAAAGAGATTTGCAAGAGGGTTGAGTGTGTGGAGAGATTTGAAAGACGAGATTTCGAATGGGGGAGGGAAGAACCATTGTCATGGCAATTTGAATGGTGAGGGAAAATTTTGATGATTTTTGTTTATATAGGTGGTGTGAAAAAGTAAAAAAAAACAAAAATCAATGATGGTGTGAGAAAGAGGATATGATGGTGCGAGGTAGTCGTTGCCTATATATGATATTGAAGTTGGTATCCTTCTCTCATTCAAGAGATGCAATCTATGCGAGTCTGACCAATGACACATTATTGGCACCGTTATAACTCATTTCCACGGGCTAAGTGTTCAAGAAACCATAAATTTTTCTTGTCAATACATTGTGCATGCGTAATGTAAAAAGTGCAATCAGTCAGTTATTTAGCATATTGGATTGCCTAGAATATCACTTGAACATTCCTAATGTTTGACTATTTTATGACCTGTGTATTTTCTGAAAAATTACTACGGAAAACTTTGATTAATTATCATAACCAAGTCTTTGGTAGACCAATGAGTTCTTGACAATCAGATTTGCCTGGAGGAAAAAAAATTTAGTTGGCTGATAATGGTGTGGAGGACAAAATAATTGACCAAACAAAGATGACCCTACAAATAACAGTCCATCTCAAGAGGCATCCTTGACGAGAATTACAAAACTTTCGACGTACATATCTTTGTTCTTTGAATTTGACTGAAAAGACTATATATCAATCTCAAAGTTAGGAAAATGATTTTTTATTTTATCTTGTTGTTACTATATCATATACTTGTAATATTAGCAATGTAGAACATTGTTTGGCCTAAATAAAAGATGAACCCTTTTAGGGAGCGAGGGATGGGTGTAATCATCCCTTTTCCTTGAGATAAGTGAGGGCGCACATTTCAAACTCCCTAGAATTTTTGATAAAAGATATATATGGATGGATTTGCCTCTTAATTAATATGCTTTTGCATAGTGATTTCCTTCCCGTTTGTCATGTTGTTTATGCACTTTGCAAGAGACCGATCACATTGTAACCATTAAACACAATATATAAGGTTTACAGCCCATCTAGCTTTTCAACTATTCACACCAAAAAAGGGAAATATTTCATTTGTTTTGCTTATCGAAGCCTGAATTATGCCTGAAGAAACCACAAAGAAAGAGAAAATATTTCTAACAAAGAGAGGTCAGATCAAACGGAAGATAATTGGAGAATTGATGAGATTAGTAACCCAGTTAGCTTCAAAGGCAGCATGGGTTGGTCTAGCGAAAGGTGGCGATGGTGAGAACAGTCTTACAAGCTCAAATTCTCAGATAGATTAAAAAAAGGGGAATTCTAAATGTCGAGGAAACGAGCGAGGAGAGGGAGGTGGCGGGGTGGGAGCCATCCACCCCGTTCGGAATGCGTGCACAAAAAATTGCAGCACGCATCCCAAGCAGAGTGGACGGCTCCCTCCCCTCGCTCGTTTCCTCGCTCTCTAGCCTCACTCTTAAAAAAAACACACACACTCAGAAGGTGTTTGGTAATCCTACTCATCAAATCAGTGATCAGTTTCCTTGAATTTGCCTTTTTTTTTTTTCAATATTTTTCTTTTCACTTTCTTCAATCCAGGGACGTTAGCAAGGACTTGAGCGATTTGTTTATTTAACTATTAGGGTATATGCGTTTGCCTGGCCACCACATAGCAGTCGAATATTGTTGATTATTTTTACTATGTTTTTTAACTTGTCTAAGCTTCCTTTCTTTCAGAATTTCAGTCTTTGTTTGGAAATTACTCCGTCGAGGAGTGTCAGTGGATGGGGAATTATACAGATGTGATTTCAGTCTGGCCTCCAGATGTCGTTGTTGCAGTTCGTCAAAGCAAGAATCTTTGAAGCATCTCTTTCTAGACGGAGAATTGGCAATGAAGGTGTGGAGTCATTTTGATGGGGTCTTTGATGTACATATACGGAGACCAGCAAACATCTCAACGGTGATAGTAACTTGGTTCAAGAGAGCTAATCGCGAGTCGCAAACAGGTGTGTTATTCTTTCTTTCTCCTATGTTCATTTTATGGGAAATCTGGAAACAACAATGCAAATGTGTTTATGAAAATGTTCCCCCAAATCCCGCCTTTGCAATTTTGAACATTAGGCGTCAGTTGAGACTGGCAAATTCTTTCATAATCCCAAAGCAAGTTAGCAGTAACAAGGCCCCCCTACAGGCTTTGGGGTTGGATGTGCTTTCCATTAGAAGGAAGTTGGTTAGAATTGTTTTTTGGCACCCTCCTCCCATAGACTTTGTTACGCTTAATGTGGATGGAGCCTCCCGCAAGGACAAGGCATCTGGCGGTGTGATTATTAGAGACTCGAGGGGTTTAAGTGTGGTGGGAAAACAATTATTTTTTTGCGCGGGTTCCAACAATAAAGCGGAATTATTGGCTCTTTTGGAGGGCCTTCGCCTCTGCCTAGCCTGGGGATTCAAGAAGGTGGTTATCCAAACGGATTCGAAACTTGTTTGCGGTTAGTTTAAGGAATATTTAAAAATTCCTTGGCATTTGGAGAATATTTTGAAAGAAATAAAGGTATTGGCAGCAACAATGACGTTAGATTGTCATCATATCTATCGAGAAGCCAATGCGGTGGCAGATTCATTGGCGGATAGAGCACAAAAAGATCATAGGACAGATTCTTTCATTGGGACAGATTTGCCTAGGAAAGTTGTCGGCTTGATTGTGCTAGATAGATTACATACGGCGTACATTCGCCATGGGGATGCGTAACTTCCTGTATTAGTAATGTGGTTGCGAGGATTTGGGGTTTCTAGCTGCGTTGGCAGTCCGGGAAGTCTGGCGAGACGTAGCAGGACAGGCTGCTGCTTGCCAATTTTTGCGAGGAACTGATCTGCTGCTGTGCTGTTTTGGCAGGGCACTCTGTCGCAAAACAGAGTGTCTCTATTTCAGTTGGGGGACGAACTCCATGCTAGCTGCTGCTTGTTGTTGAGGATGGGCTGTGCTGTTGCGATAGTGCGGTTTGTCGGATGCAGTTTATAATGTTGATTGGGAGTCAAGACATGTTAAAGGCCTGTTGGATGCAGTTTATACAAACTGAAATCTGTTGCAATGCTGCGACACAGATTTCAGCGTGTTGATTCAGCGAATGGAAGGTTGATGTGTGGGCAGTCTTGCTCGCATTATGTTCTGGTTGTGTTTGTTTTTGGCTCAAGTCTTTGTTGGTTTCAGTTTTGTTCTTTGCTTTTTGGGCATATGGTTTATTAGAGGCTGTAATTTTGTTTTCTTTTGGTCTTAATACGGGTAAAGTCGTCATGTACCCCCGTAGCGTTTGTAAGTTTCTTTTCTTGATAAGTAATAAAGGTCTGGCATTCCATAGTTGCCCCTCCCCACTGGAGGTTATTTAAAAAAAAAAAAAAACTTGTCTAAGCCAGTAAATCATAATACCCTGCCTTCATTCTTTTTCTTAATATTTAAACCATTTTTAAAATTTTAAATCTATTTGAAGCTTTCAATCACTATCACTGCATCAAATTGATATTTTTGTAAAAAATCTCAAAACAGTAACATTTTTTAATTGTAACAGTCCACCGAACAATTTTAAGTCAAATCTAAATTTTGTCAAAAAAATGAAAAAACAATTACACAAAAAAAAATGTTACAATAAATTAAATCACCATGAATAGTATCACTTATAGCACCATACTCTTCATGGTGATACAATTATTATATTACTTTATTTGTGAAAAATGTGTAAAATTGTTTAATAGATTATTACAACTTAAAATTATTACTTTTTTGGGATTGTTACAAAAACGTTAATTTAGTGCGGTGAATGTCCGCTAACAAAAAAAATCACTTAAAGTATTCATTGAGTTAATTACAAGGAACTTGTTCTTGTCGTACAAGGAGAGGTAATTAGCTATAAGAGTCGTAGTCCGATGTTGCTTGAGTTGAAAATGTTGGCCTCCCAGGGAACAGCCGATAATTAATTAAGTAAAGTAATAAATACAAACTTTGATGGATTTGATTAAAATTTTGGTTGCCCACATATTCTTTGTTTGATACTTTAATGCAACATGGGGATACTCTAATTTTGACTTAATCAATCAATAAATATTAGGCAGTACACGTGTGGAATGATTATGTTGTTTGACTCCTTTAAAAAATGGACAAAAAATAAAATTTAATTATGTTCACATGTACATCAACGGTTTGGTCGCACACATTTAAAGTCAAAGAAAAAAGTGAAATATTGAAGACAGAGTAAGTAAGTTTCAAGCAAGTAAAAAATTGAGAATTCAACCCTAAAATGAGCAGTAAAGTAGAGTATCTTGGTGAGGGCAGGCCAGTTCATTGGTTACAACTTGGAGTAATATAGTCGCTAATTTTAGCATAATTTGATGGTATTGCACAATTAGAATATGAACAAAGCCATTTATTTTCCCAACCTACCCGGGATCATTGCCTCATTACACGAGTTACTAAAGAAACCATTATTGCAAGGCATGGTGTGATTTTGAAGAACAAATTGTTTAACCAATGTGTTGATGGGGTTAAACATAGACCCGAAATTTCTTCCTGCAAACTCACCTAATCGATATCACATAATCAAATATCTCTTCCTTATCAAAGTATCTCCTTCTTAGTTCTTACTCTTCTCTTTCTCTGGATGAGTTTGGTCTTTCTTGGGTTGTAGTTTTGGTTACAAACATTTGATTTGATATATGAAGTGGAATTTTCGTTTTCAGATTAGAACTTTAGATTTTTTTTTTTTTTCTTAAGTTGTTACATGTATTTCAACTATTTTGCTCGTTGCACCAACTCTTTGTTACATTAATATTTTTGGATGATTTGACTTTGTTGCACCAACTTAAAATATATAACGCAAATTTACCATTTTTTTTTATCAATTAAAGTCATTTGGTGGTAACAAATTTTCATTGGCTACTTGTCCTAGTGGTAAAACCAACAATTATTGATTTGAATATACAAGTAGAAACTCAAATTTGATTTCGACTATCTTACTTGTTAATCTTATAAAACCACCCAATGGTATTAACACATAGCAGTTGGGAAATCCTCTATTCTTTGTGATTATAATTTAAAATTACATTTAAAAATAAAAATTCTACAAACAAAAAATTGCAATAGGAATCTTTCATAGAAATTCTCCATTCAACCACTTGAGTAATCTAATTTTGATTTAAGGTTAACTACACCGAACAATTATTAAAAGTTAAATCTTAAAATTAAATGTGAAACATTAAGTCAAACAGTCGGATACAAGCGACAACTCCCAAAATAAAAATATCTTATATGAAGTTATGTATTTATCCAAAAAAAAAAAAATAGAATATATAAAGAATAGCCACTGTATTGAATTTCTATTCGTGTATTTTCGGATCTCTTAACTATTCAATGTTTTCTTTGATTTTGATTTACGTTCAACTTCGTTCTCACACTCACCTCAAACAAGATATTTTACCTTATGGGGGTGTATTGTATCTGGATTTTATGGGCAATTTAATAAATTCCATAGATTCTGAAAATTCAAGTGTATTCAATTTGGATTTTAAAAAGTCCACAAAAGTCTAGGGGTATTCAATCAGGATTTTAAAAAGTCTTTCTGAAATCCACAAAGTCTAGGGGTATTCAATATGGATTTCAGAAAGTCCACAAAAGTTTTTGGGTATTCAAAATATCATTCATATTTATGGATTTGGAAAATCATGGATTCTCATGGACTTTGTAGTGTTAGGTATAAATAACAAAGTTCAATAGTTTGTCAGCCTCCATATCAAAGATTTCAACGTGAAAAAAAAGTCTCCCAAAGTTCTTCCTTGTGCCAGCCGCGAAGAGGTTGGTTCTCATCCTCTTGTTTTCTCGATTCTTTTTTTATCTTTGCATAAACACAAGAGATAGGGGTCCCAATGTTGTGGGTTCGGGTTCGGGTCAATTTATCCACGACAATTACCAACCAATTCGATTCACTTTGAAGAGACAGGTTGTCGTCCTCTGTTCTTCTTCTCTTCTTCCTTGCAATACAATCAACCAAATCACACTCTCTCTTCCAAATCTTCTCTGTCACGCACACATTTCATCAAACACTAATAAACCCCATTGTCGTCGATGTACTCATCATCCGGATCGGGAACCACCTCGAACAAATCATGGGTCCTACACAGCCTGATCGTTGGAGCTGTAATTGCGGGAGCTTACGCTGTGTTCTCGCTTCGTCGACCCGAAAGGTTCCGAAGCAGAGTAGTCGGGATCATCCCTGCTTGATATGAGTCCTCCAGGTTTCCTAGCAAACCCCTTGTTCAGATCCTTAGGAAACCAATGATCCAGGTACTCAAATTGATACATCTGCCTTCATTGCTCTTTAAGGCCCACAATGTGTTTGATGAAATTTTTGTTTCAAGTTGAATTGTGAAGTTCATGTTTAAAAGGAAAATGTAAACTTGTTGCTCATTTGAATGTGGAGTTAATTACATTTTATATTTGGTTTCTCATTTAATGGTATGTTGTGTAGAGAACTTGGGAAAGAGCGAAATCTGCAACTTCAACGAACAACGAATGTTGGATTGCTATTTAAGAGACCTCAAGATTGAATAATGGTGCTCAGTTTTTTGCGCTTAGTTTTTTTAACACTAAAACAAAGCAAGACACCTTCTTGAAGATGAGTCCAGACCAAAGACTTGACTGGATCACTTGGGCACAAAGGGATGCATAAAGCTAATAAGCTATAGGCCATTTGGATTTTAAGTCATGTAGTTTGATACTTTTTTATATGCATAAGGCTAAATACTGTGTGTTTATTTCATTTTGCAAGTGATGATTTTTAATTTAGTTGTGTTGAATGTTGGATTGCGATTTCATGTCATTACCTGCCTGGTTATCTTTTTTTTTTTGGTCAGATACATGTCTTGTTCTCTAATGTCCAATATATTTGGTTTGTTAGAGGATATGTCATTATCAACTTCTTTTTTATCTTGCAAATAATTAGAAATCTGTAAAAGTCGTTCATACAAAGTCTGTGGATTTTCATAAATCTCTAGAAAGTCTGTAGCAAAAGTCTATGGATTTAAAAAATCAACAGAAGTCAGTGGACAATTTAAAGAGTATGTGAAAAATTTAAAGAGTCCGTGAACTTTTCAAATTATTTATCAATTCCAAAAGAATCCATATACAATACACCCCCCTTAATTTGTTTGGATATGGATATAGATATGGATATCTCTATCTAGGTAATTTGAACTATAAGGAAAAGAGGTTGAAGGTAGTTCTCTCAATTTTAAGCACAAACCCCGTCCCAGCTTCCTTCACTCAGACAATCTCTTCGCACTTCATGAAACACTTCAAATTTTATTCTAGGGGAATCACATTTTAGGCTTGTAACACTAAATAAAAAATAATTAACAAAAATATATACTTGCTCTGACGTATATTATTAGCAAACAAATGAAGAAGCATCAGTTTGTTAATTAGAGTACATTTGATCCACATATCTCTTGCAAACTAAAAGCAGTTTCTTAAGATGCGATCCTTAAAATTCATCCCCATTTGCTGAGAATTAATTAAATCACGAGAAATTCTAAATGTCGAGGGAAAGGGCGAGGAAACGAGCGAGGGAAATGAGGTGGCGAGGTGAAAGCCGTTCATTTCCCTCGAGATGCGTGCATTGACTTTTCTCACACGCATCTCGAGAGAAATGAACGGCTTCCACCTCACCACCTCATTTCCCTCGCTCGTTTCCTCGCCCTTTCCCTCGACATTTAGAATCTCTCTTAAATCACTTTGCAAAGGACATTTGAAAGGTGACAAAACTAACATCCAACTACTTTTGTTTTAGTGACATCAATTAGTGACGTCAATGCAAACCCAAGCAACAATTTGTTTTTAAAAAAATAAAATAAAAAAATTATCGGTATATTAAGAGAATTCAATTGATTCACACAAAAGATTCATGTCCATTTATGCTCAAATATTGACCTTATATGATTTGGTTCTAGAATATTACTTATCTATTTAAATGACTTTATGACTTTTGATCTCATCCTTATCGCCCTCACAACCATAATTAATCATTTTTTTTTTAGTGACATCAATTAGTGACGTCAATGCAAACCCAAGCAACAATTTGTTTTAAAAAAAAAAAAAAAAAATTATCGGTATAATTAAAATAATTCAATTGATTCACACAAAAGATTCATGTCCATTTATGCTCAAATATTGACCCTATATGATTTGGTTCTAGAATATTACTTATCTATTTAAATGACTTTATGACTTTTGATCTCATCCTTATCGCCCTCACAACCATAATTAATCATTTTTTTGTTTTTTTTTTGTTTTACAACAAATCTAATCCGACATTATTTTCATCACAACCATTGATGTATAGTCATGTGTCTCAAAGTAAATCAAGGGCCCTTGTCTCGCCTGTCACAGAAATGGTTGATAAAACCTTGTGGGAGTAGATTAGAAACCCTTTAACTGGCCTGAAGTGTGTAAAACTAGGTATTGCTTGGATTGATCGAGTGTTGTCCTACTTAAACACATTTGGAGGCAGCGCAGCAGTAATAGTTGATGGACATATCATTGTTTAAAATCAGGGTTTATACACCATTTTTGGCAATAAATGAATAACTTGGTGTTGCTCTCTCATTTTCAACTAATTAATAACACCGACCATTGAACACTACTTTGAAATTTGATTTCTTATAGGGGAATTCTAATTGGCGAGAAATGGGCGAGGGAGGCCCTCCATCCCCTTGAAGTGTGGGCCTTTGCACATCTCGAGGGAGATTGAGGGTTCCACCCCCTCCCTAGCTAGCATGTTTCCTCGCCAATTAGACAAGCCCTTTCTTATAAGTATGCATCGAAATGGATAAGATGATGAAGCTAAGGGCGACTATCATTCCCTTTTAAATCAGGGTGACTAACATTTGTGTTTGCTAAAGGGTGATCATGTTGATGCTTTCAGCAAACCAATCAAGGCTAGGTTTAATTATATATTTTTTGACAAAGAAAGTATAGACCCACATGAAAAAAGATAAGAGACTTGGGGATCAAGCAAAACCTTTAGATTTCATTGAAATTAATATTTTTAGCCATCTTCAAATTTGGTTTTGGACAAAACGTTTTATACTTTTTTATTTTTTTTTTATGTAAAACGCAGGGAGGGTAGTTTCCTAGAAGTTTCGTGTTATTACTTATTAGACAATCTCTATAAAAACCTTTAATCTCACTCGCCAAACCTCACAAACTCTCTCTACTCAACTCGAAACAAAACATTCTCTGTTAAGCTGTGCTCTGCTTCTTTTGCTCAAGAAACAGAGCAAATAAACCACTCCACCCTTTCTGTTTCTTACATTTCCCCTCATTCTTTAGTTATGCCTTCTTCTTCACAAGCTGCACCCATGGCAAGGAAAGCAACTCGGAAGCCTCGGAGAGGGCAAATTAAGGCTCAAATCATGTTGGTTTTGTACAATACACTCGTGAAAATGGTAGCTCCAAAGGCAGGGGATGAAGGAGCTGAAATGAATATGAAAGGTGTGGGTGTTGGAATCCATGCCTCCTGAACTGCAGAATCCAAGTCATGACTAAGCTTGAGATGAACAAGTAAATTGGCAATTAGGGGGCGTAACGTTATAAATTTTTCTTTCTAAGAGTTATTTTTGGGGTGATTGATGGCTTCCACTATCGGGGGTTTTCTCCATTTTTTTGCCCTCTGAATACATCACTGGAACACCCTCCCTTCTTTCAGCATATAAGTTCTTGGCCTCAATTTTGTTAAAGCTTGTATTTAGTATTGATTGATGGTAGTGAGGAGATCTAAGACGTTGTTATTTACATATATTTGTTGAATCTCATGAAATTTTAGATCTTCTTTTTCATTTTTTATAACGTTCATGTGGAGTTTCCCCTGTTTTTGGATGACAGTGCCGTGCCTTTCAGGCCTATTAGGTGAGTTGTCTGTCTTTTGTTGGGCATGTTGAAATCAAAGGAATCAAATATTTCGATATCTCTAACTTAATGAGAACAACACGTCTAGAGAGCCGGGCCAGGTTAAGCCCGCATGCCAAGGAGCCTCAATACCCTTCGTCATCTTAGAGATTCTCCTAATCCATCTATCAAGCACAAACAAAAACACACCGAAAACCCCCTGGCGCTAGGGGCCTGACTCTCTAGAAATTTTGTAATGAGAATTAACATCATACTATCCAATGTCGAATGAACTTGTGATCATGGAATGCCAGAGACTTTATATAATAAGAATGTGAACATGGTGTCTGAACCCTCAATGTAAAAATCTAGGTTTACAATTGCAAAAAATTTAGATTTCATTCAATTCAAGTATCTAATAAAAACATTTGACACATTTCACTTGTTATCCTTTTTAAAGGGATTGAAAATTAGGATGATTACAACTCCCATTGAATTGTGTAGACCGAATGAAAAGGATTGAATGGTGGTAGACCATATTTACAAGCAAACATCACCTTAAGGCCCTACCTACCTACAATATTACAATCCTTGACTGACTACAAAAAATGACCATATCCTTGTTTTTCATCCTTATAAATATTTTGACCATTAGTCATACTACTGAAATAGCTTACTATGTTTCTAATGCTAGATAACCTATCCTCTAGTCTTTGTATTTCAAGCTTGTGTGGTGCTGTAAGAAATCACCTACAAGGAACTTGGTCTCGACCAAAATAAATTTAGAAAAATAACAAAAATTTCCATAAATGTAAGTTGAAATAAAATGTATGAATATGGACGTGAAGTTGAGAGTTCCTTGATGTCAGTGATAATGGCCTGCTGATACATTTCCATTCAGGATATAAAACCAACCAAAGTTTATTTGAAAATAACTTCACTTTCATCGTTATTATCTTTCTGATTATACATATTACTGGTAAAAGTTTCAAATGTGAATTTTGATTAATGGAAAAACTATGCCCTATAAATAAGACACGGCTAAATAAACGCGTATTCTAGACACGATAATAGTGAGAATGACAAGGAAACAGTGATAGTAATGTTTAGAAATCAACTTGTGGGGCTAATAGATGGTTGCTTTGAGGAAATTATGGCCAAAGTTCCAAACCATAATAAGCTGCCCACAGTTTTGAATTTAAGCACGTGTACAATAGAAGAAGGTTTCAATCAAACATGGGTGAATGAGTCTTGAAGATCAAGAAATCATTAATTTTTGTTTAAGAACAATTAAAATGTTGACTGACTTGATAATGCCATCTTTTACTTGAGGACTTCAAACACGAACTGAAGATTCAAGCCCAATTGAAATCAAACCAGGCCTGTGAAGTGAACAAAGAAATGTGTTTTGGTCAAGGAATGTGATTTCGGTTTTTGAAGTGATTTCGTCGTCATTTGACTTTAATGCCCCTATTATAAACTGGTAATTGAGTAATTCTACACTGCTCTATTTAGGTCTCTCTTTGCCTTTTTGGGGGTTTTTTTACATTTTTTTTCCTTTTCTTTAAAACACAATCACAAACATCATCCATAGAAGGGTGGAAATGTCAAAAAAAACCCCAAAGAAACACCTAAATAAAGCAGATTAGAATTTTTTTTCCTGGTAATTAGCAATTACTCACAAGATATTATAGATTAGGGTCACCCCCAAAATTCACAGTCAAGCCACATTGACTATTATGGTTTAAGTTTGAAAATACTCATTCTAGATCCGGTGGTCGTGAACATCCAAAAGACAAAAGTGATCAAATGAATGAAATCAAAAGGCTTAAAATACCATGAACCCAGTAATGGTTACAGCTAGGCACGGACCTAGGTGGGGGCAAGTGCTCTATTTGCCCCCACAACTTATAAAAATGTTTGGGTTATTTGCGATTTACCCATCCTACGACGCTGAAACGTTATTCCGCCCCACCCCTTCTTCTCTCCCTATGTTCTCTCTGACGCCTACGATCCCGTCACCCCTTTTTTTTTTTTTTTCTTTTCTGCTCCCTCTCTCTATTTACAGTGAGACCGACAACAGCTTCGCATCTTTCTCTCCCTCCTTCTCTGTTTGATTTTTTTTTCATTTCCCATTGTCGCTATCAGCCACCAGCAACACCAACCTTTCTGAGGAAGAATAAGGTTTCTTAAGTATTTTCATGAGATTAATTCGTATATCGAGGTCTAAATTTGTATTTTATTCATATGGTTTTTTTAGAAATACATGGAAAATTTGCCCGATTAATTTTTCATTAAGATACATGTTTGTATCTCGAGATTCATCTGTGATTTATTGTTTGAATGACATTATGGTAATCAATGTGAGTCTTTTGACAGTCAACGCACGTTGATTGCTAATCCTAGGGGAGACTGCAATAGTGATTCATTCCAGGGGTAATCTCTAATTAGGTATTTTTTATAGTGGACAAATAACCCAAAAATTTTTTTTTTTGTAAACATATAATTTTACATTTGAATTAATTTTTGTCCCTTAACTTTGTATACCAATTTGATTTGCCCTCATATATTTATCTTTTGTGCTCTTATAAAGTAACTTGTTGGATCAATTTTATTCCCCCATAGATTAGAGATAAAGTTTGGTTTAGCAATTAGTGGTTTGTCTAGTTATTTATGTATTGTTCAAATTTTTTAAAAATATTAGGATAAATAATTAATTAGTATATTATTATTATTTAAAAAAAAAAAGAGGGAACATGAGTAACGGTAGTGGTTATTGTGAAAATGAGTGAATGAGTAAGATGTAAAGAAAGAGATATTATTATGGAAGATCTCGAAGTTAAAATTAAAATTGGTTGTTTGGTAGCTGGAAAGAAAAAAGAAGGGGGGGAATAGCCATGCTCATAGGGTCAGAGTGGGACTCTGTACGTGTGATTGTGTTCGAATGGAGAGTATTGGACATCTCTAGGATGATGAAGGGTATTGGGCCTGACCTGGCTCTCTAGACATGCTTCTTCTATATCTCAAGAGTATAATGAGAGTTCCCCAAATGAACAGTAAATTTGTATGTCTTCAACTCTAAGTTTCCTTTTCAATTTTGCCCTTCCAACTCTATTATATTTACAAAAAATATTAAAAAGTGACGATGAGTATTTATGTCATTCAAATGAAAAATGCTATTACATTTTTTTACCATTGCACCTTATAAAAGTTAAATTATTTACAATCAAAGTCAGCACATATAAACATTTATTAATTATACTTAAACCTCTAATATAATTTATTTGAAGTCCTCCAACTATCTATAAATTATAAAGACTCTTACATCTAACTTTCAGATTTTCCATTTTCCCTCCACATCCCATATTTTTAGAATCAAAATCAGCTTCTCTCAAACATTAATTAATTATACCTGTGCCTCTAATATAAATTATTTGAAGCCCCTTATTTATTTATAAACTATACATAAGTCTATTTGTATGTCTTCAACTCTAAATTTCATTTTCAATTTTGCCCTCCCAACTTTATGGTGTTTACAAAAAAAAACTTAAAAGGTTGGTAAAAAGTGACAACGAGTGTTTATGTCATTCAAATGACAAACGCTATTACACAGTTTTACCATTGTACCCTCCTAAAGTTAAACTATTTACAATCAAAACTAGCCTATGTAAGTATTCATGAATTATAGTTAAGCCTCTAATATAATATTTTTGAAGCCCTCCAATTATCTAAAAAATTATAAAAAGACTCTTATATCTAACTTTTGAATTTTCCATGTTGCTCTCCACATTTCATATTTTTACAGTCAAAACCAACATCTCTCAAACATTGATTAATTATACATTTGCCTCTAACATAAATTATTTGAAACTCCTTATATATTTATAAACTATACATATGCCCTTAAAATTATGTATATATTTTTGTTTAGAAGTTCAATAATATTGTTTTTCTTATTATTGAATTGTTGTAATAAAATAAAATAAAAAATATTGAATATCCGCTCACGTAGAGCGCGTCGACACCCTAGTTTTATTTTAGTAAGCCTTCTGATTTATCTCTACATACTCATTTGATTTATTCTGTTTTTCAGATGTTCATTGAGTTGTGTTCATTTGAACCGTTGGATCTAGAAGGGGTATTTTCATCGTAAAACTTTTTTTATTTGGAAAGCGAGCTGGGTTTTTATAGAATCTCATAACCTATCAACAAGGTGCTACCTACAGGTCAACACCATAAGAAAGTAACCATGCCGCCGGCGGGTCTCGAACCTAGGACGTGTGGGATAAACCCACACATCCCTAACCACTCGGCCATAACACCATTGACAAAACTTAAACAATCAACATGGCTTGACTATGAGTTCTAGGGATGACCCTAATTTGTTAGAGCATCTCCAAGGAAGACCCTAAATTGGCCAAAAAGCATATTCAATGTCTCCTATGAAAAAAAATGCTCCAATGGAACACCCTATACATAACCCCATTTTATCTTGATCTTTCCCTTCCCTCTATATTTGGGGGCATCCATGCCATCCCCAATTACTAAAAAAAAAATTTTAAAAAAAAAAACTTCCATTTTTTTCCTTCTCTCTTCTCCAATCATTAAAATTTAAACAGATGATTCCTAAAATTAGGAAAAATATATTTAAATAATGATGACAAATTTAAAGTGGAGAATGTGGTTGGAGTAATGAAGCAATAGGGGATCCCTAAAATTAGCTTTTTGTCAAAATGAGATGTGATTAATACCATAATTTAACTTTTACCCTTGGAGATGCTCTTATATTTAAGAAGTTATCGCTAATTACCAGTTTATAATAGGGAGTATAACTAACTAATCTTTTAAAGAAAATTTTCGTAAAATATTTTGGTGCAAGGAAAAAAAAAAATTTCGAGAACACACAAAACAAATATAAAAATTTCGAGAATATATGAAATATGTGGAAAATAAGATGCAAGTAAATGAACCTATTAAACACATTAAATGAAGCCTAATCACTGAAGGATCTCTTAAATTCAAGATATAATTACAATATAGTAAAAAAAAAAAAAAAAAAAAACCACCATGCAATCAAATTGAACAACCCTACTAAAAATCAAGTCAAACAAAAGGTAATATAACTTTGAGTTGAAAAAGTGGCAGCAAGGGCTGAGTTGAAAAATAAGAAGCAGCAGTGTAAAAAGAAGAATAAGAAGGAGTGAGTCGAAGATCTGAGAGGAGTTGAAATCCCCACTCTCTCTGTATCGATCGTCAATCAACAAAACCATGAAAACAATCTCTCTTCTCTGAATTTGTGAAACCAATGTCGTGCACATCAAACTCATCTATCTATCAAAGCGGGTTTCTCAAACGCTGCCTCCCATACCATTTCTCTCAATCCCATTTGAAGGTGACAGAAACAACATCCATGAAAATGCCAAGACGAAAAACTTGACTAATCTCAGACCCAATCATTCTATTAAACCACCATGCAAACAAAGAAGAAGAAGTAGCATTGTGACAGTAAGAAGAAGAAGAAGACGCTTTGTGTCAAAATTATTTGATCAAAAAAGGGAAATTTGGTTTGTGCATTTTTTTGTTTGGGCAAAATTATCGAATTTACCGAAAAAGCGAAACATTATGAAGTAAACCATCCAAAACAAGGGTTTTTTTCCCTCAAAATTTCACGAAAACTCATTCCTTGGTTTGCGTCTACAATTCACTAAATGATCTACAAAACACACCGGTATGCATAATGTATTTTCCGAGGCGTGTGTAAGGGCACATTATAACTTGTTAAAGCTTCCAACCAGGTGTTTCAATAAGACAATTCGTCAATTTTAATAATATAAATTTTGCAAAATGTGATGTACCTCCAAAAACATCATCCATAGAAGGGCGGAAATGTCAAAAAACTCCAAAGAATTACTTAAATAAAGCACTGTAGAATTTTTTTTCCTGGTAATTAGCAATTACTCACAAGATATTATAGATTAGGGTCACCCCCAAAATTCACAGTCAAGCCACATTGACTATTATGGTTTAAGTTTGAAAATACTCTTTCTAGATCCCGTGGTCGTGAATATCCAAAAGACAAAAGATATCAAATGAATGAAATCAAAAGGCTTAAAATGCCATGAACCCAGTAATGGTTACAGCTAGGCACGGACCTAGGTGGGGGCAAGTGCCCTATTTGCCCCCACAACTTATTAAAATGTTTGGGTTATTTGCGATTTACCCATCCTGCGACGCTGAAACGTTATTCCGCCCCACCCCTTCTTCTCTCCCTATGTTCTCTGTGACGCCTACGATCCCGTCTCACCTTTTTTTTCTTTTCTTTTCTGCTCCCTCTCTCTATTTACAGTGAGACCGACAACAGCTTCGCATCTTTCTCTCCCTCATTCTCTGCTTGATTTTTTTTTCCTTTCCCATTGTCGCTATCAGCCACCAGCAACACCAACCTCTCTGAGGAAGAATAAGGTTTCTTAAGTATTTTCATGAGATGAATTCGTATATAGATGTCTAAATTTGTATTTTATTCATATGGTTTGTTTAGAAATACATGCCCGATTAATTTTTCATTAAGATACATGTTTGTATCTCGAGATTCATCTGTGACTTATTGTTTGAATGACATTTTGGTAATCAATGTGAGTCTTTTGACAGTCAACGCACGTTGACTGTTAATCCTAGAGGAGACTGCAATAGTGATTCATTCCAGGGGTAACCTCTAATTAGGTATTTTTTATAGTGGACAAATAACCCAAATTTTTTTTTTTTTGTAAACATATAATTTTACATTTGAATTAATTTTTGTCCCTTAACTTTGTATACCAATTTGATTTGCCCTCATATATTTATCTTTTATGCTCTTATAAAGTAACTTGTTGGATCAATTTTATTCCCCCATAGATTAGAGATAAAGTTTGGTTTAGCAATTAGTGTTTTGTCTAGTTATTTATGTATTGTTCAAATTAAAAAAAATTAGGATAAATAATTAATTAGCATATTATTATTATTAATTAACTATGATTCACAACCCACCCCCCCCCCCCCCCCCCCCCCAAACAAAAAAAAAAACAAAAGAAAAGGGGGAAACATGAGTAAAGGACTAGTGAAAGATTTGAGGTGAAGACACAAAGGTAGTGGTTATTGTGAAAATGAGTGAATGAGTAAGATGTAAAGAAAGAGATATTATTATGGAAGATCTCGAAGTTAAAATTAAAATTGGTTGTTTGGTAGCTGGAAAGAAAAAAGAAGGGGGGGAATAGCCATGCTCATAGCGTCAGAGTGAGACTCTGTACGTGTGATTGTGTTCGAATGGAGAGTATTGGACATCTCTAGGATGATGAAGGGTATTGGGCCTGACCTGACTCTCTAGACATGCTTCTTCTATATCTCAAGAGTATAATGAGAGTTCCCCAAATGAACAGTAAATTTGTATGTCTTCAACTCTAAGTTTCCTTTTCAATTTTGCCCTTCCAACTCTATTATATTTACAAAAAATATTAAAAAGTGACGATGAGTATTTATGTCATTCAAATGAAAAATGCTATTACACTTTTTTACCATTGCACCTTCTAAAAGTTAAATTATTTACAATCAAAGTCAGCACATGTAAACATTTATTAATTATACTTAAACCTCTAATATAATTTATTTGAAGTCCTCCAACTATCTATAAATTATAAAGACTCTTACATCTAACTTTCAGATTTTCCATTTTTCCTCCACATCCCATATTTTTACAATCAAAATCAGCGTCTCTCATAAATTAATTAATTATACCTATGCCTCTAATATAAATTATTTGAAGCCCTTTATTTATTTATAAACTATACATAAGTCTATTTGTATGTCTTCAACTCTAAATTTCATTTTCAATTTTTCCCTCCCAACTTTATGGTATTTACAAAAAAAAACTTAAAAGGTTGGTAAAAAGTGACAACGAGTGTATTCATGAATTATAGTTAAGCCTCTAATCATAATGTATTTTCCGAGGCGTGTGTAAGGGCACATCACGATCATAAATGTGGCATTATAACTTGTTAAAGCTTCCAACCAGGTGTTTCAATAAGACAATTCGTCAATTTTAATAATATAAATTTTGCAAAATGTGATGTGCCTCCACAAACACCATAAGATATCTATATCTGCCATGAAATTTCATGGCAAATATGATATGGAGCCACACCAAACCATATTGGTCTGTCACCATGACGATAAGTCACCAAGTAGACTGACTTCTTTTGGATGGACGGTGGACTGTAGTAGAATATACTCCCCACCTACTTAATTCACTGCACATATCTGAGCCATTGGGTATGTCATCAATAACTAGAAGTCACCAAGACTGACTACCTAGAGGAGTGAATATATATATATATATATATACCTGAGTGATCCCTTAACAGTTCACATCTGAAACCTGCTCTAAGCTTTGTGTAGGGGGACCAAATAAGCAAACCAAACACCTGCCAAACAAAACACATAGGACGTCCACTTATAAGCATAACAAAAGAACAAGAAAATTAGAGGAAAATATCAATCTATTTATGTTCAGACATCAGTTACTATCAACAGTAAAGAGAGAAACTTTGTCTGGATGATCACACTTTGGTTCCTATCGATAAATACTTTGCAAGGCCTTGGTTTTTTTTTTTTTTTTTAAATTGGGATCGTGACCCATTTTATTCATTTAAAAATCAACGCCCAAAGGCTACATGACTGACCCTATAGGGTTAACTAAAAGGCCGAAACAAAATCTCATAAAAGATAGGATTCACCAAAACAAACCTAGACAAAGAACTCAGTCTTTGTACCTATTGTTTGCTTTCCTAGTTGATATGACAGTCTATCTTATAGACAAGACAGAAACAGTCAGTGGCCAAATTTTGTTTGGCTAGAACCTAGAAGTCAATTCCTTGCATAAGTAGTTTTATCAAACTTTGTTGCTTAATTTTTCGGCCATCCTTGCGCAGAAAATTACAGTTATCCATTATGGCTGTCATTTATTTATATATTTCCTAGCTTGTCTATTTGTTTTAATACTTCTTAGTCAGTTAGTGACTCAATCAACCATTAAGTCATCTTCCAAAGAAAACCTTTAGATTTTAAAAAAATTGACAAAGCAAGAAAGACGGAGAAACATATAGGAGTAGGTTGTCGGAATCAAAATAAATTCCAAGGTGGCACGTGAGAATTTTGTTTTATGTTTCCATCAATCCATCTCAAAATTTTCAACCAAATAGCATTAATTAATAATAAGAGCTTACTTGTGTGTCTGTCAAACCAAGTTCCTTGCACTGCTCTTTCCTTAAGATGTTCCATTGACCACACCACCTCAAAAAACTTGGTGAACATGGACCACGTAAGCTCAAGCTCAATATGTATATAAGCCACCATTTCCATCATTCTGCAACTCCATCTCTCTCCTTTACCATTTTCAAAAAAACATACTTGAAAGCTACAATTAAAGCTTAAACAAGCCATATACTGATGGGAAGTAAGGCAGCCAAAACCCCTAGGAAGGAAAAAATATCCCTTCCTCCCAAACGAGGAAAGATCTTATATGGAATAATTGGTGGGTTCATGAAATCAATCTGGTTTTGCAGAAACCCAGTCCTCAGATTACTATATACTCCACCTTCTAGTGCTTATAAGTCAAGAGGAAGCTCGGATTACTCTACTCCACCTTCTCGCACTTATAAGTCAAGAGGAAGCTCAGATTAGGCTATTGC
The DNA here is from genome assembly GCA_963556465.1 of Berberis vulgaris. Lineage (NCBI taxonomy): Eukaryota > Viridiplantae > Streptophyta > Magnoliopsida > Ranunculales > Berberidaceae > Berberis > Berberis vulgaris. The sequence continues at coordinate 23,961,121 of OY747135.1, forward strand.
ATCTTTGAGCACCTGTGCTATATACTGCATCTTTGAGCGTTTATAATGCAGGAGGAAGCAACAAGTTCTGATAAATGCAATTAATTTTCGCTAGTAGGCGGGAAAAGCATTGTGAGATGGGATATTTATGATGTGAGATGTGATTCTTGCACAGTTTTAGTTGAATTACATTTGTAGTTTTGGTGTTGTTAGATCTCGTTTATATTACTTCTACTTTTTGTTTTATTGTTCTCAGATCTTTCCTATATGTACTGAATCATTTAATGATGTTTTTTCTATAAAATTTTAAGAGCTAGTCTTTTGTTCTCCTGAAGATTTTTGACACACCATAAAAGACAGTTTACCACTCACGGCATTTAAACATTCTAATATATGGATAAACTTACCACACCGCGACTTCAAAAAGGTACAACTGCCAAAATAAGTTAACAAAAGTGACCCAGTCAAAACTAAACTTACCACTCGTGTAACTTTCTGTGTCTTGTATCTGTGATTTCTTTTATTGGATTGAGATAGGATTTGGGATATAAATGTTGTTTTATTCCCCACCAAGCAAAGCAAATTAATAGATTAAGCATCGTTGATGGAAGCAACCATGTCAGGAACAAGACATAAGTATGTTAGCACCCCAATTAACTGGTTATCTCCTTGATTAGTCATGTTTCTTTTAATTATTGACATTGTTTAATTGGTTGAAGATTTCATGGTTTCCACTTTCTGGTTCTTTTGGGTTTCCAGATGACTTTATCTTTTGATTGTTGGAAGTTTGAAACTTCCTATAAGAACTCAAATAATTACATGGATGAATTAAGATATGGCTCGAGAGTTAAAACATTAAACCAGTAATGATATTACAGAACTGAGATCGTATAAAACCCCTACCTCACTCCAGGCAGAGCTGAACCATGTATTTTGAGTGACCCTATTTTGGGCGGCAACAACAATTGCCCATACAAAACTGAAGTGTGTGAAACAGGTAACAACATGTTTTGTGAAACAGGAAACTGTTTCACAAACAGGAATATGACACATAACTGTTTTGTGAAATAGGAAACGTGTTTGAAACAAGAAACTGTTTGGACTCCTGTTTGAAATAGGAAAAACTGTTTGGACTTCTGGAAACTGTTTTTTGAACAGGAAACAGGAAACTGCTGTGAAACAGGAAACTGTTGTTCCTATATATACTAGGAACTGTAGGTGTTTTGTTTTAAGGTGATTCCATGTAGAAAAATTGTGAAGCATAGGGAATAGAGAAAGATAATTGCTGGAATTGTTTCATCTCTTGTTGAGAGATTGTATGAGAATTATCATCTTCTTGTACCTTGTTCTTGAATATAGTGGAATCACCTCACCGTGGACGTAGGCAATTTGCTGAACCACGTAAACCTTGTGTCTCTTGTGGTATGTTCTTAATTTTCTCTAATTTCTTTCATTGCTAGTTGCTCTATTTAATTGATTGGATCCTTGTGGTACTTGTGTGCAATTGTTGGTGTCTACCCGCTTCCGCAATAAGGCGCAACAAAGTGTCTCTTTATTTTCTAATGGAATAGGGACCTGATATTTACACCATATCAAAAATTACCAAACCAAGCAAACCAGACTCGATATTATATGGAGTTCCTAATATGATATGCCTTCATTTTCAGTTTTTCAAACCAAATAATTTATATAGAGATTTTCTAGTCTTTTGTCAAAACAGGGCGTTACAGTGCTATTTCCTTGAGCTCTTCTATGAACCACATCACTCCACCTAGTATGAAACCTTCTAACCGCAATGACCCACTTATTCCCCAATCACTTAAGTTCAATTATATTAATTCTTTTTATTGATAGGATCATATCTAGAGCTCCTGTCTATTTTTAGCGATTCTGAGGTTCCCTAGATGTGTTTATCAAAGTGGGAAAAGAAAATTGCTTGTTTAAACACCAAGACTTTGTCAACCCAGTGCACCAAACACTTATATGTGTTACTGCTTATAGTTGATTTTCACAAGTATTTAATTTGGAGGGACTAACAAAGTGAGATGATGAGGTGTTTGAGGCAAGCAAATTTGGGAGGGTTTCATCTAGAAGCAATTACTGCCACCTACACTGTGTCATCAACTTACACTCTAACTAGTTGAGTTTAAATGGTTCTTTCCTATTTTTCAATCACAACTTCCTTCATGCTTTTTTTTTTTTCCCTTTCTTGAGACTATCTTTTGAAATTTCCCCATCCAGCTAAAGTGAAGCATAGTGTCCCAAAACCATTGACTTATGATGCCTTACCCGTCTCTCTCTATATATATACTCCTCACCTCCCCATCTGCCTTCACACCATTTTCTTCCTGTTTATTTCACTTTGCTAGCTCTACATTTACTGTGAGCAGGGACTGGATGGAAAATGGAGTCACCCAATTCCCTAAAAAATGCAAAGGATTGCCTCACCTAGGAAAGGGATGATCCAAACTAATATCATCGAGGACATAATGAACACAGTCATCAAAGTCATCTCAAATGTGCGTGAAAGGTAGAGAAATCAAGTGTGATGGTTGATCATAGTAGCTTAAGAAGCTCGGATTCCCCGTTTTATAATAGAAAGCATTTAGCATGAACTAAAGCTTCGTTGTTTCTTCCCCCACTCTACTCCTTGGCTAGAAGTTGGTTTTGCACAGTCGTGACTTGTTTTATGTGTAATTTGGGATCTGGCTTTGCTAAATTCCACTATATGTTATTCACTACTTTTAAGTGTAAATCTATCCTTATATCTCTCTAATGTAATGTGCTGTGAAAGTTTATGTCGAAGACCTTATATTGCTTTTACTTATAATGGGTTATTATGAACAGCCAATTGATTCTTTGAACCTATTTGCTATACCACAGAGAACTACCCAACTGCAAGCATGTGAATGAGCAGTTCTTTTAAGGTTCTCTATGTCTTATCATGTCCGGAGAAAGAATTGAATCATTGAACTAGCTGCCCAAATTGAAGAATCTTTTCACTTAAAGTTAGTTTTTCTCATCCTCCTAGTCTCAATCCTTTCTATTCTCATCTCTTACACAGAATTGTATCATTTTCCAATTCAAGGGTGCAATCTTTTATACATTAAGACAAATTCTAAAATAAGTCTAAGTTCTACCTGCAATAAAATCTAAAAGTGAAAATGAAGTAATAAGAAACTGTACAAATCAAATTACTTTAGCATGTAAGGACCCATGGCATCAAGTGGTCAGATCAGAACCATAGGATATATGTTACACATACTAAATTCATTACACACATGATCTAATGTGTCACGGTTTAACAGGTAGATACGACTTCAATGACTAGGAAGTCACCAAGCAGATTGACTTCCGTGGTTGACCATTCCTTGGATATATGCCCCGCCTTTAGGATGATATATGCGTGGAGGCTAGTGTAAAAAATTACAGATAATTGAGGTTATTTCTAATTGATAGGGGCATAATTATGCTATTTTTAGTACCATATTTCTATATGTATTATTAGCTATTATTTGTTAATTATGGTACTAATTGCTATTTTCATGTTTGTGTAGGTTTCCAATTACAATACTTTAAAATAGAAGCAAATTGTCAAATTAGGAATACTAATTGCACAAGGACTTCACACAAGCAAGGAAACCATACCAACAAGGAAACCGAAACCACAGAAAGAAGAAAACAAGAATAAAAAGGGGACATACCTGGCTTGGAGAGAAGACCCAACCATCGAGCAATAGCATTGATCCACCACCTCCATCGTCTCCCTTTTCCTCCCTGATCACCCTCGCACAAACCCTAGCCGCCGTCACCCACCATCCACATCCAGCGTCGCAGCAAGCCATCATCATCCAGAAACCTCCTTCACCAACACAATCTTCCATCTCACACAGACACCTCCGTCCTACCCTTCTTTTGCCGGCCATCTTCCTCACACCAGCTAACCGACACAGACCCAAAACCCATCACAGAAAACCAACTCAAAATCCCTCTCTCTATCGCCCTCAATTTCTTCTTTTTCAACTGTCCATCTCCTCATCTATTTGTTCATCTCGCAATCCACCCATCGCCTCATCGCCGTCACCATCAGAACCCGACACTGTCATCCCCTCACTCGCATCTTCTTCTGGAGAAAGGAGCTGAAGCAGAACGAAAGGAAGAAGTGAAGCAGAGATCGAAGGGAGCTGAGGAACAGACCGAACAAGCAATTCGCGTGAGGAAGGAAGGAAGATATATCGCGCTATTTGCACCCCAGTTCTACTCAGTACCACCACGGATCAGTGTTTTGTTTTCATCTCTAAACATCTCAACTCTTTTACTTATTTTAGTTTGATTATTGATTATGGATTACTGTTTGAACATAATTAATATGTCTAGCTAAACTCCTCTTAGTTAGGGGTGGATTCGAAGCCCCAAACATGTGCTTTATAAATTAATTGAATTTAATCTTCCTTGTTATTAGTAATTGTGTTTTGCTTAACTGCTTTATAGAGAACTTTTCCTTTTATGTTTGTTAAGGTGGCCAACTTAGTAAGCATGCTAGGATTTGGGGCTAGAGTATAGGAGAATTTCACCTAATTGTTATGATTCTGTACTCACAAGTAGTAAATACCAAGGAACGTTGGTAAGGTTAAGTCAAAACCTAGGCAAGAACAAGATGCTGATCATACTTGTGATTGCCTAGTCAGTGTTCATATTTTCCACAAAACTTAATGATCTTAGATTGCTATTTAACTTGCGATTCCTGTTTAGATAGCATGATAAGAATAGTTTGAAAGCGACGCTTAGTTTAATTCAACGAACTTGGGAAAATAATAAGATTAATGCAGTGCGGTCACGGTTAGTCTTGAGCATTGTCTCTCACGAGTTAGCAAGTGATTATTGAAGATTAATTTATAAGCATATGTTTGGTGTGTGGAGATAAAACCCTTAGCTAATTTCTCATCTTTGATATCTCTTTAGTTTATTATCTTTACATTAATTTTCGTAGTTATTTTCATAATTTAATTTAGAAAATCCAATCCCCTTTTATTTAATTAATTAGGTTGTTAGTTGTCTTTTTAATTATTATTAGTGTAATTAACACGCCCTCTAATCCCCGGTCTAGAACGATCCCTACTTATTCTATACTACAAATCACAAAGCAGGGTATTAAGTTGTGTGCTACTAAAATAGCGCATCAATTTTTGGCGCCGTTGCCGGGGATTAGAAAAGTTGTTGATTACTTTATTAGTTTTTATTTATTTTATTTTTATTTTTATTGATTTTTCTTTATTTCTTTCTTTATCTCAGGTACCAGTTCATGCACAATAGGAAATCCAGTGAAAACTTAGTAGAATACGATTCAGAGCCTGAGAAAACATTTAGAAGACGAAGAAGAGAAACAAAAGAACTACAAACATCTAGCTTTGAATCTGAATCTGAAGAGTTCGACATGGGAGATAATAGATCTATTAAAGAACTTTCGGCATCCACCTTGGACAATGCCGCACCCTTGTGCATTCAGTACCCATTAGCCGCGCAGGGCAAGACTGAGTCATTCGAGCTGAAATCCAGCCTACTTCATCATATTCCAAAGTATCATGGTCTTTCTATGGAGGATCCAAATAAACATTTAAAGGAATTTGAAGTTGTATGCTCCAGTATGACGCCAATAAATGTGGATGAAAACATTCTAAAGTTGAGAGCATTCCCTTTTTCTCTGACTGATAGGGCTAAGGATTGGCTCTATGAACTACCTTCCGGAACAGTATATTCTTGGGAAAGCATGAAGAAGGTGTTTCTAGAGAAATTTTTCCCAACTTCCAAAATTATCTTATTGAGGAAGAAAATCAGTGGCATACAGCAAGGTCCAGGAGAATCATATCCGGCTTACTATGAGCGCTTCAAAACTCTCATAGCATCATGCCCGCAGCATCAGATGAAGGAGGAGCTCCTGATTCAATACTTTTATGAGGGATTGCTTCCTCTTGAGCGACAGATGTTAGATGCAGCGGCAGGAGGAGCTTTGGTTGATAAAACTCCAGCAGCAGCAAAAACTTTGATTGCAAACCGAGCCTTAAATGCCCAGCAGTATGAAGGAATTGGAGAGCCTTCACGCCAAGTCAATGAGGTAAGTACTAATTCTAGTTTGGAAGCTCAAATGGCTAATCTTACCTCACTTGTGACTCAGGCCCTAGGGAAGCCGAATATGCTAGGAGTTGCACAGGTTTGTGGCGTGTGTACAAAGCCAGGACATCCATCTGATCAATGTCCTCAACTAATTGAGAATGGCGGTTGGGAGAATGTCAATGCAATAGGTTTTCAGGGGCAAAATCACTATAGAAATAATCCTTATTCGAACACCTACAATGAAGGTTGGAGAAATCACCCAAGTTTTGGATGGAGAAATTCAGAACAACCTCAACAACAGACTTCGAATCGGCCACCCCCTGGTTTCGCCCAAAGGCCACCTGAACCACCTCAGCACAATTCAGGTATGCTGCTTAATTATGATGAGATTCTGAAATCATTGACTATTTCTCAGCAGAACCAATCAAAGGATATAGCAGATTTGAAACTGCAAATGGGACAGATAGCTGAGTTTATTGGACAAATTCGCGAGCAAGGAAAACTTCCTAGTTCTACCATTCCTAATCCGAAAGGTGGGTTTGAAACCGCAAAAGCAATTACACTGAGGAGTGGTAGGCAAATTGAGAATGATCCAATAGTCCCTGAACAGAGTCGAAATAAGAAAGCTGAGCCACAGAAGGATGATCCGACCACCATTGAAACACCAGAACTTCAATGTAAGAAGGTGAGCATTCCAAATTCAGTTTCTACTAATCTTGTTCCACCTTTTGTGCCTTTTCCAGGTAGGTTTGCCAAATCTAGGAAAGATGAACAGGATAAGAAAATTTTGGAAACCTTCCGAAAAGTCCAAGTCAATATTCCTCTTCTTGATGCTATTAAGCAAGTGCCTAAGTATGCAAAATTTTTGAAGGAGCTTTGCACAACAAAGAGACGTCTTCGAGACGGAGAGGTAGTTAAAGTAAGTGAGAATGTCTCCGCAGTTCTTCAAAGGAAATTGCCACCGAAGTGTAAGGATCCAGGTAGTTTCACTATCCCTTGTGTTATCGGTAATACTAAAATTGAAAATGCAATGTTAGACTTAGGTGCTTCAATTAATGTTATGCCGTATTCTATTTATCGATCTATGAATCTTGGGAAGTTAAAAAATGATGGTGTTATTATTCAATTGGCTGACCGTTCTAATGCATATCCTCGAGGTTTGTTGGAAGATGTGTTAGTGCAGGTTAACCATTTGATATTCCCAGCAGATTTCTATGTTCTTGAGATGGAAGATTCGGAATTATCAGCACCTTTGCCTCTTCTTTTAGGGCGCCCCTTCATGAAAACTGCGAAGACAAATATTGATGTACATGCGGGGAAACTGACCATGGAATTTGATGGTGATGTGATTGGCTTCAACATCTTTGAAGCCACGAGATATCCTGATAAAAATCATTCTTGTTTTTCTATTAATGTGAATGACAATTTGTCCCAGAAATTGTCAAACCTCAAAAACGAGGATGAACTTGAGACCCACATCACTACTGCCGTTGGATATGAGAGCAATGGAGTTCCCTATGATACAAAGAAGCGGAAGAAATTTCAGTTGAATGAGCTTGAAAAGATTCAGGATGAGGCTTATGATAGTAAAAGCAATTATAAGGAGAACACTATAGTTTTTCATGATCAGATGATCCATGGAAATATTTTTGTCATTGGAATGAAAGTCTTGCTTTTCCAATCATGTCTTAGAACTGGTAAGTTACGTTCTGAATGGGTTGGTCCTTTTATTGTTACTAATGTTTTTCCCCATGGTGCTATACAGGTGAAAAGTGTCACAACTGGAAATGAGTTTAAGGTGAATGGGCATCGACTTAAGCCCTATTATGAGTCATTTGTGGAGCATGACGTGGAGAACGTATCACTCCATGTTCCCACTTATTCTGAGGATTAATTGGAAATACCGTCAGGCTGCACGACGTTAAGACAAGCGCTTCTTGGGAGGCAACCCAATCAGATTTGCTTTCTTTATCATTTTATTTTAATTTATTTTTGTTTTTGTTTATTGGTAGTTTGTTTATTTCGCGTTTAAATCTTTCATTGCATGTGCTATAATCTATTAACATTGAGGACAATGTTAGATTTAAGTGTGGGGGAACAAACATTGTTTTATTTTGAATTATTTTGAAAAAAAAAAAAAAAAAAATTGTTGGTTTTTATTTTCTTTGTTGGTATTAGTGTCATAAAATAAAAATAATAAAAAAAATTAAAAAAATAAAAATTTATATTTGTTTTGAGTCTTAGGATACTTTCCAACACAATGATGAGATTTGGTTTTTAATTGCTTGACGTTAAGATGATTTATAAACATGATTCAAGATCTAATATTATTCTTTGGTTAATGCTTATTTATGGTTATCATATGCAGATTCACATGTAATCAACTTAGTAATTTGTACTCATAGCATGCTTAGTTGAATTTAACTCATTATAACCCATATGTGAGTTTTGCGCCTATTGTTCCTTTGATTTTGAGAGTTTTTAGTTAGGTCATCTTTTATTTATTTTGTCAATAATAATTCGTTGCATGATCTCAATTTTGTTTGCTTTGGTTGCTACTTGAATTGCTTTCAAAATTAAGAATGAAACACTAGAACTTGTATTAATTTCGTTCAAAGCATCATATTGAATTGCATGACATGCTTGACATGATAAAGGCACATAGTTTCCACCATTGCCAAATAAGCCCAATCCATAATATTTTTCCTTTAGGTTAACCCCATTGAGCCTGTTATTAAGCCTTTTATTTCATTACCCTCATTCTCTATCCTAATAAAACGAGTGGAGCATAATTTGATTTGCAGATACTTTATTGTGGTTCAAGGTATGTTGAAAAGCAAGTGTGGGGGGAAGACCCTTGTGGTAGACAGTTCAAAAAGAAAGAGTTGCAAAAAAAAAAAAAAAAAAAAAAAAAAAAAAATTGAAAAAAAAGAAAAAAAAAAAAAAAAAAGTTACAAAAGAGATACAAGTCCTTATCTTTATCAATTCAGTATTACAGTACCATACAGATAGTTCAATTCTTTTTAAGTAGATACAAAATAATTGCTGAAGCTCTTCATTATCAATGGGCCACCTCGTCATTTTTCCACTTATGTCTTGAACCATATGATTCTTTGCTAATGTCTCTAATCTTATTGCATGCTTTCACAATTTCTTCAAGCCCTTTGAAAACTTCATATCCGTTCTTTCTCTTCCCTTGAACCCTGGCCCCATTACAACCTGAATTAAGACCTTTTGATTGAGTGTGTCTTGCAATGTCACAATGTGGAGATTCGAATGAGGTATGAGCATATGGTGTCACTAGTTCTTGCATTCAAGTAGTAACATTCCTTCCATGAGATCATATATATATATATAAAAAAAAAAAAAAAAAAAAAAAAAGAGTCAGAAAATGCCATTCTTTCTTGTTATATCATATGTGAGCTACTTGTTTCCTTTTCACATCAATCCTCTCACATATAGCTAGAATAGGAAGAGTGATTTTACCAAATAATCAGTGAAAAAAAGAAAAGAGTGCATCTAGTGAGATTTTTGGGTTAATTCTTCTTGGCACGCGCTTGAGTTTCACAGTCACTTGGATTGATTTAATTGTAAATTTTTATATCATTGCTATGAACGTGTATTAATTTTCGAATGATGTTGATTTAATCTCGTGTTTACAAAAAATCTTAACATGTCATGATCCGTTGAAAATCTCTGAGACAAATGTTGGAAAGTATAGATTTGAGTCATTTGAGTCTTTTATTTTTGTTTCTTGGATTTGCTCGAGGACTAGCAAAAGATAAGTGTGGGGGAATTTGATAGGGGCAAAATTATGCTATTTTTAGTACCATATTTCTATATGTATTATTAGCTATTATTTGTTAATTATGGTACTAATTGTTATTTTCATGTTTGTGTAGGTTTCCAATTACAATACTTTAAAATAGAAGCAAATTGTCAAATTAGGAATACTAATTGCACAAGGACTTCACACAAGCAAGGAAACCATACCAACAAGGAAACCGAAACCACAGAAAGAAGAAAACAAGAATAAAAAGGGGATATACCTGGCTTGGAGAGAAGACCCAACCATCGAGCAATAGCATTGATCCACCACCTCCATCGTCTCCCTTTTCCTCCCTGATCACCCTCGCACAAACCCTAGCCGCCGTCACCCACCATCCACATCCAGCGTCGCAGCAAGCCATCATCATCCAGAAACCTCCTTCACCAACACAATCTTCCATCTCACACAGACACCTCCGTCCTACCCTTCTTTTGCCGGCCATCTTCCTCACACCAGCTAACCGACACAGACCCAAAACCCATCACAGAAAACCAACTCAAAATCCCTCTCTCTATCGCCCTCAATTTCTTCTTTTTCAACTGTCCATCTCCTCATCTATTTGTTCATCTCGCAATCCACCCATCGCCTCATCGCCGTCACCATCAGAACCCGACACCGTCATCCCCTCACTCGCATCTTCTTCTGGAGAAAGGAGCTGAAGCAGAACGAAAGGAAGAAGTGAAGCAGAGATCGAAGGGAGCTGAGGAACAGACCGAACAAGCAATTCGCGTGAGGAAGGAAGGAAGATATATCGCGCTATTTGCACCCCAGTTCTACTCAGTACCACCACGGATCAGTGTTTTGTTTTCATCTCTAAACATCTCAACTCTTTTACTTATTTTAGTTTGATTATTGATTATGGATTACTGTTTGAACATAATTAATATGTCTAGCTAAACTCCTCTTAGTTAGGGGTGGATTCGAAGCCCCAAACATGTGCTTTATAAATTAATTGAATTTAATCTTCCTTGTTATTAGTAATTGTGTTTTGCTTAACTGCTTTATAGAGAACTTTTCCTTTTATGTTTGTTAAGGTGGCCAACTTAGTAAGCATGCTAGGATTTGGGGCTAGAGTATAGGAGAATTTCACCTAATTGTTATGATTCTGTACTCACAAGTAGTAAATACCAAGGAACGTTGGTAAGGTTAAGTCAAAACCTAGGCAAGAACAAGATGCTGATCATACTTGTGATTGCCTAGTCAGTGTTCATATTTTCCACAAAACTTAATGATCTTAGATTGCTATTTAACTTGCGATTCCTGTTTAGATAGCATGATAAGAATAGTTTGAAAGCGACGCTTAGTTTAATTCAACGAACTTGGGAAAATAATAAGATTAATGCAGTGCGGTCACGGTTAGTCTTGAGCATTGTCTCTCACGAGTTAGCAAGTGATTATTGAAGATTAATTTATAAGCATATGTTTGGTGTGTGGAGATAAAACCCTTAGCTAATTTCTCATCTTTGATATCTCTTTAGTTTATTATCTTTACATTAATTTTCGTAGTTATTTTCATAATTTAATTTAGAAAATCCAATCCCCTTTTATTTAATTAATTAGGTTGTTAGTTGTCTTTTTAATTATTATTAGTGTAATTAACACGCCCTCTAATCCCCGGTCTAGAACGATCCCTACTTATTCTATACTACAAATCACAAAGCAGGGTATTAAGTTGTGTGCTACTAAAATAGCGCATCACTAATCTTAAACTTTACCTACACTATGGAGGACTCCGTTCACACCATGGTCTAAGCTTTGTGTGCGGGGACCAAATAAGAAAAGCATCACCTGCCAAATAAAAACTCCACTTGTAAAGATAGCAACGGTGCAAGCAAATGAGAGAAAAACTATAGACCTATTTGTAAGTTTATTTCAGACACAGCATAGGAAAAATGGTTTACTTTTCGGCGATTCGGTGAACCTCATCCGCCTCCTCCATGATGATGAAGCTCCACCTCCTTTTGCTATGAACTAGGTTTGGCGCCCCCTCATTAGTAATATTAGACGCTTGATCCTTTTGCTTTCCTTGTGGAATTGTAAATATGTGTGTATAGAAACCTCATAACTTGGCTTCAGTCGCAGACTTGTAAAGAGAGAAAATTTGTCTGAATTTAACAATAAGTCATTACAGACTATGCCTAGGGCTTAAGTTATTATATACTATGCCTAGGGCTTTAACAAAAAAAACACTATTGACAGTAAAGAGAGAAAAATTTTCTGAATACAATAAGTCACCAAGTAGGCTTCTTTCGGATGGAAGGTGGGCGGTGTTGAATCTTAGGGTTAGATACGCAGAAGAATGAGAGGAAAAAAGTGTTTTGTCTCTATGAGAGACCTCTTATTTATAATGATTTAGGGTTTATAAATACAACCCAAACTACTACATGATACTATGTACATAACAATATAATAACTTAACTCCTAACATTCCCCCTCAAGCTGGAGCATAGATGTCAAACATGCCCAGCTTGAAACTTAAATCTCGGAATGTGAAATAGGCCAATGGTTTGGTAAGAATGTCAGCCAATTGGTCGTCAGAACGAACATGAGGGGTAGCAATCTGTTTACTCATAACCAAATCGCGAATAAAGTGACAATCAACTTCAATACGCTTCGTTCGCTCATGAAAAACATGATTGTTGGCAATAAAAATGGCAGCTTGGTTGTCACAATACATCTGCATTGGAGTTGGAACAATAATATCCATATCAAAAAGTAAGTGAGGAACCCATATCATCTCGGAAGCGGTATGTGCCATGGCACGATATTCGGCTTTAGCACTAGAGCGAGCAATCACATTTTGCTTCTTATTGCGCCAAATAACAAGATTTGTACCCACAAAGGTACAATACCCAGAAGTAGACCGCCTATCAATGCAACTACCTGCCCAATCAGCATCACTAAATCCAGAAATAGTTAAGGTAATAGGACGATACAAAAGTCTTTTAAAAGGATCCTTCTTCAAATAGTGAAGGATATGACATATAGCATGAAAGTGAGGCTTCCTAGGTGCATGCATAAAGCGATCAACAACACCCACTGCATATGTTATATCTGGTCGAGTAACGGTAAGATATATCAACTTACCAACTAGACGACGATGCCGCCCAACATCCTCAAATAACTCCCCTTATTCATCATCAAGTTTAACATTAGGATCCATTGGGTGTGTCAACAGGTCGAGAACCTAAGAGACTCGTCTCTGACAAAAGATCCAAAACATACTTTCGCTGGGAGAGAGTAATACCTTGGCGAGAACGAGCAACCTCAATTCCAAGGAAATAACGAAGGTGGCCAAGATCTTTGGTATGAAAGGTTCGTGATAAATAAACTTTCAAGGCAGTAATCCCAATAGAGTTGTCACCAGAAATAATAATATCATCAACATAAACAATGAGAACAATAGTGTCTTGAGTTGAGCGTCTTACAAAAATTGAGTAGTCACAAGAAGAGCGGTGAAACCCATAAGCAATCACAACTAAACTAAATCGATCAAACCATGGACGAGGAGATTGCTTAAGACCATAAAGGGCCTTACGTAGTTGGCATACTAGGCGAGAGTCAACAGCATAATCGGGAGGTTGATCCATATAAACTTCTTCCAGTAAGTCACCATAAAGAAATGCATTCTTAATATCTAACTGGTATAAAGGCCAAGAAAGACTCACAACAATAGAAAAAAGAATACGAATAGAGTTAAGTCGAGCAACATGAGGAAATGTCTCAGCATAATCAATCTCATATGTCTGAGTGTAGCCCTTGGCAACCAGCCTTGCCTTGAGGCATTCCACTTAACTATTTGGATGATACTTCACTGTATATACCCAACGATACCCAACAGTTTTTTTCCCATGAGGGAGAGAAGTAAACTCCCATGTGTTATTATGAGCTAATGTTTGTATTTCCTCATCCATTGCAAGTTTTTAACTAGGTGAAGACAGTGCCTCCTGGTAAGAAGATGGAATAGAAATAGTGGACAAGGAAAGGGAAAATGATCGCATATTTAATGAAAGGTTAGTGAACCCAACAAAATTAGCAAGAGGATACTTACTCCGCATGCGGTAAGCCACAGGTGCATCTATTTGCATTGGAGCATGAACTATTGGCGAAGAAGATGATGTAGTTGGCCCAGTAATGGGGGAGATAATTGTCTGCTTGCGAGAGCGTTGATAAACCTGTAATGTCTTTATTGATGAAGTTGAAGGATTTGAGATGGGTATAAGTAATGGAAGGTGTTCCCCCTCACGTGAAGACACAAGATCTATGGAAATGGCTTGACCGATTGTGGAAAACAAGGCGGCTGATTCAAAAGAGGTGGCATCCGCACTTACAAAATAACGATGAGACTCGGGATGATAGCATCGATACCCCTTTTGAGTGCGTGAATAGCCAAGGAAAACACACTTGCGAGCACGAGGAGATAATTTGTAAAGTTTCTAATCCAAAATGTGAACGAATGTGACACAACCAAACACTCTGGGAGTAAGAGAAAAAGGGGAAACCCTTGGATAAAGAAGAGACCAGGGAGTCTTATTCCTAATAACAGAGGAAGGCATGCGGTTGATAAGATAATTGGCAGTCAAAAGTACATCATACCAATAAACTTTAGGAACATGCATATTAATAAGGAGAATACGAGCAACATCCAACAAATGGCGATGTTTGCGCTCAGCAACATTATTTTGTTGAGAAGTGTGAGCACAACTAATTTGGTGAATAATACCACGGGCATCACAAATTCATGATATTTTGAGCATGCTCCAAAATATTATCAGATCGAATAATTTTGATGCGCTTCTCAAAATGGACAAGGATTTCATTATAGAATTTATAAATGATGTAAGGCAATTCTGAACGATTTTTCATTAAAAATAACCAAGTCATTCGTGAATAATCATTAACAAAAATAACGAAATACAAATATTCATTCAAGTTGGGAGTTCTTGATGGATCCCAAATATCTTTGCGAACCAAGCAAATGACTCAGACTGACGCACTGAATGACAAGAATAAGAACTTCGATGATGTCTCCCTAACTGACATGCCTCACACTCCAAAATTGAAACCGAACTCAAATTGGGAAGAGTTGTGCGCAATTTTTTTATTGACGTATGTCCTAAGCGATAATGCCACTGAAGAGGAGAAATCGTAGCATTCAAGGTGGGAGAAACAAAACTAGGAGGTTCACCAGGGTTTATATAATAAAGGTCATCTTGCTCATACCCCAAACCAATCATATTCTTCGTCTCCAGGTCCTGAAAAACACAAGAAGTGGGAGAAAATGTTACCGAGCATTGTAAAGATTTAGTTAATTGACTAACTGACATCAGGTTAAAAGGAAAATTGGGAACATATAGGCTGGATAACAAGGAAATAGACTTGGTAGGGTGAATATAACCTTTACCAGTGACAGGCTTAAAGGATCCATCGGCTAACACAACACTGTTTAATAGGAGACAAGTTAGAAAATATAGATGAGATACCAGACATGTGAGTGCTAGTGCCAGAATCAATGACCCATGTAGAGTGAGACCCGACCACACATGCAACATTACCTGAGTTGGCCAATGTAGCAGTGGAAGATGATGTAGGATTCACTGTCTTCAAAGCCTGTAGTATTTCTTGCAATTGAGTGGTAATATTTGAAAAAACCGAAGTATTAGACTCGGATGAAACAGAGCTAGGAATAAGCTGAGAAGATGTATCCTCCGAAACTTGATGTGTCATTGTTGGTTTTCCCCATTTCTGCGAACAAAACTGTCCAATATGATTGGTGCGACCACAATACTCATAAAGCTTGTTACTACGACCTCCACGAGTTCACCAAACTGACCACCATGAAATCCACCATTAGACACACCATTAGACACACCATGAAATCCACCATTAGACACACCATGAAATCCACTGCCACTACCACTAGACACAAGTGTTGAGGATTTTGTAGATATATGAGCATTTTGACTTAGAAAAGACCTCATCAATCGAGAGTAAGCATTAGCGGCGGTAAGTAGTATTTCACTTGCTAAGATCTTATCCTTATAGCCACGAAGAACAGGATCCAAACCAGATAATAAGGAAACTACCATAAACTCCTCCCATTGCTCTTGTTGGATTTTCAAATCTGTAGTGAGGGGTCGATATTGCAAGAGTTGTTCCCACAACCCCTTTAGAGAACTATAATACTCGGGAAGAGACTTTCCATTTTGCTTCATGCTGAAAATTTGCTCATATAATTCATATACTCGAGAAACGTTATTCTTATTGGAGAATGAATCAGCCAAAGAATCCCAAATGTTCTTGGAAGAGGTACAAAAAGCAATTGTTTTTGGCAACTTGTGCTTCCATACTATGTCACAACCAACCCATAACTATTGAGTCTTCACACGTCCAATCCTCATATCCTTTATCCTCAGGTGTGGGTGAATTTTAAGTCAAATATTTTAACTTTTTCCTGCCTCTTAGATGAACTTCCACTCCATGTTTCCATTCCAAGTAGTTTGTATCATTTAATTTTGCAGCAGTAATTGAGCGAGGAAATTTATCATACATCTTGGGTTCAACCGTAGTTATGATAAATTAATCAACAAACAAGTGTGTGGGTATCAAACATGGACATAAGATAATAGTAATCAATACCAACCTGGAAGATTTTCCAATGAAAAGAACACTAACCAATTCATTCAAGCAGTGTTAAGAATGAGATCATATCAAGTATGTCCATGGTGATACCTGAATAAGAAGGGACTTTGTTGTTAATCAATATATAAAACTAAAGAAGATAACAAGAGGGACATACAATTAGCAACTTATGCAATTTGTGTTACTCACTGTTGATTTAACAGTTAAAGGTACAACATGTGGAGGGCTAATGGCAGAGGAGAGGAAGAAATATGGTAGGGAAGGAGATGGATGTGAACCCTAAGGCTCTGATACTATGTTGAATCTTAGGGTTAGATACACAGAAGAATCAGAGGAAAAATGTGTTTTGTCTCTATGAGAGACCTCTTATTTATAATAAAGATTTAGGGTTTATAAATACACCCCAAACTACTACATGATACCGCATACATAACAATATAATAACTTAACTCCTAACAGACGGCACTTGGACATATGCCCTACCTACAGACCTAATGAGCCATTGGTTCTGTCATCAATGACTAGAAGTCACCAAGCAAACTGAGGACATATGCCTTACCTACAGACCTAATGAGCCATTGGTTTTGTCATCAATGACTAGAAGTCGCCAAGTAGACTGACTTCCGTGGTGGTGGACCAACCTTAAGAGTGAATATATGCCTACGGGATCCCTTCGCATTCACACCATGAAACCTACTCTAAGCTTTGTGTAGAGGACCAAATAAGAAAACCAAAACCTACCAAACAAAACACATATGACTTCCACTTGTAAACATAACAAAGAACAAGAAAACGAGAGAAAAATATTGATTTATTTATGTTCAGACAAGAAATTCAAGTTCTCTTTCAGCCAAGGATGCATGGACTCTTTGAAAAACTTGTCTTATCCATGTCTGATACGTATCCGACATCGACACTTGCTCGACACGTGTCTGACACCCCTCACAGCTAAAACTCGGTCACGAGACAATAAGACATGACAACCAACTTTATTATATATTTTTATTTTTAGGTGAGCTCAAATGACCACCTAATTCGAAGATTGTTAGTCCATCAAAAGTGATAACTTCCAATTACGATTTAAGAGTCAAGATAGAAAGGGCGAGAAAAGTCACTGAAGCATAGAGGTAGTCTATGTTTTTTGTTAATTTTTCTCTCATCTACTTCTTTACTTTTTTTTTTCTTGCGACAGAGTGTCATTTTTTCTCCACTTTTATACCTCTTCTTCTTTTTCTCTACTGTTCTCATGTTCTTTTTCTATTTTTTTGTACTTGCAATATAGAAATGAATGCATTGTTTGTATTTCATTTTCATCTTCATACTTCTAATTATTTTCTATTTAAACTCTTTCTTTATTGAATTGTTCGTTATCTTCCTATGATTTAATTGAAAAAAGGTATATGACGTGTCACCGAATCCTAGTTTTACGAAAATTAACGAATTGGCGTGTCGTATCCGTGTCCGTGCATCCTTGCTTTTTTCAGCCAACTATAAATCAGTTACTATTAATAGTAAAGGGAGACCTTGTCAGATGATTATCTATTGGTTCCTATCGATAAATACATTTTGGATCTTTTATTGATGTGATTGTCTATCTTATTAATAAAAACGAAACAATTAGTGGCTATATTTTGTTTGGCTACAAGTCAATTCCTTGCATTAATAGTGTTTTTTCATGATCTTGATCCATCTCACTTGTAGAACATTCAACTTGGCTTGATGCCCCTTTTCCCTTAACCTCATTTCATCATTTTTAATATACATCTGATGATCTATTTCAACTTCGTTACTGAATTTGTTCGCACACCCTTAAAGAAAATTCAGTTCTTCGTTAAGATGACATCAGACAGTAATTGATTCAATCAACTTTGAAGTCGTTTTCCAAAGAAAACCCTTTGATTTTAAAACAATTAACAAAATTAGGAAAGACAAAAACATCTTGGAGTAGGTTGTCTGTGATTCCATCAAGTACATTCCAAGGTGGCACGTGAGGTTGGACTCAGTTTGTTTTATGTTTCCATCAATCTATCTCAAGTTCGTTAACCAAATAGCATCATATAAACTCCGCTAATTCTAGGGGGCGAGGGAGGGGGTGAGGGCGGCCCACCACCACCCATCGTCCTCGAGATGAGCAACTCAAGCGCAACGATGGGTGGTGGTGGTGCCCCCCCCCCTTTGCCCCTAGCCCTACTCTATAAACCTCTAATGCACCGACTCTTCGAAAAACCCCCCGTATCGCGTGTCAAATACGTGTCGGACACGGATACGCGCTCGACACGTATTTGACACGTGGTCAACGGTCAAAATACGTTGACAGGCTCTGACACGGCCCAGACACGACCCGGACACGGTCCAGACTCGGTCAGACACAGCTTCATAATACAGTAATTACTCTCTTCGATCGATCCCAAATCAAACCCTAAAAACATAACGGCTGAGAATCAGAGAGAGGGAGACGACGTCGATCGACACTTGACGGAGAGTCAGAGAAAGAGGGAGAGATCCATTGACAGAGGGAGACGACACGATTCGACAGAGAGAGGGAGATCGATCGACAGATCCATCGACGGAGCTAGAGAGAGAGGGAGAGATCCGTCGATGTCGTCCTCAGGTAGCCTTCTGTTTTTTTTTTTTCGATTTCTTCTCTCATTGTTGCTCGATGTAAGCCTATTTTACTTGCTCAGTATGATAGTATTAGTATGCATATATGAGATTGAAGATTTTGTATGCGATTTTACTTACTTAGTATGCGATTTATGATCCATTTTTTTTACTGTTCGTGGCTTTGTGCATACTGCACTGCATAAACCCCATTTTTTAAGTCAGATGCTTCATTTATTTGGTCAGTGGTCTTGAATGAGTATTCCTGCATCATTATATTTCATGATTTGTTTCTTTTAGGCCAAGTATCTGGAGATGATCTTTGGAAGCATGTGACAATAATAAGAAGACCAAATCAAGGTGGGGGAAATCTTAGATGGCGGTGTAACTTCTGTCAGAAAGAGTATACGGGATCTCATACTAGATTGAAGGACCACTTGTTGAAGATAACAGGCCGTGGAATAGCTATTTATGCCAAAATCTCTCCTCTACAACTTAGAGAGGTGCAACAATTTGTTGAACAAGTTGCATTGAGAGCAGAAAGTTCAAGGCCGCG
The DNA here is from genome assembly GCA_963556465.1 of Berberis vulgaris. Classification (NCBI taxonomy): domain Eukaryota; kingdom Viridiplantae; phylum Streptophyta; class Magnoliopsida; order Ranunculales; family Berberidaceae; genus Berberis; species Berberis vulgaris. The sequence goes on from OY747135.1 coordinate 23,980,839, forward strand.
AAGTGTTCCTTTACCTCTTTCAGTGGGCTCAAGTAGTCACCCGTACCCAGGTTCAAGTGGTGGGGTTAGTCCTTCAATTCCACTTTCATACAATGAACAAAGGAAGAGGAGAACCACTAATAATCATATTGCAAATGCTTTCAATATGAGTGAGTGACAAGAGTTGGATGCTTTGATTGCAAGGTCGTTCTACTCAGCTGCATTGCCATTCAACCTTGCAAGGAATCCGTATTTTTAGGAGGCTTTCACCTATGCAACGAATAAAGCAAAGTCCATTAGTGGTTACAAGATCCCTGGGTATAATTCATTGAGGACGACATTGCTTCAAAATAAAAGGGGCAACATTCAGAGGTTGTTGGAGGCAACAAAGTTTACATGGGTTACTAAAGGGGCAACCATTGTTTGTGATGGGTGGACTGATGCTCAAAGGAGGTCTCTCATTGATTTCATAATAATTAATGAGGGTGGTCCAGTGTTCTTGAAGGCTGTGAACTGTGAAGGGGGGTACAAAGACAAGTTCTTCATTGCTGGTTTGATCAAGGAAGTCGTACATGACGTTGGGCCAAGTAATGTGGTCCAAGTCATAACCGACAATGCTCCAGTTTGTAAGGCTGCAGGTTTACTTGTTGAGAGCCAATATCCTGAGGTGTTTTGGACACCTTGTGTAGTCCACACTCTCAACCTTGCCTTGAAGAACATATGCACTCCAAAGAACACGCCTGCAAATGAAAAGGCATACAGTTTGTGTAGTTGGATTATTGATGTTGTTGGGGATAGGGTGTTGATCAAGAACTTTATCATGAACCATTCCATGAGGTTGCATATGTTTAATGAGCAATCGAGATTGAATTTGCTTTCCATAACAGATACACACTTTGCTTCAAGCATAATTATGCTCAAGAGGTTGAAAGACAGTAAAAGTAACCTCCAGAGTATGGTGATTGGAGATAAGTGGGATTCCTATAGGGAAGATGATGTTGAGAAAGCACGGCTTGTGAAAGGAAAACTATTGGATGACTTGTGGTGGGACAAAGTGGACTATACAGAACCTATTTATTCAATGTTGCGGAGGGCTGATACAGATGAGGCTTGTCTTCACTTGGTGTATGAGATGTGGGATGTTATGATTGAGAAAGTGAAACAAGTTATTTACCGCCATGAAGGAAAGGAAAATAGTGAGTAGTCAGAGTTTTTTTCAGTGGTGCATCATATACTGGTAGATCGATGGGATAAAAGCAACACACCACTGCATTGCTTAGCACATTCCTTGAATCCAAGGTAAATAATTACATTGTTTTTAACATTTTGGGTTATGCACTTAATGTTTATATATTAATTTGTGATTGACATTGCTTATATATAGGTATTATAGCAGAGAATGGCTTGAAGGGGCTCCTAATCGTGTTTTGCCACACAAAGATCTTGAGATTACAAAGGAGAGGGATAACTGTTTCAAGAGATACTTTTCTAATATTGAGGAAAGAAGATTGGTTTTTACAGAGTATGCTAGGTTTTCAACGGGTTCTGGACAGTTTGCAGAAGGTGATGCTCTACAGAATAGAGCATACCTATTACCTGATGTAAGGTGGGCTTCTCATGGTGCCTGTGCACCATTACTCCAGAATATAGCTTTGAAGTTACTTGGGCAGCCTTGTTCTTCCTCATGTTGTGAGAGGAATTGGAACACATATAACAACATCCACTCATTAAAAAGGAACAAATTGACCCCACAACGAGTTGAAGATTTAGTGTTTGTGCATTCCAACCTTCGTCTTTTGTCAAGAAGAAAACAAGAGTACAAAGAAGGTGAGACAAGGATGTGGGATATCGCTAGAGATACTATTGATTCGTTGGATTTGGACGTTGCTGGAATGCTTGAGATTGCCAGTCTTTCACTTGATGAACCTGAGCTAGAGGCTGGGCTGTTGAATGAAGAAAATGCGACAACTGATCCGCCAGTTAATGAAGAGATGTAGCCGCGGCTGGTGAGTTTTTGAAATTATCAATTTACATTTTACATTTTACATTATAAATTTGAATGTTTTATTGATATGTTTGGATTGTTTAATAGTATTATTTATGATTTTATGTTTATATAAGTTACAAAAAATATATATTAAAAAAATAAGTTTGACCGTGTCACCGAGTCCTATTTTTTTGAAAATTGTCGAGTCGCCGTGTCGTATCCGTGTCCGACACGACACACGTATCCGAGTCCGTGCATCCTTGCTATAAACTCATAGAGTTTACTTGTATGTTTGTCAAACAAGGTCCTTGCAGTGCTCTTTCCTTGAGATGTTCCATGCACCACTCATCAATTGTGAAACTACCATACAACACTTAACCTCACAGACGTAAAATCGTAAAATGGACAGTAGGGTGGCAAAATTTCCAAAGAAGGGGAAAATATCCTTTTCCCCAAAAGAGGTGGGGATTCGTGAAATTTGTCCAAAAGTAATGAGGCTGGATGTAGTTGTCAAAAACCCACCTTCAAACACTTGTAAGTGAAGAGGAAGCTCAGATTACTGTACTCCACCATCGAGCGCTTATAGGTCAAGAAGAAGCTTGAAATATAATAAAATTGTATAGCACAGCGAAGAGATGCACTACATAAGTGTCAAGTAACTTGCAAACATCCAATCAATTATTAAAAATCAATATCTTGAAAGAATAAAAACTTGAGAATAATGAACAATTATTAGAAGAAATTGTTGGAATGGTTGGTAAAATCCACAAGTATGATCACTATTGGTATTCAAAAAGCATAAATCATTGAACTATGTTATGAAAAATCAAGATTGATGTTGATCACAGACTGATCAAAACACGATATGTTTTCTCCAAAAAATAATAAAGAAAAGTGTGGCAAATTTATCAAAACTTAAACAATGTTTTGTCTTGTTTTATCAAATTTATCAAATATTACACCAAGAAACATAAAATCCTATCATAGAGTGGATTGCAACATTTTTTGCTGCAAATGGATTGTAAATGGGCTGCAATTGGGTTGGCTACAACCATTTTTGAGCTGAGGCGAACGCCTCATTTCACCGCACCGCATTGCCTCACTTTGAAGCGAAATTCTGTAAAAACACCATGAGGAAGTCACCTTGACTACACTGAGATTACCCCACTACACTTTCGAGCATTTATAAGTCGAAAGGAAGCACCAAATTCTTATCAATGAGACAAATGCTCACAACTAGTAGATGGGAAAAACAAATTTATGATGTTCAATGTAATTCTTGCAAAGTTTAGTTGAACCTTCATTATGCTTATAGATTTGGTGTATGGTGTTTTTAGATTCCATTAATGCAATCTGTTTGTTTGTTTTTTTTTTTGTTTTTTTCTGATCTTTTTCTCTATGTTGAATTATTTAACTAAGTCCATTGTATAAACTTTTAAGGCTTAGTTTTTGTTCCCCTGAAATTTTTGACACAACATACATCAATAAAAGCATATATACTTACTAACATATGCATAAAATTACCTGGCTACAATTCGAAAAACTACTATTTTACCAAATAAGTAAACAAAACTTATCAAGTTAAAATTACAAGTGCCAATGGCATGACAGCTCAACTGTTAGAGCTTGGCGGATGGTACCACTAGGTCATGGGTTCAAACCCAGCTTGCGACATCTTTATGGATTATGGATCCTATAAAAATCTTGCTTGCCTTTCAAAAAAAAAGTTAAAATTACAAATTGTGGTTCACCTCATATATAATAATAATAATAATAATAATAATAATAATAATAATAATAATAATAATAATAATAATAATAATAATAATAATGATGTGCGAAACCTTGTGACCCCACAACAATCTTAACCTGCACTATGCTTCAGTTTACAATAGTGAAAAGTATTTTCAAACATACTGTGACTGTGAAGAAACCTAGATAAGACGTTGTATAGATTTGGTCAAGGTTTGTGACTAAGACTAATGACCATTGTAATGTAATGATTGAGCGTTGTAATGTAATGGGTCAAAGGCATTTTTTCATTTGGTATCACAAAAAACCATCGTAATGGTCATTCCCATTACAGATTTAGTTGTAATGGCCATTCCTACCTCCCACCCTATGAATGGGGATTATCATTCCCATTGTAATGGTCAAGACAAGTGTAATGACTTTTTTGCCCTCTTCTCTTCCATTCCTACCATTCATAGGTCATTCCCACTTATTGTTATATGGTTATAATAAGTGAGGGTAAATTCGTAAAGACACAATTTATTCCTATTCCGTTCCTACCATAAATTCAATGCCAAACAATGTCATGAATTATTACCATTATGATTCATAGGTATAGCAAACATACACACCTCATTCTCATTTCCATTTTCATTACCATTATCACTACCATTCCATCGAGAAACCAAACGAGGCCTAAAAGGTATATCATTCTTTAGATATTAATTTATTATTTTTAAATAAAGCCTGAGATAAGGAAAGTAGATGAGACCTATGTTCTGTATTCAATTATGAAGTAATCAGAAGTAGATTTATGGTATTAGAAGGTTCTATTCTTTCCTCTTTTTTCTGACTTTTCTTCTCTGAGTGGATTGCTCCCCTGTGATCTTCAGAGAAATATATTAGATTTCAGAAAGGTACATGATTAGATAATATTCATTATTTATAATTGCATGAATTTGTTTAATATATCCATAATATTGCATCGAACTGTACATCACCAAAAGCATATTAGGCTCGTATCTAGAGCTCGTGTTCATTTTCAACAATTCTGAGGTCCTCTAGTAGTGTTTATCAAATAGTCACGTGGTAAAGAAAAATGCTTCTTCCAACCCCAAGACTTTTCCAACCAATGTTTCAAACATGGTGGTGGCAATTAATGATCCGATCCACTTAATAACGGGTTTGGGTTTGGAAAAATATGACACGACTAATAATCGTATTAACAAGACATGACACATTAAATTGTGGGTTTGGTTTGGTTTTGAGGTATTGACACGGGACCAACCTGTGTGTTTTTTTATAATTATTATTTAATTAATAAGCATATTAGCATATATATATATTTTAGGTGTAATTTGGGATCTGGGTTGGTTTGCTAAAATGCCCTATATTTTGTTCCTTATTTTAAGTGAGAATCACCTCTTGTATCTCTATAAATGTGATTTGTCATCAAAGTTTATGTACAAGACCTCATCTCATATTACTATTACTTTCAATTATGCACATTCTATGAATCTTAGGCCCTATTTGGTATACAGAGATAATTTAAAACTGCCGAGGATATAGATGAACAGTTCCTTTAAGGTTCTTAATGTCCTGGGAAAGAGTTGAATCATTGAACTAGCTGCCAAAAATGAAGAATCATTTCGCCTAAAGCTTGTTACCCTTTTATCCATGTCAAACATTTATATTCTAGTCTAATTTAAAAAATCTGTACCATTTCCAGTTCCAGGGTGCAACCTTTTATTTCAAGACAAGTTCTAAAATAGATGTAAGTACGATCTGGAACGGTCTGGGATTGGGTTGTCCTGGTCCCGGTCCGGGATAGAGAATTTGTTTTGGCAGAACTAGTTGGTTGCGGAGTAGTTTGAACTGGAATAGAACCATGCCATCCCGGTTGAATACGGCCCAATCCAAGTCCATTGGGCTAATTCAGATTTGGTTAGGCTTTAACCCAAGTCCATTGTAAAACTTTTTTTTCCCTTTATATTCCACTATTCTCTCTCACCCTCCTCTTTTCTCAAGAACAACAACACATCGCAGAAGGAGCAAGCGCAGAGACAAAGACACAGATCATCGTAGAAGCTCTCATCATATTTGCATATCTCTCTCTGCGAGTCTTCGACCATACCATCGAATCGAAGATGGGTGGAAGCTCAGGTTGGATCGCAACCCTCTTCTTTACCTCTCTTCTCATTCCTTGTGCCCTCTCCTATCTCCCTGGTGTCGCCCCTCGCGACTTTCAGAAGTTAACTGTCTCTGTAGATAAATCCCCCTGTTGGAATCTCCCCTCATTCGGCTTCACGTAGCCATACCGCTGCCTCCCCAACAACGCCATGATATGATTATCGGGCGATGATGGAAACTTCTTCAACAGGCGTCTGGGAGTGGAATCGGAGTTGGGAGTTGGATATTCTTGGAGAACAAGTAATGAGTGGAACTTAGACTTTAGAAGGAGAAGAAAGGTGACATCTTTCCCACATCCACCACCTCTACTTCATCTTGTTGGTTCAAATTCACTCCATTTGAAGGGGGTCCGAGGTTCGATGATGGGGGTCTCTGGGTTGGCTTTGATGGAGGATTTAGAGCTGTAGAACCCATTGAGAAACCCTAGGTAGTGAACAATGGGTTACAACAAGGACATTGCATTGAATTGAATTGAAGGAGAACTAGAGTATGATTCGATCAAAGAGAAGTTGTAATGATGGATGATGGTGAACAATGGGTTACAACAAGGACATTGAATTGAATTGTTTTCCATTAGTGAAAATTTAGGAGTTGTAATGATGGATGTGTCGATTTGGGGTTGTTTGATTTGTTGCCTCTTAGAGAAATTGGGGGAAGAATAGATTTTGGAAATTGTGGACGAAAGAGAGTCGACATTTGATCTAATGGAAAACAATTGTACAAGTCAAGCAGGTCCTCCAAAACAGAGGCCCAATTGTATAAACCGGTCCGGGACCAGGATGAAAATGGTATAAACCAATTGTTCCTGGTTTGAAAACCAGGATTCTTGCCCACCACTAATATATTCTCTTTTTTTTTTCAAAAGGTAAAGTTTAATTGAATCGGATCAATAAGGTATTATAAAGAGTGACAACCTTAAAAGCATTAAGTCCCACGATTAGCGTACGACTCAAAAAAAAAAAAAGAACTCAATTAAACGGTGCCCTTTAGTATATCTGAGAACCATAATTCTTTTCAAGAATGAGTAAGGTAGCAAGCCAGAAATAGACAAAAAGTATCATCAATTACATTACCACCTATTGTACTAAACAATGATAAAGGACCCTAGTTAGATTGTTAATCTTCAATTAATACAAATTTGTAGCTGTAACAAATTTAATTAGTATTTATTTTTATATAATAACATTTTTTAATGAAAGAAATCACCCAGAGCAAACAAAAAAGATGAGGAAACATAATCTAATTTTTTGTTTAACCTATTATAGATCTTTTTTGTTTGCTCTTTCTTTCATTCAAAATAAACATTAGTCCGATAAATACAGAAAAGATAAATTGTACACTTGATTTATTAATTCTAAAAGTAGATTATAATAGGGTTGTATTACACTACTTAGGTCTAGGCGTGGGCTGAATCATCCAAGTCCAACCCAAAATTAGGTTGGGCTTGTTAACACTTAACAGACTCTGTCATGCAATTATTCACCAGTTACGTTACACTCCCAACATCTATTTTTGTAACGAAAGTTGGGTTTCATTGTTCACCTGTGTCCTTGAATGCGTCAAGATTTCAAGTTTCCAAAAATATATTGCCTGCCTATTGACAAAAGCCTAAACCACCCTTAAATAAAAACAGTCCGTCCACGTCTAATGTATGCCACCCAAACGCACGTTTACTCTTCTTCTCCCCCAATTCAATTTCTAGGCAGATCACTTCGTTTTTGCCAAACCCATGTCTTCAAAGCTCAAACCCAAAGAGGGCAAAGAACACACCTTATTGCCCACCCCCAAACCTTTGAATCGAGCGGATTTATCAATCGAGTGAAAATATCACAATTTCAGGATCGGCAGATTCGCACAGTTCCGAGGATTACTCAGTGACGCCACCTTTTCCATGGAAGAAGTTGTGGTTGTTCACGGGACCTGGGTTCTTGATGAGCATAACGTTTCTTGGTCCCGGGAACCTCGAGGGGCACTTGCAGGGGACTCTCTAATTTGGCTCTTGATGTAGGAGACTTTGATAGGGATTTTGATTCATTTGTTGTCTACGAGGCTGGAGGTTCTGAAGGGAAGGCACCTGGCGGAACATTGCTTTTGTAGTTCATGGCGGAGGTGGCTTTGATATTCAGGAGGTTATTGGGAGTGTTGTTGCTATTAAGATTTTTAGCCATGGATTGTTGCCCCTTTGGTTGGGGGTTCTCATCACTGCTACTGATTGGTGACTTTTCAATTTCCCCCTCGATTTTAGTTGAGTTTGCTTAATTTTGATTTTTACGAGTGGGGTTTGAGATCAATTGGGTTCTGATTAGAAAGGTTTCGACTTTATGTAAATTGGTGGAATTAGAGTGTGACAGGTTCTTCTATATGCTAAACGTGCTTTAAGTGAAATATGAGTTCTATGTGCGGTTTGTGATGTGGAAATCGGCATCTTACCGTAATTTTTTTTATTTATTATTAAATTTTTAAAATAAAATAAAAAATATTAAATATACAAACACATAGAGAATAGAGCGTACACCCCCCTCAACACCATGTCGTTTGACACAGATATCACCACCATCGGCTGTCTGAACCAACACCAACCAGACCTTTTCTCGAATCAATTTTGTCTTTCTGTTTTGTATGATTTGACTCAGAGAGATTGGGAGGAGATTTGGGTAGCAACAAGGGAAGAACTAGTGATTGAAGTGGTCATGATGGGGTGGCTGTAATCACACCTCATCAACCCACCTGTGCATCTCCTCTCCTTCGATGGTATGATCTCTCTATTTATCATCCCTTTGTTTATTTGAGTCTCCTCGAGCTTGATTCGGCGTTTATTCATTGATATTTATGTGGGGTTTGTTGGGTATTTGGTGTTTTGTTTCAGAAATTCTAGGATGCCTAGCTCTATGCTTGGTGATGTGTTTGGTAGGTGTCAGGCACTGTTGATCTTGTTTGGAGATGAATGTTACACTTATTTCGATGCAATATCAACGATGCTTGGCTCTACCAGAAACAACACCAAACACAGAATCAGGCATCGTAGTAGTGCTCGTTTTGTTTTATTGTGTAAATCATTATTTTGTGGACTTTATGAACATATATATTATAAGGTAAATCATTATCGTAGTATATGCAATATTTTGTAATGAACTCCTCTTTCACTATTTCCATTTTGGCTCTGAATCAGTGTAAGCTTATTTTAAGGTAAAAATATATATTATAAATTTTAAAGTTAAACTCAGTCAAATTTGAATCAGTTAGGTTAAAAATTTAAATGCCGAGAATGAGTTCTCCTCCAATCTTTGAATTCGCCAAAATATGAAATTTAGAGTTTTTATTTAAATATGCATTAAGATGCCCGACTATTTTTTTTTTATGATCGGCTCGTCTCATTGCTTTGAAAATTTTAAAAAAAAAAACGTGAAATACTTTATATGTTTTTTAATTATAGAATATATATTTTTAAAATTTTAGCACTCGTGTTGATCATTGATTTTGTTGAAAAGATCTTAAAAACGCATTTCAATGATATTAACTTTACCAAAATTCGATAACGATGTAGATAGTTATAATAATTTTCATTTTGCTAAAAACAAAACACTATTTTTTCTCTCCGCCACATGTACATTTCACCAACTTTTTCAAAAGTTTTCATTATTTTTGTATTTCTACATGTTTTATATTTACAAATATGCTATCATGGAAAATGAATCTCAACCCTCAAATTCAATACATTTCCCAACTTTCAATTATAACCATCTTTTATCTCCAATTCTTTCGATTTGACTTTATCCCAGTCAACAATGAATAGTAAACACCACTATGAATTGTAATATAGATTTTTTTTTTTTTTTTTTTGAAAGGCAAACAGAATTTTTATAGGATCTCAGAACTCATAAAGATGCCGCAAGCTGGGTTTGAACCCATGACCTAGTTTTTCTCAATTATAGTTTATAATCAATTATAGTTTTTCTCTGCTGAAGGCCTGATTTTAATTGATTCTAGCAGCTTTAGTGTTCAATATTGTTGAATAATTTTCATGTGTTGATTCGGTCAAGGTTTGAGACTTGGACTACATTTGCCCAGACCATTGGGGGGCAGAAAAAATGTAATGTAAAGCCAAGATAAGGAAAGAACAGAGGACTTATCTTCTGTATTTAGTTCATTAATAATTATGGTATTAGATTTAGAAGTTTCTATTGTTTCCCAGCGCACTTTTTCTCAATTTTCTTTTCTGAGTCAATTGCTTCCCCTGTTATTAATATGAAAAATCCAAAAACAACACTACTAAAATTCAATAACTATAAGTTACGATCAAGGACTGTGATTTTGTAAAATCATGCGAAATTTTAGTTTTTTTAAATTATGAAAAGAAAAAGGGAGAAAGAATAAATTACATTTTTCGAGAGTTTTTTTGAAAAATTTTCAAGATTTTTTCGTAAATTACGTTTTTCGATAAAAATACAAAAACCAGCTACTAAAAATTACATTTTTTGAGGATTTTTTCGTAAATTTTGAGTTTTTTCTAATTATCATTTATTTTAATTATATTGATTTTTGAAACCAACCCCTAATTTCCTAATTATCACTTTTTTTACTTATATATCGATTTTTTTAAACTACCCATTGATTTTCTAATTATAGGTATTTTTATTTCAATTAATGTGTTTAATAAATTTATTTACTTGCATATTATTTTTTTAACATATTTAATATATTCTCGAAATTCATTATATATTTCATGTATTCTCGAAACTTTTACGTTTTTTCTTTACACACCGAAATATTTCTTAAAATCAGGAGACCAAAATTAACTTGAAAAATGAAATCCTTGGTTATACTTAGATTTAGAATATGCATAAATCTATAATGAATATGGCTCATGTTCATTTAATATATCAATAAATCTTATAATGAAATTGACATCACCGAAAGTAGCGATTAAGACCATATTTAGAATCCCTTCAACACAGACTTTCTTTAAGTCAATGCAGTCAATTAAGGTTTGTGCATTTTTAGTAATTCTGAGGTTCTCAAGTTGTGTTTGTCAAACAGGTTCATGTGGGAACAGAAAATGCAGACTTTTCAATTAAAGTGAGAAAGAGTTTGTGACTTTATTTTGGCACTGTATGTGTTCTAATTCTAGATTGATTTTCATCACAAGTGTCGTTAATTTGGAGGGACTAACAAAGTGATAAGATAAGGTGTTGGGGCAAGGTATTTTGAAAGATTTTCATCTAGAAGCAGATATTGTCACCTGTTAGACCGTTTAGTAAAGTTTAAATGGTTCTCCTACTGTTTCTTTCCTTTTTAATCCAAGTTGACACGATTTCAATCTCCTCCTTCCTGCTTCTTTCCTTGTCTCTTTTGAGATGACAGTCCACTTCAAGTGAAAACCCAAACCATTGACTGACTTATGATGCTTACCCTCTATATATACTTCCCCATTTCCCCATCTGTCTTTACACTTTTCATTCTCCTCTTCATTTGAAACTTTGCTAACCCTTCTTTCACCATGAGAAGGGACTGGATGGCAAATGGAGTCACCCAATTCCCTCAAAAATCCAAAGGAATGCCTCACCCTAGGAAAGGGATGATCAAAAGTAACATCGTCGAGGACATAAGGAAAACAGTCATCAAAGTCGTCTCAACTGTTTGTGAAAGTTCAAAAAATCAAGTGTGATGCTTGATCAAAGTAGTTTGGGAAACATGGATTCCCTGATTTATAATATGAAGAAAGGTACAGATAAATCTAAAGTTTCTTTGTTTCCTTCCACCACTCTGCTGCTCCTCCTTGGATAGAAGTTAGTTGTTATAGTTGCAAGATCGTGGCTTGTTTTGTGTACTTGAGGATCTGGGTTTGCTAAAAGCCACATATATTATTCACTATTTCCAATTGAGAAGCTCCCCTCTGTTATCTCTATAAACGTGATTTGTTATGAAAGTTTTATGTAGAAGACCTCATATTATTGTACTTTTGATGGGTATTATGGACAATGAATTGATTCTTGGGCCATGTTTGCTGTACTAGAATGAGAATTGCAAACTGCAGGCATGTTAATGAGCACATCCTTTAAGGTGCTTAATGTCTTATTGTGTCCCATCCTAGGATATAGTCGAATCGCTCGACTAGCTTCCCAAATAGAAGAATTTTTCACCTAAAATTTGTTCTCTTTCTACTGTAATCTCACTGCTGCCTACAAAATCCATTATATTCTCATCTAATAAACAGATATGTATCATTTCTTATTTCCAGGATGCAACCTTTTACAGTACATCCCAAATAGAGGACTCATGGAAACAAAAATTCCCCAATAATGTTGATCTGACAGTTCAAGACAAGTTCTAAAGAAGATCTAAGTTCTAAGGCAAATTACAGTAAGATCTTAAACTGGAATTTAAGTAATAACATACATATAAAGTTCCCTCTAAGGAGTCAAGGATCTATGGCATCAAATAATCAGATCAGCTGCAGGACCATATTTCGTTTCAAGGATGGGTAAAGGTACTAAGGTGACAAACCAGGATTAGTCAATAATACCATCGGCTATTGTGTCACCTATGGCGTACCTATAGGGATGACAGTGGGGCGAATTTTCATGGATATCCGCCCCGCCCGCCCCAAACGGGGCGGTTTTGGATATGTTTAAATGAATTTCGGGCCGGATACGGATATTAAAACAACATCCATCAAATATTCGGGGCGAATACGGATATCCAAACAACATCCATCAAATATTTGGAGCGGATACATATCCACCCCACGGATATCCGTTTAAAAGTATAAAATTACAGACATGCCCCTGGACCTTAAAAAGAAAAAACCTAACCATAATCATCTCTCATTTCTTACTCACTCAACCTCCCTCCTCCAGACGCAGACCACCAACTCACTCGGCCTCCCTCCCCATTTCTCTCCCACTCGGCTTCCTTCCTCCAGATGCAGACCACCAGTCCACCAACTCTCATTTCTTCTCTTCACTCTTTCTTCTCCCAATCGATCTTGACTGTTTCATCTTTTTCTCATTTCTTCTCTTCACTCTTTCTCTCTGCGAATCGGAATCAAGGCCTCAAGGGTTTCGAGGGGTGTGATCTGCAAAGGGTTTCGAGGTACGCTGAGGAGTAAGAAATCAACACGAAGAAGAAACTCATCACTCACCATTAACAACAACACTGTGTTTGCTTGTGGTCTGCGTTTTGTTAATGTTCCATATAGACTTTTCATCTCCACTTTAAAATGTAGACAACAGCAGCAGAGACACACGGAGCTGATTTCAATCGATCCCTCAATTTCAATGACGAACATAAGAGGAATTAACCACATCATCTTCCACGTCTGGGCGAGATGTTCACCATGCCATAGATCCTGTCCTTCAGCAGAAAAGCATAATCTTTTCGGATTTTTTTTTTTCAGTTAAACGGGGCGGGGCAGATATCCGCCAATCCGTTCGGTGCGAGGTGAATTTTTAAAAAATATGATAAGTGGATATTCGAGGTGGATACGGGGATCCGTCATCCCTAGCGGAGCGGGGATGGATTTTTCCAAATCTGCCTCATTGCCATCCTTAAAATGATAAAAGAACATAACATTGTTACTTACTCATCAAACAGTTTCTCTACTATCTTCTTTTAAGCAAATAAATAATTACTAATTAGTTCCTACAACATATATTTCACAAGAGTAATTAAAAAATTATTGAAATTAAATCAATAAGTATTATTTGATTTATTAATCTTAAAAATAAAGTACAAGTTTGTTGATTATCTTACATTAAAATATTTTTCAATAAGCTCATTTGTTTTTATTAGTTATTTTTAATATTAAACATATTAACTTTCACATTTAGCCTTCATATGCCCAGTCAAATAAATAAGTTTCAACCAACCAAAAAAAAAAAAAAAAAAAAAATTCCAACCGAACCAACAAGCGAATATCACAATACAAACTTCAACCTATGCCATTTTTCTTGGAACTTTCCTATATTAATCAGATATGATAAGTGCACAAAAGAAACAAGAAAAAGTAAACACATACCCATCCAATAAAATCTTCGCTAGGCAACATTCACGTCATAAAATTATCCAGAGCTTTTCCTTATATGCCTATTCTCACACAAATATTATTCCTTCTTAGATAATAAATCAAAAAAAAATATGCAAACAAACCATAGTTAATGAGTCCAACAGCTGTCAAAGAATAAAGAACAAATAATAAGGATATGATCTCAAACTGCACATCAATTAAAGTGCTTCCAAAAACACCCTTATATAAGACTATCTAGTTATTGTTGTCGGTTCGTTCCTAGTTGTGGTTGGTTAAGTTCATATCGCAACTGGGTCTTCAGGAATATATTACAAGCTCCCAATATTGAATTTAACATTTTCAACCGGTAGAAGTCTTAATGCATGTGATCAGCTATTTATCTACAAACAATTAGTATCTAACTTGACTTTCGTGATTAACAAATTGTTTCAAAACCTTCAACTAAATCCAAGTGATAGAAATGGTACATTCTATATCTTATGCAACCTTGGTCAAAATCGGATTTTGTAGAGATTTTCGGCTCGCCCTGTTGTGTGGTATCGTAGTCATCTCTCATATTTGTGTCTAAAGACCCTAGCTAATAAATGATGTATCCCACTGATGACACAATGTAAATGTAATACTTTAAGACATTGTCAGTGATCCTTTTCTTGTGCATCAGAAAACTCTTTTTTCTCTCTATTATCTGTTTTGTGTATGAGTTTTATTCTCTATAATTTTTCTATCACTAAGCTAAATTGAAAGTTGAAAGTCTTGACAAGTACATGAACAAAATTATTCGGGTGTAATTTCCTAATTGGCATATCTTTAGTGCACATCGTGCACCAAAATGTTGCCACTTAATGGAAATAAAAAATTAAAAAATTTATCATCATGATGTTCAATTTATCCACATGCTATGGTAGTTACCAAAAGTTGCCATTCATATCATTTTTGGGTATGTGTATGAGCGGAGGGCGGCAGTGGCGAGGGGTTGCATTGTGGAGTTTTCTTTCCAAAGCAAGTTAATACACGACTTTCATCACTGACTCAATTGCTTCCCTGACAACACTATGAACCTTTCAAAAATATATTATCAGAACTCAGTAAACAAGATTAAATAATGATATGCTGAATACATTGCTCGAGAATTCTTCACTAAAATTGTAAATGCACATCACCAAAAGCAGTTTAGGACAAATACCTAGAGTTGCTTAGACTACACATACATATCGTTTCTTCGAGTCAATGGTATTTGTTAACTTCAAGTCAATGGCGATTCTCGGTATTTTATCTTCAGTTGTGTTTAGAAAACAGGTACATGTGGGAAAGGGATAAGGCTTATTGAGACACCAAAACTTTTTCAACCAATGTACCAAGGAGGTCGTTTTAGCATTTAAAGATAGTTATGTAATAACTCTTATGCTTGCATAACTTACACTAGTGTTCAACTTCTACTTTGAGTTTCATAAAATGTTTTTATTAGGAGGAACTAATGAAGTGAGAAGATAAAGTTCCATTTAGAAGCAGTTATAGTCACACAGCTATTAGCTGTCAGCAACTTAAACTCTATGACTAAAACTAGAGTTCATTAAGCTTTCACACCCAAGTAACCAAGTTCCTTCATGCTTCATTCCTTTTTTTCCCCTATCTGTTTTGAGATGACCCCATCCAGTTAAAATGAAGCATAGCAACCCAACCATTGACTTGTAATGCCCACCTATATATGCTTCCCAACCTCCCTTTACCCCTTCATTCTCTTCTTCCATTGTTATCTGGTGTTACGAAAGTTTATGTAGATCTTATATCAGTAGGTATTATTGACGGCCATTTGATTCTTGGGCCCTATTTGCTATAGTAGATAGAATTGCAAGCTGCAAGCTTGTTAACAAATAGTTCCTTTATGGGTCCTATTGTGTTATAGGAAACACCGAATTCGTTAAACTAGCTTGCCAAAATTGAAGAATCTTTGCACTAAAGACACTTCTTTTTCATCCTCCTCTAATCAGTATGTTGTGTATAAAACCCTTTCAGTTATGTAACAGCTTTATATCAATTTCCAATTCCAGGGTGCAACTCTACTCATTTAACAAAAATTCCTCATAGAATGCCAGTACAGAGTTCAAGGAAATTCTAAAATAGGTCTAAAGTTTAAGTTCCACCTGTAAATAAGATCTAAACTTCCTATGGGAAAAAAGGCAGAAAATGTATTCGTAACCAACTCTAGCTTCATTAGTAAAATATCTACAAATTCTCCATTTAGCATTTAAAAAAAAGATCGCATTAAACCAAGACAACAAGCAAATACAGATTTGTTTCTCAATTTTCTACATTAACTAGTTATAATAAATACACAAGAAAGAAGAAAAGTAAACACATACGCATCAAAGAAAATCTTAATAGAAACATTCACATCATAAAATTATCCACTTCTCAATATACCCCTCACCCAAATATATGTCATCTTCAATAATAAACAAGAAATAAAAATATATGCAACCAAAGTGCAGCTAATAAATTCAAAGGCTGTCAAAGAACAAAGAACAAATGACAAGGATAAGGGTTTATTTCTTCATTTGAATAAAATTGCTTCCAAAAACACCCTGATATAAACATTATCTAGTTATTCATTTCACTACCTTCCTAGTTAAGCTGGGTACATTCATATGGTGACCGGGTCTTCAGCAATAAACTACAAGCTCCTAATTTTGAATTACATCTTTAACTAATGCATATGATCAGCAATTTATCTACCTTGAATGCTAAACTCAAGTGGTTTGAAAAAAGATTTGTTATAAATTTCAGCCAACCTTGGTCATTTTATTTTTTATTTTATTTTTAGATTTCTCATGTCGCCAGGTTCATGTAGTATACTAGTATCATCATCGTCCCTCGTGTCTGTCTGAAGTCCCTGGCCGATGAATGAGACATCCCACTGATTTCTTGTGCATGGTAAGACTCTGTTCTCTCCACAATCTATTTTGTGTATAAAACTTTCGGAATCTGCTCCATTAAATTCTTTGGTGGCTTGTTGTCAGAGTCTTCAGTGTATCACCATTTTTATTTTTTTTAAATCATGCGCCAAGAGGTTACCGCTTCATGCTAAAAATTGCCACCACGACATTTAAAACTTCCTGAAATGATAATGATGTGCAAGTTACCAAAATACATACAATAGAGATTTTTAATATGTTTTCTTATTATAATTGTTTTTTTTCTTTTCTTTTCTTTTTTGGAGGGGCACGGTCGATTTATTTTTCCTTAAAAAAATTAATGACATGATTTAACTAAAGTTAGAAGAGAGATTACGGGGGTAGCCAGATAATAGTGTTCGGAGTGTGGAGCCAGATCGCACCTGTTGAGTACACACGATATAACAACATGGTCGGGATAAGCATACATCGCTCCATGTTCCCATGCATTGTAGTTAAGGCGTTGAGGCGGACAGGCCTGAAAATGCCTGAGGCTTGAGGCGAGGCGAGGCGGACGCCTCAGTCAAGTGAGACGGTCTTAACATTTTTTAAAGATGTTTTATAATAAATTGAAACATATCATAAATAGTAGTATACATCATCATTTCGATAAGTATCATAAGCAAATACGTACAAAAAATGACACAACCACCTAGAATCGAAATGAAAATATAATAAAGTTGTACAGCATAGCGAAAAAATGCACTACATAAGTGTCAAGTAAATTGCAAACATCCACTAAATCATTAAAAAAAACAACAATCTTGAAATAATAGAAACTTGAGATTATTGAGCATTTGTTAAAAGAAATTGTTGGAATAATTGGTAAAAATTCACAAGTATGATCACTATTGATATTCCAAAAGCATAAAAATCATTTAACTATGCTATGAAAATCAAGATTGATGTTAATCACAGACTGATCAAAACATGATATGTTTTCTCCAAAAAATAATAAAAAAAAGTGTGACAAATTTATCAAAACTTAATACGTTTTATCTTGTTTTTATCAAATATAACACCAAAAAAATATAAAACTCTATTATAGAGTGGGTTGCAACCTTTTTTTGCTGCAATTGGGTTGTAAATTGGCTGCAATTGGGCTATCTACAACCATTTTTTAGCTGAGAAGGGGCGAGGCGGACGCTTCATTTCACTGCATCGCATTGCCTCAGTTTGAGGCAGTAATCTGTAAAAACGCCTTGAGGAGCGCCTAGGCGGTTTCCTTGACTACATTGTTCCCATGGATCTTACAAATTCAAATTCATCAATCTCAACTTGAGTTGATTCTCGTCTCGCTCTGGCTCACCAAAACTGGTAACCCCTTTTTGCTTATTGTTTGACAAGATAAGGCTAGAAGATGAAGAAAATGTAATATATTTATTTAGGAAATTGACTATTGGTACATAGTCAATTTCTTTCCTTGTCAGTATCATGAGCCTTCCCAGAAAGAAACATTTAGAATCCAATAACTATATTTTATGTCTCTTCCATTCTTCCCTTTTATTTAGGACTCTTTGTTTATTTTGAGTCGGCCAAAGAAACTATCTAGTGAGAAATCGTGTGACCATGACCCCTTGAGTTGTGGTACTTACCTCTTATAAAGATCTCTCTTTCGTCCACCCAACAATGCTCTCTGCTTTCTTCTTTCATTATTCTCTTCTTTACTGTAAGCTTCAATTATGCCTAAACAAAACACACATATGGAAAATGGAGTAGCCCAAGCCTCACAAAAAGGAAAAGTGTTGTTTCCCCCAAAACGAGGACAAATCTTAAGTTGCATAATTGGGAAATTCATGGGATCAATCATCAAAGTAGTCTCATATGCGTGTGGCGGTTCAGGAAAATGAGTTGCGACTGGAAATTTTTCAGATACCCCAACCTTATGGAAACATTAAGAGTCCTAGTCTTTTTTTCTTTTTCTTTTTCTTTTTTGTAGAATTGTTTATGGGGTTGCTCAAATATAATTCACGTTTATATTAAGACCTCCACCTAAGACAAAATTTATGTGAAATTTCTCATTTATTTATGCTACTGACATCCATTGAACAAGAAATATTCTAATAACTTGCTACCTACCCAATATTTTGTTGAAAACCCTGATGCTTTGTTAAATAACCATATTAGGTAAACTTCAAATTTCAGCAATGTTATGTTTTTTCTTGTTTTCTTAATATGGGGTATCTCTGTTCTTTATTATAGTAGACAACTATATATATATAATTGTTGGTTAATTTTATGAGCGGTTTGTCTTCTGTGTTGATTTGACGCAACAGAGAGTGGGTTTCAAATGTCCAGTGAATAGAGGGGTTCTCGTTGTCAATGCAATATTTTCATTGATTCCAAAAGAAATAACAAAGAATGTATTAGTATGGGTTAACCCTAGGAATTGATGTGGTCCAAGAAAGCTGTTTTGTTTTGTGGCATTGAATCTTACCAATCAAGAAAATTTGCAGTTTCGAACCCTAAATAACTTGAAATAAAACTGCTTAGAGCATATATAATCAATCAACTGAAATGAAAATAGAGAGTAATTAAGGCAAGAGTTGTGAAGAAACTGACTTACAGAAAAAAGATTGAGCTTGAAGGGAAGAATTGTAATCTAAGAAGTTGGTACAAGAGTGAGAGAGATTGTTCTGTTTGAGCTCTTCTGGTTGTTAGGCTCCATTTCCGGTTCCAGTGTAATGGATTGGAGGAGATTGGATGGACAAAGCGTGCGGTGTGGCCGTGTGTGCGCGCCAATGAAAAATCTAGAGCCAAGCATTGGAGCGAGGACGGACATAGGTTCTTGTGTCGGGGAATTCTAATTGGCGAGGAAACGGGCGAGGGAGGGGGGTTGGAACCCTCCATCCCCCTCGATATGTGTGTCTTCGCGCATCTCGAGAGAGATGAAGGGTTCCACCCCCTCCCTCGCCCGTTTCCTCGCCAATTAGACAAGCCCTCTTGTGTCGGTGTGATTGTGTTCGATTTCGATTGGGCCATTATGAGCATCTCTAGAACGATGTATGGTATTGGGCCTGGCCTGGCGACTTGCCTGACCTAACTCTCTAGAACAGTGCGCCAAACATTTGATGTTTTTGTCGAGTAAGTCTATGCAACCAAGCCAGTCAGCCACTTTTTTGTTAGGCTTAGGTTTTCTTACAATTTTATCCCTTATCTTTAAAACACAATCACAAACATCATCTATGAAAGGGATAAAATTGTAAATTGGCCCAAACCTGGCCAAAAAGTGGCTAACTGGCCTGGCTGTCTAGAATTTCTGATTTTTGTATATGGGTATTTTTCCATGCATTTATTCGCAGCAACGTGCATGTGAGTTGACAACGTAGGTGTATTAAGGAATGTGAAAAATTCGTTTTTTTTAAATTACGAAAAGAAAAAATTACATTTTTAAGTGTTTTTTTGAAAAAACAAATTGGGTTTTTTTTTTTGTAAATTTCGGGGTTTTTTCGTAAATTTTGGGGTTTTTTAGTATTATTAATTCTTCAAATTATCATTTATTCTATTTATAAATTAATTTTTGAAATCACCCCCTGATATTTTAATTATCATTTATTCTACTTATATATTGATTTGTAAAACAACCTCCTGATTTTCTAATTATATATTGATTTCATTTTTGTTTCATTTCTTGGTATTTAGGCTTCATTTAATTTGTTTAATAGATTTATTTACTTGCATCTTATATTTTTTTTCATATATTCTATGTACCCTCAAAATTCATTATATATATTTTATGTATCCTCAAAATTTTTACGTTTTTTTCTTTACATACCGAAATATTTTTTAAAATAGGAGACCAAAACGAATTCACAATCTTTGAGTTGTATTACTAGTACCCACCTCATGTCTCCAATCTCATTTTGACTTGATATGTGATTAGATTTGTCTGCTTTATACAAATTCGCGCATTTAGAAGTAGGGGTGGGCAAACGGGTCGAGGATCCGCGGATTCAAACCGAACCGAACCGAACCGTTTTTCTCTAAACGGTCCGGATTTTAATTTTGTGTTTTTAGATACGGTCCGGACCCGGTTCCTATTATTTAAAAATAAACGGTCTGGGTTGGACCCGTTCAAATCACAATTACATTACAACTAAACCTAAATAGGAAGTTGAAGACTTGAAGTTAGAATAGAATCAAAATTAGAAACTAAACCCGCAGGCCGCACAAGCACAAGTTGCACTTGCACAAGCACAAGCCGCAAGCCGCCGCATCCTCTCCTCTCTGGTCTTCTTCTCTTCCCCTCTATTTTATGTAGCCGCACAGCCGCATCCTTTCCGGTCTTCTCTTCCCATCTCGATTGAATAACTGATCTGTAGAAGAATAATCAACTAAAAAATTCTTCTTCAGTCATCTACTTCAGCATCTTTGAGATCTGATGAATCTCCTTCACCTCGTCCAGCACATGGTATACATATCAATTCGAAATATTTGGAAGCAAGGCGTCAATTTGAACAAGCAGCAGCAATAAATGTAAGTATTGTGGATAATTTTCATTTTGCAAGTGTTTGATTTTATGTATTGTTGCAAAGAAACTCATATATCCATACACTTCATAGACGCATAGATTTCATGGACTCATATGGGGGTCCGCATACACTGCAATATGTTGGTCATCTAGCAGTGATGGGGGCCTGGAAAGTATACTTTTACTTATTTGCTAAAGATGGGCATCTTTTCATCATTGGACGATGCATAGTCTTTTTCTGCATGAAGATCCTGGGGAGTCATTTTGTTAAATCTGTTCAGAGATTTTTAAGCAATGTTAATTTGAGTCCCTCATTTGTAATAGCATAAATGACGTTGGTTTGTATTCTAATATCATTTTACTCTGCTTCTTTTCTGGTAATCGGGCGTCGTGTTCTTAGAAATAAGAAATATGGGAAGTAGAAGAATCCCATTTGGCCCCTCATATTCTAGAATCGATTTTGGCCAACTCAGTGACTTTCAAGTTGATTCCAGCTAATATGGCATTGATTCATCTTCATGTTCTCTTCACAATTGATCAGGGGATATAAACATCATTTTTTGGTTATCACTGAAAGTTGTCAATTAAAAAAATTGATTCCATTTTTCAAATTTAGACAAGTTTTATACGTCCTGTTCTTGTTCTTGCTGCTGCTGCTGCCTGTTGCAGTTGCTGCTGCCTGCTGCAGTTGCTGCTGCCTGCTGCAGTTGTTGCTTGTTGTTGCTTGCAGTTGTTGTTGCTGCAGTTGTTGTTGCTTGCAGTTGTTGTTGCTTGCTATATCTGGTTTTAAGTTGTAGATTAGTTGATAGATTAGCTCTGAATTAGTGAATTATGTGTTGTTGCTGCTCTGAATTAGTGAATTTTGTGTTGCTCTGAATTAGTGAATTAGTGAATTATGTGTTGCTATATCTGGCCTGTTGCTGCTTGCAGCTTGTGTAAGACATAATCAACTTAGATTTGAGTAACTATAATCTATCATATACAGATGCAGTGTGACATTTGCTTGTGTAAAACATAATCAACTTAGATTTGGAACCGTAGGAACTGGACCGTTCCAAACGGTTCGAGTTAAGTTCGGTTCCAATGTTCAAAATGAGGGGATCCAGACCGGACCGGATCCGTTAATTTTAAACGGTTCGAGTTAGGTTCCTCCAAATTTGGAACCGATCCGGACCGTGCCCACCTCTATTTAGAAGGATTGGAAATTTGGAACCGATCCGGACCGTGCCCACCTCGTATGCATGCATGTCCTAGAACATTGATATCTTCTTACTGCATCTGGGTATTATTAGGAAGGCCTCGCAAAGTTCAAGAAATGCTTATTGATGCGCCTAAAAATCGTCCACCTGTGAGTTTGACTTGCAAAAAAGATGTTAGACTGCCAATGACCACTTTTTTTGTGGTCGAAGGCACTCCGATGCTTAAGTCAGCAACTCTATTTGAAGAAGGAAGTAAATCTGGACAAAACTCAGTTAAAGTCGCATACATGTGTCAAATGTTCCCTTTACCTTTTATAATGGTCGCGGTTAATTATCTGTGTGACTTAAGCCTATAAGACGCAACGGAATGGGATGTTTCTCGTAACAGTCTCCTCTTTGATGGAGATGCGTCCGTGGAGGCGTAACTCCCTCCACGACTCTTATTGGTACAACGTTCATATTCTTTATGAGAGAACTTGTGTCGGGCCTGAATTTGGGTTTTGGCTCGTATGGGCCCTGATTCGGGCTTTGATTATATTTTTTTATAGTGGGTCTCGTCCAAGCCTCTGTGGTTGGCTTTATTCTTTTTGGATTTTACGAGTTGGCCCAGTAAATGAGACGCCATATCCTCGTGATGGATGTTCTCTGCCACGTGCATGGTCATGATGATCGGTCTATTTTGATGTATCATTAGCTACTCCCCCCTTAGTTAGTGGGTATGTTCATGTATCCACTAATTATGTAGCGGTTTTGGTTTCGATTTCAACATTACGAAATATTTAGGGCTCTTGTTATATGTTGTTGTTGTTGTTGTTGTTGTTGTTGTTGTTGTCTCTCCGATGTTCCATCCGCCTGCTCGTTTTAGTGCGATTTCTGGGATTACGTGTGACTGTCATATCTTGCACATTCTCCCAATAGTGGACCTTTCGCTGCTCGTCCTTATGAAAATAGGAGTTTGAGTGTGTTTTACTTTCTTTCGTACTTCCTCATTTTCTAGTTGTTGATTATTTAATTCCTCGTGTTTGCTCTGCAACCATGTTTAACTTACGGGTTTTGAGCGGTGATATTTTTTATGCTTGTAAAGCTTTCTTTTTGCCTAAGCGGGCAACGCATGCGACTCTAAGTAGCATTCTTCATAATTACTCGTTGCCGGTTGATCTGAAAATCGTTCTCCCCGAAAAGGACGACAATCCTTGTTGTCCAAAACATGGGTACATCATTTTGTATCCTGGTACGTTCCACTATAGTTTTAGGCTTTTGGATCCTACAATCATTTGGGAGTACTTGGATTTGGTTGGCATCGCTCCGGTGGCAATTGGTCCCTAACGGTTGGAAGGTGATGATTTCGACTTTAGCAAGGGCTGTCGCGGCTCGGATCCCTATGAACACCAAGACTTTGCATTATTTGGTGGGGTTTAGCGTAAACCTCAATCGCACCTGTTGCATCGCTTTCATTTCTGTTTCAAGGACCTACGAGAAGAGTATGGGGGTTGGTCAAGGTCTTGGTTCTACGCGTCCATTTCTTCCAATTACTTTAGATTTCGCGAAAATTTTAGATTTTGCGTTCATTCCGGGAGCCTAAGAGAGTCGAGTTGTCGTTTTTTTTGGAAGAGCAGGAGTTCTGCAGTCGATTTTGCGATATTCCCCGAGTCTCAGTGGAAGATTTTCTTACTACAGATGCCATTATCCATAGTATCTTATATTCATTGGGTGAAACAGGTCGCGCTTTTGGAAGTGATTGTTGCAAGCATTGGCGATGTGGACGTTGGCCGCCAAGAGGGTTCTGTTGATAAGTGTGTAGGCTGAGTTCCTTCGGTCGCTGCTTGAGGTTCTGAGAGTACCGACTTGATTAGAAAAGGAAAGTTCTTAGGCCTCTCAGTCCTTCCAAGATGTTGGTTGTCAGTTCCGGTCGTGTGTCGAAAAGGAAGAAGCTTACTTCCTCAGGTCTTGACGCTGCTAAGGCTCCCTCTTATTTTGCCTCTCTCCAGAAAAGAGGTCGTGATTAGGAAGATAATTCTTCTGCTTGAGAGGACGAGGAGGTAAACCAAGTTCTCAAAAAGAGTAAGAAGGAAGTTTCTCGTCTTCTAGATGACCACAAGAAAAATCTTGTTGCCTCTTCAGGTTTTCACATAGCTCCTTAACCTTTTTGCCTTCAAATTGCTTCCCGTTGTCTATTACGATTACCCTTGGGATCCCGAATCTGCATATAATGTCTCTCTAAAGAAACTTCTCGACTTGGGCTTTTCATATCTTCGTGAGGGGCTCTACTTCCACAAGGAGAAATTTCTTCTTATCAGACGCTGGGAGGGATCGTACGATGTCCATTCCCCATTGTGCAAACGGCCAGGAACTACTTATCGGGATTAGGTTCTGTCCCGACATGTGAGTGTACGGGGCAAATGTTTGGCATTTGTCACACTTGCGAACGAGCTTTTGAGCATATGCTTGCATCGTTTGCTAGTATTAACCCAATGTGAGAGCTTTATGAGCAAACATTCTTCCCCCTGGATGATTTCCACATGTGCCGTGGTGGATTTCCTGCATAATGTATTCCACATCTTTTGGTGAAAGACACCTTAGCAACGGGCTCGTGGCAGACCTTCTGTAGAACTTGTCATTGATCATTGAGTATCTTGTTGCCCGATTTCATAATTTTTTTGCTTCCATCTTATCTGCTGGGAGTTTTTCGTTTGATATATACGCCAAGATTGAAGTTGTCCAGTTGTTTTCTTTATTCGCGGCGCATGTTTTTTCCACTTGGTTTTCAAGTATGAAGCTTCCTTGTGCAATTACGAGTGGGTTATCATTGTCCTTAGTTGTCGATGCCTTCTCTAGTTCGTCAGCTCTTTTATATGCCTTTGCGCCCCGCTGAATGGTGGCATTTCAGAAGCTTTCTACTAGCTCTGTGGTTTTCTGGTGGTAGGATTTCATTCTGGTGTCTTTGACTTGAAATTCGACGTTTAGTTGATTAACCACCAGTTTGGAATCAGTAAAGACGCTAATATCTTTTATTCCCAAGTGTTTTGCTAATTGTAGCCTTGCTACCACATTTTCGTGCTCGGCTTCGTTGTTGGAGGCTTTAAAGTTGAATTTTATCGCTTTCTCTAATGTGATTGGTTTGGATTGTTTTCCTCCGCTCTTGTTTTCTGCCTGTTGGTTATTGCTTCTTGTGAACTCGATGATGAAATCTGCTAGCGCCTGAGCTTTGATAGCGGTTCTAGGGGCACAACTGATGTCGAATTGTCTGAGTTCTATCGCCTACTTCACCATTCTTCCCGATAGATCTGGTTTGTGTAATACCGACCGAAGCGATTGTTCGGTCATAACCGTGATTGGGCATGCTTGGAAATATGGTTGTAATTTTCTTGAAGACACGATCAGGGAGAGTGTCAATTTCTTTAGGGCTGGATAATTGATTTTTGTATCCGCGAGTTTTTGTTGATGTAGTACACTGGTTTTTGCACGCATTTTTCTTTCCGTATCAATGCCGAACTTACTGCATGATCAGACACAGATAGATATAGATACAGTACTTCTCCTGTGTTCGACTTCTTTAGTAGCTTTGTGCTTCCCATGTACGTCTTGAGGCTTCGAAAAGCTTCTTCGCATTCAACACTCTACTCGAATATCTTGTTCCCCTTCAGAATTTTGAAGAAAGGCAAACACCGATGATCTGGATATGAACCTGTTAAGAGATGTTATTTTCCCATTAAGACTTTAAACACCTTTTATGTTTGTTGGTGACTGCATGTTAAGGATCAATTGTATCTGCTTTGGATTGGCCTCAGTTCCTCTTTGGTTGACCATGTACCCGAGGAACTTCCCTGACTCTACTCCAAAAGTGCACTTTAGCTTCATCTTATACTTTTCACAGCTGGTGAAAAGCATGTTCAAGATCTGTGACGTGGTTTGCTTGGCGTGAGCTTTTGACAAGCATGTCGTCGATATAAACTTCCATTGTTTTGCCGATTTGATCTTTGAACATTCTGTTCACCAGCAGTTGGTACGTCGTTCCCACGTTATTTAATCTGAATAAACATTACCTGGTAACAGTATGTCCTCATTTCCGTTATGAAAAATGTTTTTTCTTGATCGGGAAAGTACATCTGTATCTGATTATACTCGAAGTATGCATCCATGAAGCTCAACATTTCGTGCCCGACAGTTGCTTCACTATCTGATCTATTCGCGAAAGTGGGAAATTATCTTTGGGGCAGGCCTTATTTAGATCAGTATAGTCTACGCATATCCTCCACTTGTTGTTCTTTTTTTTTACTAGCACCGTGTTTGCCAACCAGTTCGAGTAGTGAGCTTCTCTTATCATCCCCACATTGAGTAGTCAATTGTAATACCCGCCCAATTCACTTACCAATATACTTGCATTATTTTAGAAGTTAATAATATTTATTGGTAGTAATTATTAATTGATAATAATTACAAGTAATAATAGTTTATGCTTTTTTTTAATTTCAAACTTAGGTTTAGGCTGGTGGTGGGTAATAGATAAGGGATGGGTGTGTTTAGCTAATGAAACCCTAAATTTTTATTTAAAAAGAAACCCTAGTTTTTTTTTCCTCTTTGCACACACAAAAAAAAAAAAAAAAAAAAAAACTTGCGTTGGAAAGTGGGAGGCGCTTGGAAAGAGGAACCTTGGATTCTTGCCAAAAATCAGTGAGTACAACTCTATCCTTGTTAAGTTTTTGTATTATGATTGATTAGGCTTATTGTGTATGAGGTGACGTCTGGAAGAGAGAAAGGATGGGAGAGGGGTTTCCTTTCATGTTTTCAGTTTTCTTTTTGTGTGTATGGTTTCAGTTTTTGGCGAACCGACGTCTGACATGCTTTAATTTTCTTTCTGTGTATGGGCTACAGTTTTAGTTTTCTTTATTTGATTGACATCTACAGTGTCAGTTTTCACTTTTCTTTATTAAATTCGCAGCTTGCTTTATTTGATTCACAGTAATAAAAATTCGCAGTTTTCACTTTTCTTTATTAAATTCGCAGTGTCAGTTTGCTAAGTTAAATTCGCAGTTCTCTTTATTTGCTTTATTAAATTCGCAGTTTGCTTTCTTTGATCTACAATTTTTAGTCTACATCTACAGTCATTTGATGGTCATGTGGTTGACATCTACAGTTATTGATTGTCATGTGGAAAAAGGGGTCATGTGGTTTTCAAAAGTGATATGTGGTCTTGATACGTGGTTTTCAAAAGAAATGGGTGGTTTTCATAGGTTATTGTTGACTTATTTTGTTTCCATATGGTTTTCATATGTGGCCTCAAATGGTTTTAGGATTACAGTGGGTCTAAATATTATGCTATCTAAAACATGACGAGGGGCCTTTTTGGGGTATAACAGTCAGTAATGCAATTCATCTCACTGTTTCTTGGTGGTGTAAAACTGAATGTGCCACCTATGTTGAGTGCCTTACGTGGTCCACATGTTAGGTACAGGTGTATTAATTTTGGAACCTAAGTCGTTACAGTAGCTATTCTTATAAGTGGTTGTGATTTTGATAAGAATGAATTTTATACTCATTGTTGAGGTTATCTAGTCTAATTCTTTGGTCTCGAATTGATTTGGAAAAATAATGGCTCAAATAAAATACTTGGTAAATGTTCTTTTTTCCACAACTCCAAAAAAAAAAAAATGTGAAAAGAAAAGAAATTTTTGTATACAGACTTGCTTGTATACGTGTGATAGAATTATGGGTATGCAGACTTGCTTGCATATCGGTGCACCGTTCCATGTGAGTTCGGTTGTACGTGTAGATTTAGGAAGAATACTTGCCAGTGATCGAACTTCGGGTGAGATGACATGACACTCGATGTGACACCCCATTTGGGTTATGTACGCTCCGAGTGGCTTCGATGGCAAGGGAGGCACACTTGGGTGAGGTGTGTTTGGCACAGGAGGAGAGTGCGATTGTGGAAAAGAAGCCAAGAATTAGAAAACAAAAAAATAAATAATTAAATAAAACCATTGAATTGAGCATGCCATGAAATTGTGTATAGATTATTTTAGCTTGTACTAGGTTAGCCTTGAGGGAAGAAACGAACCTCGAATGAGAACTACCTGTCTTCCTTAAGGTGAAATTTGCATTTTGTCCTTTTATATTTAATTGTCTTGATTTGTAAGTTTGCTCACACCAGTATGATTATACTGACCCAGATTTTGTATTGTTTTACAAATTTGGGCACGTTCTTAATGAGCGTAGCCCCAGAGAACCATCAGGGTTAATTGGAGCGTAAGGAAGGATAGTAGCTGCGTGGCGATAGCTGAGGAGTCGACACGTTTTATTCTTTTTAGATCTTTATTATTATTCCTAGGTAATCAGATGTAGGATTTGGATATAAATGCTCAGTTTTGTCAGATATTTATTTGGGGAATTTATTATTGAAAATTTTCATTTATTCGTTGTGGACCTCATTTTTAGAGGAAGAATATTGAGGAAGCTTATTAGTTGTTTTCTGCCTTATGACTGTACCATTTAATGTGTTCCTGTCATGCCTTGGTTTTTGGACAAACTATTTATTCATGTTGTTCAAAAATTGGGGCGTGACATCAGTGCACTTCCTCGTTTATTGTTTGATTACATTTTGGGGCCACCGACCTTGTTTTTGTCGAACCGGCTTATTGTTTGGGCTCACTTGCAGTTTGTGAGAGATGATGGTTGGGTCTATCCCTACCTTGTCCTTTTATTGTCCATGCAAAAACATCTTGGTTATCTTTCAGTAGCTGGATTTGTTCCTTGGTGAGTTCGGGATGAATCTTTATGCCAATTCGGGCAGCCTTCCCCGCTTCGTTGTCTAGGTAGATTACGATTGTTTATTCTTCCGATTGTCCAGTGTTAGGTCGATCTTGTGGGCTGGTTGGATACGTATTGTCGTCTGAAAAGTTTGAACTCTTATTACCGAGTTGCTATGAAGGCTCCTCCGGTTGTTGCAATAATTGCTATTCATGGGGGTTTTTATCGCTACAAAATGGTATTCACGGGTTGTTGGTTGATCAACTTTGATTCACCCGATACCGTTGTCGGTATGGTACTTTAAGCATTGGTGCATAGTGGATGAGATTGCGCCCATTTGGTGTATCTAGGGTCTTCAAAGTAGCATGTTGTACTCATCAGGAGCATCAACGACAAATAAGTCTGTCAATAATACTCGTTGCTTTACTGGTTTTTCTGCTTCGACCGATAGTTGAATAATCCCCAGCGAACAACATTGTTCTTCGTTGAAACCCACCATAAATTGCTTGCTAGGTGAAAGTATCTCATTGGTGAACCGCATCCTTCAGAAAGCTGTCAAGTATAGGAGGTTAGCCAAACTGCCAGTGTCGACCAACATCCTTTTGATTTCCCATTTAGCTATCATGACCGAAATCACTAAAGCATCACATTATCTCATTTGAGAAAATCAGAGTTCTCTGCATCGTTTTTGCTAGCTGTGTTTACGACTCTTAGTATCTAATCTTTGCTCGCGGGTCTCTGACTATACGCTTTCAGGATCGATTAGATTGCTCATTTTTCTCCAGCTACATCGTGCAAGATGTATATTATCTCATTTGGTTGCTCCCCCGAGATAATTGTTTCATCCTCGAGTTCGACGAATTCTTCGAGTCGTCCTTATCTGATATGGCGTTCAAGATCATCCTTCAAACTATGACAATCTTCAGTGTCGTGGTCGTAATCGTCGTGGAAGAGGTAGAGTTTGTTTTTGCTCCTCTTCTCCAGATCTCCTCACCTTTTTTGTGGCAATTTGACATCTTTCCTTACTGTCATAGCTTTAAGGATCTCGCTCCAACTCGCAATCAAGGTCACAAACGATTTCTCTATTCGTTCGCATTTAGGTTTCTTTGATTGTAGTTTTCCAAACTTTCCTTGATTGAATCAAGAACTGTTATTGACTTGATGCCTCTTAAGCCAGACAACTTTTTTCTCGAGGTTTGTCGCTCGCCCGGTCTCGGATGAGTCTATCCACCATCTCGATTACGTGGTTCATCTGAGCCATAAGCATATCTACTCGGGGGTCCGAGGGGATTCCGCAAGATGTCAAAGACATCTGAATTGTTACCTGTTGAAGTTCTAGTTTTTCTAGCGCGATTGATTCAACGGTTGTTGTTGGACCCAAATTGTTAGGTGACATGTCATTTTGTTCACCGCCAGATTGAAGATTTGTTAACGCCCCATTGATTTTGCTAGTTGTTTGATTTTTAACCAAATTTCAGTGAGCTTTGTTATTGAATTTTCTTTTTGGAAGGGAAACTCGTCTTTCCCCACGGATGGCGCCAAACTAATGCGTTAAAAAATCGTCATTCTGTGAGTTTGACCTGCAAAACAGATGTTAAACTGCCAAGGACCACCTTTTTGGTGGCCGAAGGCACTCCGATGCTTAAGTCAGCAACTATGTTTGAATAAGGAAGTAAATCTAGACAAAACTCATTTAAAGTTGCATACCCGTGTTGAATGTTCCCTTTACCTTTTATAATGGTCACGATTAATTATCTGCGTGACTTAAGCATGTGAGGCACAACGAAATGATATGTTTCTCATAACAGTATCCTCATTGATGGAGATGCTTTGGTGAAGCGTAACTCCCCCCGCGACTCTCTTTGGTGCAATGTTCATCTTCTTTATGAGAAAACTCGTGTTGGGTCTGGATTTGGGCTTTGATTCGTCTGACTCTGATTCGGGTTTTGATTATATCTTCTTATAGTGGGCCTCATCAGGGCTTCTGTGGTTAGCTTTATTCTTTTTGGATTTTACGAGTTGGCCCAGTAGATAAGACGCCATATCCTCATGATGGATGTTCTCTGCCACGTGTATGGCCGTAATGGCCTTTTTAGCTACACGTAGATGGCCACGGTTCTAAGCCGTTGCTTTATTTGCCACGGCCAATAACCGTGGATATCATGGTCAACGGCAAAAAACCGTGGGTATAAATGTGTTTTGAACTTCCAACGGTTTAAAACCGTGGCTATAATCACTACCCCATGGCCACGGTTTAAAACCGTGGGTTCATTTTCCACGGCTAAAACCCGTGGCTATAATGGCCAACGGGCTAAAACCGTGGGCACAAACGTGTTTTGAACTGCCAACGGTTTAAAACCGTGGCTAAACACATGTGTTTTGCACGTGCGTATGCGTGGAGAGAGTTTCGCGGTCTGGTTCCAAAAGTTTTGCGCTTTAAATTTGGCGAAAAAAATTGGGGAAAAAGAGCAAGCTCAAGGAGCTCTCCTCACTCGAATCCTCTTCACCTCCTCTCCAATTCTTCTCCGCCTTCTCCAAAGCCCTAATTCCTCTCTTCGATTTCCAGCAACGAACTTCCTTCGTCGAGCGGATCGTTAGCTTTGTTGCTACATTCGCTGCTTGTTGTTGTGTTGACAGTGGAGATGCAGGTTTCGAGAAGGAAGAAGAGGAGATGCAGCAAGAATTGACAGTGAAGATAGCTAGGGTTTTGGACGAAAGTCGAGTCTCCAACGCCATACACAATCGCAAGCTCAAGGAGCTCTCCTCACTCGAATCCTCTTCACCTCCTCTCCAATTCTTCTATCGCATCCTCCGCACCTGCGGCTAATCTATTCAGGTTCCTTCATTCATTCATTCAACTTCTCTACTCTTCTGTTTCTTGGTACAAGTTGTGGTTAGATCTCTGTAGAACTCGTTTGATTGATTTGTG
Source organism: Berberis vulgaris (assembly GCA_963556465.1). NCBI lineage: Eukaryota > Viridiplantae > Streptophyta > Magnoliopsida > Ranunculales > Berberidaceae > Berberis > Berberis vulgaris. The sequence continues at coordinate 24,013,049 of OY747135.1, forward strand.
TTTGTTTGCAGATGGAGATGGACGCATTACGGGGAGCGATGCGACCAAGTTCTTCGCTCTTTCCAACCTCTCCCGGTCTGAACTCAAGCAGGTTTGTTCGTTTAGGGCTTTTGATATCGAGTTGTCATTTTAGGGTTTGTTTATCAGTTTCTGATTAGTTTAGCTGTAAATTTGAAGTCTGTGTATTTAAATACTAATGATTTAAGTATTTGTTATCGAATTGAAACAATCTGAAATGATGATTCAATATGCTTGATAGATAGAGTTGCATTATTACTTTGTTAAAGTTTGATGGACCTTTTCGTTTGCTGCAAGAGCAGAAATGTGTCGTTTTCTGTTCATTTGAGACCTATCAATGTTTACCCCTCATCTAGCTACATAGGAGCTTCTTATGCTCGATTTGTTGTTAGGTTTCAGCTTAGTGATGGTGGAGGTTTCTCTTTTATTATATTGTCTTCATTGACTGTTACTGAAGTAGTCAGTTGGAAAACCCTATCGTTGATGATGGAAAAATGTTGCTTATGCTACAATTATAGAATCTAAGTGATGGTAGTCATGAATGGGTTATCTTCTCTTGTACTGTATTATGATATTTTTATTGGTAAATACTTGAAGAGTTTGAGATAGAAGCACAGGATTTATGATCTTGTAGTTGTACTTGCATTAACGATCAAAAATTGGATTAAATCAAACTTCATCAGACCCATGTGTTAATGCTTGAACAACTTTATATTATCAGTTTCATGTTATGGCCAAAGTTACTGATGATTGGGCTATTGTTTATTTGATTGTATTTACCTTTTTTTCAGCCTACATACAATACAATTGTGTAGTAAGAGACTCTGCTAGTATTATCCCATATTCGTTCACTTTTTGTAATAACAATTAGAAAAATGGTTGTTCCAAAGGTATGGGCTATTGCTGATTCCAAGAGACAAGGGTTTTTCAGTTTCAAAGAGTTCATTGCCGCAATGCAGGTTCACATTTCCACTCATTTATTTTTTGTCTACATATTTATTTAACTTTAAGGTGGCATTTATTAACCTTTGTGATAATTGACAGTTAATTTCCCTAGCACAAACAGGACATGAAATAATTTCCCTAGGTAAGTGGTGTTGAACTTCATGGTTTCATGGAATATGTTGTGTTCTATGGATATTTGCATATGGAAATAAAATGTCTCATAAAATCCATAAAAATGAAAGTTTAATTGGGATTCTTGGCCTTGAATATTTCATTCAGACAAAGAGATGTATGGATGAAAACCCCACTGTCCCTATCAAGGGAACAAATGGGGCTTCCTTAAATGTGTACTCAAGCCAGCCAAAAACTACTGAAAAGAGTTCCCTGATGAATTTTTATTGCACTTTTCTTTATACACATATAAAGAAGTATATGAGGATGAAGAAGTATATTTTTTCTAAAGGTTAATTGGAATCAATAATCATGCCAACTCCATATCATGTCATTCTGAAGACCAATAATGCAAATTCCAATATGAGAAGTCGATTTGCATGAGTTCCTACAGAAAAATTGCACGAGTCCATCATGGAATGCATTGATGGTTCTAAAGGCATTGGATGACCCACAGTTGACATGTTTATGAGACTAATATGAGCAAGTGTTGTGGAAAGGAACCTATGCTAAGCTCTTTTCATTCAACAAAGCACCCATTTTATCTATCTAAGTAATCAGATAAACTTTAGAATTGAAACTGAAAATCATGGAAAACAAATCAGTTTCAGATGATAGGACACTGAGATTTAGTTTTTGTTGCATTACCATGCTTTGTTTGTATTCGAAATAATTTTTGTTTTCATAACCTAATAATGGTGTATTTCTGTTTGCAACAGGAGGGAAACAATGTAGAAGTTGTCAGTGGATCTCCTTTGCCAGGTCTGAAGGTGACTAAGATTGGGCTATCTCATGCTTTTTAAATCTCTAGTCACATGCTTATTTGTGGTTTCATGTTGTTTTCTTTGTTCACATTTTTTATATTTGTTTTCTTAATATGTTGCAAATAATGATAGCAACTTGGTGAGCCAGTCAGGATTCCAAAGAAACAGTTGACATTTTAAGGGACCAAGTATTTGGTTTTGACACATTTTTTGTGACAAGTCAGGAACCATATGAGGTGCGCTTTTGATACGAATTTCTTTTACTTTTCTCTTTTATCACTTTGATACAATTATAGACCGAGGAGAAAAGGATATGATGAAAATGGAATTCCAGGAGGGATAACCAATCCTTATTGATAATATTATATTTGCTTTCCTGTATTTCAAATCCTTGTTGCTAGTCTAGTTACTAATATAGTAATATTGACTTGTTGACACTTAACACCTTCTCTCGGGTTATGAGACACTAATGGAGTGTTTGAGGAATCCCTCCACTCCAATGTCATTCCGTGTTACTTACAAGTTAGCTTGTCCTGACTATTCTTTCTACGTTTAATTCAATGCTCTATAAATACCGATAATCATTCTAAAATCTTACAAACCTCACACCTGAAATACAATACTCAAAAGCGTACCTATTAAGACCCAAACTGCTTGAATATGTCTGCCTTAACATCATCAGGAAGCAGGTATTTTCTGTTTCATCAGTTACCTAGTGCCAGTTCTTATCATAAGTTCCATTTTCAGGTATCGCTTTTGCTGTGGAATGTAAATTTCCTTTACATATCCTCCAATTTCAGCATCACTTATGTTTTGCAACTGAAAAATGTGTTTTTTTCCTTTTCTTTTACAGATGGAGTGAACAAAATCAAAGGGCTAAGAGTAGATACAGATTCCGTAGAGACAAATATAGTAAGTATCAATATATAAAAAAATGTAAAACACAGTCACTTTGTTTCTCATATTAAAAGTACTAAATGAGTTGCTATATGCAACTTGATGTTAGTCTTGGCTAATCTGATATTTTTTTGCCAAGTTCTATATATTGTTCTAACCAAGTCAGAAACCAAACTTGAAGGGAACAAGCCTAGACTTTAAGCTTGTAAAATTGAGTTTCAGGTTCCTTTAGGTTTCCTTTACAGTTTATTTTTTAAAGTTTTCTGAATTTATGATCTAGTGGAATGAATATGGGCTATTCCATCAGCACGTCTCATAATTTGTTCGGATTACATTGTCCATGGAAAGTGATATGTTCATTTTTTGTACTGGCAGATATTTTTTGATGTTTTGGAGGGCTCAAACATCGCAGTGGATAAGCTTTGCAACAATTTGAAAGAAAATGGTGTACTTATTATGCCAACAGGGCCATTCAGGTTTGTTTGAATTTCTGAATTGTTGTTTCCTCGTTTCTCTTACATTTGTTCTTTTACAGATAGTGTTGCAACTTAAATATTCGGACTCTGGCTTATATGCAATGAAATGCCCTTATGTAGCTAGTGCATTCATCCTCTGTTTCTAGCTATTTTATGCATCCCTCATTTTACAGTTGTCATTCTTGTGTTTTTGTTCTAGATCATATGTTAATTGTTTTTATTGGAAAGTCCTATACAATTGTGAGAGGTGAAAACAAATTACTAAACAGGCACACAAACAAACAAACAAACATACAGGAAAAAAGGGCAGATTTAACTGATGAATGAGAAAAACTATATTACTCATAGAAAGCCACTGTATATCATTACCTCTTCTTAAGTTCATGGGTGATTAAAGGGGCAACCTTCCTAGAAAATGGAAATGAATCATTACTACTATAATAATATAATGTTGAATGCAAGAATAATAAACATGTCATAAAAGACTGCTAATTGGAAAATCACTACTATCATTTTGCCAAGCAATTTGAATGCAGAAACATTGCACAACTTCTTGAAGATCCATTTGCTTTAGAATTTAGCAAATCTAAACACCACCACCAATCCCTCAGTACAAATCTTGGTGAATCAGTACAAACTCTCTGTTTAGAAAGCCTATTGTTAATGTAGATTATTTTTTGTACCTTGGAAATAAACTCTATGTTTAGAAGGCCTTATAGAGACCTGTTTGCTGTTTGTTTATTCAGCACTAACATTTACTGTTCTCTGTAGTTTTGAATTCAGCACGATTAGAAGCGGAAAATTCAGCAAAACTAGCTGAGATGGAAGAAATTCTTTCTGAGTTATTGCTCAGAGGAGATATACAGAGAGTTTGGGAGGAAAAGCTAAATGAAGTAAAAGCCTATGGTCTAGAAGCAGTGAGGGATTTTGACACAGCAATTCATGATTTGGAACAAGAGAATTGTTAATTGCAGTGGTTAAAAAAAAAACACAAGCGCGCTCTGTATGAATCATTGGAGAAAATAAAATCAGGTATACTTCGGGTTAATTACTTGAAATTTTTATGGTATGTAATTCAAAATTTTGTCTAAGATTTTATGTACTAATTTTGGTTGTTCATGTACTAATTTTTATGGTATGTAATTCAAAATTCATGATCTCGGGAATGGGCTTTGATGATGATGATGATGTTTAAACAGAGCTTATGCTGCTTGGGTTCATATCCCTACTACTAACAGTAGGACAAGGCCCTATTTCAGAGATTTGCATATCAGAAAGTGTTGCAAATACTTGGCATCCATGTAGCAAGAAAAATGAGAATGCTAAAAATAACAACACAGAAGCATCTTCTGAAGACTTATCGTTACAGCGAAGACTTTTATCTGATTTAGGAGCTAGCCTCCGTCGAGTTTTAGCTGGAGGAAGTGGTGCCACATGCCCCAAGGCAAGACAATTTCTTCATCTCATTTTTATTTATATTTAATTCTCAATGTTCAACAACTTCATCCTAGTATTCACCTTTTTACCAAAAACAAGGAAAAAAAATACACAAATTTGAAGAAGTTTTGTCTGCATAATCCCTGACCTTTTTAAGTCATTTCATGGAACTCATCAGTGACGTAGATGTTGTTGATGATAAAATAGATAAATAATAACTGGGTTAGGGTGTGTTAATTTGGATGCAGGGAAAAGTGCCATTTATATCAACTGATGGAATACACGAGCTCCACATCTTCATCTTCGTGTTAGCTCTTTCACATGTCCTCTATTGTGTTGTTACAATGGCTTTGGGCAGGCTTAAGGTACGTCCTATATTAAATGCTCATCTCCATTTTCCCTATTTTCTTACACGAAAATTATGCTTGCTAGCTAGAGGATCACTTAATCTCAACACTGCCATCGTATTCTCTCAATGGATAAAGTGACAAGTGTATAATTATTTTAATCGGTTTGTATGAATATTGCAGATTAATAAATGGAAAGCCTGGGAAAAAGAAACAAGAATAGTGGAGTATCAGTATACACATGGTAATTGAATGTTTCAAAGATTGATAGATTTATCAAAATTGTCGAGTTATTAATTCGTTTTGAATAGAAAAAAAAAAGGTGCAACATATGCAAGAATGTCTACTAATTAATAAATGTGTGAATTACTCCAATGGTATTAGATAAGATGTACTAAAATATATTTGTGCTACAGATCCGGAGAGGTTTAGATTTGCTAGAGACACATCCTTCGGGAGAAGGCACTTGAATTCCTGGAGCAAGTCACCCGTTCTCCTTTGGATTGTAAGAATCAAACCATGTTTTCTTTTGTTGAATAATATCTCTGATTATGAATTCAACACTATTATGCATTTTCCATTAAATTCTGCAAAGTATAATGATGTATAGTGCCTTGATTTGATTCAATCCCATAAGATAAATGAATTGTGAAGATATAACAAATTTTGCCTACTTAAATATGAATGTGTTCCAAGTATCTGTGACGCCCGGGTTATATTATTAGACACATCTAGTTTAAATTTGATTCATTTTGGGTAGGCTGACTACAATGTCTGCTTAATTTTCTATAGCTTTAATTATTGACGCATCAAGTGTACAACTCACCTAATTTATTATTGAAAAAAGTTGCAATCCGCTTCGAATAGATTGAAAAAGACAGAGTTTGACTTGTGAATCAACAAATTGGAGACCATTCTTAAATTGGATAGCCATGACTGCTTCATGCTTCATGAATAAGTCCAATTATTATAAGCATGAATGATTAATCTAGCTAGCTAACAGCAGGTTGCTTATTGTTTCAGGCATGCTTCTTTAGACAGTTCTTTCGATCTGTCCTCAAGGTCGATTATTTGACTCTGAGACATGGATTTATAATGGTAAGTCCTATCCTACGTAAAAGTGAGTTACTTGTACGAATTTTATAGATTTACTGAGTAAAAGATGTTGTTTGTGATTGACAGGCACATTTGGCCCCCCAAAGCGCGAATAAATTTGATTTTCAGAAATACATCAACATATCACTTGAAGAAGATTTCAAAGTTGTTGTAGGAATCAGTCCAGTAATTTGGTTCATAGCAGTGCTGTTCTTGCTCTTCAACACAGATGGTAAGTTGCATAAATGCTTGCTATGGGCCTTTTGTCACTGTCATCATATGGGCCTAATTTTGTTCCTTGTGTATTTTGTGATGAACAGGATGGTATGCTTATCTGTGGCTACCCTTTATCCCATTGATTGTAAGCATCATTCCTCTTTTCTAGGATTGAAAGAGACTCCGGTGTTAAGTTTGAGCATGTATCTGCTCCTCAGCCAGCTGATGTTGCAAAGGCTGTTGGCTTTGATGCAGCTGAAGCAATCAATAAAGTCTCTGATAGGTATTTTATATTACTAGTAATAGATGATTGCTTATTATAATTAAAAATCATTTCTTGCAAATATTTACGCAACCTTAAAATGCAGTGTGGTTCCTGTCACGCCCCGATTTTCGAGAAAAACGAAAATCCTAAAATCCACGTAGGATTATCCGTTTCCCCAAAACTCGAGACGTGAAATTCAATAACAACAAAGACATTTAGCAGCAAAGACAAAAAGTATAATTTAGAAAATATGAACAAACTAAAATTAATACAAAAGTCTAACCAGGAAAAACTGACGTCGCTAGCCCCACTAGCGAAACTCCCGTAACGCTGCTCAAAAGTCTCTAAACCTGAAAAGCTAATCGGCTACATTCCCAAAGGAATGTACCCAAGAAGCAAAAGCTCACTAGGGTCAGCAATAAAGCTGGTGTGAGAAATCTTCACTCCAAAATTAATAGAAATCGCACGTGATAAACATCAAGCAAAACACAAACAACAAACCATCACACCAATAGGTAGTTCCTCAACGAGGCAAAGGTATGATACAAGAAAACACAGTTCCAACAATTTAGTTTCGCACGAGGCAATCATATCATCATCCTAATATGTAAATATGCATTTACCTGTACTTACCCAATAGGAGTTGACTATGGCAAGTCGGACCTGCAGAAATATTAGTGGACTTGCCATCCTGCATAAAAAGGAGTAGAAACAATGCAACGTCATTTATTCTTTTTATTTGAATTAGGTTCATCTTTTTAACGGATTGATCACTTAGACGATACCACATTCGCACCACCTCCGTGCCGAACATACATGCCCGTATGCCTCTCTCATATAAAGGAGGACTACTCCGTCATCCATGCCTAAGTGGGGACATCACATACAGGCATGCATCGCGGATACCCCTAACTATATGAGTACCAAAAGCCACTCTTGGGCTATCAATGCGCATAAACTCATGTCACATTTTTGACGGATAAATATCAAAGCCTATTTTAGGCATACAAACTCACCACATTTCCGCAAGACTAACCCGAAGGTTATTTTAGTTTCTCTAGTAAGAAATGGGTGCCCCAACTCCGCAAGACGACCCGCAAGTCATTTAGTTTCTCTAGTAAGAGAGGGGAAATAATAAACCAAAGAGATGTGGTAGTTCTAAGTGATACAAGTCCAAGTGGTTTATATTTTCAGAAATCAAGGATTACCAATATCATTTATTTTTTTTGATAATTCAATATTCCTCCACAATGACTTTTTGTCATACATAAATTGATTCACAATCTATTCACCCACATTTTTGGGGAAAAACATAGCATATACATCAATCATGCTTTATAACAACATGGCAATCAAGCCACTCCTTGATTCAAATATCCAATATTTTCACAATGCATAAACACTTCAATATGCATACAAATCTCCAAATTTATCACAATGCATTAATATTCATCAACCATTCAAACACCAACCAATCAAGGTCACACCCAATCAATAAAATGGTAAACATGGGTGACCCCAAACATGAACAAAATAAACAAATAAAGCAAACTCGTTCTCACAGACAAAACCCATTCTATTTTGTAAATTGGGAATATTCTATTTTCAAGAACAACATGAACCAGGCACCTAATCAACCAATCAAACAATCCAACAACAGATTTTCTAAAAAGGTACTATTTAATATATACTCTACTCATCGAAGGACAACAAGTGGAACAAGAAACAAGTAACACAGCATAGGCAAACTGATAGAAAAGAAGGACTCAAAGTAGAAGAGAAAGAAATGAAGAAACTCACTTGATTTTGCAAATCGCAAAGGATTTCGCAGCCAACGCTATCGTCCCATCAAAAGCATCACAACTCAACCCAACCTTAACAATCTCCGCATGCACTTGGCGACCGAACCCCACACCCAAACACGGAATCGAATGATAATCCTACGTGGATTTTAGGATTTTCGTTTTTCTCAAAAATCGGGGCGTGACAGTTTGGTATCAGAGCATTTGGTTAGCCTAGGCTGGGGTAGAGTCTAGGTGATCCTCGGAATGTGGATATGGGTGTGTAGGAGTTTAGAAGTCTTAAGATGAAGTGACAAGGGCGAACCTTGAAAACTTTAGTTTTGTTTTATTTTCTTCGTGAACCTCATGATGAGGCTTCATTGACTTGTGTGTGCGAGAATAATCTTATTTATAATGTCGATATTTGCGTGACATTATTCTGTATTTTTTTTTTAGGGGTTTTAATATCCGTAGTGTTCACTTAACACTTTCCGTAAATCTCGGGACGAGATTCCTTTTGAGTTGTATATAATGTAACACCCTTACTTTTCCGATAACAATCAATAATTTATGTTTCTAAAATTCAATTGAAATTGTGTTTCAAAATTTTTTTTTGTTTGACAACTAGTAGGTTTAGAAATTCAATTAACTTTCTTACCTTTCGAATCTCGGGACGACATTCCATTTAACATGTGTATAATGTAACACCCCTAAATTTCATAAAGATAATTTATTTTATTTTTAATTAAATAAAATAGGCTTACATTTAATTGAATGTGAATTTCGAAATTAGGGTTTTATTTAGTGAGTGAAAGGGCGGATGCTCTCAGAATGTTAGTGGGGGCGAATAGCCACCCACACTACATAAAAAAAAAAACCCTCTTTTTCTTCTTTTTCTTCTTTCTCCCTCCTTCTTCTTTTCCCTTTTTCTCCTTCATGTTTCTCTCCTAAACATATTTCTCTGCTTCCCTCTATCTCGATCTCTCTTCTTCCCTCTCGTTTGCGCTGCGAAGCCGAAGCAGAAGTGAGAAGAGATGGGAGGTGGTGGTGGTTCTGGTTCATTGTTGTCCGTGTTGTTGTTGTTGATCTCATGCTTGGCAGCTGTGCGATCTGAATCGTCTACCTCCAGGTTTGATGATGTGAATCCCATCAGATTGGTTTCGGATGAATTGAAGACTTCCATCCGTGAGGTCGTCGGTGAGACTCGTCATGCCCTCGCCTTTGCCAGATTCGCTCACAGGTATGGGAAGAAGTACGAGAGTAGAGAGGAGATAAAGATGAGATTCACCAATTTTGTGGAGAGTAGGAGACTCGTCAGATCCACCAATCGAAAGGGCTTCTCATAACTGATTCTCCAATTTCAGATCTAGTTAAGGTGAGAGATTTTCGATTTGTTTACGTTAGGAGGCGGTTTCGCCATGGAGGTCAGCGATTGCAGTGGTTTGAATGTAGAACCATTGCTATGTCTACTTCCTTTCATTCGTTTGTTGATAATGTTGGAGGTAGGACATGTGAGAGTGCCTGTCAGTTGTCGAGTTTGGAAGATTTGGATCCAGGTTGTGTAGTGTGGTCTGGCCACAATCTTGGGGTGTTGAAATTGGCTCTTTTTCCAGTGACATTGAAACTTGTGAAGCTGAAGCTTTGCATCCCACTTGATTTGGTCTCTCTTGCATGTGTAACTGAGAACTTTTTGGTGTTTCGTACTCTGTTGTTACTCCAGTATGGTACACTGATGGTTACTTCACCAATGGTCCAACTGCAAATGCTTTTTGTAGATAATATTGTTGGATTGAGATTTCTGCTGTTTGAGGGTTGCTTGAGGCATGCTTTAGCTTTTGTATGTTTGGTACTGGTAGCATTTTATCAACCAAGTGGATGCGAGGAGCTTATAGATCCACAAGTGCCAGACACTTCAATCAGGTTCGATCTTTCAGATTTTTGGAACCGTAAAAGGAGGCTTGTATTTACATTTTTACAACATATGGAGGAGGTGTTGAATGGAGTGGACGTTATAGGATTTAAAATCTGTGAGTTTTCTTCCTCTCCTTTACTTTTACTGTGAGTTTTCTTCATTTCTTACTCTTTTACTGTGAGTTCTTCCTTTTCTTGTCCTTTTTGAATTTTGGGTGTGTTTGCGCATTTGCAAATATAATGATGTTGGGATGATTTGGGTTTATGGGGTTTTGTTGGATGGTTTGATTTGTTGATTGGGTGGCTGGTTCATGTTGTTTCTTGAAAATAGAATATCCCTAATTTACAAAAATAGAATGGGTTTTACATGTGAGAATGAGTTTGCTTTCTTTGTGCATTTTGTTTGTGTTTCTTTGCAATGTTTGTGTTTGAATTCTGTGATGGGTATTTATGGTTTTGGCAATGGGTGCATGACGGCTCTACATCTATGTTCTGTTTTTGTGTAACTGGGGTATCGATTTTCATGAGAATTCTCCCAAAGCTAGGATTTTAGAACTCTTTCCATTGTCACAGACCCCATATCTTCACATTACAACCTAATGTTTCTAAGGTTGATTGGTTCAGTTTTGTTAGTGGGGTTTACATATATGAGTTCACGAGAGCGCTCGGTTAGGATATATTCGCAAAATTCAGACTGAAAATTGTGCCCATATTGCCAAACTGCGAAATTTGTTTCTTCTGACAGTGGAAGTTGGTTGATTGGAATGTTCTGATAAATGATAATGGAAAGCTACACCCTAGATTAGAAATTTTGTATCCCAGTGCCAATTTATTTATTTATTTATTTTCTCCTGACAATGGAAGTTGATTAGTTAGTTTTGTTGGTTTAGTGGGGTCTTGGTAATGGGTGCATGAAAACTCTATTCTAGGTTGTATTGAGTAACGAACTTTTAATTGCTAGAAATCCAGGATAGAATGTGTTACTGTGGAGAGTGTCAAAGTTCTATATTGTTTATTTGGGTTTCTACTCTTGGTGTTTGTTAATATTGAGTCTATTGACAAACATTTCAAACCTTCTAAAAAAAAAAAAGATGGGGAAAAGTGAAAGGATTTTAATTTCATGGTCTGCTATAACCAAGGTTCAAAGTATCATTTCAGACTGAAATAAAGGTTTTCATTTGGATTGACATACCATTTTGGTTCAAGGAATTCAGGAGAAATTACAATAATGTCTGACTGAAATTTTATTAATATGCATTTTCAAATATGTTACATTCTACATAGCCATTATACTCAGAACACACACGTGTGAGTGTGAAAGCGAGGGTGTATGTGGCCTAGAGGGAAGATGTCATTACCTATTTTGTGAAAATGCGTTGTAGCTCAACTCGGCCTGATGGGTTCACTTATGCGACTGTGATTCCGTGTTTGGGTGTGGGGTTCGGTCGCCAAGTGCATGCGAAGATTGTTAAGGTTGGGTTGAGTTGTGATGCTTTTGATGGGACGATAGCGTTGGCTGCGAAATCCTTTGCGATTTGCAAAATCAAGTGAGTTTCTTCATTTCTTTCTCTTCTACTTTGAGTCCTTCTTTTCTATCAGTTTGCCTATGCTGTGTTACTTGTTTCTTGTTCCACTTGTTGTCCTTCGATGAGTAGAGTATATATTAAATAGTACCTTTTTAGAAAATCTGTTGTTGGATTGTTTGATTGGTTGATTAGGTGCCTGGTTCATGTTGTTCTTGAAAATAGAATATTCCCAATTTACAAAATAGAATGGGTTTTGTCTGTGAGAACGAGTTTGCTTTATTTGTTTATTTTGTTCATGTTTGGGGTCACCCATGTTTACCATTTTATTGATTGGGTGTGACCTTGATTGGTTGGTGTTTGAATGGTTGATGAATATTAATGCATTGTGATAAATTTGGAGATTTGTATGCATATTGAAGTGTTTATGCATTGTGAAAATATTGGATATTTGAATCAAGGAGTGGCTTGATTGCCATGTTGTTATAAAGCATGATTGATGTATATGCTATGTTTTTCCCCAAAAATGTGGGTGAATAGATTGTGAATCAATTTATGTATGACAAAAAGTCATTGTGGAGGAATATTGAATTATCAAAAAAAAATAAATGATATTGGTAATCCTTGATTTCTGAAAATATAAACCACTTGGACTTGTATCACTTAGAACTACCACATCTCTTTGGTTTATTATTTCCCCTCTCTTACTAGAGAAACTAAATGACTTGCGGGTCGTCTTGCGAAGTTGGGGCACCCATTTCTTACTAGAGAAACTAAAATAACCTTCGGGTTAGTCTTGCGGAAATGTGGTGAGTTTGTATGCCTAAAATAGGCTTTGATATTTATCCGTCAAAAATGTGACGTGAGTTTATGCGCATTGATAGCCCAAGAGTGGCTTTTGGTACTCATATAGTTAGGGGTATCCGCGATGCATGCCTGTATGTGATGTCCCCACTTAGGCATGGATGACGGAGTAGTCCTCCTTTATATGAGAGAGGCATACGGGCATGTATGTTCGGCACGGAGGTGGTGCGAATGTGGTATCGTCTAAGTGATCAATCCGTTAAAAAGATGAACCTAATTCAAATAAAAAGAATAAATGACGTTGCATTGTTTCTACTCCTTTTTATGCAGGATGGCAAGTCCACTAATATTTCTGCAGGTCCGACTTGCCATAGTCAACTCCTATTGGGTAAGTACAGGTAAATGCATATTTACATATTAGGATGATGATATGATTGCCTCGTGCGAAACTAAATTGTTGGAACTGTGTTTTCTTGTATCATACCTTTGCCTCGTTGAGGAACTACCTATTGGTGTGATGGTTTGTTGTTTGTGTTTTGCTTGATGTTTATCACGTGCGATTTCTATTAATTTTGGAGTGAAGATTTCTCACACCAGCTTTGTTGCTGACCCTAGTGAGCTTTTGCTTCTTGGGTACATTCCTTTGGGAATGTAGCCGATTAGCTTTTCAGGTTTAGAGACTTTTGAGCAGCGTTACGGGAGTTTCGCTAGTGGGGCTAGCGACGTCAGTTTTTCCTGGTTAGACTTTTGTATTAATTTTAGTTTGTTCATATTTTCTAAATTATACTTTTTGTCTTTGCTGCTAAATGTCTTTGTTGTTATTGAATTTCACGTCTCGAGTTTTGGGGAAACGGATAATCCTACGTGGATTTTAGGATTTTCATTTTTCTCGAAAATTGGGGCGTGACAGTTCCAGCATTCAAGTCTGCAGCTGAAGATCTTCTGAGTTCATCTGGCCTTTCAGCACTGGAGCTGCTCGCAAAGGCACTTGCAAAGACAGCTGTAAGTGCTTTTTCCATTTCCTACTGCTTTTACCATGTATGATTGGCCTAGACGGTGTCCAATCCAATGTAGAAACTGACTTGTCTTCTTTCCCAGCACTAGCAGTCAGAGAGACTGATATTTGTTTTCATTTTCTAGCTATTCTTTTTGCCATTATACTTCATGTATACAAATCCGATGATTATAGTGTTTATTCTATTGGATTATTTAATTCCGGAAGTTGCATCTGATCAAGGCAGAAGTTGATGATAGGGTATATGATGATAGTCAGGTCCTAGGGATAGGGTATATGATGATAGTAGTCTGATAGACCTCCTGTCAGATATACTTACACAAGGAAGAGATTTAAATCAGCAAAACAGTGAGGGTCTTTTGAAGAATACAAGAGCATGCAAGTAATGCTATGTTTGCAAGTCTGGATGGTATTCTGCAAGTTTGGGTTGGTTAGCAGGTCTGTTGGCAAGTCTGCAAGTGATTGCGATTATGCCTTTGTAGGTTTCAATTTGCTTTGGCATTGCAACTTTTTAGTCACTTCTTATTATGCATACTTAGGAATAAGAAAATCGCATTTCCTGCATTTTCACTTCATTGTTGTCATACCTTGATGTTGTGGGCATACAATGCTTCCAGCTGAGCCAGTGTACATACAAGGTGAATTGAAGACGTAGTCTTTCAGATCATTTGATAACTAATTTGGCAAATAAGTGGAAAACCTCGTAACTGCAATGAAGCTGATGCTGTCATTATTTATACTGTAGTTGGCTCAATATCCTAGCATGTCTCATTAGTCTTAGAGAGTAATCTTATGACAATGATCAAATTGGTGCATGTTTGTGATGTCTAACGATATTATGGAATTCCACATGTAAACACACTTATGTAGTTCTTTCACGTCTTTAAACATAATTGCTGCGACAAAGGCTGTTGGAATGTTGGCTAACAAGTGTTATTTTTAGATATGATGTGTGCTTTTTATGCTGCACAAGTGCTGTTTTTGGATTAACTTCAGCTAGCCTGGAGTTGCATACTTTCATCTTTGTTTCTTTGCTGATATGCGATGCTCCTTTCCTCGTAAGAAAATAAAAATACAGTAAATAAACAAATAATGTTGCAGGTGGTCTTTACTGGAAAAGCACAGCTGCACAGCCTCAAAGCTACATCTGAAGCCCAGGAGGTTTAAGATCTTTATAGAGGCGCTGGTTTGTTCCAACTCCTAGTTACTACTTCAAGAGGCAAAGTGGACATATTTGTTGCAGGGATTGGAACTGGTGGTACTATTTCTGGGGTTGGTCGGTTCCTGAAAAAGAAGAACCCTAATGTAAAGGTAACATGTTCTTTTCCTTTTCTATTCTTTTCATGAGAAAACTAAAATCATACATATCTGACAGGTGGCGTATCCCCTTGTCCATCATGTGTTGCATGACATGGGTATCATGGAGGGATGTAGAAGTACAATGTTACTGCATTAAACATTTATTTCCTGTCTGATTTACTTAACATGGGTACTGATAGTTCATATTTCATTTGATTCTTTCACATTTCAGGTTATTGGTATTGAACCAAAAGAAAGCAACATTCTTTCTGGTGGAACACCTGGTAAAGCAATGGAAACATCATTTCTATTTTCTAGCACAGTTGTTTGCATTTATATCACATCATTTTTTTTATTACCAAACACAAGTCCTCACAAAGAAGGTTGTATCATGCTTATTATTACCAAACACAGGTTCTATTATTACCAAACACAGGTTCTATTTTTTTTTTTATTATCATTTTTTTTATTTTGAAAGCACAAATAGAAACTGGAACTCCTTATATGCTTTTTAAGGTATTTTTTTGGATCATGCTGATTTCAATCAATCATATTGATTTCATAGTTTGTGGCTATGTGCTTTTGTAATTTATTTGTTTTTATACTTTATGTGCACGCTATTATGTTTGAATTGTTTTTACTTTTTTTTCCCTTTCAAATGTTATAAGGATGTAGCATTGTTTGTTCAAAAGATGCATGCTCCCTGTATGCAAGTGGCTTCCCCATATTCATCATGAATAGAAGTAGCAAACCTAACATGGACCAACCTAACAATTGCTTAACAGGCTAATGGATGCTTCTAGTTGGTCTGTTAGCCAGTTTACGTTTTCCTACATATTCATGTTCCATTTTCTTCAAACGTCTCTCATCATAGTGCAAAACTGACTCAGCTCAATATTTCAGCTCATTATTATAGCATATGTTTACTGACTGTCCAGTAGCATACTTCCCTATACTAGGAAAAGCAACACACACACCCTTTTTCAGAATAAGGGTGCTTACTGCCCTATTTAGGGGTATACTAGATTAAAAATGTTCCTATGGAACTTCAGGAGCTGTTCAATGCCTTAGGCTTTGGTATAGTCTGTCAATCTCTTGGCCGTTGAGCTTCAACTACATTTTCCTTTTCAGTCTGTTCATTCTGTTCCGCAGTTTTGCTCAGTTAGGCTCCTATGAAGTACGTACAATTTACTTTTTCTTTGAGAATAGCGTCAGTGGTCTATGGCTAGCACTCTCTTGGGGTTTGTTTATTATAAATTTATAATGAGTTTCTTACTTCAGTCAATTAAACTTTCATTATGAGCGCAATCTCAATCTGAAACGTCCTTCATGATTGAAGCCCCATCTTATTCATGTTTTTAATGATTTATAGGGAACAACTGATGCTGTAAGACAATATTTATGGCTCTTTGAAGATCATCTATACCGTATGGACTATGTGAAGTTTATTCAAGCTCATAGAGAAACAAATGCTGACATCACTGTTGCTGCGCTGCCAATGGATGAACAATGTGCCATTGCTTTTTGGTCTGATGAAAATTGACGAAGAAGGGCGCATTATTTAATTTGCTAAAAAGGCAATTGCTGATCAGAGGTTGTGAGTGATCTGAATTGATGCACGTGCTGTAATGAATTGTGAATGATCTAAATTTCTGCTGTAATGAATTGTAAATGTTGCTGCTGTAATGAATTGCTTGAAAGCAATTGCTGGAATTTGCTGATCAGAGGTTGTAAATGCTGTTTTTAAATTTAATAAAAAGTCATTAAATTTTACTTACCAGATGCAAGAATTATACTTACCTATAAGATGTAATAAAAAGTCATTTGATAGCAAAAAAAAAAT
Source organism: Berberis vulgaris (assembly GCA_963556465.1). Lineage (NCBI taxonomy): Eukaryota > Viridiplantae > Streptophyta > Magnoliopsida > Ranunculales > Berberidaceae > Berberis > Berberis vulgaris. The sequence goes on from OY747135.1 coordinate 24,029,856, forward strand.
AAAAAATAAAAAAATAAAAATAAAAAATAATAATTTTGCCACGGCTTAAAACCGTGGCTAACTATTGCAACGGCTTAGAATCGTGGCCATAGCTTGCAACGGTTTTAAGCCGTGGCTAGTACTTGCCACGGCTTAAAACCGTGGCTAAAACTATTGCAACGGCTTAGAACCGTGGCCATAATTTGCAACGGTTTTAAGCCGTGGCTATTCTTAGCCACGGCTTAAAAATCGTGGCTAAAATTTTTGCAACGGTTTAGAACTGTGGCTAAATCATCAACCGTCCTCGAGTATAAAACCGTGGCTAACATTTTTGCAACGGTTTGTAGCCGTTAATAAAACCGTTAACTTTTTTTTTATTATTTAAATGTATCTTCCCCTAATAGTTTTTTAATAACTTTTAGTATCTAGGGGATGACATGGATGCCCAAAATATAGGGGGAAGTGAGAGATCAAGATAAAATAAAGGTATGTATAAGGTGTTTCATTGGAGCATGTTTTTTCCCAAATGAGACACCAAATTAACTTTTTGGCCAATTTAGATTCTCCTTTGGAGTTGGAGATGCTCTTAAATAGGAGACACATGAATCAAAGCCTTCTTAAGTGTCAAAGTTCTCATTCCATATTATTTTGTGACACGTATTAAATTGGCAACGACTACTCCACACCACCAAAAGTGTTGTCTCACACCACCATATACTTTCTTTTGTTTTTTTTTCCTACCAACCCACACCACCCAAAAAGCTGTTTTTGAAAAAATAGTAACTTAAAAATAGGGTAATTTTCGACCAATTTAAACCCTTAAATGAGATCGATTCTCAAGCTGATCAAAACTAAAAAATTGTAGTAATCTGAGTTATCTAATAAACACAACTTGAATCACTTTAAAATCTTTTGAAATGAGCAAGTTATAGTCATTTTACTAAAGTCGCGCCAATTTGCCTCACAATGAAAACGGGATAGTGTCCCTGACTTTTGGCTAACTTATATGCTTAATCGATACCAATTCTCAACCTCATAAAAACACAAAAATAATAGTACTTTGATTTATCTAATAAACACAACTTTAATTACTTGAAAATGTTTTGAAATGAGAAAGTTATGGTCATTTTACTAAAATCGCACAAATCTGTCTCACAATGAAAATGAGATAGTGTCCCTGACTTTCGGCCAACTTATATGCTCGATCGAGACCAATTCTCAAGCTCATCAAAATATGACAATTTTAGTAATCCGAGTTATATAATAAACACAACTTGAATCACTTGAAAATGTTTTGAAATGAGAAAGTTATGATCATTTTATTAAAGTCACACAAATCTGTCTTGCAATGAAAATGAGATAGTGTCCTTGACTTTCGACCAACTTATATGCTCGATCGAGACCGATTCTCAAGCTGATAAAAGCACAACAATTGTAGTACTTTGAGTTATCTAATAAACATAATTTGAATCTCTTGAAAATGTTATGAAATGAGAAAGTTATGATCATTTTACTAAAGTCATGCAAATCCGTTCGAAAAATTTGCTGAAGATAAACGGCTCGTCTCGCCGTGACCTTCTCTTGGATTCTCACTATTTCTTAGATTCGTGGACCAAATTGGATTCAATGGGATCTTTCATTCATGTTTTTTTCGACCAAGAACGTCTTATGAAACTCTTTGACCCACGAATAGGAAGTATCCTCTTTTCACGCGATTCACAGGGTTCAACAAGCAATCGATCTTTCACGATCAAAGGTGTATTACTGCTTGTAGTAGTGGCCTTCTACATCGTCTTAACAATCGAAATCTGGTCGAAAGAAAAAAATATCTATTTGAGGGGCTTCTTCCTATACCCGTAAACTCCATTGGACCAGAAATGATTCATTGGAAGACTCTTTTGAGTCTTCCAATATCCATAGGTTGATTGTTTCGCTCCTGTATCTTCCAAAAGGGAAAGAGATCCCTGAGAGTTCTTTCATGGATCCGAAGGAGAGTACTTGGATCAATCAAAAAAAGGTTCAACAACTTCCCAAAGAAATCGAAGAATTTCTTGAGAATCCTACAAAATCCTCCCATTCTTTTTTCTCTGACAGATGGTCAGAACTTTATCTGGGTTCGACTCCTACTGAGAGGTCCACTAGAGATCAGAAATTGTTGAAGAAACAACAAGATGTTTCTTTTGTCCATTTCAGGTGATCGGAAAATAAAGAAATGGTTGATATATTAAAGATAATTACGTATTTACAAAAAACCGTCTCAATTCATCCTATTTCATCAGATCAAGGATGCGATATGGTTCCGAAGGATGAATCGGATATGGACAGTTCCAAGAAGATTTCATTCTTGAACCAAAATCCATTTTTTGATTTATTTCATCTATTCCATGACCGGAACAGGGGAGGATACACGTTTCACCACGCAGAAGAGAGATTTCAAGAAATGGCAGATCTATTAACTCTATCAATAATCGAGTCAGATCTGGTGTATCATAAGGGATTTTCCTTTTCTATTGATTCCTGTGGATTGGATAAATTTTTTTTTCTTGAATGAGGTATTCAACTCCAGGGATGAATCGAAAAAGAAATCTTTATTGGTTCTACCTCCTATTTTTTTTTTTTTTAAGAGAATGAATCTTTTTATCGACAGATAAGAAAAAATTGGGTCTGGTGCGGGAATGCTTTGGAAGATCCAAAACCAAAAAAAGTAGTATTTGCTATCAACAACATAATGAATGCAGTCAATCAATATAGATTGATCCAAAATCTGATATTTTATGTTCAAAAACTTGCATTGTTCTGGGCGAACATGAAATTTTTGGCAAATTTTTTTACTGTTCGCCCAGATCAAGGCGAACAACAATTTTTTTATTTATTTTATATTTTTGTTGTGATTTCTGAAGTTTACTTTGTTTTGTGATTGAAAAATATTTATGAAGTTTCCATGAGATTACTTTGTTTTTCTAAAATTTTTGCTGAAATTAACAAAATGTTAATAATGTTAACTTCTTGAATTTTTTTGTAAGAAATGAATAACTTGAAAGCTTGTTTCAGAAGCATTGGAGTCGAAATTTGAGACGAAGTAAAAAATAGATCCGAGGGGTTGTAGAAGCAATTGAACCAAGAGAAGGGAAAATGCGAGAGAGAAGATTTGCTTGCTTGTTTTGCGATAAGGAAGATGTGATAAGGGAAGAAGCAATCGAAATCGATTTTGAATGTGGGGAGAGGAAAAATTTGAATGGGGGAGGGGAGAGGAGACTTCATTTCGATTTGAATGGAGAGGAGAAAAATGACTTTCCTTGTTTATATAGGTGATATGGGAAAAAATGGTGGTGTGAAAAATAAAACAGGTGGTGTGTGAAAGTAAAATGGTGTGAGAAAGCATTTTTGGTGGTGTAGAGTAGTGGTTGCCATGATCAAGAAACAATTGATCAAGGGAAGTCATATGTTTGAAGTCTTCTTGGGAGTTGAAGCTCTCATTTCACTCTATTGAGCATCTCCAATGGATCTCCTAAAATAGCCAAACAACTACTTTAAAGGTCTCATGGGAGAAAATTTATGCTCAAATCAATCTCCTAAACCATTCCTTAAAATAACTTCATATCCAACTTTTTCCTAAATTAAGGGGCAACCAAACTATCCCCTAAATCTAAAATAATAATAAAATATTTATTCTCTCTCCTCAAAATTAAATAAATTTAAAGAAAATTTCAAAAACTAGGAAAATATATATTTAAATAATGATGAAAAAGTTAAAATATGGGATACGGTTTGAGTGATGAAGAAATAGGGGGACTCCTAAATTTAGCTTTTGGTTAAAATGAGGGATGACTGATCCCCCATTTTAACTTTTACCACTGGAAATGCTCTAATAAGTAAGTTGAAAGGAAAAAAAATTACTCAAAAGTATTTATTAAGTTAAAACCTGTCATTTATTATTTGAATTTAAAATATATAACTTCTCTTTCCCAAATGAATAGTAAAAAATGTATGTCTTCAACTCAAATTTGCTTTCCTATTTTATCTTCTTCTATTACTAATAATTACATGCGAAGCCAACAAACCAATGAATAGTGCTAGGGGTATTTTTGTCTTTTAATTGAAAAATACTATTACACTTTTTTACAAATTTGCCCTCCCAAATTCATATTATTTATAATAAAACCCAACCTCTCTAAATATTCATTAATTACACCTAAGCCTCTAATATAATTTATTTGAATCCCTCCAATTATCTATAGCCCGTACAAATAAAAAACACTATTACACTTTTTTTTTTTTTATCGTTTTATTCTCCCAAAATTAAACTATTTACAATCAAATAAGCCCCCTGTAAACATTCACTAATTATACTTAAGTCCCTAATATAATTTATTGGAAGTCATTTAATTATCTATAAATTATAAAAATGCCCTCACATCTAACTTTTGAATTTCTCATTTTTCCCACCATATTTCATACTTTTATAATAAAAATTAGCCCTCTCAAACATTGATTATTTATACCTGTGTCTTCAATATAAATTATTTGAAGTCCCTTATTTATTTATAAACTATAAATATGCCCTTTAAATTATATATAATTATTTTATTTAGAATTTTAATAATATATTTATTATTATTAAATTGTTGTAACAAAATAAAATTTTACTGAATATTCGTGCACCTAGGGCGCATCTGACACCCTAGCATGATTTAAGCGTTTTTCATTTTTCAGATTTCATTGAAATTGATCTTGTAGGTGACACCCTTAGAAAAAGATCAATCGAACCACGCTCGAAAAATGAAGTCGGGCTCTTTATCCCATCCCATGCCCAAGCCCAAGCCAACAGTCCCCATCCCATTCCATTCCCCCCAAATTCAAAAGTTCAAAATTCCAAAACAACAAAGACTAGTGGGAGGAGGGTCCCTTCAAAGTCTCAACAATCAACCCTTATCTGCTTTCCTCCACTTTTCCCAATTAAACAAACAAAAAAACCCAAACTTTCTCATCTCTTTCAATCCCCCATCCAGTTTTATAAACAGTGATGGATTCATAAAGCCAAGAAACACAACCCCCAATTTTTCACCTCTGCAATACCCACCAAAGATCTTCAATGGAGGAGGTATCCAAAACACCCAAAGAGGTGAAGGGCGCTCCGACCCACGGCGGGCGTTACGTCCAGTACAACGTTCTCGGTAATCTTTTCGAAGTCTCCGCTAAATATGCACCTCCCATTCAACCTGTTGGTCGCGGGGCGTATGGGATTGTCTGGTAATTTCCTTTTAGCTTATCTCAGAATATTTTATTGTGATTGTAAATGTTACAGGTTAGGTGTTTGGATAAATCTTCAATTGATTTAGTCTATATTCTTAAGTCCTTCATTTCAATGGGCTAATTAGGTTATGATTGTATATCGATGCAAATGTTCCTTTCAGTGCACTTTATAAAGTAAAGGTGGTATGGAAGATATGCTATAAATATAATTCATGGGTGTAAGTTGTTTCATCTTTGGATTTCTCATTTATGTTTTTGATGGAACTGAGAGCAAGATTACTTGGTTTACATTAAGGGTGTCTTTGGTTGTATGGAATTCAATTACATGGAATCCATGGTGGAACCCCTTGAATTGACAGGGGATCACGCGTGTTTAAGGCAAATTTAATTAACGTTTGGTGGACTACTTATTATGAATTCTTTAGGGGGTAAAAAGTTTGGGATTTCCATGTTTCATGGGAGTTCTACTCCCACCTTTGATCAAAATGTGAAATCCATGATAAGTGGTCCACCACATTTTTGACCAAATTTGGCTTAAACACAGGTGGTCCCCCATGGATTCGATTCGATGCAAACACACCCTAAAATCCAAAACAAATAGATATACCTTATTTTAGATAATCTACAAGACCACAATAAATGCTACAGAAATATGAAAAAATGAAAAAGAAAGGGAACGTAAAAAGAGAACAGATTATAGTCCTAGGAAAAAAACCAAAAAGATTGTTGTGCAGCTAAATATAGTGCTATCTCGGTTTGTCTAGCAGTCCCTCTTAGATGGGTGCGTGGATGGGAAAAATACGCAAGCTGCCCTAAAGGAGATAAAAAGTGGTCTTTTCAGGTGGTTAGGTAGGTAAACAAGCCCACAAGCTAAAAAATGGTGAAAATTTTATGAAGGTGAGATCATTATGACTCCAACAAGCTGAGTTTAATATTGACTATGAAGTGTGACTTGGTAGCTGAAATTTTAAACATGCTAAAGTTTTATTGGGATACATAAGTTATTTAAATGATAGGGAGCCGTGTAAGCTCTCAAGTTGAGAATCTCAACTATCATAAAGCATTATTTGGTTTCAAGGGAAAACAAGTAACTGTTTGTTGCATCCTTCCTTTCCATTTGTGTCAAACTGAAGTGAACTTTGGGAAGTAAACAAATTGCCTGATGTAACAAAGAAATTTGCATATGGTTGCTTTATGACAAGGGCTTCTTTATGATGCATAAATTGAAGGCAGGGTCATGATAAGCGCTCATCTGTACAAGGTCACCTTGTTTAGTGAGCAAAATAAGAGGATTGTAAGAGGAAACTGCTACAGCCTAAGAATCAAGGAAACTAAGACTTATTTACCTATTCATTGTTATTTGTTGACGATTAACAGTTTTCTAGAGAAGGATACATAGCACAACCATATTCATAACATATATCTTTTTCACATCCGTGGGTGACATGGTAAAGAATTGCCACGTGTGATGTAGATAATTGATAATTCCTTTAAGTTATCTTGGGTTTAAACCACCTTTTTTCCATTGTAAAAATTGATTACACACCAGAAATTGTAGACAAACACAGGTAAATGATACCTTCACTAGTGCCATACAAACATGATTACTCAAGCAACTAATTTTTGAAGGAAAACTTCAAGAACGGCTAATCTTAACAGTCAATAGATCCTATGATCTAATAGAAAGACTAAAACAGTATCTCTATGTGACAATGGGGTTAAGACTGGCAAATCTTCTGAAAGTTCTGCAATACTCTATCTATCACACTCTGTTTTTGTTCCTAAAATTGGAATTGTTTTTTATTTATTTGTGGCTTATATTAAAATGGTTGTGATATTCTTATACAGCTGTGCAACAAATTCCGAGACGAATGAGGAGGTTGCAATTAAGAAAATAGGCAATGCGTTTGAGAACAAAATTGATGCAAAGAGGACACTGCGTGAGATCAAACTACTCTGCCACATGGATCATGAAAATGTACTTAAACTGAACGTTGGTTGGAGTGGTGTTGTCAGTTGTGACCTTTGCAATTTCAGGTGTACTAATATATTGGTCTTTGTACTATTGCAGGTTGTCAAGATTAAGGACATTATATGCCCACCAGAAAAGGAAAATTTCAATGATGTCTATATCGGATATGAGTTGATGGACACTGACTTGCATCAAATAATACGCTCAACTCAGTTACTGACAGATGATCATTGTCAGGTAAGCGTTTTGTACGCCACAGATAAATCATCACTCTTAACATTACTAGGTTAATAGGTTGTCTACTCTTACATCTCTGATTATCTATGCTTTAATAATAGACGATTCATTAGGATTAGAAATTAGAAAGGGGAAAGCTGAATGCTCATTCACAAAACCTTTGAATCAACTACCAACGATGAAAAAGTTTAACTTGATACTCTTAGGGTGAAATTAAGTTCTTTAGTGAACCAACGTGGACTCTGAGGCAAGTGGCTTTAATGCATTTCTGAAATATCTATTTCCTTTCAAGAGTGCATCAGTAGTTAGTTGATAAGCGGAAAGGGATTAGGCTTCAACACTTTATAGGGATTAGTAGGGGTGGGCATCCCATTCCGCAATCTCGATCCCATCCCGTCCCGTCCCGATTTTTCGGGTCTTATTGGTATTGATCAATTCCATCCTGATCTAGAGTGGGATGGGATCGGGATGAAGATTTTCAGTCCAACCCATTCCGTCCCGAATTGAATTTTTTAATATTTATTATTAAAATTATTAATTTATTTATTAGGAATGTTTTTGTAGTTGGGGGTGGGTAGTATATTTTCTTTTTTGTAACGTGCAACATTCTAGTGTGTGTATCTTTTATGCGTCCAAAACATACATACGTTCTACTAAAACATTTAGAATTTCATTAGAATTTAGTCCTATACTACGAACCCAAACAAAAAGGGTGTATCAAGACTCTAAGAACATTTTAAATTGGTTCATCATTTGATTGCCTTGTTTTTTCATGTGTGCTCAATGTCTAACCATTGAAACTACTTTAAACAAAAGTTAATTATTCATCTTAGTCTGGTCTTGAATTCGTAAAATCTTACATCAAATTTGTTCAACTTATATTATAGACTTGGCATCATCAAGAGGAAATTGTCGTTATTCGTACGAACATGGGCCATTCGCTTTCCTCCCACGCGTTAAATTTTGAGTAGTATTTTGTACTTTTCTATAATTACAAATTACAACATGCTAATCCCGTCCCGTCTCGAACCCGTACCTATTTGGGATGGGGATTAGGTCTATCCCGTCCCGATCTCGAAGGAATGGGATAGGGATGAGGTCCATCCTGTCCCGATCTCGAAGGAATGGGATAAGGATGAGGTCCATCCCCACCCCTAGGCATAAGTGTCAAATAGCTAAATCTTTGGAAAACATTATTCAATTTGAAGATATTAACGAAATGCATTAGAAGGAAATAGTTTATTCAATTTGAACAATTTTTTTTCCTTTAAAAAGAAATGTTGGTTTTTTTTTTTTTTTAAATCCCTTAACCCTTCCCCCTAGACGCTGCTGGCAGAGTGCGAACCTTGAACCTGTGATTCCATCCACCACAGGCCCTCCGCTGAGCTGGTACTCGATTGGCGAAATGTTGGTTGATAATTATGTCAATAGATAGAAGTTGCAACTCTCTTACAAATCAGAATGGTGTTTGGGGTTGAGATAAAAGACGGTTAGGATTGAAAGTTGTGTTTATCTTATAAATCAGAATGGTGTTTGGGGTTGGAGATAAAAGACGGTTAGGATTGAAAGTTGTGGAAGATGTTGATTGTGGAGATTCATTATCAACAATGACATGTTTGTAAATAAATTGTAAGTAGAAGGGCAACGGAAATGAACTAAAGGGTGAAAAAGTTTGTGAAACACATATGTGGCGGAGAGAAAATTTGTGTTTTTTTTAATGGATAATCGTCATAACTATCTATGTAGCTGTCATATTTTAGTAAACTTGGTATGACTGAAATGCATTTTTGAAGATCTTTCCAATAAAACCAGTCACTAATACAAACGCTTAAAGTTTTAAAATCAATCGTTAATACAAACACTTAAAGTTTTAAATATGCATTTCAAGCCATAAGTATTTTCAATATTAAGACACATTCAAGCAAAGACTATGAACTCCATAGTTTGGGGAAGATTAATTGTGGCGGTTTTAAAATGTGTTTTTTTCCTAATTATTCAAAATTTAACCGAGTTTGACCTATTGCCACGATTCACCTTCTATCGGGCCAATGGCACTGGAAATACACTAGTCTATTTTACAAATTAGCTAGGTGTTTCACTATTCATAAATAATTGGGGATAAAAGATGGCTAGGATTGAAAGTTGGGAAATATGTTGAGGGTTGAGATTCATTTCTTACAATGACATGTTTGTAAATATAAAACATGTAGAAGGGAAAAGAAAATGAAAAAAATGGTGAAAAAAAGCTGGTGGAATGTACATGTGGCAAGGAGAGAAAATTTTGTGTATGTGTTTTTTTTTTCTCAAAATTAAAATTGTCATAACTATTTACTTGGTTGTCGAATTTTGGTACACTTAGTATGGTTGGAATGCATTTTTTGAAGATCTTTTCAATGAAGCCAATGATCAATACAAACGCTAAAAAGTTAAAAATATATATTTCATTATTAAAAAATGTCTAATGCATTTCACGTCGTTAGTATTTTTCAAAGAAATGAGACGAGCCGATCATACCAGGAAAAATAATGAGATGAACATATGAATGCACATTTAAACAAAAACCCTGAACTTTATGCTTCGGCGAATTCAAAGTTTGGAGAGAACTCACTCTCGGCATTTGAATTTTTTTTCCTAATTGATAAAATTTCGACTGAGTCTAACTCTAAAGTTTATAATATATATTTTACCTTAGAATAGGCTTGCACTTCAAAATTGAGCGCGGGCGAAAATGGGGATGGTGGCAGGGGTGTTTAGTACATGATATCTAGCAAAAAAACTTTTAATAACGTACGTGGAGTGCCAATGGCACAGTGAATACCTTAGTAGTTCCATATATCAACTTTAGTTCACAGTTATTTTCCATTTCATCATATTCCCTTGAATAAGATAATATCACTATCCTTTTCCTTTTCTGCCTACCATAAACAATGTCAATTGGAATATTAATAGAGTTATTTAGATGACAAGCCAAAGGATTAAAATCTGATTGATTTTACTAGTGTTATTTGAGATAGGAAAATAACAGGAATTAGTAAAATTTTCCAGTCTGTAATTCTGTATATATGTTTCTGCCTCCATATCCATTCTATGTGGTTGGCTTTTAACATTATTAAGCACTTTTAAACCTACAAGTGCTGTTCCAAGAATGCCTACATCATGTAGCAAATCTCTATCAGAAGTAAATTATTTTTTGAAATATGTCATTATCCCATAATTACGAGTCTTTATCTATAACTGCTTTCGTCTGAAAGCCTTATCTTGGACGTTTTATGAGTCTCCACACACACGTGCGGACACGTGGTAGTTAAGATAGATCTCTACTTGGTAAACAAGATATGATTACAGCATAATTAACATTTTCTATACTTGTGGCAGTATTTTCTGTATCAGTTACTGCGTGGGCTCAAATACATACACTCCGCGAATGTCTTGCACCGAGATCTGAAACCAAGTAACTTGCTCCTTAATTCAAATTGTGAATTAAAAATATGCGACTTTGGACTTGCAAGGACCACCTCAGAGACTGACTACATGACGGAATATGTGGTGACACGTTGGTACAGAGCCCCTGAGTTGCTTCTCAACTGTTCAGAATATACTACTGCAATTGATATATGGTCAGTAGGTTGTATTTGCATGGAGATTCTCAAAAGGGAACCTCTTTTTCCTGGTAAAGACTATGTCCAACAGCTGAAACTAATCACTGAGGTATGGATAAATCCATCTGATGCCTATGCATTGCTTGCTTATCGAGTTTTAAACATGGGCTGATGGCTGAATGTTCTCTACTGCAAAAACAGCTATTAGGTACCCCAGATGATTCAGACATAGCATTCCTTAGGAGTGAGAATGCACGAAAATATGTCCAAAAGCTTCCGTGTGTCACAAAGCGACAGTTTTCTGAGAAGTTTCCAGATGTATCCCCGAAAGCCATCGATCTTGTTGAGAAAATGCTAGTCTTCGACCCAAGCAAACGCATAACTGGTAGTCTCTTATTAATACTTTGGTTCTATTTGTTAGTTATGACAATTATTCTCCTTTCTGATGGTAGACATTATTTGCATGGTACTTGTGTAAAGTTGACGAAGCATTGAGTCATCCCTATTTATCAAGTCTGCATGAGATCAATGAGGAACCCATTTGCCCAGCTCCATTCAACTTTGATTTTGAACAGTCAAATCTGTCCGAAGAAGACATAAAAGAGCTCATATGGAAGGAGGCCCGGAGCTTCAACCCTGAAAAGGTTTAGTCTATTATTCTGCTGCATCCCTCGCCTCCCAATGCTGAATGGGTTATGTTTCAGTTTGAAGAGTATGTTGACTGTACAATATATGATTGTGCTTCTGTATAAGCAGACTGTCAAAGAGATAGGTTTCTTCCCTTGTACTTCAATAAGGGAGGATTGCATAGGTGACATAGCAACCACCAATGCAAATTTCTTTCGGAGTCCTAGACCAATACTAGGTGGCTCAGGAGGAGCAATGGTTAGCCCACTCCTAGCTAATTTATTTGTTCTCCAAATTTTTTTGTTTTTTTTTTTGTATATTGTTTATTACATTATCAATACAAATATTAAAGATTTTGGTTGTTGGCATACTGCAAATATTTTGGTAAGCTATAGCTGGGTATGCTACAATCAGTATTTTTATTTATGACAAATTCCCCATGTAAACAATCAATTGAAGTTGCATGTGCAGACAAACTTTAATCCAGAGTACCATGCAGATTAACATTCCATGAATTTTTGTATTAAAATTATGCTTGCCAATTTTAAATCAACACTCAACTATGTTGGTGTAGTTTTCCATTGCCAAGCTCACTATTCATCAGTAGTTTACTAGTGGTTGATGGCAAGACGCATCTCCCTTGGTGCTTACAGAAGAAAGCCACTTGTAAAACAAACGCATTTTGCAAGTACTCCAGCGGTGCAAACAAACACCCTGTAACTTGAAATATCTGTTCTAACATGAAAACAAAAGCAAAAAGAGAGAATAATCTCTTGAAGCTGCGAAGGCAGAGAATTTGATACAGCTATTTTATCAAAATTACAAAGTTAAAGTACAACATATCAAATGGCTGTGAACTTATAGTCAGTTGTACAGACATTCGCGACCACTGCAGCAAAGGCTCTTGCCTGTGCTTGCTGTTATGGATGCATTTCATGATAAACAACATGGTTCGAGAGAATCCTATATCCGGATCATCACCAGCTTCTTTATCCTATAAAAAAAAAAGCAAACAATTAATATCATGAGCCAAAAATACAATGTGATTATGTCTACAGAAATTTAGTTAGAAAATTGCTATAAGTTTAACAAGTAGCTTCTGCAGTAGCTTCATTTCATCATGGTACTACAAAATGACAACTTAAATATCTACATCTGTTTCAACCTAACTTTCTAGGAATTCATTGTCATCAAAGTGGGTTTTCAGCACCGCATACTGGTACCACTCTTAACACTTTTTCCTTTTTCTTCTGAGCTACAAGGCAACTTTGATAATTGTTCTATAATGAAGTTTGGTTATGATAAGCTTGCATGCCTTTCTTTGACATCAGTTATATGTATAATCTTTCTTTTCAATTTGACAAAGGCAAGAAAGATGGTATATTTTAATTAGAAACCAACAGAGAAATACAAACATGCATGTGAAAGAGAAATTCACAGCAAAACAAAGCAAAGCAGGAAGAAACTAATTGAGACATAAGAGACCCATCAAACTTCAATTCATTGAAGGATATATCTCTGATCTGTCTACATGAGGTGCCCATCTCCACATAATCTGCATAAACGTGAGAACAGCTGATACGCGCAAGTGATTTGCCTTCAAAGATACAAGCATATCTTTCCTCAAAGAGCTACATGATCGCGCATTTCTTTGGAGATCTTGTACTAAAGACATTCCAGTTGCTTTATAGTTTATAGGATGTCAAGTGCCTTCTAATTGGCCCAGATAGTGGTCTGCCTACCCCTAGCTTATCATATTTGGGTAAGTATGACACAAGTCACCTGACGATACACATCTATATCAACAAAAAAGAAAAAGTCATCTTCATTTTAAGTTTTCGGACTTTTCAGAGTTGTTTTTGTCATGTCAGCTCATTTTGGAAAAATGATTTACTTTCATTTCCACTTTCTAGAACGCAAAGAAAATTTTACTTTTTATGAACTTAGGTGTATGATCTGTATTGTGGTCACGAGAACCTCTTGATGTAATTGTTTTTTCGCTCTTTGCTCCGACCTTAGCATCGAAATGCCATCGGCCATCACAATGGTGATTCGTGGCTCACGTGTGCTACCTGTACAGGTGAACAAGTCAGCAGGAACTAGGTCAGAGCAGGTAGCGAAAAACGATTACATCAATTTGGCGCCGTCTGTGGGGACGGCAAAATTCTTAAATTTACACTAAGCGTCGTCTCCTTTCAAAACCCAGAGAGATGGTGACCATTAGGTCATGCAACAACGGAGAACCAAAAGACACGTCAAACGCTCAGGCTATCCCTATACCACCTCCTTCAGCAGCTCTTGTCTTGCACATCAGTCGACTCATGTTCTTGCGCCGACGACAGCAATGACGGATCCCATAATCGATACGCTGGCATCTCAAATACAACAGATCGCCAAGGCAGTTGAGGCTCTCACGCGACAGAATCCACCACCCGTTAATGTAGACCAGGAGTAGCACGAACCTCCGCATCCAGAAGATGATAGGGAGCAAGCGCAGGAAAGCCAAACACCCGCTAGTTCTTATTGGACTAAAGGAGCTGTGCGGCTAACGTTGAGTTCAACGCCAGGACAGAGAGGCTCGACCCTGGGAACCCCATCCGTAAAAGAGCAAACGACCTGGACGTACTGTACCGCCTCTCCGTCCCACCATTTGTAGATCGGATAATGAATGAGGCCCTTCCGAGAAAGTTCACTCCCCCGAAACTCGACTCTTACGACGGGACCACCGATCCTTTCGACCATCTGTGCCATTATCAGCACGTAATGGCCCTTAAAGAAGGATCAGAATCCATAATGTGCAAAACCTTTCCCACTAGTCTGAAAAGCTCAGCACTAACGTGGTTCCACAGCCTTCCACCGAAGTCCATTGACTCCTTCAAAACACTGGTGAAGGAATACCTGACGCGTTTCGTCGGAAGCCAACGTTTCTGAAAAGGCTCGCACTATATACTCTCCCTGAAGCAGAGGTCAGGCGAGACACTCCGAGAGTATGTCACACGCTTCAACAATGCACTGACCCTCATCGACGGGTGCAGCGACGATATAGCCATGACGACCTTCACTGCGGGCCTCAAAGAGGGGAAGCTCTACGAGGACCTCACCTTGGAGCCCCCTCTGGACATGGCAGAGCTCTTCAAAAGCGTCCAGAGACACATCACCCTGGAAGAGTCTAGGACCGTAAAAAAGGAAAACCGAAGGCGAGAAGAAGCCTTCCGCTCCAAGGGACAAGGAGGGAAAAAACACGAGGATGAGGAATGAAGCAAAAGGAAGCACGGTGACAACAGGCCAGACCCTAGTCGGTTCAGGCCGAAGAAATCTTCCAACTATGTTGGATCCAGAGCGGTGACACCCCTAAATGCTAACATGTCGGGCGTATTGAAATCATTGAAAAACTACGAGGAACTTAAGTGGCCCCCAAAGACACGCGAAGACCTATCAAACGCGACAATGGAAAATACTGCATGAAAGGCGACCATGACACCAATGATTGCAAGAGTCTGAGGTACGAAGTTGAGTACTGGATCCGCAGAGGCAAACTAAAAGAGTTCCTAAAGTCTAAGAAGCCAACGGAACAAACAAAGGATAGGGGGGAGTCAATTAAAGAAATAGAGAATGAGACTTCAGGGATAATATACGTCCTTCATGGAGTCGGACCAAATGAAAACCAGTCATACAGGTCCCGCAAGCGGACACTACTGGATATGCGGACACAATCCGCGAGTGAGGACAGACACATTTGCCACTCAAGGGTTCAAAGCCCCATTCCCACCTTGACTTTTATGGACAAGGACCTTGAAGGAATCCGAGTGCCACATAACAACGCCTTAGTCATCTCGGTCTCCATAACAAGGTGGGAAGTAAAAAGAGCCCTAGTTGACACAAGAAGTTTGCTTAACATTCTGTTCTACAACGCATTCCATAACATAGACCTCAAGGAGGAAAACCTGACATCTTTAGAACACCCACTGATCGGATTCAGCGGGAAGAAATGCTTCTCCATCAAAAAGATAAGGTTAGCTATGGTAGCAGGAGAGCCGTAGCTTAGGAAAGTCTTATTTCAAGACTTCATAGTGGTAGACGCACCATCATCTTACAATCTCATCCTGGGAAGACCATGACTCCACCAGATGGAAACAATGGTCTCCACCCTTCACCAGTGTGTTAAGTATACTGCTAACCAGTCCGAAGAAATAATACGTTAAGACCAACCTATTGCATGAGGCTGCCACTACGCCGCACTGAAACATATAGAGTGCTCTCAGATCCAGCTACATCATACAGATCAGCTTGATCCCATGCAAGGACAAAAGACGACAAATACATCCTTTTCGAGCAGTACAGGAGCAATAAGCTCTTCTGCCAAGCGAGTCGAAAAGGCCATGGCAAGTGGGAAACGGGAACACATCCCCTCAATATTCCGTCGGCGCGGAGATCCGCTCCTCTGCAAGGTTTACTTTTTAGTAACCTATGTAACGCCTCGAGAACCTGCTGAATGATTCGCGAGAGCAACCCGAATTCACTCCAAGGCCAGGATCAATTTCTCTCTGTTAATTGTTAGTTTGCTTTAAGTTATCTGTTTCGTTTCCTTTTCCATAATCAATATTGAGTTTTGCAATCATTTAAGAAATAAATGAAGAATTACGAAAACAAACTCTATTGATTATTGAAAAGATAGTAACAATAAGGACTATGATTTTGCGAAATCTCGTCGAGTATTTCGTTTTAAAAAAAAACGAAAAGAAAAAATCGAAGTTCATATTTACATTTTTTTACAGGATTTTTTGTGATTTTTTGTACAATTCGCGGTTTTTTTGCAAAATGTACATAAAATAAAAGTACATTTTTTTCGCTCGAATTATTTCGATCCCTCAATTATTTGGACGCAACAGACCCTCAGTTATTTCTGATTGCCTCTCCTATTCTCTGAATCAATTTTGAATCTTTGAAGAACTGAAGAAAAGAATTGAGAAAGAAATGAATTGATCTGAATCTGAAGAAGAAGAACTGAATCCAAAGAAGAAGAAGAAAAATCGGATCAGAAGAAGAATACCTTAAGAAGAGGACCTGATCTTCTTCTCCGACTCCGATCTAGTTACATCTTCTCAGATCCGCTGCTCTGATCTGATTCGCTTGCTCCAATCTTCCTTTCTGATCAAGGGTGGAACTCTTGAAATCAGGTATGTTGGCTTTCTTCCTTCAATATTGATAGTACGCATGGAAGGATCGAGATGACACTCCTGGCTAATTTCATCAACACTGAAAAATGCCGGGGAAGATAGAGCCAACAAAGAACTGTTGGAAGGCAAGTGAGAAAGTGCATCTGCAGCTTGATTGACGGAACCAGAATGATAAATGATTTCATAGTCATATCCAAGTAGAGAGTCACTTTTGTTGTTCAAGAGAGGAAAGTCATTGGTCCATAAAATATTTGAGACTACGATGATCTGTATAGATTTTGAACTACCGACCCAGAAGATAAGGCGACCATTTCTGTACTGCAGCAACAATAGCTAACATTTTCTTATCATAGATGGACATGTTCAAATTGCATCCAGAAAGACCTTTACTGAAATACGCAAGGGGACGACCTATTTGCATAAGTACCGCACCAATGCCACCATGAGACGCGTCACATTCAATATAAAATTCAGCATTGAAATCAGAAAGAGCCAGTACGAGAGTAGAAGTTAAGGCCGTTTTAAGAGCAGAAAAAGACTTGGAGGCATCATCATTCCAAATAAAAGAATCTTTCTTTAATAACTGGGTCAAAGGAGCACTAATCTTACCGTAATCGCGAACAAATTTATGGTAGTACCCGGTGAGTCCAAGAAACCCACGAAGATCCGTCAAAGAAGAAGGACACGGCCAGGAGATTATCATCATCAACTGCAACACCAAGCCTTGAAATAGTATGCCCAAGATACCCAATAGAGGATTGAGCAAAAGAACACTTGGACGCTTTCGCAAAAAGCTTATGAGTGCGCAATAACCCAAAGACAATAGAAAGATGGTGAAGGTGATCAGAGAGTGAGGCACTATACACCAATATATCATCGAAGAAAACTAGGACAAAGTTACGTAAGTGAGGACAAAAAATGTCATTCCTCAAACTTTGAAAAGTGGCCGAGGCATTGCTCAACCCGAAGGGTATAACCAAAAACTCATAGTAACCATCATGTGTGCGAAAAGCCGTCTTGGAAATATCCGGTTCATGAACCAGAATTTGGTGATAACCTTAGTGTAAATCAAGCTTAGAAAACACCGATGCGCCGTGCAGTTCGTCCAATAATTCATCCACAATCGAAATTGGAAAGCGGTTCTTAATAATGATTTTATTAAGGGCTCGATAATCAACACACATGCGCCAAGAACCATCCTTTTTTTTAACCAAAAGAACCGGTGAAGAATAAGGGCAGGTACTGATTCGAATAAAGCCTGCAACCTTCAATTCAGATACAACTTTATCAATTTCGGCCTTTTGAAAGTGAGGATAACGATGTGGCCGAACATTTACTGGAGAAGCATCTGGTAAAATCAGAATATGGTGATCATGTGCTCGGGGGGAGGGAAGGGTGTTGGGATTGCCAAAGACTTCCGAAAATTTAGTGATAAGTGGCTGAACGACAGCTGGAATGGAAGCGCCCATGTCAACTTCCTGAGTTAATTGTAAAAGAATGCCGTGACGTACCTGTCGTAAAGAACGATGGACCGGGGTACTATCCATGAACATGACCATAGGAGAATTGTCGCCAATTAATGTATAAGTATGATTTGCCACCGAGAAGGTCATAATCAGCTTGGAAAAGTCCCAAGTAATAACACCCAAAGAGCGAAGCCATTCAGCACCTAGAACCACATCACATCCAGTGATACCCAGAAGGAAGAAGTGGTCGTGGAACTCATAATCCTGTAATTTAAGGGAAACATCCTGACAAGAGCTTGGACTATGCAATTGGACACCATCCGCAATCATGACGCGTAAAGCACCATTTTTGTGGATTGGAAACCCACATTGTTTGGCAAAAGACGGGTGCAAAAAATTATGAGTTGAACCAGAGTCAACAAGGACAGTGACAGTCCTGTGTTTTAATTGTCCAGTGATACGCATGGTTTCAGGCCGTGGGGACCCGAGAAGAGCATGAAGAGAAATCTCTAAAGGAGGTTCAGATAAAGTATGATCCAGAATAGGAGGCTCAACATCAAAATCGTCTTCTTCTTCCTCATTACCCTCGAGGAGCAAAACGCGGGGCTGAGGACAACGATGGCCACACTTACATACTTCATCGCAGTTAAAGCAAAGTCCCTTGGCACGACGTTCTTTTTGTTTAGCCCCTGACAGACGTTTAACACCTAGTGGTATACTAGTAACAGGCTTTGAAGAACTTGCAGCAGTCACAGGGTTAGCAAAATTTCGTACAGTCCCTTTAGATCGAGTAGCATTAATGGCATCTTCTTGACATAAAGCCAACTCGAAAGCATGTGTAATACTGGTAGGGTGTAGCATCCTAACTCTTGTTTGAATATCAACACGCAAACCCGATAGAAAAATGTTAATTTGATGAGATTCAGACAAACCTGGCACCAAATTAGAGAGCTTATCGAACTTGGTAATAAATGAGCGAACTGTGCTTCATTGTACTAACTTGGAAAGAGAACTACACGGATCGATATGTTCGCGAGAGCCAAACCGAGAGCAAAGAGCTTTAAAAAACTGTTGTCAAGGTAATGTGCCCAGTGATTGGCGAATCCATCGGTACCAAGAGTTGGCATCACCCTGAAGGTGAAGAGAGGCAATGGGAAGCATCTGTTCGCTGAAAAGGTTGTTGAGTTCCTGGTATTGCTCGGCCTGAAATAACCAACCATACGAATCAATTCCATCGAAACAAGGTAAATCAATACGGAGGCCCTTGCCAGAAATAGGAATAATTTGCCGTTGTTGTTCCGGTTGAACGCATGGTGCCGGGCGATACGGCTGGAGATTCCTTAACGCCTCTAGAATAGTGGCATTAGTGGTCTCAAGTGTGTGGAGGTGGGATGAGATCCCGACAACTTGAGCAGTAAGCTCATTGACTTTCTCTTGTAATTCAGCAACAATCATTATAAAGAGGAGGGTTGTTGGTGTGGTGTGACTATCCGAAAGAAAATTAAGGGACGGACTGGGGTCACCAAACAATACTGTGTGGTGTGAATAGTCAAAGGAGTTAATATCAGAAACTCCTTCTTTCTCCACGCATTTTTGCTAGTGTACGGTGATGCGGTCGGGCTGGTTGCTGATCTGTGCGTGGAAGGTTGTTGATCTGTGCGTAGAAGGAAGGTTGTTGTGATGATGTCGAGGTGGGGTTTTTGTTGTGGATTAAGATCTGTGAGGTGGGAAGGTGAGGAAACGGTGTTGTTGAAGGTGTTTGTTATGGAGTTGTTGGTGATGCGCGAGGAAGGTGATGGCCGGAGTAACAAGAAATTTTTTTTTTGGCTCAGAATCGATGATGCTCTGATACCAGATAATAGAGACATTGACCTTTTGATTGGAGATCAAATCACCTAGATTCTTTGATTGGGGATCAGCCACCAATAAACTAAAATAAAAACTTGTATTGCTTGCCTAAACTCTATTACATCATATGTATTCATAACTGAAAGCACAAATAATACTTCCTAATTGAATTCAAACCTAATTCTAATCAAACAATAACTCCTAATTCAAAACAAACTAATATTTCCTAAAATAGAATATTATTATAACTAAGATATTCTAATCTGAAGTAAATATTAAATAAGATTGACCTAACACAATACCATTACCAAATACCAACATTGTAACCAACCAATCAAGCCAGAATCAGAGAGTAATTAAAGCACTACTTACTGTAATTATATCAAATGTTATTTTATTGATATTTTATTGGTATGTGGCTCTTCATTAAGATATCAATCGTGTTTTTTTTAATGGTAAATTTGGGATATCAATCAAATTTATATCAACTTCAACTATTATTTTATTGGTATGTGGCCATGCGTTGTAATGTAAATGGTGACATTAAAAGAAATGAAGATAACTGGCTAATAAAAGAAATCTCATTATGTTTTGCATTGCTAACTTGCTAAGTTGGTTTTGGTTTATTTAAGGCATGTGATTTATGTAAGGAATTTTAGGTTTGATGTAGTATATTTAAAAATTTCAATGATTATTAACTTGAGATTTATAGTTGTGCGTGTGAAAATTTTAATTTTTTTTACCATATTGTTAATTATGTCATGGATTTAAGAGATACTTAGTATTTATGCTTCATTTAATGTGTTTAATATGTTTATTTACTTGCATCTTATTTTTTATAATATATTTTATACACCCTCGAAATTTATTATATATGTTTTATGTATCCTCGAAATTTTTACATTTTTCTTTACACACTGAAATATTTCTCGAAATATTTCTTGAAATCAGGATAACGAAATTAACTCGAAAAACGAAATCATAATCCTTGATCACGAACGCTCTGAGGCGGATACAGAAGATGACATACTAAAGGCATCTAATCAACATGGAGTGAGGACTTGCTTAAACCGTCCGATCACATAAACAACACGAACAGTCCGAAGCAAGCCACCCGCAAACAAAGCCATGATCCAGCAAACGCGATCCTCAAATATAGTCTGTGGAGGTACAAAATCGATAACCTGGAGTCCTGCGAAAAGCCACGACCAGATACGACCAACTCACTCGCTCGATCCGGCAAAACAAATGAAACTGGGACAAGTATCAGGTTGACACGGGCTGAGTGCACCCTCTGGCTGCAGGGATATGAGTCAATGGCCCAATCCATGGACCATGTCCAACTCATCCTCATCTTGAGATCCCGAATTCCAGCGCAAGGCAAGGCAACGAGGTTAATCGAGAAGTGGCGGAAGCAACCACCACGGAGTTGGACGTTGGTGCTATCTCTGAAATTAAACATTCAGGAACAACGATTAGGCGCCAGCGCATAAACAACAAACTGTTCCCTTGAGAGAGCATCCATACTACTTCTCCGCAATATGAGAAGAAATTACGAGACCTCGGTGAATCAACTACATGCTCACCCATAACAGGTTACCAAACACAACAACTATCACTATGCATGATTGGTGAAAATGTCAGGAAGTCCGAAAACTCCATAAACGAAGACCCGCCTTTAGCCTTTGGAAAACCCAAAACATTTTCTTCAGCTTTTGGAAAACACAAACCATTCTTTTCAAGCAAGAACATTACAGGAGTTAAGCTTTGCGAAAGATAATGCCTACAATGATTGGAAAACACCATTATATAGACATGATGGTTCACCAAGCGGGCACTCCAACATTAACCGCCAAGCATTGAATACGATATGGGAAATGATGAGACGACGGTTCCCAAGGAAAATGCGCAGACCACGTTATTCAAATTGATGGTGCTGCACACAACCCCATCAATTGACAATACTCAACCGTCACGCAGCCTGCGTCGTACACACAGCGCACCGTGCCCTAGCTCTTCCTCCGTGAGCCCATGGGCTCGGCCTATTACTCAAACAATATTCTGTCACATGCTTGGCATGAGCACATGAAATCCTAGTCAACCCTGACATACAGATCGTACTTACAGATCACTAGCTGATTTAAGGTAACTTCGTCCACCCATGCATCGGGTAGATGGATTAGGTTCGCACGCCCCCTAGCAGGCGAAACGTCTTTTCAAACCAGGCAAGCTCAGCCGGCCAAAGCTGATGACAACGACTTCATGTTCAACCCGACACCTAGTCTGCTTAGCGAGGGCATCGACAGTTTAGGAAGTGTGAGTCTAATCAGTGCCATCACACCTGGTGACGACGACTCGCCAGGGATCATTGCCCTCTTCACAGTCAATGATCGCCAAACCTAATTAGGTAAGCCTAGCTGGTGACGACTAGCAACGAAAGCTTCTGATCAAAATCTGGACTTGTAGCCCCACTACGAGGGTGTAGATAGCCTAGAAGGTGGGAGCCTAGTCAGTCCCGAAACTGATTTCGATGGCTCGCCACGGGACCACTGCTTTTCAACGTGGCCGCCAAATCACCAAACCTAGACTAATAGCCCGCGCTAAGAGGGTGTAGATAGTCTAGAAGGTGGGAGCCCAGTCAGCCACGACCTGATACGGCTTGTCAAGAGACCACTGATTTTTAGCGTGGCTGCCGATTACTCCCAAATTTGTATCCGACCGCGCATAGGTGTAGATAATCCTTAATTGATTTCGATGGCTTGCCACGAGACCACTGCTTTTCAGCCTGGTTGCCAAACCCCATCTCGAATTCGTAGCCCCCACTGCGCAGGGAGAGTGTAGATGGTTCGAAAGGTGGGAACCTAATCAGTCATGAACTGATTTCGACGGCTTGCCACGGGGCCACTGCTTTTCAGCCTGGTCGCCAAACTTTTACTTCTCGAATCTGTAGCCCACTTTAGTTGGTCATAAACGATTCGGAAGGTGGGAGCCTAGTCAGTTCAGATTGATTCCGAGGACTTGCCACGAGACCATTGCTTTTCGGCCTGGTCGCCAAACACGAATTTAACTGAGTCAACGTCTTCATGCTCAAACGGATTGACATCCTAATATTAGCGATGACCATTCGCGCTGATACAAAGATCATACAACCAATGCCCAAATAAGAGCTACTTAGGATGCCAACTCGAGCTTACGACGCTTGATCCGACATGAACACTCTGACACATACACTCGGCCATCGCAACTTACTCATAGAAGCAGCTGCAGCCGATCGGTTAGAGCAACAAGGTGAGACTCAAACACCTTACCTTAGGGACAAAACACAGCTCGGGCAAGTCAGCCCCCAGCTAGACTGTCCGCAACATGCCACTCTCGGACATGGCTACGCAGTAACGACCCTGAGTTGTTCACAATACAAGGCAGTCAAGCTCTCTATCGCAGACATACCAATCAATATCTTATTGATTCGACCAGCCTGCACCAAAGCAAGACGACAAGGCAAAATGAAAAACATGCAATAGAGACAACAATCATGAAACTGATAAAATTGTTTTCATTAACGGTCAAAACAAAAAGGGATACAATCACACCAAGGTTACTCCCTATCAGAAGAAGTACAGAAACAAAAGAGCTAAGCCCAGTGGAAGATGGAGCAGGAATAACGTCCACACGCGCCATGGCTAGGTATCAGGGCCCACACTGTCTTCCTCATCCGATGATGCAGAGGTAATAGACAAATCTACATATGACATCTTCTTATAGTGACCAAGATCCCAGTCCAGATGTTCATACTTCATCAGCGCCAACAGCTCCAGCCGGCCATGTGCAACCCAGCGGAACTCACACTTGCCTTGCTCGTGAAAAAGCTCCTCCTCTCGCACCTCCGCGTCAACAAGTTCACTCTCTAGTAGCTCCAACTTGCTAGTCAGCTCGTCGACCTGAGACTGCTATGTGGCCAGACTGCTCTTCACAACACTAAGCTCATGCCACCCCAATTCGAGCTGGTCCTCACCTTTTCTCGCATCGCGAGCACAGAAATCCACATCGGATTCCAACTGTTGCTTCTCAGCAGCTCAATCGGCTTCCTTCAAAGCACTCCCTTCAGCAAGAGACCGCAGTTCAGAACACGCCTTAGCCGCAGTTTCTTGCGCAGCCTCGACTTTTTGGCGGATCCGGCTCAACTCCTTCTCATGTTCGTCCCTCTCGGACACCACCTCTGATAGGTTACACTCAAGGTTCTCCAAGCGAGCCATCTGAGTCTCAGCGGCCACAGTTGACTGATCCAACCTCTTATCCTCAACCTGTTTATTTATCTGCTCAATTTCATAGAGCGCATCAGAGTACAACGCTTGCATGTGCGAGAAGACACACTCCAAGTGTATACCCTCTCATGAGTCGCCTTGACTTCCGTCCCTGAAATGGCCACATGGCTCAAATGAGACATGCCTAGAATAAGGTATTTCATGCCCTTATCCATAAACCCTACCAACGTATCCTCTTCGGGTTTTGGAGCGTGGTCCATCAGCCAGCTGTGACGCCTGCTTATATGCTTTCTCGAAACATATTCTACATCCACCTCTTGGTGCCAGACCTATGAACTCATCTTCACCAAGTTCGGTGCAAACATGCTTATTTGCACACCCGGATGAAGCTTCCCCAGATCGGGGATTACGCCAGCGCCACCCTTCTCGATTGCCACCGACCTCAAGCTCTCCTCCGTGGCCTTCCCTTTGTCACTAACAACCGACCCTTTGGTACGAGACAACTCAATAGGTTTCAGAGGGAGAAGAGGAAGCGAATTATCCAAAGGACCTTCCAACACTTCTAGCTGCGGCCTAGAGTGAGACGATGAGCAATTTGGACTACAGGAGACATGGCCAGTACCGCAACCACTTTCAGGCAAAACAACGATGGGATGATCAGATTCTACAACCTCAGGCAAATCTTCACGAGAGCCTTCTACAGGAACAATCCCACGTGAATTATCACCAACGGAAGCTGCCATTGTAATCCGCATCAGACGGTCATTCATAGCTTCGACTCGCGCGTCACTAAGGTTCGACCTGTCGACAACTCCTGCAAACCACAAGTAATCTTTCTGCAAGCTGTTAACATCAGCCTCCGCTCCAACATGCCTAGCATACTCGCACTCTTCTCTCAATGGAGCAAGTCGTGCCAAAAATGAACCAATCATCACACGAGACTTCTTCCTCACAAAGGAGACAAGTGTTTCAGACGGCTCCTCCGCATCAGACAAAATGTGAGCTTTAGCCCCAACAATCTTCCTCTTCCTTGAAGGGGCCCCATCTTCCAACTTGACTCGCAAAGTTCGGTACAAAGTAGGGGCAGTGTGCCAGTTGTCCCACAACATGCTACAGATGAAGTTGAAAACACTTATAACATCGGTCACGTTCCTCTTTGGCCAGTCACGGAACGTCTCTATGGTATTTTGCTCCTCTAAGGTAAGAGGAGTAGTAGGAAACCTTCCTGCAAAGAGACACAAGCAATAATCAGTTAGCCCATTATCCATCATATCAAAGTCACAAGATAAGGGTTGAACTTATGAAGCGGCCTGAACTGTCACTCGAGCGGACGACCCTTGCACCGAAAATACTTCGAATCCGCAGGAGCTAAGAAGCAGTACTTTTGCTAGAACTTAAAGTCATCGAGCAGATTAACGAAGCAAGTCGACAACGTCATCTTACAGACAACGTTACCCTTTAGCAGGGGAGAAGTCAGCAACTGAATTATCCGCGGTCATGGTGACACCGACCTCCTCGGCACTGAGTAGAATCATGAGGATGATCCTATATCCATTAGGCTCCAATTGGACCGGAGGAATCCCTAAAAGATCCAGGAGCTCCCAAATCACGCCAAGAACTGGAAAGCGCACTCCGATCTAAAGCATCCCATGATGCAAGCAGATGAAACCGACCGGAGGCGACATTGGCATTTGTTACCCTTTAGGATATACAACGGTAGGTCCTTAGGAACTTCAAACTTCGCACGGGTCTCAGCGAGGAAAGATTCCGACAACAACCTGTCTTCGAAAAACTCCAGACCCTTAGCCAAGATGGCATCGTCAAGAAGATTTTGTTTGGCCATGAAGAAGATGAACAATCTTTTCTAATCAGAGCGATATCTTCGAAAGCAAAGAAAGTAGAAGGGTCAACTCTACACTACGGATGACCTAAATAGTGGTTGGGTTCCCATCTCTTTTCCACAAAACCAACGCACGTTCCATTAATGCGGCATGCAGCTCAAGCGACAATTCATACTCAATCATCATGAGTGGCGCATCCCTTCAAGAAATGACTTAGTGAACCGATGTGATGGCTAACTAACTCGGGGGTAGTAGTCGATGATACATAAAAATGGTCATACCTCTAAGCCACACACGTATCATGATGATCTTGAGGAAATACGGGCCCCAACATCAGCCAAACACTGAACATGCCCAAGCAGTTCTAAGCCCACTTAAATCAGTCCGCCAGACGGACCCGAACTATCACAGCATGCTAGGCCCATACATCTCACAGCTATCCTCAATACCCATAAGCCATATTTTGGCAAGCATCTCGAGAATAAGTTTCGGACGGGCAACTACAGCTGCTCTCTACTTCCAACTAGGAAGCAAATACCAGAGTGCATTCCATGCAGGAAAATTCTCTTCGACGGATTACTCGCATTCGGATCTATCTCCCATGTATCTAGAAGCACGGAGCTAACAGGTAACTTCCTTCCTACAACACGACTCCTAATTAGAGAAGGATCTCCACGAAAATCTCATTCCTAAACTATGCCTACGGCCTGTAGAACTAGGACTCATTGCACTATAAATAAGATATGAGGTTGGTAAGCTAAGGTACACTACAAATTCCATGTTACAGATCACTGTCTAACTTTAGCGTTGAAGTGCCATCAGCCACCACAATGGTGGTCCATGGTTCACATGTGCTATTTGTGCAGGTGAACAAGTCAGCAGGAACCAGGTCAGAGCAGGGAGCAAAAAATGACCCCATCACCTCTAATGACATTATTTTCAAGATCTGTACACTTTCAAAAGGAATCCCTAAATGGGAAATTATGCCAGGATAGGAAGGAAGAACTAGAGCTTCAGATTGAAACAAAATTCAACCGCAATCCATAATCCTAGGAACTACATCTATAAGAAAAAGAACACCAAAAACAGTAAGACAAGAGAAATCAACAAGCAATAAAACCACAATATAGTACACAAACAATTTCCTAATTCAACTTCAACGAGATTGCATACATCTACAAGCAACAAAGCTTCAATAACGAAAGGATCTCGTCTCAACATATTGTTCTTGGTAAGGGTTTTTTCCTAAATTTACCTAAAGTTACCAAGAGGCCTATGGTTTATGTAAATCATATGGCTTTGTTATGTTGTTGGTTATGTTTTGCTATTTGCCTTATGTTTTTGCTATTTGCCTTGAATTTCAGAATACACTTAGAAGAACACACTACATTTGCTTTATCTATCTTTTGTTAAAATCATTTAGGAAAGATACTAGTTTACTGAGTACTCTTCTCACCCTACAAGCGACCATAGTATTGTCCCTAACAACAAAAAACTGTAACAGATTTACAGAAATTAAAACAGTAAGAAGAGACATAATATAGTAATAAGCAATGCTCAAGCAAACATACGAATCATCCTCGCATAGTTTGTCTAATTCAATCATTACCTCAAATCATAATTAGTCTTGCTGCTACAACTTATGCAGCAAATACACTTGGGACAGATACTGAAATCCAAAGGTACTCAAAGCCTGAATCTTAGCCTTCAGCTTGGTCTGACCATCAAGCTCAACTCCTCAACCCACCCAGGATTCTTCTTCACAAAATCCTCTTCCAACATATCCTTCCCAGTCTTAGTCTCCTTCTCAGTCACCGACAACCTACATTGCTCCGGAATCTTGTACGTATCCAACTCACTCAGCCTAACACCTAACCACTTAATATCTGGCGAGGCAAATTCCTACTATTGTAGGACATATTCTTGGACCCATACCCATAAACCGACAATATATTCAACCCATAAGGATCACTATCCACAAGTGCCAGAACAGGCAACTTCAACTCCTTTTTCATATTTCTTAAGAACAATTTAGTTGCCACATCCAGCTTCCCCTTTGCGGTCACTATAATGCACGGAAAGCGATTGTAAAACCGGTCCTCTGCCCACTTCATATATGCAACATCCTTCTCAACAAGCAGAATGAAGAGAACATCACTGGACTTGTCCCCAACTCTATCGATATTGGGCAGAATGGCCTTTCCAGCCTTACCCATTTTGATCATATCCCCATTGTCACTAAAAATTAGCCTCCCCACGACGACCCCTTTCTCTGAAGCCACCACGTTGAGACTTGACAGTACACCCAAGCATACACGAAACATCATCAAGAACCGCATCGGGCTGAGTTTGATCTCGAAACAACTTGACATCAGTGTATAACAAATCCCTTTTAGTGGCGAGGATGTTTTTTTAAACAAAGTTGATGAATTAGTTGAAGAATTCGAGTAGTGATTGTAGTTTTGCGAAGGGTTGAAACGTTGGCGAAGGGATGGGCAAAGGTCTTGTCTTTGAGGATGATGCGGTCGAGCTTAGGGACGTAGAGCTGATTGGCGGAGGTGCGAGAAGGAATGTCTAAGGAGAAGCCATTGCCGGAGAGAATGGAGGAAACGATGGAGAAGGTGATGTTCTCGACGACGGATTGGAGTGAGGTGATGTCGAGGTCGGCTACTTCGCGGGGGCAGGTGGAGGCGAGGCGAGGTCGGAGAGGGTTTTGGTGAAGGTGGTGGAGGTTTGGAGGGCTTGTTTTACGGATTTGAGAGGATCTCTTCGTCGTCGTCGAATTTTAGGCCTTTCTTGAATGGGATCATGCCTGACGATTCTTTTGAGGGGTGGATCCGTCTCTTGAGCGTTTCTTCTTCTTCTTTCGTTGCTGGGTTTCGCAACCAGAGAGCCAGGAGATCACACCAAGAGTGCGTCAGGAGATGCTGCAACAATTCTTAAGTAGTAAGCTAGCCAGCCATGTTTGCTAGTTTTTTTTAGCCTTTTTTTGGGTGTTTTTATACTTTTATCCCTTCTCTTTAAAACACAACAAAAAAATACTATCTATACAAGGGTAGAAGTGTAAAAAAACCCAAAAAAAGACTAGCAAACATGGTTGGCTAGAGTTGTTGATTCTTAAGAGCCAGGCCCCTAGCGCCAGGGGAGTTTCAAGACCTTCCATCATCCTATTTTCTTCATCTATTCTTTTTCTTTTTCTTTTGTTTTTCATTTATTCTTTTGTTATTCGGTTCTTCTTCTGTACTTCATCTTCATCTATTTTCTTCATCTTCATCACGTTCTTAAGGCTCCCCTGGCACAGATCTGACGCTATGGGCATGGCTCTTAAGAATGGTTCAGAGATGCTGTATAGCAGGTGCAACAATTCTAGCCAGACATGTTTGCTAGCATTTTTGTGAATTTTTGGATTTTTTACACTTTTATCCCTTCTCTTTAAAACACAACCACAAACATCATCTATAGAAGGGGTAGAAGTGTAAAAAGTCTAAAACCTGATCCAAAAGTGGCTACCAACCCTGACTGCCTAAAATTGTTGATAGCAGGTGCTTGAGGAGAGAGTGGTAAACAAGAACACTTTTCAGCAGCCAGGGTTGGCAGCCATTTTTTGGTCAGGTTTTGGGCTTTTTACACTTCTACCCATTCTATAAATGATGTTTGTGGTTGTGTTTAAAGATAATGGGTAAAAATGTAAAAAAGCCCAAACCTGACAAAAAAATGGCTGCCAAACCTAGCTGCCTAGACAAGTTGGGTAAACAAACAGTTTCAAATAACTACTTTTTCTCAAAGCGGTCTTGTTTTGATTAGAAAAAGTGGGAATAAATCTTTTTAGAGGTTGAGTGCAAGCTTGTTTAGCAGAACCCTCCTCTTTTCAAAGGGGTCTCAATCCCACACTCTCTCCTCAAACATGTGCTCTACAACATCTCCTGGCGCACTCTCAACGTGATTTCCTAGCTCTCTATATTGATTGTGGGTTTTGACACGGAATCCAATAATTGGCTTGGGTTTGGGTGTGAAGGGGGACAACAAGAACCAACAACCAACCCGATGATGTCAACCCATGTCCCAAGAGTTTTGGGGTGTTGGGTGGAACCCAAAGTAGTTCATCGAACTTGATGATACATCAAATAAGACTAATATCGCAATCGTATACGTGGCATAAATCATCCATCATGAGGATCAAGTATCCCAAAATCAAGCCAGTTCATAAAGCCTAAAAAGGGCGAATCCAATCATCAAAAGCCCAAACAGGGCCGTCAGAATAAACCATAGTTAAAGGCCCAAATCCAGGCCCGATAAAATTCTCCCTTAAAGATGATGAACATTACAGAGAAAAAGAGTGGTGGATGGAGTTATGCCTTCGAGGATGTATTTTCATAAAGAAGGAGATCGTGACGAGAAATGTCTCCTTTCGTTGGCCTCACATGCTCAAGTCACGCAGGTTAACAACGGCCACTATTTAATGTAAATGGAACATTCATCAAAGGTATGCAACTTTAACTGAGTTCTATTCAGATTTATCTCCATTTCCAACTGAGTTACTGACTTAAGCATCAAAGTGCCTTCGACCATAAAAAGGTGGTCTTTGGCAATCTAACATTTGTTTTGCAAGTCGTACTTACTGGAGAACGGATTTTGGATGCATCAGTTTGGCGCCGTCTGTGGGAAACGACAAGTTTTCCTTTCCAGAAGAGAATCTATAGTTGCAAACTTCCTCAGCTCTGATTGACGATTAAAGAGTCCACGGAGCAAATGGAACACTCTACAAACCCCTCAACCCAACGACAATCATTTTGATGGACCGTGTGATCAAAATGATGGAAAAATTCACCCAAGAGCGTGCTCAATTTGCCGACCTCGTCCAAGCGCCACCCCAACAAAACTCTGCCAATGAAGTTCCTACAAAACCTCAACAGGTGACTCTCGAAAATAGTGAACCACTTCAAGATGGGACCCCCAGAATGACGGGACCCCTGCTGAAATCTCATTCAAGATCAGAGTCACAGATAGGGGTGGGCATGGGATGGGATGAGATGGACCCATCCCTATCCCATCCCATTCATTTGGGATTGGGATGGGACGGGATGGGATAGACCTCATCCCAACCTCGTCTCATCTCAAACGTAATCAGGACAGGACGGGATGGGACAGGATGAACACGTACTAAATAGTCCTCCAATAAAAAATAACAAAAGAGCTTTATCTCACATTACTTAGGGATGACAACAAGGCGGATTGGGGCGGATTTGAGCAAATCCATCCCCGATCCGTCAGGAAAAGCGGATCCCCAAATCCGCCCCGCCAATCCGTTTATAAAGTTAATTAAAAACCATAACCGCACCGTGCAGATTGGCAGATATCCGCCCCGCCCCGCCAATCCGTTGCCTTAGAAGAATAAGAGCATTGATACTCAACATTCACTGGAAGAAAGATCAGAATTGGCGAATATTTCATAATTGGCAGTTTTTTCAAATGGAAATAATATGATTTCTCATGTGCTAATATGTGAACCATGTCTTCTGCAATACAATCGTATAGACATGAACTGGGATATTTTGACCATTCTATACAAAATTTATAACAAAAAATTACAAAAAAACCATACAAAAAAAATCGATTTAAAGAATCAAGATACAAAAATTATAACAAAAAATTACAAAAAAAAATCGATCTAAAGAAGATCTAGATCTGAGATATTTGATCTCAGAGATCTCAGATCTGAGATCAAAGATCTGATCTGAGACCAAGATCTTAGATCTCAGATCTCATTTTTTTGGAGCTAGGGGAGAGGAAGGCGGGGAAGGGAGGGGAGAGCTTCGAGTGTCGAGTCTGTCACTGTGGGAGGGGAGGCTTCGGCTTCGACCACCCTTCGACTTCGACTTCGACCACCGACCACCCTTCGACTTCGACCACCCTTCGACCTCTTCTTTGATCTCACAGATCTCAGTGAAAGGCGCTGTGAGAGGCGACCACCCTTGACCTATTCGAATGAGATTGTGAGAAATAAAGAAAGAGAGTTGCAGCCTTCGATGTGAGAGAGAAGAACAGAGAAAAGAAGGGTTGACCGAAGCCTTCGCTGTGAGAGAGAAGAATGGAAAGAATTCGTTGTGAGGGAGACTGTGAGATGAGAGTAAAAAACCATAGGTTTATCCCTTTATATAGCCTAAGGGTATTTTTATAATTTCACATATTAAACGGATATCCGTGGGGCTGATAAGGCCAAATCCGTATTTGCCCCGATTAATAAACGGATACAGATTGAAAATCCGTATCCGCCCCAAGATCCAAGGACCTTTTACCAAATCCGCCCCAAACGAGGCGAGTGGGGCGGATATCCGTGAAAATCCGCCCCACTGCCATCCCTAACATTACTCACACAAACCAATAATGTCAAATTTATACACATATAACTTACATCATAAATAATAATAGATATTAAATAAATAAATATTAAACTTTATTTAGGAAGGCAAATAAATATTAAATTTCATTTAGAATTAATGATTCAATTCATTTAGAATTCATATAGAATTTCATCTTACATTGATTTAATTTCAACACATCCTAAACTTTAATTTAGAAGAGTATTTTGATTAAAATTAATAATAATAAATATTAAATAAATGAATTTGGGACGGGATAGGCGGGATTGAAAATCTCCATCCCGAATGGGATGCCCACCCCTAGTCACAGATCCTAATGTACTGTACGAACTAGCCAGAACATCATTTTCCGACGCACTCTTGGTGACTCCTATGCCAAAGAAGTTCACCGCATCAAAGTTTGAAATATATGATGGTACCACCGATCTGACATACCATTTGCGACACTTTCACCACATGATGGTATTAAAAGAGAGCACAGAATCCATCTTATGTATAACGTTTCCAACCAGTCTCACCTCCACAATGATGAATTGGTTCAATAGCCTACCACCAAGGTTGATAGACTCATTCCAAGCACTGGCTACCACCTTCATCACGAGGTTCATCGACAGTCAATGAATGAGGAAGGGGCCACACAACTTGCTTCACATCAAACAAAAACCCGATGAGATAATAAGGGAGTACATAACTCATTTTACTAACGAGTTGACAATGATTGACAAATTCAGCGACAACAAGGCCATCACTACTTTAACTGTCGGACTGAAAAGATGACATTTTTTGATGCTCTGAACCTAGAACCCCAAAAGAGCATGGCGATTCTATTGAAGACCGCTCAAAATCACATCACTCTCGAGGAGATGATAGCCGTTAGGAAGAAAAACAAATCCGAGAGGGAAGCCCACTCAAATAGGCGAGAAAGGAGGGGAGAAAGAAGGAGAGAGGACAGACCTCGGGAGGAAAATGTTCAGTCAAAGAAGCACCATACCAATGGGAGGCCTAAATTCAACCAGCAAGAATCCAGAAAGCTGCAATCGGCAAGGCCCAGACATGAACGAGTAACAAGTGTGATAAAAAAAGACATACAAACCATACACGACCTTGAAGACAAGCTGAGCGAACATACTAAAACACATGGCAAAATGGGAAGATGTCAACTGGCCATTCAAAATGAGAGGAGACCCAAAAGGGTCAAGCAAGAGTAAAATATTGTTCTTTCCACAAGGATCACGGACATGGCACAAAAGACTGATACAACCTGAAAGATGAAGTTGAGCATTGGGTTCAAAGAGGACGATTCGACAAATTCATTGGGCTGCCTGATAAATAACCCAAGGGGAAAGAGAAGACAGACACCATCACGGGATCAAAAGAACAACCCAGAGAGTTGATATGTGTCTTACACTGCACTGTATAGTTGGAGGAAGCATACATTCAAACCAACCAAAGAAACAACTAATAACATCGCCCACTCGAGTTGATCTATATCGAAGTAGAAGCGCCGACGATATCGAACGAGAACAGATAAACCAATACAACAAATTACAACGGGGAACGCGGAGAAATTTGCACTTCAAATGGGGGCCAACCAACCGACATAATCCGAAGACCTTACTGATAAATGCAAGCTCGACCTGCATGATCCACGACAAGGCCAACAACGCCTACTACATTACCGACAACGAAATTGATGCAAACTAATTTAATTCGACGAATAAAGCCTTGGCAGCAGGTACTGATGTGAACATGATTGGACAATTCGGGGCTACATTCTATTGTGCTCGTCCGAACCAACCTGTCAAGGGCGCGCACCTAGTGATTTGATCAAGAAGCACTTCAAGTTTATTAGCTACCTCATGACAACAATATACATAATCAACAAATAACAAAACTATAGAAGACCATGAAGGAAGAAGTTGCAATGAACAAGCTAAGACCACTAAAAGAAAACAAATTGAGCAGCAGTCAGAAAGATGTAATGTAGACTCTACAACAAGCGTAACTTTATGGGAAAAAAATGACTACTACTACTATAGGTTGTTAAGCAACCGAAATGAGGTTATCAATAAAACTCCGAGTTCAAAACTCTCAGTCTTACGCCCGAGCAATAAAATTGAGGCAATAAAGCCAAATAATGAGAAACAATTGGCATATCAAGCCACAAACAAAGGGTCAGGACGCATAAGTCAGACACAAACAACAAACTTTTGGTATGATCAACCACGAAGTAAAAGTTGGACGAACAAGTCAACTCACTCAAATAAACTTTGGGTTGACTAATACGCCATACCAACGAAGTTAAAGTTGGGACAAACAAGTCAACTTACTCAAATAAACTTCGAACCAACTAATACGTCCGACCAACAAAGTAAAAGTTGGGACAAAAAAGTCAACTTACTCGGATAAACTTTGGGTTGACTAATACGTCAGACTAACGAAGTAAGAGTTGGGACGAACAAGTCAACTGGCTCAAATAAACTTCGGGTCAACTAATATGTCAAACCAATGAAGTAAATGTCGAGACAAACAAGTTAACTAACTCAAATAAATTTCAGGTTGACTAACGAGTTAGACCAATGAAGTAAAAGTTGGGACAAACAAGTCAACTTGCTCGGATAAACTTCGGGTCGACTAACGCGTCAGACCAACGAAATAAGGACAAACAAGTCAACTTATTCAGCCCTATATATTTGATCAAGAAATTCGGACATATAAATCAAAATGTAGTCGTAGAGGCCCTCTGGCCGTTCAAAGTACCAGACCAAGAAGCGAAAGATGAAGATACGCAATACGACTTGCTTCGACAACCACAACAAACTTAAAAGTAAAAAGATATGAGTCAATTCACTCACAAAACCATCCAATCCAGCCAATACTTCAGAACAAGAAACACTTTGGCGTACAGTAAACCTATTTGAGCAACCAACACACCCGGCCACGAAACGAATACGCGAAGATCTGAACGAGGAAAATCCCTCAATTGACAAGAATAGGGGTGGGCACGGGATGGGACGAGATATACCCATCCCTATCCCATCCCGTTCATAAGGGATCGGGATGGGACGGGATGGGAAAAACCCCATCCTGACCTCGTCCCATCCCAAACGAGTTCGGGATGGGATGGGATCAGCGTGCTGCTTGTGACTGCTGCGAAGATTATCATCATATAAGAGCGTGAAAAATAACTTTCTTATAATTAGATATAGAGCGTGAAAAATAACTTTCTTAAACCTACAAGCAAATTGCAGGAATCTGGAAATAGTTATGGATAACACTTAAGCAGTGAAATACCCACCAATATAGAGGCGACCCCATGGAAAACCCAAGGTCTCGTAAACCAGATCAGCTCTTGAATATACGTTCTCTGACACTACAAGATAACTCCTATTGCCCGAGGGTGAGTAGCATATTACCTAGCAAGCTTTAGTCTTAAACCAAATTAATAATGGATAAAAAAGACATGTCTGAATATGTCTCTCAAGATGCTTATAACATTGTATACGTAACGAGCACGAGATTGATTGCAAACCTCCCTCAAGTGCTAATCTAGTTGGGATGTTTGGGAGAGTTCAATTTGCTTTTGTTTTCATCAGTTTTCTCCTTGAAACTTCAGATAAACCCATAAATGATAGCCTCAAGAGACACTCATATATAGTCTAAATCGATATTACATAATATATAAAACCCAAAATAAAATAAATGAAATTCAAATGCAATCTTGAACATCAAAAGATGAAGATCCTAGAAAGGATTCAAATGCAAACACCATGAGTTTCTGTCAGTCATCTGTAAGTTTATATGAATAAAAATAAATAAATAAATAAAATATTAATAATAAATATTAAAAAATTAGCTCGGGACAGGACGGGATTGGCGGGATTGAAAATCTTCATCCCATCCCATCCCATTCTAGATCGGGACAGGACGGGATCAGGATGAAATTATTCAATCCCATTAAGACCCGGAAAAATCGGGACGGGATCGGGATCGCGGGATGGGATGCCCACCCCTAGACAAGAACATAGAAAGAAAAACTTCGGATGGTCAACAACATAAATACGGATAAGCCTAAATTGCTAGAGTATGGTGAATGAGGCAGGAATACTTACCACTATACTACAACGACTTGATGAGGTGAACACACTTATCATATACAATGAGTCAACACAAATGACCCAAGACGAACCACGACTTCAAAGAGAAAGCATGCGAAGTGGAAAATAAAATAAAAGGCAATACAACATTGTTAAAAAGGAAAGTTTTTTCATTCATAAAATCATTCTATCACACCTGGAGAAGAAGATAGAACATTCAGAGTAGAGCAGTAGAAGCAACAAGAGCATCTGATGGAAGAAAGGCTACAATGCCAGTGGCAGAAGGAGATGAGGTTCTCCCTTCAACAACGAGAGTAGGTGATGGAGCCAGATAAAAAAGGGGAGGAAATGATTGTCCTTCGCCTACAGAACAGCTTGGGAGATCCAGAGTACCCTCCTCACCATCTTCATCCTTGAAGACTTGATCAACCAAGTAACGATACTCGGAAAAATTAACACCAAGCCCATCAATATAGTCAAGAAGCTCGACTCGTCCATCAACAACTCTCTTCCAATCTTCCACCTCAACAATCATTAGCCTGTCTTTTGTTGCAGCAAGATCATTCTTAGTTGAAATCAGCTGCCCTTCAGTGGTGGCCAGCATGGCGGAGATATCTGACTTAACTTCGTCGAGCGCAACTACTAACTGTTCTACCCGCCCTTCAACAATCCTACCGCTGACAAATTTCTAAACGACATAGCGCATGGCCTCATCATGGCCAGTTTTCTCCATAGACAACTCCTTTTCTAACTCATCCAGTCGTGCGCAAACCTCGTCC
The DNA here is from genome assembly GCA_963556465.1 of Berberis vulgaris. NCBI lineage: Eukaryota > Viridiplantae > Streptophyta > Magnoliopsida > Ranunculales > Berberidaceae > Berberis > Berberis vulgaris. Next base: position 24,067,373 of record OY747135.1, read on the forward strand.
AAATTGGCCGTCAAAGTCTCAAACTCTGCAACAGATCTATCTAGCGCAACTTCCACTTCCCTCAGTCTAGAACAACCCCAACTGCCCTCTCCTACTCCGCACACTACGCTTTCAACACATTAAACTGACGAAGGACGTGAGAAAACACCAACAACAACGTTGCTAACTTTCTTTCAAGGACAACCAACTGGCCACGACCAGCCTTGTACTCCGACCCCATCACCCCAGCATAAGTGAGGTGATTCATCCCATCCATTAACTTCTTAAGACCATAGTCGAGATGAGTACTAGGATCTAGCACAGGCATCGAAGGACTTTCTACTGCCCGCCTATGCTATTCATTGATCAACCTACGTGCACCATCCTGCACGTCAAGCTGAGTAAACCATAAAAACTTCCCATCCAACTTGATACGGATGTTCTCCGGGTTGGGATCCTTCCAACTAATCCGTGGATGAAAGACACTGGGATCCGAAAGCATAGAGGAACCACCCCAACGGCCGAAAGAGCGGGGGGAACAACGACGATGACAGAGAAACCACCCTTGCCTTCTCGTTGCGGAATGGTTATAGTAGGAGTAGATTGAGTAGTAGTAGCAGCAGGAGCAGGAGAATCCAGATGAGTGGGAAAAGAAACTAATAACCTTGCCGCTTCATCGACAGGAATGGAATGAGATCGAGGAGAAAGAACCTCAAGACTCTGATCACGGTCAGCAACCTTCTTAGACTGCTCCATCACTAGCTCTAGCATCTTTTCATCGATAACTCAAGGGTCATTGTTAGACTGTTCAGCAACGTCGGGGGCACCATAGGCAGAAAGGAACATTTTTTCATTATCGTCCAGTGGACGAGTAATTTCCTTTTTACTCCTCTCCAACACAAAATTCATCTCCTCGAGGGATAAACGATCCTCTTTCACAACCATCTTCTTAGAAGAACTAGGGCGATGAACAATCCGCCAATACCACGAGTGGAACCAGAAAGTCATTTATTCTTCGGAACACGGCCATGGTTAATCACCAATTGCTTCGATGGGCTAATAGGCCTCGGAAGATTCCTCTTCCTGGAAGTCGGGCCAACAACACCAATGCTAACATGAGCATTGAGATTCGTAACATTTCTGCCCGAGCTCACTTCCCCATCAATGCTAGCATTACTAACACCAGCAGGAGCAACTCGGTTAGCGATTTCTCAGCTTGGGACTTAGTAAGCAAGGCCCGTTCCGCCTTGTTCATAGTGTATAAGCCACTATGCTCCACGATGTCCCCAGAGAGAAATGCCTCCATGAAAACCACATGAAGCTTCAAGAAACGATCATTGATCATCTGCTCTTCCACAGTTAATTGCAGATCCCTCTGTTTGTCAGGGATTTTGAACCACTGCACAATCTGAAAAGCTCGTAATTTGAAGTAGCCAGAGCTAACAGAAGCATAAAACCAGAATCTCGACCAGTCCTTAATGTCATAATTGAGCTTTCTAAAACAGACAGAAGAACAGAGGAAGCAAATGATCTTGGTAACCAGCAGACCAACCACTAGTGTAGAACCCTAATAGTTAAGAGAATGCCAGAGACTGACTCTCGCATAAGTAGAAACCATAATACTCCAACTATAAGGACCCATTTGAGCAAGAAAAATGCCCCAAAATCTAGATATTCCTAAAATAACTCTAGAACTGGGAATCGAAGGCTGGACAAGAACATGCACGGATACAGTGTAATATACCCAGTCTTTGGGCGACAAGAGCAATCGTTATGCCTAGCTGAACGATCTCGAGGTCAGATGACAGGTCATAATCGGAATGAACATTATTCAACACGGCCTGAGAAGCCTTCTTGGGGGATAAATAAGCTTCACAAGCAGCAAGTGCCTCACCATCTAGTATATCGCCAGCAGACATCGTAAGGGAATGAAAGAGCAAGGAAAAGAAATAAGAAGATAGAAGAATAAGCCCTAATTTCAAAGATAGCGAAAAAAATAGAAAAAAATCAAACACGCCTCTAAAAGAGCCGAGCAACAAAGAGTCTGCTCATAGGATGACGTGCGAGTTATGATGACTGCACAAAATCCCAAAATACGCGCGAAAATGAACGGACGAACAAGAGATCGGGATACCAACCACCAAAAGCTGCTAACCACATTAAATGCGAGGAAATGATGAAATTGAAAGTCCAACCGTCATCGAGTTAGTGGCCACGTCAGCATACCCACTAACTAAAAGGGGAGTAGCTGATGATATATCAAATAAGGATGATATTGCAGCCATACACATGGCATAAATCATCCATCACGAGGATCAAGTATCCCAAAACTAGGCCAATTCATAAAGCCCAAAAAGGGCGAATCCAATCATGAAAAGCCCAAACAGGGCCTGTCAGAATAAACCATAGTTAAAGGCCCAAATCCAGGCCCGATAAAGTTATCCCTTAAAAGGGAAGAACGTTATAAAGAAAAAGAGTCATTGAGGGAGTTATGCCTCCGAGGACGTATCTTCATAAAGAAGGAGTCCGTTACGAGGAACGTCTCCTCTCATTGAGCCTTACATGTTTAAGTCACGCAGGGAATTAACAACGACCATTATATAAGGTAAAGGGAACATTCGACAAAGGTATGCAACTTTAACTGAGTTCTGTCCAGATTTATCTCTATCTCCAACTGAGTTACAAACTTAAGCATCGGAGTGCCTTTAACCACAAAAAAGATGGTCTTTGGCAATCTAATATTTGTTTTGCAGGTCGTAATTACTGGATAACGAATTTTGGACGCATCAGAATTGATATTCATATCATATTGGGTGATAGTCTACTAATTCTACGAGGCACCATACCTAAGAGAAATTAAAATTATAAGTTTGTGAATCCTCAAACTAGTTACCAAATCTACAAATTAGTTGACTCAAAATTAGAGAAAATGAGATTATTAACATTTTAAAAACTTATGAATGTTTGGAATGAATATTCTAAAGCGACGTGCCACTTAGTTTACATATCTTACTTGACAATTTTTCAGATTCCAATATTCCATTCCATTTTGTTTAAATGATTAAACTTGTATCCTGTAAGGTAGACAAATGACCCAGGTACATGTGGATATAATAATGCAGAACTAAGTATTCTGTAGATAACCACGTGGACAATCAGGGAGGAAAAACATGAGATGAGTAAATGTGATCCCTTGTCGTGGTTACGTTGTTTAGTGCATCTGGTATGTTATTGTCCGACTGGTAAGAAATCACATATACATAAGTAAGTTGCATGATTTACATTAGATCCAAACTTCATTTCAGCTAAATGGTATACTAGCTGAGTTGGTAGAGGTGTTGCTTAGGGAACTTCAAGTCATGGATTCCAACCCGGCTGGCAGCATAATCACTCCTATCAATAAAGGAGGAAACCGTTATAATAAATGTCCCCCTTCATTGCGCCATTCGAGCTTAAGTCATGCACATTGTTGAATGCACTCATTATATAAGGTAAAGGAAAAGGTATTAGAAAGGAACATTCCCAATTGATGATACACCAAAGTGGTTCTAAATCTATGTCGTACATGTGTCATGATGATTTCGAGGAAAAGATAGGCTTTAGCGTCAGCCCGACATTGATCCGACCCAAGCAGTTCTAAACCCACCCAATGTAGTCCGCCAAACGGACCCGAATTCTTACAGACTGCTAGGCCCACGTGTCTCACAACTATCTTCAATACCTGTAAGCCCTGCTAAAGGCAAGTATCTCAAGGATCAGCTTCAGACAGGCAACTACAACAACTATTTGCTTCCAACTAGAAAGTGGATTCCAGAGTATATTTCACATAAGGAGATTTCTACTTATAGACCACTCTCGGAATGGGAGCTATCTCCCGCATACCTATGAGCACATGGCTAATAAGGAAACTTCTCTCCACGACACGACTCCTAATTAGAGAAGGATTTCCACGAAGATCTTCCTCCCTAAGTTACGCCATCGATGACCTAATTGAACCAGGACTCCTGCACTATAAATAAGACATGAGGTTGGTAAGCCAAGGTACGCTACAAATTCTCTGTTTACAACATTACACCTTTCTCAGATCCCTGTCTGACTTTAGCATTGGAACACGATTGACCACCACAATGGTGGTCCGTGGCTCACGTGCGTTCCTTGTGCAGGTCAGCAGGTTTGCAGGTCAAGGTCAGAGCAGGGAGCAGAAAATGACTGCATCAGTTTGGCACCGTCCGTGGGGACGACAAAGTTCCTAAACTTTTACTAGCATCATCTCTCCTCAGGCTACAAGGAGATGGTGACCACCCAGTCATACAACTTTGGAGAACAAGGGGAAACGTCGAATGCTCCGCCTGGGTACTTCACCATTCTCTACAACGCGAATAATGCGCAAGCATCAAGCTAACACTCCCAAAATAGCGGCAACGCCGAGGACCCCAAATCAGATCCAAGATCACCTTTTATACGTCAAGTTTTGTTGACAATGAGGACGCTCAGATCAATGAAACAGAAGCCTGAAGAGACACTGAAGGCATATCTAACTCTCTTCAGTGGTGATCTAACATCCGTCAACGTGTGCAATGACACGACGATCGTTTTAGCTTTCATCAATTGTCTGGAGAAGGGTAAGTTCTATAACTTCCTAACCTTGGACCCACCTGTAAAAATGGAAGACTTGGCAAGGGAGGCACTGCCGCTATGCGTGCTTCGCCCTAAAAGAACAGGCAACTAGGACCAAAGTCGGGCCCAAAGATAAATCAGTTGACAAGATATGCGTGCTTCACAGAGCCCATTCCGAGTCTGAACTTTCTAATAGGTCTAGGAAAAAGGCCCTCCGAGGTATGAGGATACAAGAAATACGCGGCGAACAGCTAGCACCGCATGCTCAGAAGCATGACCACTCTGTGCCTCTAGCGTTTACGGAAGAAGACCTCCAGGGCATACAACTCCCACACAATGATGCCTTGGCAGTAACGATCTCTCTGGCAAGCTGAGAAGTAAGGAGATCCTTGGTGGACACTGGGAGTTAATTGAACGTCTCGTTTCTCCGCGCGTTCCACAACATGCAACTATAGGAAAAATCATTGACCTCTGATAACCGTCCGATGATCGATTTCAGCAGCGAAAAACGCTTCCTTGTGGGGAAGATACGACTGACTGTAACCGGAGAAAAGCCAATTCAAAAGACCCAATTTCAAGAATTCATAGTGATCGACGCACCTTCGGCATATAATTCGGTCTTGGGGAGACCCTGGATACACCAAATGGGAGCGATAGTCTCCACTATCTACCAATGCATCAAGTATTCGACAAACCAAGTGGTCGGTAAACTAAGAGGCAACCAAGCAGTGGCCAGGGAATGCCAGTACATGACGACACTGCCATCAAGTGATTATCAATTGTCAGCAAGTCCCGCGACTAAGATAACTCTCAATCCCACCCAAGCGGTGGGGGAAAAACAGTCTATCCCAGATGACGAGGCTCTAGTAAACCCTCTAGGCAGACCCAATGCCGACCAAATGGAAGAAGAAACTGTCACGATCTATCTCAACAGTCCTCTCAATAGCGAGGTTATCCAGATAGGTTCCCGCCTAAGCAAAGACACAGCGAAACAACTCACGAAGCTGCTACAATAGAATCATGACATCTTTGCCTAGACCATGCGAGACATGACGAGAATCGACCCATCAATAATCACCCATCGTTTGGAGGTGGACCCCACGAGAAAAATATATGACAGAAGAAGAGGCCCGTGGCACCCAAAAGGAACGCTATCATAAATTAGGAGGTGTAGCGTTTACTCAATGCGAACATGATTAAGGAAGTAAGATACCCAGACTGGCTGGCGAACACCGTTCTTGTAAGAAAGAAAATTGGGAAATGGAGGGTGTGTGTAGACTGCACAGACCTAAACAAAGACTGCCCGAAGAATAACTTCCCACTCCCCCGCATTGATCAGATCGATCGTGGACTCCACGTTCAGACATAGCTTACTAAGTTTCATGGACTCCTACTCAGGCTCTAATCAAATATTGATGCACCCACAGGATCAAAAAAAAATCCTTCGTAACCAAAAGAGGGATATATTGTTATAGGGTGATGCCGTTGGCTTAAATAATGCAGGTGACACCTATCAACGACTGGTAAATAATATGTTTAAATAACAGATCGGCAGAAACATGGAGGTTTACATTGACGATATGCTGGTTAAGAGCCTCCGAAGCCCCGACCACATTAGAGACCTCACTGAAGCGTTCAACTAGCTCAGGAGATACTAGATGAAACTCAACCCATAGAAGTGTATGTTCGAGTTGAGTCTAAAAAATTCTTAGGCTATATAGTAAACAAAAGAGGGATCGAGGCCGACCCCAAGCATATTTAGGCCATTCTCGACATGAAAGCCCCAACCAGCATCAACGACGTTTAGTATCTGACTAGAAGGGTAGCAGTACTCAACAAGTTTATATCTAAATCGTCTGACAAGTGCCTTCCTTTCTTCAAAATTCTGAGTGGAAGCAAAGGGTTCTTATGGAACAAGGAGTGCTTACAAGCCTTTCAAAGCCTGAAAGGCATGCATGGAAAGTTCGAAACTACTCTCAAAATCAACAACCGGTGAAACACTCTACTTATACTTGTTTGTTTCCAAGCACGCTGTTAGTTCAGACCTCATACGAGACGACCAGGGGACCCAAAGACCAGTATATTACGCCAGCAAAACCTTCATGAAAGCATAAGCACACTACCCAGACCTAGACAAATTAGCTTTGGCACTGGTCGTATCCTCTAGGAAACTGAGGCCCTACTTTCAGGCCCACTCTATAACAGTTTTGACCAAGCATCCGCTTAACTCAGTACTGCATAACCCAGAGTTATCCAGCAGACTAGTGAAATGGTTGGTAGAGCTAAGACAATTTGACATAAGCTATGCTCCAAGAGCCGCCATCAAAGCCCAGGCGCTAGTAGACTTCATCGCTGAGTTCACCAGTAAAGAAGAGCCAAAGATAGATTGCCAAACCTCGGACTCAAGCACCCAAGATTGGGTCTTACGTTGCGACGGATCATCAACGGGGAAAGCAAGCGAAGCCGGGATCACACTCCACTCCCCAGTGGCTTCACCCTCGAAAAAGACATCAAGTTCGACTTCCTTGCTTCAAACAACGAGGCCGAATACGAAACCCTCATGTCTGGCCTAAAACTAGCCTTGGGGATCGGGATAGATCACCTAATGGCATACATCGACTCAAGACTGGTAGTCAATCAGGTCAAAGGAGATTTCAATATCATGGACCCCCGCATGATAGCCTACAGTGATAAGGTACTAGGCGTAATGGGCGGGTTCAAGAGGTGCGAGCTCATACAGTGCCGACGTGCTAGCCAGGGAGGCCTCAACCTCTGACGAAGTCTCAAGCAACCTCTTCGAATATCAAGAACAATCAAGCCTCGACGAAGAAGAGCCTAGAAATATTTGCGCGGCTGACGTGCAACCAAATTGGATGACTTCGATACTCGAATACATCGCAACCGGAGCCCTATCGACCAAGAAGGTTGAGGCTATAAGACTAAAAAATAGAGCGGCGAGGTACACTATCCTAAACGATAAGTTATACAAGAGATCTGTGACAGAGCCCCTGCTTCGACGTCTGTCACCTCTAGAGGCAAATCAGGTCCTAGGAAGGATCCACAACGGTATATGCGAAAATCATCTGAGCAGTAAAACCCTCACCCACAAAACTTTGACTGTAGGGTACTATTGGCCGACCATGCAGCAAGACGCCAAATATACTATCCGCAAATGCGACAAATGTCAGAGGTTCGCGCCGATGACTAGTCCGTGGTCCCACACAATGGGGAATGGACATCGTCGGACCGCTCTCAGCATCAGCCGATAAACGATTCCTTCTTGTGGCTATCGACTACTTCATCAAGTTGGTCAAAGCCGAGCCCCTATCCAAAATAGGGCAGGTCCAAATAGAAAAATTCATATGGGACACCATCATCTGTAGATTTGGCATCCCCAGAGTATTGGTCACCGATAAAGGAACGCAGTTCGAAGGTATCAAGGTTAAAAAACTGTGCAAAAGTTTGAATATTAATCACCATTTCTCTTTGCCAGGGCACCACCAAGCCAACGGCCAAGCGAAGGTTACCAACCAAACAACCTTTGAGGCAATCAAAAGGAAGCTTGATGTAGAAAAAGGAAAATGGGTTCCAGAGCTACTAGAGATACTCTAGGCATATCAGAAAACTAAAAGGATCCCTACCGAAGAGACACCTTAATTAAAAGGATCCCTACCTGAGAGACACCTTTCACCTTGGCATACGGGTCAGAAGCTATGGTTTCGGTAGAACGCGAGGTGCCAACCTTCCGAACGGAAGAGTTTAGACCAAACGACAATGACGAAGCCTTGCACGTTGGGCTAGACCTCTTTGATGAAAACGGGATCTAGCCTTCGTCAAGATAGTCGCCTACCAGCAACAAATGGCACAATACTACGACAAGAAGGTCAAGCCACACGAATTCAAGGTGGGAGACTGGGTACTTAGGAAGACCCATCAAAACACCAAAGAAGATGACGCGGGAAAGCTAAACCCAAACTGGGAGGGACCCTATAGAGTAACTAAGGTCAACAGGCCGATGACGTACTGGCTGAAAGATGTAAACGACGATGGGCTTGGACGACCATGGAATGTAGAGCATCTAAAAAAATATTATCAACACAAATATTTTCTTTAACTATAACTTCCACTACTGTCTGTTATGACCCCTGATCATCCCCGATGCGACTAGACTCGAGTGTCAGCCCCAAAGTCTAGTCCGCTGCACACGGGCAACGACGACCGAGGAAGTGGTAGTCTAGTTAGTGCTCAGAAACCTGATGACGATGACTCGCCAAGGGATCCTTGCTCTCCAACAGACAATGATTGTTGAACTTACCAAGTAAGCCTAATTAGTTCGCGACTGATGATGACGACTTCTGGTGCCCAAAGTCTAGTCCGCTGCGCACGGGCAACCACGGCTGAGGAAGTGGGAGTCTAGTCACCGCTCACACGCCAGATGATGACGACTCGCCAAAAGATCATTGCTCTCCAACAAACAATGACCGACGAACTTACCAAGTAAGCCTAGTCAAATCATGACTGATGATGACGGTTTCTGGTGCTCAAAGCCTAGTCCATTGTGCGCGATCAATGATGGCCGAGGAAGTGGGAGTCTAGTCAGCGCTCACACGCCTGATGACGATGACTCGCAGAAGGATCATTGCTCTCCAACAGACAATGATCTCCGAACTTACCAGGTAAGCCTAGTCAGTTCACGACTATTGACGACGACTTTTGGTTACCAAGGCCTAGTCCACTACGTGCGAGCAATGACGACCGAGGAAATGAGAGTCTAGTTAGTGTTCACACGCCTAATGTCGATGACTCTCCAAATGATCATTGCTGTAACGACCCGATCCACATGGTATGATATTATCCGCTTTGGGCTTAACCATCCTCACGGCTTTAAAATGCGTCATACAAAGGGGATCTAACCTCGCACATATATAGCACATACCCTTCCCTCACCCAGGCGATGTAGGACTATAACACCTAGGTAGCCTGCCAGCTTTTGAGCCCGCCCACACATCGTAGCCAGCCAAGGAATGCACGTCCTGATGAAAATGACTCGCCAAGTGACCATTGCTCTCCAACAGACAATGATCTCCGAACAAGCTCAATCAGTCCACAACTGACGACGACAGCTTCAGGTGCCCAACTTCTAGTCCGCCGCGCGCGGATTGTGTTGATCGACGAAGCCAATGTCTCATCAACATTCTTACGCGCGACGATGATGACCCGCTAAACGATCAATTCGCAGACCAGAATGGCGCACCAATAAACAATAACAGCCAAAAATGGTCAGCAACGATAGAACTTGATTGACAAAAACATGCATTCTGCCCAACAGTATAGATTCTACGATGTACAAAGCGTCTAAAGAATGCTCAACAGTAAAAAAGTGTTTTTCTGTCCTGTGAAGGACGTTACAACTATTTTAAGGAAAAACAACCTCCTCAACAGCTTGTCTTGCAGAGCCAAAACCTTCCCCCATAGAGATGGGTCTGAATGCAGCCCTCCCATAACGAGCGAAGTCAAGATCGACATCGAGGTGTTCTTATCTGATAAGCTCTAAAAGCTGCAATCTGCCCCGTATAACCTCCGAAAAGATCAGCGGCCTCCGCCCCGACATATCAAAATCCACCGCATTCACCAAGGCAGAATAGTGTGAATGCTCATCTGACAGTAAGCGTTCCGCCTCGCGAAAACAACAATTCCCCTCGTCGACTTCAGACTCTTGCTGCCATCATTCGACAACCCATTCCGTCTCCGCCTCCTTTCATCATCTTGGGCCTGCAAATCGGACGACCACTTGTCCATAACACTTCCAAGCGCTCCCGCTCGGCCCGAGTCTGTCTCAGTTCAGCACGGGTGGATGCCAAATCCGACTTGGCCAGCCTTAGTTGGGATCTTATGTGAGCAAACTTCGCTTTAGAGGTAGAAACAACGGCCTTCATGGGCCTCGAGTTCGTGGCGTTACCTGCGTTTTGCAGCTGACCAGTCAGGGAGTCCACTCGATAGAGAGCATCTGAATATGACCCCCACAGGTTCACAAAGGCTTTCTCCATTGCAAGGACTCGCCTGCGAGCTTCGAGATACAACGTAACAAAACTTTGTGACTCAAGGGCACAGACATCTGCCTCAGACTCATGACGACGTGAAACGTCAATGCGAGGACTAATGTTCTCTCCCTCTAAGTCAACTAGGGGGGATAATAACATCAAGGAGAAGACGACGACCCTCTGAAGTTGCCGCCTGAACAGAACGCGACGGCCCAAGGACAGAGACCACAAGATCAGAAGTCTGCCTCCTTATCGGAACAACAACATGAGGCATGCTCGCCTCCAATTCTACTACCCTAGTACAGCTAGGCCAAGGATTGTGATTTCATTTTTCGAATTAATTTTGGTTTCCTGATTTTAAGAAATATTTCGGTGTATAAAAAAAAAAATTTCAAGGATAAATGAAATATATAATGAATTTTGAGGGTATATTAAATATGTGAAAAATAACATGCAAGTAAATAAACGTATTAAATACATTAAATGAAACTAAAATGCCTATAATTAGAAAATCAAGGGGTAGTTTAAAAAATCAACATATAAGTAGAAGAGGGGATAATTAGAAAATTAGGGGGTGGTTTTAAAAATCAATAAATAATTAGAATGAATGATAATTAGAAAAAAAATCTCGAAATTTATGAAAACTTTTCGAAATATTTTGAAAAAATATAAATTTTAGTAGCTAATTTTGTATTTTTTTGAAAAAACCCCAAAATTTATGAAAAATCGCTAAAATTTTCGAAATATCCTTCAAAAAATGTAATATTTTTCATTAGCCATTTTTCTATTCGTAATTTCAAAAAAACGAAAAATTCGGCGAAATTTTGCATAATTTTGCGAAATCACAATCCTTGGGCTAGGCATAGATAGGCTTTTCTTCCTCGAATGACGACAAATAACCCCTTCGATGGCGAACTTGGTGCAACGAGAACGTCATGAGAACACCATAGCAGCCCGCTACGCACAACATTGCCTGGCATTATGACCTCCTTGACGGACGTCAATGGGAGGTTGATGAACTCCCTTTCCATCAGTCTCTCATCCTCAGTGAGAGTTATAACTGCAAACTTCCCTGAAATAAGAAAATGACATCAAACTAGTATCACGTCTAGGATTGAAAAAAATTAGCCAGCGACTACGAAACTTACGAAAGTCAAACTAGAAGTATCTTGGGATCCTACGACTCCCGAGCTTGAAGTACGAAGAGTTCACTGAAGCCAGAAACCAATACCTCTCCCAAGGCTCAGTGTCATCCGCTACTAAACGCAAACAAGTAGGGCAAGTCAGTACGCAAGGGCTTTAACATCCAACCGAGCAGTGATCATATGATAGATTACCGACGAAGTCGAACGAAGGCCGGTGTCATGCACCCTTAGGAGAATCACAATCACAACTTGAACCTGCTGGGAACCATTTGAACGGGAGGCATACAAAGAGTGAGAAAAAAGCACCAGACGTCATCCGACACTGGGAATCTGAGCCCTAACTCGAACATGCCCCTATGCAAACTTATATACCCCAGAGGGTGCATAGTCGGAGTCAAGTACCTCCAAATAAGGGAACAATTTCCAGATCCCCGGGAATACGGTACAGATTTCGAACCCTGATCAATTCAGTTTCATCGACCAAACTATCCTCGAAGAGCTTGAGGCAAGTGAAGGACAACAAATCCTTAGAAGAAAGTTCAACATTGTCTGCCATTGTTAAGAGGGACAAGTCGAACTTCACAGCAACATGATCGTTTGAAGAAATTATACAGATAAGAACTAAAGAAATCTTCCTCAAAGCAACGAATATTCATAGAGAATACAAATTGTACCTTATCTCCTTGAGCAATCATGTATGTACTCATAAATGTTGTGCACAACTCAAGACAATGCTTCGGGCTCAATCATCACGACGGTACAACTGTTTTTTAAAGAGTCAGTAAACTGACTAAACGCCCCACTCACTCGGGGGGAGTAGCTGATGATACACCGAAACAGTTCCAAATCTATGTCGTAGACATTTTATGATGATCTCGAGGAAAAGATAGGCCCTAGCGTCAGCCCGACACTGATCCGGCCCAAGTGGTTCTAAACCCGCCCAATGCAGTCTACCAAACGGACCCGAATTCTTACAGCTTGCTAGGCCCACGTGTCTCACAACTATCCTCAATACCCGTAAGCCCTGCTAAAAGCAAGTATCTCGAGGATCAGCTTCAGACAGGCAAGTACAACAACTATTTGCTTCCAACTAGGAAGCGGATTCCAGATTATGTCACATAAGGAGACTTCTACCTATAGACTACTCTCGGAATGAGAACTATTTCCCGTTTATCTAGGATTACATGGCTAACAGGGGAACTTTCCTCCACGGCATGACTCCTAAATGATCTCCACGAGGATCTTCTTCCCTAAACTACGCATTGATGGCCTGGTTAAACCAGGACGCCTGCACTATAAATAAGACATGATGTTGGAAAGCTAAGATATGCTACAAATTCTTTATTTACAGGGTTACACCTTCCTCAGATCCTTGTCTGACTTTAGCATTAGAGTGCCATCGGCCAACACAACGGTGGTCCGTGGCTCATGTGCGTTTTTTGTGCGGGTCAGCAGGTTTGTAGGTCAAAGTCAGAGCAGAGAGTGAAAAATTATTGCATCACCAACAATGGTATGAAAAAAACAACTCAACTATACTCTGTCCAAATTCATTCTCTCCCACAGATCGCTGGCATCTCAAATACAACAGATCGCCAAGGCAGTTGAGGCTCTCACGCGACAGAATCCACCACCCGTTAATGTAGACCAGGAGTAGCACGAACCTCCGCATCCAGAAGATGATAGGGAGCAAGCGCAGGAAAGCCAAACACCCGCTAGTTCTTATTGGACTAAAGGAGCTGTGCGGCTAACGTTGAGTTCAACGCCAGGACAGAGAGGCTCGACCCTGGGAACCCCATCCGTAAAAGAGCAAACGACCTGGACGTACTGTACCGCCTCTCCGTCCCACCATTTGTAGATCGGATAATGAATGAGGCCCTTCCGAGAAAGTTCACTCCCCCGAAACTCGACTCTTACGACGGGACCACCGATCCTTTCGACCATCTGTGCCATTATCAGCACGTAATGGCCCTTAAAGAAGGATCAGAATCCATAATGTGCAAAACCTTTCCCACTAGTCTGAAAAGCTCAGCACTAACGTGGTTCCACAGCCTTCCACCGAAGTCCATTGACTCCTTCAAAACACTGGTGAAGGAATACCTGACGCGTTTCGTCGGAAGCCAACGTTTCTGAAAAGGCTCGCACTATATACTCTCCCTGAAGCAGAGGTCAGGCGAGACACTCCGAGAGTATGTCACACGCTTCAACAATGCACTGACCCTCATCGACGGGTGCAGCGACGATATAGCCATGACGACCTTCACTGCGGGCCTCAAAGAGGGGAAGCTCTACGAGGACCTCACCTTGGAGCCCCCTCTGGACATGGCAGAGCTCTTCAAAAGCGTCCAGAGACACATCACCCTGGAAGAGTCTAGGACCGTAAAAAAGGAAAACCGAAGGCGAGAAGAAGCCTTCCGCTCCAAGGGACAAGGAGGGAAAAAACACGAGGATGAGGAATGAAGCAAAAGGAAGCACGGTGACAACAGGCCAGACCCTAGTCGGTTCAGGCCGAAGAAATCTTCCAACTATGTTGGATCCAGAGCGGTGACACCCCTAAATGCTAACATGTCGGGCGTATTGAAATCATTGAAAAACTACGAGGAACTTAAGTGGCCCCCAAAGACACGCGAAGACCTATCAAACGCGACAATGGAAAATACTGCATGAAAGGCGACCATGACACCAATGATTGCAAGAGTCTGAGGTACGAAGTTGAGTACTGGATCCGCAGAGGCAAACTAAAAGAGTTCCTAAAGTCTAAGAAGCCAACGGAACAAACAAAGGATAGGGGGGAGTCAATTAAAGAAATAGAGAATGAGACTTCAGGGATAATATACGTCCTTCATGGAGTCGGACCAAATGAAAACCAGTCATACAGGTCCCGCAAGCGGACACTACTGGATATGCGGACACAATCCGCGAGTGAGGACAGACACATTTGCCACTCAAGGGTTCAAAGCCCCATTCCCACCTTGACTTTTATGGACAAGGACCTTGAAGGAATCCGAGTGCCACATAACAACGCCTTAGTCATCTCGGTCTCCATAACAAGGTGGGAAGTAAAAAGAGCCCTAGTTGACACAAGAAGTTTGCTTAACATTCTGTTCTACAACGCATTCCATAACATAGACCTCAAGGAGGAAAACCTGACATCTTTAGAACACCCACTGATCGGATTCAGCGGGAAGAAATGCTTCTCCATCAAAAAGATAAGGTTAGCTATGGTAGCAGGAGAGCCGTAGCTTAGGAAAGTCTTATTTCAAGACTTCATAGTGGTAGACGCACCATCATCTTACAATCTCATCCTGGGAAGACCATGACTCCACCAGATGGAAACAATGGTCTCCACCCTTCACCAGTGTGTTAAGTATACTGCTAACCAGTCCGAAGAAATAATACGTTAAGACCAACCTATTGCATGAGGCTGCCACTACGCCGCACTGAAACATATAGAGTGCTCTCAGATCCAGCTACATCATACAGATCAGCTTGATCCCATGCAAGGACAAAAGACGACAAATACATCCTTTTCGAGCAGTACAGGAGCAATAAGCTCTTCTGCCAAGCGAGTCGAAAAGGCCATGGCAAGTGGGAAACGGGAACACATCCCCTCAATATTCCGTCGGCGCGGAGATCCGCTCCTCTGCAAGGTTTACTTTTTAGTAACCTATGTAACGCCTCGAGAACCTGCTGAATGATTCGCGAGAGCAACCCGAATTCACTCCAAGGCCAGGATCAATTTCTCTCTGTTAATTGTTAGTTTGCTTTAAGTTATCTGTTTCGTTTCCTTTTCCATAATCAATATTGAGTTTTGCAATCATTTAAGAAATAAATGAAGAATTACGAAAACAAACTCTATTGATTATTGAAAAGATAGTAACAATAAGGACTATGATTTTGCGAAATCTCGTCGAGTATTTCGTTTTAAAAAAAAACGAAAAGAAAAAATCGAAGTTCATATTTACATTTTTTTACAGGATTTTTTGTGATTTTTTGTACAATTCGCGGTTTTTTTGCAAAATGTACATAAAATAAAAGTACATTTTTTTCGCTCGAATTATTTCGATCCCTCAATTATTTGGACGCAACAGACCCTCAGTTATTTCTGATTGCCTCTCCTATTCTCTGAATCAATTTTGAATCTTTGAAGAACTGAAGAAAAGAATTGAGAAAGAAATGAATTGATCTGAATCTGAAGAAGAAGAACTGAATCCAAAGAAGAAGAAGAAAAATCGGATCAGAAGAAGAATACCTTAAGAAGAGGACCTGATCTTCTTCTCCGACTCCGATCTAGTTACATCTTCTCAGATCCGCTGCTCTGATCTGATTCGCTTGCTCCAATCTTCCTTTCTGATCAAGGGTGGAACTCTTGAAATCAGGTATGTTGGCTTTCTTCCTTCAATATTGATAGTACGCATGGAAGGATCGAGATGACACTCCTGGCTAATTTCATCAACACTGAAAAATGCCGGGGAAGATAGAGCCAACAAAGAACTGTTGGAAGGCAAGTGAGAAAGTGCATCTGCAGCTTGATTGACGGAACCAGAATGATAAATGATTTCATAGTCATATCCAAGTAGAGAGTCACTTTTGTTGTTCAAGAGAGGAAAGTCATTGGTCCATAAAATATTTGAGACTACGATGATCTGTATAGATTTTGAACTACCGACCCAGAAGATAAGGCGACCATTTCTGTACTGCAGCAACAATAGCTAACATTTTCTTATCATAGATGGACATGTTCAAATTGCATCCAGAAAGACCTTTACTGAAATACGCAAGGGGACGACCTATTTGCATAAGTACCGCACCAATGCCACCATGAGACGCGTCACATTCAATATAAAATTCAGCATTGAAATCAGAAAGAGCCAATACGAGAGTAGAAGTTAAGGCCGTTTTAAGAGCAGAAAAAGACTTGGAGGCATCATCATTCCAAATAAAAGAATCTTTCTTTAATAACTGGGTCAAAGGAGCACTAATCTTACCGTAATCGCGAACAAATTTATGGTAGTACCCGGTGAGTCCAAGAAACCCACGAAGATCCGTCAAAGAAGAAGGACACGGCCAGGAGATTATCATCATCAACTGCAACACCAAGCCTTGAAATAGTATGCCCAAGATACCCAATAGAGGATTGAGCAAAAGAACACTTGGACGCTTTCGCAAAAAGCTTATGAGTGCGCAATAACCCAAAGACAATAGAAAGATGGTGAAGGTGATCAGAGAGTGAGGCACTATACACCAATATATCATCGAAGAAAACTAGGACAAAGTTACGTAAGTGAGGACAAAAAATGTCATTCCTCAAACTTTGAAAAGTGGCCGAGGCATTGCTCAACCCGAAGGGTATAACCAAAAACTCATAGTAACCATCATGTGTGCGAAAAGCCGTCTTGGAAATATCCGGTTCATGAACCAGAATTTGGTGATAACCTTAGTGTAAATCAAGCTTAGAAAACACCGATGCGCCGTGCAGTTCGTCCAATAATTCATCCACAATCGAAATTGGAAAGCGGTTCTTAATAATGATTTTATTAAGGGCTCGATAATCAACACACATGCGCCAAGAACCATCCTTTTTTTTAACCAAAAGAACCGGTGAAGAATAAGGGCAGGTACTGATTCGAATAAAGCCTGCAACCTTCAATTCAGATACAACTTTATCAATTTCGGCCTTTTGAAAGTGAGGATAACGATGTGGCCGAACATTTACTGGAGAAGCATCTGGTAAAATCAGAATATGGTGATCATGTGCTCGGGGGGAGGGAAGGGTGTTGGGATTGCCAAAGACTTCCGAAAATTTAGTGATAAGTGGCTGAACGACAGCTGGAATGGAAGCGCCCATGTCAACTTCCTGAGTTAATTGTAAAAGAATGCCGTGACGTACCTGTCGTAAAGAACGATGGACCGGGGTACTATCCATGAACATGACCATAGGAGAATTGTCGCCAATTAATGTATAAGTATGATTTGCCACCGAGAAGGTCATAATCAGCTTGGAAAAGTCCCAAGTAATAACACCCAAAGAGCGAAGCCATTCAGCACCTAGAACCACATCACATCCAGTGATACCCAGAAGGAAGAAGTGGTCGTGGAACTCATAATCCTGTAATTTAAGGGAAACATCCTGACAAGAGCTTGGACTATGCAATTGGACACCATCCGCAATCATGACGCGTAAAGCACCATTTTTGTGGATTGGAAACCCACATTGTTTGGCAAAAGACGGGTGCAAAAAATTATGAGTTGAACCAGAGTCAACAAGGACAGTGACAGTCCTGTGTTTTAATTGTCCAGTGATACGCATGGTTTCAGGCCGTGGGGACCCGAGAAGAGCATGAAGAGAAATCTCTAAAGGAGGTTCAGATACAGTATGATCCAGAATAGGAGGCTCAACATCAAAATCGTCTTCTTCTTCCTCATTACCCTCGAGGAGCAAAACGCGGGGCTGAGGACAACGATGGCCACACTTACATACTTCATCGCAGTTAAAGCAAAGTCCCTTGGCACGACGTTCTTTTTGTTTAGCCCCTGACAGACGTTTAACACCTAGTGGTATACTAGTAACAGGCTTTGAAGAACTTGCAGCAGTCACAGGGTTAGCAAAATTTCGTACAGTCCCTTTAGATCGAGTAGCATTAATGGCATCTTCTTGACATAAAGCCAACTCGAAAGCATGTGTAATACTGGTAGGGTGTAGCATCCTAACTCTTGTTTGAATATCAACACGCAAACCCGATAGAAAAATGTTAATTTGATGAGATTCAGACAAACCTGGCACCAAATTAGAGAGCTTATCGAACTTGGTAATAAATGAGCGAACTGTGCTTCGTTGTACTAACTTGGAAAGAGAACTACACGGATTGATATGTTCGCGAGAGCCAAACCGAGAGCAAAGAGCTTTAAAAAACTGTTGTCAAGGTAATGTGCCCAGTGATTGGCGAATCCATCGGTACCAAGAGTTGGCATCACCCTGAAGGTGAAGAGAGGCAATGGGAAGCATCTGTTCGCTGAAAAGGTTGTTGAGTTCCTGGTATTGCTCGGCCTGAAATAACCAACCATACGAATCAATTCCATCGAAACAAGGTAAATCAATACGGAGGCCCTTGCCAGAAATAGGAATAATTTGCCGTTGTTGTTCCGGTTGAACGCATGGTGCCGGGCGATACGGCTGGAGATTCCTTAACGCCTCTAGAATAGTGGCATTAGTGGTCTCAAGTGTGTGGAGGTGGGATGAGATCCCGACAACTTGAGCAGTAAGCTCATTGACTTTCTCTTGTAATTCAGCAACAATCATTATAAAGAGGAGGGTTGTTGGTGTGGTGTGACTATCCGAAAGAAAATTAAGGGACAGACTGGGGTCACCAAACAATACTGTGTGGTGTGAATAGTCAAAGGAGTTAATATCAGAAACTCCTTCTTTCTCCACGCATTTTTGCTAGTGTACGGTGATGCGGTCGGGCTGGTTGCTGATCTGTGCGTGGAAGGTTGTTGATCTGTGCGTAGAAGGAAGGTTGTTGTGATGATGTCGAGGTGGGGTTTTTGTTGTGGATTAAGATCTGTGAGGTGGGAAGGTGAGGAAACGGTGTTGTTGAAGGTGTTTGTTATGGAGTTGTTGGTGATGCGCGAGGAAGGTGATGGCCGGAGTAACAAGAAATTTTTTTTTTGGCTCAGAATCGATGATGCTCTGATACCAGATAATAGAGACATTGACCTTTTGATTGGAGATCAAATCACCTAGATTCTTTGATTGGGGATCAGCCACCAATAAACTAAAATAAAAACTTGTATTGCTTGCCTAAACTCTATTACATCATATGTATTCATAACTGAAAGCACAAATAATACTTCCTAATTGAATTCAAACCTAATTCTAATCAAACAATAACTCCTAATTCAAAACAAACTAATATTTCCTAAAATAGAATATTATTATAACTAAGATATTCTAATCTGAAGTAAATATTAAATAAGATTGACCTAACACAATACCATTACCAAATACCAACATTGTAACCAACCAATCAAGCCAGAATCAGAGAGTAATTAAAGCACTACTTACTGTAATTATATCAAATGTTATTTTATTGATATTTTATTGGTATGTGGCTCTTCATTAAGATATCAATCGTGTTTTTTTTAATGGTAAATTTGGGATATCAATCAAATTTATATCAACTTCAACTATTATTTTATTGGTATGTGGCCATGCGTTGTAATGTAAATGGTGACATTAAAAGAAATGAAGATAACTGGCTAATAAAAGAAATCTCATTATGTTTTGCATTGCTAACTTGCTAAGTTGGTTTTGGTTTATTTAAGGCATGTGATTTATGTAAGGAATTTTAGGTTTGATGTAGTATATTTAAAAATTTCAATGATTATTAACTTGAGATTTATAGTTGTGCGTGTGAAATTTTTAATTTTTTTTACCATATTGTTAATTATGTCATGGATTTAAGAGATACTTAGTATTTATGCTTCATTTAATGTGTTTAATATGTTTATTTACTTGCATCTTATTTTTTATAATATATTTTATACACCCTCGAAATTTATTATATATGTTTTATGTATCCTCGAAATTTTTACATTTTTCTTTACACACTGAAATATTTCTCGAAATATTTCTTGAAATCAGGATAACGAAATTAACTCGAAAAACGAAATCATAATCCTTGATCACGAACGCTCTGAGGCGGATACAGAAGATGACATACTAAAGGCA
Source organism: Berberis vulgaris (assembly GCA_963556465.1). NCBI lineage: Eukaryota > Viridiplantae > Streptophyta > Magnoliopsida > Ranunculales > Berberidaceae > Berberis > Berberis vulgaris. Next base: position 24,087,883 of record OY747135.1, read on the forward strand.
TCTAATCAACATGGAGTGAGGACTTGCTTAAACCGTCCGATCACATAAACAACACGAACAGTCCGAAGCAAGCCACCCGCAAACAAAGCCATGATCCAGCAAACGCGATCCTCAAATATAGTCTGTGGAGGTACAAAATCGATAACCTGGAGTCCTGCGAAAAGCCACGACCAGATACGACCAACTCACTCGCTCGATCCGGCAAAACAAATGAAACTGGGACAAGTATCAGGTTGACACGGGCTGAGTGCACCCTCTGGCTGCAGGGATATGAGTCAATGGCCCAATCCATGGACCATGTCCAACTCATCCTCATCTTGAGATCCCGAATTCCAGCGCAAGGCAAGGCAACGAGGTTAATCGAGAAGTGGCGGAAGCAACCACCACGGAGTTGGACGTTGGTGCTATCTCTGAAATTAAACATTCAGGAACAACGATTAGGCGCCAGCGCATAAACAACAAACTGTTCCCTTGAGAGAGCATCCATACTACTTCTCCGCAATATGAGAAGAAATTACGAGACCTCGGTGAATCAACTACATGCTCACCCATAACAGGTTACCAAACACAACAACTATCACTATGCATGATTGGTGAAAATGTCAGGAAGTCCGAAAACTCCATAAACGAAGACCCGCCTTTAGCCTTTGGAAAACCCAAAACATTTTCTTCAGCTTTTGGAAAACACAAACCATTCTTTTCAAGCAAGAACATTACAGGAGTTAAGCTTTGCGAAAGATAATGCCTACAATGATTGGAAAACACCATTATATAGACATGATGGTTCACCAAGCGGGCACTCCAACATTAACCGCCAAGCATTGAATACGATATGGGAAATGATGAGACGACGGTTCCCAAGGAAAATGCGCAGACCACGTTATTCAAATTGATGGTGCTGCACACAACCCCATCAATTGACAATACTCAACCGTCACGCAGCCTGCGTCGTACACACAGCGCACCGTGCCCTAGCTCTTCCTCCGTGAGCCCATGGGCTCGGCCTATTACTCAAACAATATTCTGTCACATGCTTGGCATGAGCACATGAAATCCTAGTCAACCCTGACATACAGATCGTACTTACAGATCACTAGCTGATTTAAGGTAACTTCGTCCACCCATGCATCGGGTAGATGGATTAGGTTCGCACGCCCCCTAGCAGGCGAAACGTCTTTTCAAACCAGGCAAGCTCAGCCGGCCAAAGCTGATGACAACGACTTCATGTTCAACCCGACACCTAGTCTGCTTAGCGAGGGCATCGACAGTTTAGGAAGTGTGAGTCTAATCAGTGCCATCACACCTGGTGACGACGACTCGCCAGGGATCATTGCCCTCTTCACAGTCAATGATCGCCAAACCTAATTAGGTAAGCCTAGCTGGTGACGACTAGCAACGAAAGCTTCTGATCAAAATCTGGACTTGTAGCCCCACTACGAGGGTGTAGATAGCCTAGAAGGTGGGAGCCTAGTCAGTCCCGAAACTGATTTCGATGGCTCGCCACGGGACCACTGCTTTTCAACGTGGCCGCCAAATCACCAAACCTAGACTAATAGCCCGCGCTGAGAGGGTGTAGATAGTCTAGAAGGTGGGAGCCCAGTCAGCCACGACCTGATACGGCTTGTCAAGAGACCACTGATTTTTAGCGTGGCTGCCGATTACTCCCAAATTTGTATCCGACCGCGCATAGGTGTAGATAATCCTTAATTGATTTCGATGGCTTGCCACGAGACCACTGCTTTTCAGCCTGGTTGCCAAACCCCATCTCGAATTCGTAGCCCCCACTGCGCAGGGAGAGTGTAGATGGTTCGAAAGGTGGGAACCTAATCAGTCATGAACTGATTTCGACGGCTTGCCACGGGGCCACTGCTTTTCAGCCTGGTCGCCAAACTTTTACTTCTCGAATCTGTAGCCCACTTTAGTTGGTCATAAACGATTCGGAAGGTGGGAGCCTAGTCAGTTCAGATTGATTCCGAGGACTTGCCACGAGACCATTGCTTTTCGGCCTGGTCGCCAAACACGAATTTAACTGAGTCAACGTCTTCATGCTCAAACGGATTGACATCCTAATATTAGCGATGACCATTCGCGCTGATACAAAGATCATACAACCAATGCCCAAATAAGAGCTACTTAGGATGCCAACTCGAGCTTACGACGCTTGATCCGACATGAACACTCTGACACATACACTCGGCCATCGCAACTTACTCATAGAAGCAGCTGCAGCCGATCGGTTAGAGCAACAAGGTGAGACTCAAACACCTTACCTTAGGGACAAAACACAGCTCGGGCAAGTCAGCCCCCAGCTAGACTGTCCGCAACATGCCACTCTCGGACATGGCTACGCAGTAACGACCCTGAGTTGTTCACAATACAAGGCAGTCAAGCTCTCTATCGCAGACATACCAATCAATATCTTATTGATTCGACCAGCCTGCACCAAAGCAAGACGACAAGGCAAAATGAAAAACATGCAATAGAGACAACAATCATGAAACTGATAAAATTGTTTTCATTAACGGTCAAAACAAAAAGGGATACAATCACACCAAGGTTACTCCCTATCAGAAGAAGTACAGAAACAAAAGAGCTAAGCCCAGTGGAAGATGGAGCAGGAATAACGTCCACACGCGCCATGGCTAGGTATCAGGGCCCACACTGTCTTCCTCATCCGATGATGCAGAGGTAATAGACAAATCTACATATGACATCTTCTTATAGTGACCAAGATCCCAGTCCAGATGTTCATACTTCATCAGCGCCAACAGCTCCAGCCGGCCATGTGCAACCCAGCGGAACTCACACTTGCCTTGCTCGTGAAAAAGCTCCTCCTCTCGCACCTCCGCGTCAACAAGTTCACTCTCTAGTAGCTCCAACTTGCTAGTCAGCTCGTCGACCTGAGACTGCTATGTGGCCAGACTGCTCTTCACAACACTAAGCTCATGCCACCCCAATTCGAGCTGGTCCTCACCTTTTCTCGCATCGCGAGCACAGAAATCCACATCGGATTCCAACTGTTGCTTCTCAGCAGCTCAATCGGCTTCCTTCAAAGCACTCCCTTCAGCAAGAGACCGCAGTTCAGAACACGCCTTAGCCGCAGTTTCTTGCGCAGCCTCGACTTTTTGGCGGATCCGGCTCAACTCCTTCTCATGTTCGTCCCTCTCGGACACCACCTCTGATAGGTTACACTCAAGGTTCTCCAAGCGAGCCATCTGAGTCTCAGCGGCCACAGTTGACTGATCCAACCTCTTATCCTCAACCTGTTTATTTATCTGCTCAATTTCATAGAGCGCATCAGAGTACAACGCTTGCATGTGCGAGAAGACACACTCCAAGTGTATACCCTCTCATGAGTCGCCTTGACTTCCGTCCCTGAAATGGCCACATGGCTCAAATGAGACATGCCTAGAATAAGGTATTTCATGCCCTTATCCATAAACCCTACCAACGTATCCTCTTCGGGTTTTGGAGCGTGGTCCATCAGCCAGCTGTGACGCCTGCTTATATGCTTTCTCGAAACATATTCTACATCCACCTCTTGGTGCCAGACCTATGAACTCATCTTCACCAAGTTCGGTGCAAACATGCTTATTTGCACACCCGGATGAAGCTTCCCCAGATCGGGGATTACGCCAGCGCCACCCTTCTCGATTGCCACCGACCTCAAGCTCTCCTCCGTGGCCTTCCCTTTGTCACTAACAACCGACCCTTTGGTACGAGACAACTCAATAGGTTTCAGAGGGAGAAGAGGAAGCGAATTATCCAAAGGACCTTCCAACACTTCTAGCTGCGGCCTAGAGTGAGACGATGAGCAATTTGGACTACAGGAGACATGGCCAGTACCGCAACCACTTTCAGGCAAAACAACGATGGGATGATCAGATTCTACAACCTCAGGCAAATCTTCACGAGAGCCTTCTACAGGAACAATCCCACGTGAATTATCACCAACGGAAGCTGCCATTGTAATCCGCATCAGACGGTCATTCATAGCTTCGACTCGCGCGTCACTAAGGTTCGACCTGTCGACAACTCCTGCAAACCACAAGTAATCTTTCTGCAAGCTGTTAACATCAGCCTCCGCTCCAACATGCCTAGCATACTCGCACTCTTCTCTCAATGGAGCAAGTCGTGCCAAAAATGAACCAATCATCACACGAGACTTCTTCCTCACAAAGGAGACAAGTGTTTCAGACGGCTCCTCCGCATCAGACAAAATGTGAGCTTTAGCCCCAACAATCTTCCTCTTCCTTGAAGGGGCCCCATCTTCCAACTTGACTCGCAAAGTTCGGTACAAAGTAGGGGCAGTGTGCCAGTTGTCCCACAACATGCTACAGATGAAGTTGAAAACACTTATAACATCGGTCACGTTCCTCTTTGGCCAGTCACGGAACGTCTCTATGGTATTTTGCTCCTCTAAGGTAAGAGGAGTAGTAGGAAACCTTCCTGCAAAGAGACACAAGCAATAATCAGTTAGCCCATTATCCATCATATCAAAGTCACAAGATAAGGGTTGAACTTATGAAGCGGCCTGAACTGTCACTCGAGCGGACGACCCTTGCACCGAAAATACTTCGAATCCGCAGGAGCTAAGAAGCAGTACTTTTGCTAGAACTTAAAGTCATCGAGCAGATTAACGAAGCAAGTCGACAACGTCATCTTACAGACAACGTTACCCTTTAGCAGGGGAGAAGTCAGCAACTGAATTATCCGCGGTCATGGTGACACCGACCTCCTCGGCACTGAGTAGAATCATGAGGATGATCCTATATCCATTAGGCTCCAATTGGACCGGAGGAATCCCTAAAAGATCCAGGAGCTCCCAAATCACGCCAAGAACTGGAAAGCGCACTCCGATCTAAAGCATCCCATGATGCAAGCAGATGAAACCGACCGGAGGCGACATTGGCATTTGTTACCCTTTAGGATATACAACGGTAGGTCCTTAGGAACTTCAAACTTCGCACGGGTCTCAGCGAGGAAAGATTCCGACAACAACCTGTCTTCGAAAAACTCCAGACCCTTAGCCAAGATGGCATCGTCAAGAAGATTTTGTTTGGCCATGAAGAAGATGAACAATCTTTTCTAATCAGAGCGATATCTTCGAAAGCAAAGAAAGTAGAAGGGTCAACTCTACACTACGGATGACCTAAATAGTGGTTGGGTTCCCATCTCTTTTCCACAAAACCAACGCACGTTCCATTAATGCGGCATGCGGCTCAAGCGACAATTCATACTCAATCATCATGAGTGGCGCATCCCTTCAAGAAATGACTTAGTGAACCGATGTGATGGCTAACTAACTCGGGGGTAGTAGTCGATGATACATAAAAATGGTCATACCTCTAAGCCACACACGTATCATGATGATCTTGAGGAAATACGGGCCCCAACATCAGCCAAACACTGAACATGCCCAAGCAGTTCTAAGCCCACTTAAATCAGTCCGCCAGACGGACCCGAACTATCACAGCATGCTAGGCCCATACATCTCACAGCTATCCTCAATACCCATAAGCCATATTTTGGCAAGCATCTCGAGAATAAGTTTCGGACGGGCAACTACAGCTGCTCTCTACTTCCAACTAGGAAGCAAATACCAGAGTGCATTCCATGCAGGAAAATTCTCTTCGACGGATTACTCGCATTCGGATCTATCTCCCATGTATCTAGAAGCACGGAGCTAACAGGTAACTTCCTTCCTACAACACGACTCCTAATTAGAGAAGGATCTCCACGAAAATCTCATTCCTAAACTATGCCTACGGCCTGTAGAACTAGGACTCATTGCACTATAAATAAGATATGAGGTTGGTAAGCTAAGGTACACTACAAATTCCATGTTACAGATCACTGTCTAACTTTAGCGTTGAAGTGCCATCAGCCACCACAATGGTGGTCCATGGTTCACATGTGCTATTTGTGCAGGTGAACAAGTCAGCAGGAACCAGGTCAGAGCAGGGAGCAAAAAATGACCCCATCACCTCTAATGACATTATTTTCAAGATCTGTACACTTTCAAAAGGAATCCCTAAATGGGAAATTATGCCAGGATAGGAAGGAAGAACTAGAGCTTCAGATTGAAACAAAATTCAACCGCAATCCATAATCCTAGGAACTACATCTATAAGAAAAAGAACACCAAAAACAGTAAGACAAGAGAAATCAACAAGCAATAAAACCACAATATAGTACACAAACAATTTCCTAATTCAACTTCAACGAGATTGCATACATCTACAAGCAACAAAGCTTCAATAACGAAAGGATCTCGTCTCAACATATTGTTCTTGGTAAGGGTTTTTTCCTAAATTTACCTAAAGTTACCAAGAGGCCTATGGTTTATGTAAATCATATGGCTTTGTTATGTTGTTGGTTATGTTTTGCTATTTGCCTTATGTTTTTGCTATTTGCCTTGAATTTCAGAATACACTTAGAAGAACACACTACATTTGCTTTATCTATCTTTTGTTAAAATCATTTAGGAAAGATACTAGTTTACTGAGTACTCTTCTCACCCTACAAGCGACCATAGTATTGTCCCTAACAACAAAAAACTGTAACAGATTTACAGAAATTAAAACAGTAAGAAGAGACATAATATAGTAATAAGCAATGCTCAAGCAAACATACGAATCATCCTCGCATAGTTTGTCTAATTCAATCATTACCTCAAATCATAATTAGTCTTGCTGCTACAACTTATGCAGCAAATACACTTGGGACAGATACTGAAATCCAAAGGTACTCAAAGCCTGAATCTTAGCCTTCAGCTTGGTCTGACCATCAAGCTCAACTCCTCAACCCACCCAGGATTCTTCTTCACAAAATCCTCTTCCAACATATCCTTCCCAGTCTTAGTCTCCTTCTCAGTCACCGACAACCTACATTGCTCCGGAATCTTGTACGTATCCAACTCACTCAGCCTAACACCTAACCACTTAATATCTGGCGAGGCAAATTCCTACTATTGTAGGACATATTCTTGGACCCATACCCATAAACCGACAATATATTCAACCCATAAGGATCACTATCCACAAGTGCCAGAACAGGCAACTTCAACTCCTTTTTCATATTTCTTAAGAACAATTTAGTTGCCACATCCAGCTTCCCCTTTGCGGTCACTATAATGCACGGAAAGCGATTGTAAAACCGGTCCTCTGCCCACTTCATATATGCAACATCCTTCTCAACAAGCAGAATGAAGAGAACATCACTGGACTTGTCCCCAACTCTATCGATATTGGGCAGAATGGCCTTTCCAGCCTTACCCATTTTGATCATATCCCCATTGTCACTAAAAATTAGCCTCCCCACGACGACCCCTTTCTCTGAAGCCACCACGTTGAGACTTGACAGTACACCCAAGCATACACGAAACATCATCAAGAACCGCATCGGGCTGAGTTTGATCTCGAAACAACTTGACATCAGTGTATAACAAATCCCTTTTAGTGGCGAGGATGTTTTTTTAAACAAAGTTGATGAATTAGTTGAAGAATTCGAGTAGTGATTGTAGTTTTGCGAAGGGTTGAAACGTTGGCGAAGGGATGGGCAAAGGTCTTGTCTTTGAGGATGATGCGGTCGAGCTTAGGGACGTAGAGCTGATTGGCGGAGGTGCGAGAAGGAATGTCTAAGGAGAAGCCATTGCCGGAGAGAATGGAGGAAACGATGGAGAAGGTGATGTTCTCGACGACGGATTGGAGTGAGGTGATGTCGAGGTCGGCTACTTCGCGGGGGCAGGTGGAGGCGAGGCGAGGTCGGAGAGGGTTTTGGTGAAGGTGGTGGAGGTTTGGAGGGCTTGTTTTACGGATTTGAGAGGATCTCTTCGTCGTCGTCGAATTTTAGGCCTTTCTTGAATGGGATCATGCCTGACGATTCTTTTGAGGGGTGGATCCGTCTCTTGAGCGTTTCTTCTTCTTCTTTCGTTGCTGGGTTTCGCAACCAGAGAGCCAGGAGATCACACCAAGAGTGCGTCAGGAGATGCTGCAACAATTCTTAAGTAGTAAGCTAGCCAGCCATGTTTGCTAGTTTTTTTTAGCCTTTTTTTGGGTGTTTTTATACTTTTATCCCTTCTCTTTAAAACACAACAAAAAAATACTATCTATACAAGGGTAGAAGTGTAAAAAAACCCAAAAAAAGACTAGCAAACATGGTTGGCTAGAGTTGTTGATTCTTAAGAGCCAGGCCCCTAGCGCCAGGGGAGTTTCAAGACCTTCCATCATCCTATTTTCTTCATCTATTCTTTTTCTTTTTCTTTTGTTTTTCATTTATTCTTTTGTTATTCGGTTCTTCTTCTGTACTTCATCTTCATCTATTTTCTTCATCTTCATCACGTTCTTAAGGCTCCCCTGGCACAGATCTGACGCTATGGGCATGGCTCTTAAGAATGGTTCAGAGATGCTGTATAGCAGGTGCAACAATTCTAGCCAGACATGTTTGCTAGCATTTTTGTGAATTTTTGGATTTTTTACACTTTTATCCCTTCTCTTTAAAACACAACCACAAACATCATCTATAGAAGGGGTAGAAGTGTAAAAAGTCTAAAACCTGATCCAAAAGTGGCTACCAACCCTGACTGCCTAAAATTGTTGATAGCAGGTGCTTGAGGAGAGAGTGGTAAACAAGAACACTTTTCAGCAGCCAGGGTTGGCAGCCATTTTTTGGTCAGGTTTTGGGCTTTTTACACTTCTACCCATTCTATAAATGATGTTTGTGGTTGTGTTTAAAGATAATGGGTAAAAATGTAAAAAAGCCCAAACCTGACAAAAAAATGGCTGCCAAACCTAGCTGCCTAGACAAGTTGGGTAAACAAACAGTTTCAAATAACTACTTTTTCTCAAAGCGGTCTTGTTTTGATTAGAAAAAGTGGGAATAAATCTTTTTAGAGGTTGAGTGCAAGCTTGTTTAGCAGAACCCTCCTCTTTTCAAAGGGGTCTCAATCCCACACTCTCTCCTCAAACATGTGCTCTACAACATCTCCTGGCGCACTCTCAACGTGATTTCCTAGCTCTCTATATTGATTGTGGGTTTTGACACGGAATCCAATAATTGGCTTGGGTTTGGGTGTGAAGGGGGACAACAAGAACCAACAACCAACCCGATGATGTCAACCCATGTCCCAAGAGTTTCGGGGTGTTGGGTGGAACCCAAAGTAGTTCATCGAACTTGATGATACATCAAATAAGACTAATATCGCAATCGTATACGTGGCATAAATCATCCATCATGAGGATCAAGTATCCCAAAATCAAGCCAGTTCATAAAGCCTAAAAAGGGCGAATCCAATCATCAAAAGCCCAAACAGGGCCGTCAGAATAAACCATAGTTAAAGGCCCAAATCCAGGCCCGATAAAATTCTCCCTTAAAGATGATGAACATTACAGAGAAAAAGAGTGGTGGATGGAGTTATGCCTTCGAGGATGTATTTTCATAAAGAAGGAGATCGTGACGAGAAATGTCTCCTTTCGTTGGCCTCACATGCTCAAGTCACGCAGGTTAACAACGGCCACTATTTAATGTAAATGGAACATTCATCAAAGGTATGCAACTTTAACTGAGTTCTATTCAGATTTATCTCCATTTCCAACTGAGTTACTGACTTAAGCATCAAAGTGCCTTCGACCATAAAAAGGTGGTCTTTGGCAATCTAACATTTGTTTTGCAAGTCGTACTTACTGGAGAACGGATTTTGGATGCATCAGTTTGGCGCCGTCTGTGGGAAACGACAAGTTTTCCTTTCCAGAAGAGAATCTATAGTTGCAAACTTCCTCAGCTCTGATTGACGATTAAAGAGTCCACGGAGCAAATGGAACACTCTACAAACCCCTCAACCCAACGACAATCATTTTGATGGACCGTGTGATCAAAATGATGGAAAAATTCACCCAAGAGCGTGCTCAATTTGCCGACCTCGTCCAAGCGCCACCCCAACAAAACTCTGCCAATGAAGTTCCTACAAAACCTCAACAGGTGACTCTCGAAAATAGTGAACCACTTCAAGATGGGACCCCCAGAATGACGGGACCCCTGCTGAAATCTCATTCAAGATCAGAGTCACAGATAGGGGTGGGCATGGGATGGGATGAGATGGACCCATCCCTATCCCATCCCATTCATTTGGGATTGGGATGGGACGGGATGGGATAGACCTCATCCCAACCTCGTCTCATCTCAAACGTAATCAGGACAGGACGGGATGGGACAGGATGAACACGTACTAAATAGTCCTCCAATAAAAAATAACAAAAGAGCTTTATCTCACATTACTTAGGGATGACAACAAGGCGGATTGGGGCGGATTTGAGCAAATCCATCCCCGATCCGTCAGGAAAAGCGGATCCCCAAATCCGCCCCGCCAATCCGTTTATAAAGTTAATTAAAAACCATAACCGCACCGTGCAGATTGGCAGATATCCGCCCCGCCCCGCCAATCCGTTGCCTTAGAAGAATAAGAGCATTGATACTCAACATTCACTGGAAGAAAGATCAGAATTGGCGAATATTTCATAATTGGCAGTTTTTTCAAATGGAAATAATATGATTTCTCATGTGCTAATATGTGAACCATGTCTTCTGCAATACAATCGTATAGACATGAACTGGGATATTTTGACCATTCTATACAAAATTTATAACAAAAAATTACAAAAAAACCATACAAAAAAAATCGATTTAAAGAATCAAGATACAAAAATTATAACAAAAAATTACAAAAAAAAATCGATCTAAAGAAGATCTAGATCTGAGATATTTGATCTCAGAGATCTCAGATCTGAGATCAAAGATCTGATCTGAGACCAAGATCTTAGATCTCAGATCTCATTTTTTTGGAGCTAGGGGAGAGGAAGGCGGGGAAGGGAGGGGAGAGCTTCGAGTGTCGAGTCTGTCACTGTGGGAGGGGAGGCTTCGGCTTCGACCACCCTTCGACTTCGACTTCGACCACCGACCACCCTTCGACTTCGACCACCCTTCGACCTCTTCTTTGATCTCACAGATCTCAGTGAAAGGCGCTGTGAGAGGCGACCACCCTTGACCTATTCGAATGAGATTGTGAGAAATAAAGAAAGAGAGTTGCAGCCTTCGATGTGAGAGAGAAGAACAGAGAAAAGAAGGGTTGACCGAAGCCTTCGCTGTGAGAGAGAAGAATGGAAAGAATTCGTTGTGAGGGAGACTGTGAGATGAGAGTAAAAAACCATAGGTTTATCCCTTTATATAGCCTAAGGGTATTTTTATAATTTCACATATTAAACGGATATCCGTGGGGCGGAAAAGGCCAAATCCGTATCTGCCCCGATTAATAAACGGATACAGATTGAAAATCCGTATCCGCCCCAAGATCCAAGGACCTTTTACCAAATCCGCCCCAAACGAGGCGAGTGGGGCGGATATCCGTGAAAATCCGCCCCACTGCCATCCCTAACATTACTCACACAAACCAATAATGTCAAATTTATACACATATAACTTACATCATAAATAATAATAGATATTAAATAAATAAATATTAAACTTTATTTAGGAAGGCAAATAAATATTAAATTTCATTTAGAATTAATGATTCAATTCATTTAGAATTCATATAGAATTTCATCTTACATTGATTTAATTTCAACACATCCTAAACTTTAATTTAGAAGAGTATTTTGATTAAAATTAATAATAATAAATATTAAATAAATGAATTTGGGACGGGATAGGCGGGATTGAAAATCTCCATCCCGAATGGGATGCCCACCCCTAGTCACAGATCCTAATGTACTGTACGAACTAGCCAGAACATCATTTTCCGACGCACTCTTGGTGACTCCTATGCCAAAGAAGTTCACCGCATCAAAGTTTGAAATATATGATGGTACCACCGATCTGACATACCATTTGCGACACTTTCACCACATGATGGTATTAAAAGAGAGCACAGAATCCATCTTATGTATAACGTTTCCAACCAGTCTCACCTCCACAATGATGAATTGGTTCAATAGCCTACCACCAAGGTTGATAGACTCATTCCAAGCACTGGCTACCACCTTCATCACGAGGTTCATCGACAGTCAATGAATGAGGAAGGGGCCACACAACTTGCTTCACATCAAACAAAAACCCGATGAGATAATAAGGGAGTACATAACTCATTTTACTAACGAGTTGACAATGATTGACAAATTCAGCGACAACAAGGCCATCACTACTTTAACTGTCGGACTGAAAAGATGACATTTTTTGATGCTCTGAACCTAGAACCCCAAAAGAGCATGGCGATTCTATTGAAGACCGCTCAAAATCACATCACTCTCGAGGAGATGATAGCCGTTAGGAAGAAAAACAAATCCGAGAGGGAAGCCCACTCAAATAGGCGAGAAAGGAGGGGAGAAAGAAGGAGAGAGGACAGACCTCGGGAGGAAAATGTTCAGTCAAAGAAGCACCATACCAATGGGAGGCCTAAATTCAACCAGCAAGAATCCAGAAAGCTGCAATCGGCAAGGCCCAGACATGAACGAGTAACAAGTGTGATAAAAAAAGACATACAAACCATACACGACCTTGAAGACAAGCTGAGCGAACATACTAAAACACATGGCAAAATGGGAAGATGTCAACTGGCCATTCAAAATGAGAGGAGACCCAAAAGGGTCAAGCAAGAGTAAAATATTGTTCTTTCCACAAGGATCACGGACATGGCACAAAAGACTGATACAACCTGAAAGATGAAGTTGAGCATTGGGTTCAAAGAGGACGATTCGACAAATTCATTGGGCTGCCTGATAAATAACCCAAGGGGAAAGAGAAGACAGACACCATCACGGGATCAAAAGAACAACCCAGAGAGTTGATATGTGTCCTACACTGCACTGTATAGTTGGAGGAAGCATACATTCAAACCAACCAAAGAAACAACTAATAACATCGCCCACTCGAGTTGATCTATATCGAAGTAGAAGCGCCGACGATATCGAACGAGAACAGATAAACCAATACAACAAATTACAACGGGGAACGCGGAGAAATTTGCACTTCAAATGGGGGCCAACCAACCGACATAATCCGAAGACCTTACTGATAAATGCAAGCTCGACCTGCATGATCCACGACAAGGCCAACAACGCCTACTACATTACCGACAACGAAATTGATGCAAACTAATTTAATTCGACGAATAAAGCCTTGGCAGCAGGTACTGATGTGAACATGATTGGACAATTCGGGGCTACATTCTATTGTGCTCGTCCGAACCAACCTGTCAAGGGCGCGCACCTAGTGATTTGATCAAGAAGCACTTCAAGTTTATTAGCTACCTCATGACAACAATATACATAATCAACAAATAACAAAACTATAGAAGACCATGAAGGAAGAAGTTGCAATGAACAAGCTAAGACCACTAAAAGAAAACAAATTGAGCAGCAGTCAGAAAGATGTAATGTAGACTCTACAACAAGCGTAACTTTATGGGAAAAAAATGACTACTACTACTATAGGTTGTTAAGCAACCGAAATGAGGTTATCAATAAAACTCCGAGTTCAAAACTCTCAGTCTTACGCCCGAGCAATAAAATTGAGGCAATAAAGCCAAATAATGAGAAACAATTGGCATATCAAGCCACAAACAAAGGGTCAGGACGCATAAGTCAGACACAAACAACAAACTTTTGGTATGATCAACCACGAAGTAAAAGTTGGACGAACAAGTCAACTCACTCAAATAAACTTTGGGTTGACTAATACGCCATACCAACGAAGTTAAAGTTGGGACAAACAAGTCAACTTACTCAAATAAACTTCGAACCAACTAATACGTCCGACCAACAAAGTAAAAGTTGGGACAAAAAAGTCAACTTACTCGGATAAACTTTGGGTTGACTAATACGTCAGACTAACGAAGTAAGAGTTGGGACGAACAAGTCAACTGGCTCAAATAAACTTCGGGTCAACTAATATGTCAAACCAATGAAGTAAATGTCGAGACAAACAAGTTAACTAACTCAAATAAATTTCAGGTTGACTAACGAGTTAGACCAATGAAGTAAAAGTTGGGACAAACAAGTCAACTTGCTCGGATAAACTTCGGGTCGACTAACGCGTCAGACCAACGAAATAAGGACAAACAAGTCAACTTATTCAGCCCTATATATTTGATCAAGAAATTCGGACATATAAATCAAAATGTAGTCGTAGAGGCCCTCTGGCCGTTCAAAGTACCAGACCAAGAAGCGAAAGATGAAGATACGCAATACGACTTGCTTCGACAACCACAACAAACTTAAAAGTAAAAAGATATGAGTCAATTCACTCACAAAACCATCCAATCCAGCCAATACTTCAGAACAAGAAACACTTTGGCGTACAGTAAACCTATTTGAGCAACCAACACACCCGGCCACGAAACGAATACGCGAAGATCTGAACGAGGAAAATCCCTCAATTGACAAGAATAGGGGTGGGCACGGGATGGGACGAGATATACCCATCCCTATCCCATCCCGTTCATAAGGGATCGGGATGGGACGGGATGGGAAAAACCCCATCCTGACCTCGTCCCATCCCAAACGAGTTCGGGATGGGATGGGATCAGCGTGCTGCTTGTGACTGCTGCGAAGATTATCATCATATAAGAGCGTGAAAAATAACTTTCTTATAATTAGATATAGAGCGTGAAAAATAACTTTCTTAAACCTACAAGCAAATTGCAGGAATCTGGAAATAGTTATGGATAACACTTAAGCAGTGAAATACCCACCAATATAGAGGCGACCCCATGGAAAACCCAAGGTCTCGTAAACCAGATCAGCTCTTGAATATACGTTCTCTGACACTACAAGATAACTCCTATTGCCCGAGGGTGAGTAGCATATTACCTAGCAAGCTTTAGTCTTAAACCAAATTAATAATGGATAAAAAAGACATGTCTGAATATGTCTCTCAAGATGCTTATAACATTGTATACGTAACGAGCACGAGATTGATTGCAAACCTCCCTCAAGTGCTAATCTAGTTGGGATGTTTGGGAGAGTTCAATTTGCTTTTGTTTTCATCAGTTTTCTCCTTGAAACTTCAGATAAACCCATAAATGATAGCCTCAAGAGACACTCATATATAGTCTAAATCGATATTACATAATATATAAAACCCAAAATAAAATAAATGAAATTCAAATGCAATCTTGAACATCAAAAGATGAAGATCCTAGAAAGGATTCAAATGCAAACACCATGAGTTTCTGTCAGTCATCTGTAAGTTTATATGAATAAAAATAAATAAATAAATAAAATATTAATAATAAATATTAAAAAATTAGCTCGGGACAGGACGGGATTGGCGGGATTGAAAATCTTCATCCCATCCCATCCCATTCTAGATCGGGACAGGACGGGATCAGGATGAAATTATTCAATCCCATTAAGACCCGGAAAAATAGGGACGGGATCGGGATCGCGGGATGGGATGCCCACCCCTAGACAAGAACATAGAAAGAAAAACTTCGGATGGTCAACAACATAAATACGGATAAGCCTAAATTGCTAGAGTATGGTGAATGAGGCAGGAATACTTACCACTATACTACAACGACTTGATGAGGTGAACACACTTATCATATACAATGAGTCAACACAAATGACCCAAGACGAACCACGACTTCAAAGAGAAAGCATGCGAAGTGGAAAATAAAATAAAAGGCAATACAACATTGTTAAAAAGGAAAGTTTTTTCATTCATAAAATCATTCTATCACACCTGGAGAAGAAGATAGAACATTCAGAGTAGAGCAGTAGAAGCAACAAGAGCATCTGATGGAAGAAAGGCTACAATGCCAGTGGCAGAAGGAGATGAGGTTCTCCCTTCAACAACGAGAGTAGGTGATGGAGCCAGATAAAAAAGGGGAGGAAATGATTGTCCTTCGCCTACAGAACAGCTTGGGAGATCCAGAGTACCCTCCTCACCATCTTCATCCTTGAAGACTTGATCAACCAAGTAACGATACTCGGAAAAATTAACACCAAGCCCATCAATATAGTCAAGAAGCTCGACTCGTCCATCAACAACTCTCTTCCAATCTTCCACCTCAACAATCATTAGCCTGTCTTTTGTTGCAGCAAGATCATTCTTAGTTGAAATCAGCTGCCCTTCAGTGGTGGCCAGCATGGCGGAGATATCTGACTTAACTTCGTCGAGCGCAACTACTAACTGTTCTACCCGCCCTTCAACAATCCTACCGCTGACAAATTTCTAAACGACATAGCGCATGGCCTCATCATGGCCAGTTTTCTCCATAGACAACTCCTTTTCTAACTCATCCAGTCGTGCGCAAACCTCGTCCAAATTGGCCGTCAAAGTCTCAAACTCTGCAACAGATCTATCTAGCGCAACTTCCACTTCCCTCAGTCTAGAACAACCCCAACTGCCCTCTCCTACTCCGCACACTACGCTTTCAACACATTAAACTGACGAAGGACGTGAGAAAACACCAACAACAACGTTGCTAACTTTCTTTCAAGGACAACCAACTGGCCACGACCAGCCTTGTACTCCGACCCCATCACCCCAGCATAAGTGAGGTGATTCATCCCATCCATTAACTTCTTAAGACCATAGTCGAGATGAGTACTAGGATCTAGCACAGGCATCGAAGGACTTTCTACTGCCCGCCTATGCTATTCATTGATCAACCTACGTGCACCATCCTGCACGTCAAGCTGAGTAAACCATAAAAACTTCCCATCCAACTTGATACGGATGTTCTCCGGGTTGGGATCCTTCCAACTAATCCGTGGATGAAAGACACTGGGATCCGAAAGCATAGAGGAACCACCCCAACGGCCGAAAGAGCGGGGGGAACAACGACGATGACAGAGAAACCACCCTTGCCTTCTCGTTGCGGAATGGTTATAGTAGGAGTAGATTGAGTAGTAGTAGCAGCAGGAGCAGGAGAATCCAGATGAGTGGGAAAAGAAACTAATAACCTTGCCGCTTCATCGACAGGAATGGAATGAGATCGAGGAGAAAGAACCTCAAGACTCTGATCACGGTCAGCAACCTTCTTAGACTGCTCCATCACTAGCTCTAGCATCTTTTCATCGATAACTCAAGGGTCATTGTTAGACTGTTCAGCAACGTCGGGGGCACCATAGGCAGAAAGGAACATTTTTTCATTATCGTCCAGTGGACGAGTAATTTCCTTTTTACTCCTCTCCAACACAAAATTCATCTCCTCGAGGGATAAACGATCCTCTTTCACAACCATCTTCTTAGAAGAACTAGGGCGATGAACAATCCGCCAATACCACGAGTGGAACCAGAAAGTCATTTATTCTTCGGAACACGGCCATGGTTAATCACCAATTGCTTCGATGGGCTAATAGGCCTCGGAAGATTCCTCTTCCTGGAAGTCGGGCCAACAACACCAATGCTAACATGAGCATTGAGATTCGTAACATTTCTGCCCGAGCTCACTTCCCCATCAATGCTAGCATTACTAACACCAGCAGGAGCAACTCGGTTAGCGATTTCTCAGCTTGGGACTTAGTAAGCAAGGCCCGTTCCGCCTTGTTCATAGTGTATAAGCCACTATGCTCCACGATGTCCCCAGAGAGAAATGCCTCCATGAAAACCACATGAAGCTTCAAGAAACGATCATTGATCATCTGCTCTTCCACAGTTAATTGCAGATCCCTCTGTTTGTCAGGGATTTTGAACCACTGCACAATCTGAAAAGCTCGTAATTTGAAGTAGCCAGAGCTAACAGAAGCATAAAACCAGAATCTCGACCAGTCCTTAATGTCATAATTGAGCTTTCTAAAACAGACAGAAGAACAGAGGAAGCAAATGATCTTGGTAACCAGCAGACCAACCACTAGTGTAGAACCCTAATAGTTAAGAGAATGCCAGAGACTGACTCTCGCATAAGTAGAAACCATAATACTCCAACTATAAGGACCCATTTGAGCAAGAAAAATGCCCCAAAATCTAGATATTCCTAAAATAACTCTAGAACTGGGAATCGAAGGCTGGACAAGAACATGCACGGATACAGTGTAATATACCCAGTCTTTGGGCGACAAGAGCAATCGTTATGCCTAGCTGAACGATCTCGAGGTCAGATGACAGGTCATAATCGGAATGAACATTATTCAACACGGCCTGAGAAGCCTTCTTGGGGGATAAATAAGCTTCACAAGCAGCAAGTGCCTCACCATCTAGTATATCGCCAGCAGACATCGTAAGGGAATGAAAGAGCAAGGAAAAGAAATAAGAAGATAGAAGAATAAGCCCTAATTTCAAAGATAGCGAAAAAAATAGAAAAAAATCAAACACGCCTCTAAAAGAGCCGAGCAACAAAGAGTCTGCTCATAGGATGACGTGCGAGTTATGATGACTGCACAAAATCCCAAAATACGCGCGAAAATGAACGGACGAACAAGAGATCGGGATACCAACCACCAAAAGCTGCTAACCACATTAAATGCGAGGAAATGATGAAATTGAAAGTCCAACCGTCATCGAGTTAGTGGCCACGTCAGCATACCCACTAACTAAAAGGGGAGTAGCTGATGATATATCAAATAAGGATGATATTGCAGCCATACACATGGCATAAATCATCCATCACGAGGATCAAGTATCCCAAAACTAGGCCAATTCATAAAGCCCAAAAAGGGCGAATCCAATCATGAAAAGCCCAAACAGGGCCTGTCAGAATAAACCATAGTTAAAGGCCCAAATCCAGGCCCGATAAAGTTATCCCTTAAAAGGGAAGAACGTTATAAAGAAAAAGAGTCATTGAGGGAGTTATGCCTCCGAGGACGTATCTTCATAAAGAAGGAGTCCGTTACGAGGAACGTCTCCTCTCATTGAGCCTTACATGTTTAAGTCACGCAGGGAATTAACAACGACCATTATATAAGGTAAAGGGAACATTCGACAAAGGTATGCAACTTTAACTGAGTTCTGTCCAGATTTATCTCTATCTCCAACTGAGTTACAAACTTAAGCATCGGAGTGCCTTTAACCACAAAAAAGATGGTCTTTGGCAATCTAATATTTGTTTTGCAGGTCGTAATTACTGGATAACGAATTTTGGACGCATCAGAATTGATATTCATATCATATTGGGTGATAGTCTACTAATTCTACGAGGCACCATACCTAAGAGAAATTAAAATTATAAGTTTGTGAATCCTCAAACTAGTTACCAAATCTACAAATTAGTTGACTCAAAATTAGAGAAAATGAGATTATTAACATTTTAAAAACTTATGAATGTTTGGAATGAATATTCTAAAGCGACGTGCCACTTAGTTTACATATCTTACTTGACAATTTTTCAGATTCCAATATTCCATTCCATTTTGTTTAAATGATTAAACTTGTATCCTGTAAGGTAGACAAATGACCCAGGTACATGTGGATATAATAATGCAGAACTAAGTATTCTGTAGATAACCACGTGGACAATCAGGGAGGAAAAACATGAGATGAGTAAATGTGATCCCTTGTCGTGGTTACGTTGTTTAGTGCATCTGGTATGTTATTGTCCGACTGGTAAGAAATCACATATACATAAGTAAGTTGCATGATTTACATTAGATCCAAACTTCATTTCAGCTAAATGGTATACTAGCTGAGTTGGTAGAGGTGTTGCTTAGGGAACTTCAAGTCATGGATTCCAACCCGGCTGGCAGCATAATCACTCCTATCAATAAAGGAGGAAACCGTTATAATAAATGTCCCCCTTCATTGCGCCATTCGAGCTTAAGTCATGCACATTGTTGAATGCACTCATTATATAAGGTAAAGGAAAAGGTATTAGAAAGGAACATTCCCAATTGATGATACACCAAAGTGGTTCTAAATCTATGTCGTACATGTGTCATGATGATTTCGAGGAAAAGATAGGCTTTAGCGTCAGCCCGACATTGATCCGACCCAAGCAGTTCTAAACCCACCCAATGTAGTCCGCCAAACGGACCCGAATTCTTACAGACTGCTAGGCCCACGTGTCTCACAACTATCTTCAATACCTGTAAGCCCTGCTAAAGGCAAGTATCTCAAGGATCAGCTTCAGACAGGCAACTACAACAACTATTTGCTTCCAACTAGAAAGTGGATTCCAGAGTATATTTCACATAAGGAGATTTCTACTTATAGACCACTCTCGGAATGGGAGCTATCTCCCGCATACCTATGAGCACATGGCTAATAAGGAAACTTCTCTCCACGACACGACTCCTAATTAGAGAAGGATTTCCACGAAGATCTTCCTCCCTAAGTTACGCCATCGATGACCTAATTGAACCAGGACTCCTGCACTATAAATAAGACATGAGGTTGGTAAGCCAAGGTACGCTACAAATTCTCTGTTTACAACATTACACCTTTCTCAGATCCCTGTCTGACTTTAGCATTGGAACACGATTGACCACCACAATGGTGGTCCGTGGCTCACGTGCGTTCCTTGTGCAGGTCAGCAGGTTTGCAGGTCAAGGTCAGAGCAGGGAGCAGAAAATGACTGCATCAGTTTGGCACCGTCCGTGGGGACGACAAAGTTCCTAAACTTTTACTAGCATCATCTCTCCTCAGGCTACAAGGAGATGGTGACCACCCAGTCATACAACTTTGGAGAACAAGGGGAAACGTCGAATGCTCCGCCTGGGTACTTCACCATTCTCTACAACGCGAATAATGCGCAAGCATCAAGCTAACACTCCCAAAATAGCGGCAACGCCGAGGACCCCGAATCAGATCCAAGATCACCTTTTATACGTCAAGTTTTGTTGACAATGAGGACGCTCAGATCAATGAAACAGAAGCCT
The DNA here is from genome assembly GCA_963556465.1 of Berberis vulgaris. Taxonomy (NCBI): domain Eukaryota; kingdom Viridiplantae; phylum Streptophyta; class Magnoliopsida; order Ranunculales; family Berberidaceae; genus Berberis; species Berberis vulgaris. The sequence continues at coordinate 24,108,696 of OY747135.1, forward strand.
GAAGAGACACTGAAGGCATATCTAACTCTCTTCAGTGGTGATCTAACATCCGTCAACGTGTGCAATGACACGACGATCGTTTTAGCTTTCATCAATTGTCTGGAGAAGGGTAAGTTCTATAACTTCCTAACCTTGGACCCACCTGTAAAAATGGAAGACTTGGCAAGGGAGGCACTGCCGCTATGCGTGCTTCGCCCTAAAAGAACAGGCAACTAGGACCAAAGTCGGGCCCAAAGATAAATCAGTTGACAAGATATGCGTGCTTCACAGAGCCCATTCCGAGTCTGAACTTTCTAATAGGTCTAGGAAAAAGGCCCTCCGAGGTATGAGGATACAAGAAATACGCGGCGAACAGCTAGCACCGCATGCTCAGAAGCATGACCACTCTGTGCCTCTAGCATTTACGGAAGAAGACCTCCAGGGCATACAACTCCCACACAATGATGCCTTGGCAGTAACGATCTCTCTGGCAAGCTGAGAAGTAAGGAGATCCTTGGTGGACACTGGGAGTTAATTGAACGTCTCGTTTCTCCGCGCGTTCCACAACATGCAACTATAGGAAAAATCATTGACCTCTGATAACCGTCCGATGATCGATTTCAGCAGCGAAAAACGCTTCCTTGTGGGGAAGATACGACTGACTGTAACCGGAGAAAAGCCAATTCAAAAGACCCAATTTCAAGAATTCATAGTGATCGACGCACCTTCGGCATATAATTCGGTCTTGGGGAGACCCTGGATACACCAAATGGGAGCGATAGTCTCCACTATCTACCAATGCATCAAGTATTCGACAAACCAAGTGGTCGGTAAACTAAGAGGCAACCAAGCAGTGGCCAGGGAATGCCAGTACATGACGACACTGCCATCAAGTGATTATCAATTGTCAGCAAGTCCCGCGACTAAGATAACTCTCAATCCCACCCAAGCGGTGGGGGAAAAACAGTCTATCCCAGATGACGAGGCTCTAGTAAACCCTCTAGGCAGACCCAATGCCGACCAAATGGAAGAAGAAACTGTCACGATCTATCTCAACAGTCCTCTCAATAGCGAGGTTATCCAGATAGGTTCCCGCCTAAGCAAAGACACAGCGAAACAACTCACGAAGCTGCTACAACAGAATCATGACATCTTTGCCTAGACCATGCGAGACATGACGAGAATCGACCCATCAATAATCACCCATCGTTTGGAGGTGGACCCCACGAGAAAAATATATGACAGAAGAAGAGGCCCGTGGCACCCAAAAGGAACGCTATCATAAATTAGGAGGTGTAGCGTTTACTCAATGCGAACATGATTAAGGAAGTAAGATACCCAGACTGGCTGGCGAACACCGTTCTTGTAAGAAAGAAAATTGGGAAATGGAGGGTGTGTGTAGACTGCACAGACCTAAACAAAGACTGCCCGAAGAATAACTTCCCACTCCCCCGCATTGATCAGATCGATCGTGGACTCCACGTTCAGACATAGCTTACTAAGTTTCATGGACTCCTACTCAGGCTCTAATCAAATATTGATGCACCCACAGGATCAAAAAAAAATCCTTCGTAACCAAAAGAGGGATATATTGTTATAGGGTGATGCCGTTGGCTTAAATAATGCAGGTGACACCTATCAACGACTGGTAAATAATATGTTTAAATAACAGATCGGCAGAAACATGGAGGTTTACATTGACGATATGCTGGTTAAGAGCCTCCGAAGCCCCGACCACATTAGAGACCTCACTGAAGCGTTCAACTAGCTCAGGAGATACTAGATGAAACTCAACCCATAGAAGTGTATGTTCGAGTTGAGTCTAAAAAATTCTTAGGCTATATAGTAAACAAAAGAGGGATCGAGGCCGACCCCAAGCATATTTAGGCCATTCTCGACATGAAAGCCCCAACCAGCATCAACGACGTTTAGTATCTGACTAGAAGGGTAGCAGTACTCAACAAGTTTATATCTAAATCGTCTGACAAGTGCCTTCCTTTCTTCAAAATTCTGAGTGGAAGCAAAGGGTTCTTATGGAACAAGGAGTGCTTACAAGCCTTTCAAAGCCTGAAAGGCATGCATGGAAAGTTCGAAACTACTTTCAAAATCAACAACCGGTGAAACACTCTACTTATACTTGTTTGTTTCCAAGCACGCTGTTAGTTCAGACCTCATACGAGACGACCAGGGGACCCAAAGACCAGTATATTACGCCAGCAAAACCTTCATGAAAGCATAAGCACACTACCCAGACCTAGACAAATTAGCTTTGGCACTGGTCGTATCCTCTAGGAAACTGAGGCCCTACTTTCAGGCCCACTCTATAACAGTTTTGACCAAGCATCCGCTTAACTCAGTACTGCATAACCCAGAGTTATCCAGCAGAATAGTGAAATGGTTGGTAGAGCTAAGACAATTTGACATAAGCTATGCTCCAAGAGCCGCCATCAAAGCCTAGGCGCTAGTAGACTTCATCGCTGAGTTCACCAGTAAAGAAGAGCCAAAGATAGATTGCCAAACCTCGGACTCAAGCACCCAAGATTGGGTCTTACGTTGCGACGGATCATCAACGGGGAAAGCAAGCGAAGCCGGGATCACACTCCACTCCCCAGTGGCTTCACCCTCGAAAAAGACATCAAGTTCGACTTCCTTGCTTCAAACAACGAGGCCGAATACGAAACCCTCATGTCTGGCCTAAAACTAGCCTTGGGGATCGGGATAGATCACCTAATGGCATACATCGACTCAAGACTGGTAGTCAATCAGGTCAAAGGAGATTTCAATATCATGGACCCCCGCATGATAGCCTACAGTGATAAGGTACTAGGCGTAATGGGCGGGTTCAAGAGGTGCGAGCTCATACAGTGCCGACGTGCTAGCCAGGGAGGCCTCAACCTCTGACGAAGTCTCAAGCAACCTCTTCGAATATCAAGAACAATCAAGCCTCGACGAAGAAGAGCCTAGAAATATTTGCGCGGCTGACGTGCAACCAAATTGGATGACTTCGATACTCGAATACATCGCAACCGGAGCCCTATCGACCAAGAAGGTTGAGGCTATAAGACTAAAAAATAGAGCGGCGAGGTACACTATCCTAAACGATAAGTTATACAAGAGATCTGTGACAGAGCCCCTGCTTCGACGTCTGTCACCTCTAGAGGCAAATCAGGTCCTAGGAAGGATCCACAACGGTATATGCGAAAATCATCTGAGCAGTAAAACCCTCACCCACAAAACTTTGACTGTAGGGTACTATTGGCCGACCATGCAGCAAGACGCCAAATATACTATCCGCAAATGCGACAAATGTCAGAGGTTCGCGCCGATGACTAGTCCGTGGTCCCACACAATGGGGAATGGACATCGTCGGACCGCTCTCAGCATCAGCCGATAAACGATTCCTTCTTGTGGCTATCGACTACTTCATCAAGTTGGTCAAAGCCGAGCCCCTATCCAAAATAGGGCAGGTCCAAATAGAAAAATTCATATGGGACACCATCATCTGTAGATTTGGCATCCCCAGAGTATTGGTCACCGATAAAGGAACGCAGTTCGAAGGTATCAAGGTTAAAAAACTGTGCAAAAGTTTGAATATTAATCACCATTTCTCTTTGCCAGGGCACCACCAAGCCAACGGCCAAGCGAAGGTTACCAACCAAACAACCTTTGAGGCAATCAAAAGGAAGCTTGATGTAGAAAAAGGAAAATGGGTTCCAGAGCTACTAGAGATACTCTAGGCATATCAGAAAACTAAAAGGATCCCTACCGAAGAGACACCTTAATTAAAAGGATCCCTACCTGAGAGACACCTTTCACCTTGGCATACGGGTCAGAAGCTATGGTTTCGGTAGAACGCGAGGTGCCAACCTTCCGAACGGAAGAGTTTAGACCAAACGACAATGACGAAGCCTTGCACGTTGGGCTAGACCTCTTTGATGAAAACGGGATCTAGCCTTCGTCAAGATAGTCGCCTACCAGCAACAAATGGCACAATACTACGACAAGAAGGTCAAGCCACACGAATTCAAGGTGGGAGACTGGGTACTTAGGAAGACCCATCAAAACACCAAAGAAGATGACGCGGGAAAGCTAAACCCAAACTGGGAGGGACCCTATAGAGTAACTAAGGTCAACAGGCCGATGACGTACTGGCTGAAAGATGTAAACGACGATGGGCTTGGACGACCATGGAATGTAGAGCATCTAAAAAAATATTATCAACACAAATATTTTCTTTAACTATAACTTCCACTACTGTCTGTTATGACCCCTGATCATCCCCGATGCGACTAGACTCGAGTGTCAGCCCCAAAGTCTAGTCCGCTGCACACGGGCAACGACGACCGAGGAAGTGGTAGTCTAGTTAGTGCTCAGAAACCTGATGACGATGACTCGCCAAGGGATCCTTGCTCTCCAACAGACAATGATTGTTGAACTTACCAAGTAAGCCTAATTAGTTCGCGACTGATGATGACGACTTCTGGTGCCCAAAGTCTAGTCCGCTGCGCACGGGCAACCACGGCTGAGGAAGTGGGAGTCTAGTCACCGCTCACACGCCAGATGATGACGACTCGCCAAAAGATCATTGCTCTCCAACAAACAATGACCGACGAACTTACCAAGTAAGCCTAGTCAAATCATGACTGATGATGACGGTTTCTGGTGCTCAAAGCCTAGTCCATTGTGCGCGATCAATGATGGCCGAGGAAGTGGGAGTCTAGTCAGCGCTCACACGCCTGATGACGATGACTCGCAGAAGGATCATTGCTCTCCAACAGACAATGATCTCCGAACTTACCAGGTAAGCCTAGTCAGTTCACGACTATTGACGACGACTTTTGGTTACCAAGGCCTAGTCCACTACGTGCGAGCAATGACGACCGAGGAAATGAGAGTCTAGTTAGTGTTCACACGCCTGATGTCGATGACTCTCCAAATGATCATTGCTGTAACGACCCGATCCACATGGTATGATATTATCCGCTTTGGGCTTAACCATCCTCACGGCTTTAAAATGCGTCATACAAAGGGGATCTAACCTCGCACATATATAGCACATACCCTTCCCTCACCCAGGCGATGTAGGACTATAACACCTAGGTAGCCTGCCAGCTTTTGAGCCCGCCCACACATCGTAGCCAGCCAAGGAATGCACGTCCTGATGAAAATGACTCGCCAAGTGACCATTGCTCTCCAACAGACAATGATCTCCGAACAAGCTCAATCAGTCCACAACTGACGACGACAGCTTCAGGTGCCCAACTTCTAGTCCGCCGCGCGCGGATTGTGTTGATCGACGAAGCCAATGTCTCATCAACATTCTTACGCGCGACGATGATGACCCGCTAAACGATCAATTCGCAGACCAGAATGGCGCACCAATAAACAATAACAGCCAAAAATGGTCAGCAACGATAGAACTTGATTGACAAAAACATGCATTCTGCCCAACAGTATAGATTCTACGATGTACAAAGCGTCTAAAGAATGCTCAACAGTAAAAAAGTGTTTTTCTGTCCTGTGAAGGACGTTACAACTATTTTAAGGAAAAACAACCTCCTCAACAGCTTGTCTTGCAGAGCCAAAACCTTCCCCCATAGAGATGGGTCTGAATGCAGCCCTCCCATAACGAGCGAAGTCAAGATCGACATCGAGGTGTTCTTATATGATAAGCTCTAAAAGCTGCAATCTGCCCCGTATAACCTCCGAAAAGATCAGCGGCCTCCGCCCCGACATATCAAAATCCACCGCATTCACCAAGGCAGAATAGTGTGAATGCTCATCTGACAGTAAGCGTTCCGCCTCGCGAAAACAACAATTCCCCTCGTCGACTTCAGACTCTTGCTGCCATCATTCGACAACCCATTCCGTCTCCGCCTCCTTTCATCATCTTGGGCCTGCAAATCGGACGACCACTTGTCCATAACACTTCCAAGCGCTCCCGCTCGGCCCGAGTCTGTCTCAGTTCAGCACGGGTGGATGCCAAATCCGACTTGGCCAGCCTTAGTTGGGATCTTATGTGAGCAAACTTCGCTTTAGAGGTAGAAACAACGGCCTTCATGGGCCTCGAGTTCGTGGCGGTACCTGCGTTTTGCAGCTGACCAGTCAGGGAGTCCACTCGATAGAGAGCATCTGAATATGACCCCCACAGGTTCGCAAAGGCTTTCTCCATTGCAAGGACTCGCCTGCGAGCTTCGAGATACAACGTAACAAAACTTTGTGACTCAAGGGCACAGACATCTGCCTCAGACTCATGACGACGTGAAACGTCAATGCGAGGACTAATGTTCTCTCCCTCTAAGTCAACTAGGGGGGATAATAACATCAAGGAGAAGACGACGACCCTCTGAAGTTGCCGCCTGAACAGAACGCGACGGCCCAAGGACAGAGACCACAAGATCAGAAGTCTGCCTCCTTATCGGAACAACAACATGAGGCATGCTCGCCTCCAATTCTACTACCCTAGTACAGCTAGGCCAAGGATTGTGATTTCATTTTTCGAATTAATTTTGGTTTCCTGATTTTAAGAAATATTTCGGTGTATAAAAAAAAAAATTTCAAGGATAAATGAAATATATAATGAATTTTGAGGGTATATTAAATATGTGAAAAATAACATGCAAGTAAATAAACGTATTAAATACATTAAATGAAACTAAAATGCCTATAATTAGAAAATCAAGGGGTAGTTTAAAAAATCAACATATAAGTAGAAGAGGGGATAATTAGAAAATTAGGGGGTGGTTTTAAAAATCAATAAATAATTAGAATGAATGATAATTAGAAAAAAAATCTCGAAATTTATGAAAACTTTTCGAAATATTTTGAAAAAATATAAATTTTAGTAGCTAATTTTGTATTTTTTTGAAAAAACCCCAAAATTTATGAAAAATCGCTAAAATTTTCGAAATATCCTTCAAAAAATGTAATATTTTTCATTAGCCATTTTTCTATTCGTAATTTCAAAAAAACGAAAAATTCGGCGAAATTTTGCATAATTTTGCGAAATCACAATCCTTGGGCTAGGCATAGATAGGCTTTTCTTCCTCGAATGACGACAAATAACCCCTTCGATGGCGAACTTGGTGCAACGAGAACGTCATGAGAACACCATAGCAGCCCGCTACGCACAACATTGCCTGGCATTATGACCTCCTTGACGGACGTCAATGGGAGGTTGATGAACTCCCTTTCCATCAGTCTCTCATCCTCAGTGAGAGTTATAACTGCAAACTTCCCTGAAATAAGAAAATGACATCAAACTAGTATCACGTCTAGGATTGAAAAAAATTAGCCAGCGACTACGAAACTTACGAAAGTCAAACTAGAAGTATCTTGGGATCCTACGACTCCCGAGCTTGAAGTACGAAGAGTTCACTGAAGCCAGAAACCAATACCTCTCCCAAGGCTCAGTGTCATCCGCTACTAAACGCAAACAAGTAGGGCAAGTCAGTACGCAAGGGCTTTAACATCCAACCGAGCAGTGATCATATGATAGATTACCGACGAAGTCGAACGAAGGCCGGTGTCATGCACCCTTAGGAGAATCACAATCACAACTTGAACCTGCTGGGAACCATTTGAACGGGAGGCATACAAAGAGTGAGAAAAAAGCACCAGACGTCATCCGACACTGGGAATCTGAGCCCTAACTCGAACATGCCCCTATGCAAACTTATATACCCCAGAGGGTGCATAGTCGGAGTCAAGTACCTCCAAATAAGGGAACAATTTCCAGATCCCCGGGAATACGGTACAGATTTCGAACCCTGATCAATTCAGTTTCATCGACCAAACTATCCTCGAAGAGCTTGAGGCAAGTGAAGGACAACAAATCCTTAGAAGAAAGTTCAACATTGTCTGCCATTGTTAAGAGGGACAAGTCGAACTTCACAGCAACATGATCGTTTGAAGAAATTATACAGATAAGAACTAAAGAAATCTTCCTCAAAGCAACGAATATTCATAGAGAATACAAATTGTACCTTATCTCCTTGAGCAATCATGTATGTACTCATAAATGTTGTGCACAACTCAAGACAATGCTTCGGGCTCAATCATCACGACGGTACAACTGTTTTTTAAAGAGTCAGTAAACTGACTAAACGCCCCACTCACTCGGGGGGAGTAGCTGATGATACACCGAAACAGTTCCAAATCTATGTCGTAGACATTTTATGATGATCTCGAGGAAAAGATAGGCCCTAGCGTCAGCCCGACACTGATCCGGCCCAAGTGGTTCTAAACCCGCCCAATGCAGTCTACCAAACGGACCCGAATTCTTACAGCTTGCTAGGCCCACGTGTCTCACAACTATCCTCAATACCCGTAAGCCCTGCTAAAAGCAAGTATCTCGAGGATCAGCTTCAGACAGGCAAGTACAACAACTATTTGCTTCCAACTAGGAAGCGGATTCCAGATTATGTCACATAAGGAGACTTCTACCTATAGACTACTCTCGGAATGAGAACTATTTCCCGTTTATCTAGGATTACATGGCTAACAGGGGAACTTTCCTCCACGGCATGACTCCTAAATGATCTCCACGAGGATCTTCTTCCCTAAACTACGCATTGATGGCCTGGTTAAACCAGGACGCCTGCACTATAAATAAGACATGATGTTGGAAAGCTAAGATATGCTACAAATTCTTTATTTACAGGGTTACACCTTCCTCAGATCCTTGTCTGACTTTAGCATTAGAGTGCCATCGGCCAACACAACGGTGGTCCGTGGCTCATGTGCGTTTTTTGTGCGGGTCAGCAGGTTTGTAGGTCAAAGTCAGAGCAGAGAGTGAAAAATTATTGCATCACCAACAATGGTATGAAAAAAACAACTCAACTATACTCTGTCCAAATTCATTCTCTCCCACAGATTTACTAACTTAAGCATTGAAGTGCCTTCAGCCACCAAACATGTGGTCTTTCACAATCTAACCTTGTTTTGCAAGTCAGATCTCCAAGAAGACTGATATGGACGCATCAACTTGAATATGGTGTTTTATCGACTCTATTGATTTTAGAGATAATGAGTAATCCGACGAATAACACCTATTGAAATATTGGAGGAAACTAAAATTATAAATCTTACAATACTTTATATTTAAATATTCTAATCCAAATGTGAAAACTTTGTTATCTAGTCTTAGAATTATAGTTGTGAATTTCATCAATACTTATAAAAATGTACGAATAAGAAAACCTCCAATTTCCAAACCTTAGGTTTTCTAACCCAAATCCCTATTTATATACCATTGGGTCACAAAAAAATGAAATTAGAACATGTAGAATGCAACTATCCAATATCTTCAATGTGCGTAGAAAAAAGAATCGAGGATAATTCAAAGAAATGAAGCTAGTGAAAATTCATTGTTTTTTTTTTGGTAAAAGCATAAAGCACACACACACACACACACATATATATATTAAAAATTACGTTTACAATAAAGTTCTCCATCAGTGGTCACCAAATTGTGTGCCTCACAATTTGGGGGTCACGAGGAATAAAATTACAAAACCATGCACTATGATTAAAAAGAAGATTTTTAATGTTGCAAATTAGAACACGCCACATCCAACACATATCTGTCTCCGGATCATATTGTTCCTTGGAAAATAGTCTGCAGCGTTCTAGAGTCTCCCAGAAGAAGTCTCGTCTTCCACTGTCGAGCTTGGATAAGCAAAAGTGATACCTCTGTAGCATAGCACTTTGCCATTCGTGCTGTTAAAAACTTTCCCCTAGATGGGACATGCTATCCGAGCAAGTACCCTTCCAATGAAATTCACCGTCAAAATACCAACAGCCCCCTATTTCAAAGAAGCAAAGAAACTAGCATCATAAGCGACTACAATCATGTCAGATTCCAACATATAGGAAATAGGTTGGAGTCGCATAAAAAGTGAATGAGTCTGTGGTGTCTAGCTGATAGGATTTTTGTTTGAATTAGTTTCTTCCTTAGAGTATGGTCCAAAAGAGACATTGGGAGCAACCTAATTAGTTGCGTGCCTCGATGGGCTATTAATTAAGGTCGTTTCGAGGATGTGATGGATGAATACCAGTTTCCCGGTATCCATCGTGGTATGGGTAACAACTTGATTAACGAGATGTTAGCTATTTGTGAACCATTGTTTATGCCAGGATGACCTAGTACGTTTAAAGGTGGAAAGGAACATTTGCGTGTTGAACTGACTTTCGATGAAAATGATTTTGTTACGCATTTGCCAGATGGTTTCAATGACCACCGTAAATTGTGACATCATTTCATTATTGGCTTGTGGATGGGCTTTGGCTGTGTCCCACATGAAGTTAAAGAAACTCGTAATGGCGAGAGAACTAAAGTTGGCATTGAGCTAATTGATTGGCAAAATGGAAAGGTGCCAAAGGCGAATGATGAAAAGGTGTGTGACCTCCTCCGTGTGAGCTTGACGGAAGACACAACAGTAGTTGATAGGCGTGTGTAGCCTAGTCAAGTTGGTCATTGTGGGGAGAATGTTCTGAGTTATTTTTCAGATGTGGAAAAGAGCACAAGTGGGGCTTTAACTTTTCATAACTCCCATTACTAGTTGGCCTGTAATTGTAAATTTGAGGTGGAAGTTTCAAGTTGCTCATGTATAAAGGCTTTTATTGCACTTTTAATAGAGAAAATACCTTTTTTTTGTCGAACAACCAAATGAGTTTGTTGGGGCTACGGGATAGCCATATGGTGATATCCATAATATCCTTGGCCACTGGGTTTGGAAAAATGGACATGATGAGGTTGGTGTTCCATTGTGCTTCTTGTCCCGAGGATGGAAGCCAGAGATCAGGGATCTTGTAAGGGGGGCCAAGGTACTAAGTACCGAGAGGTAATCGGCAAGGACAAGGCCTGGCTTGACCCAACAATCCCTCTAGAGGTCTATATTCGTGCCTGACAAAACTTGCCAAATGAAATGTCATTTCATCTTGGTGAAAGTCGTGAGATTCCCTCGCCATGCAAAAAAAACATTGGTTGGAGCTTTGGAGAGTTGAAATAAATTTTTTATTATTGAAGTAAATGGCTTTGAGCTGAATAGATGAGGATTGAGCGGCGAAGAAATCGCTTGCCAAACTTTTTTGCCATTAAGGCAAGATTTTTATGCCTAGCTGAAGGAATGTTCAATCCTCTTAGACTGCGAGGTAAAGTGATGTGATCCCATGTACACACATGTTTTGCCTTGCCATTAGTTGCTCCATTCCACCAGAAGTTTCAGGCAAGATTTTTCAATTTGGTGGTGACAGAACAAGGAATGATGAAGGTTTGCATAGTGTAAAAGGGAACTAAGTTGAGGACGACCTTGATCATGACCATTCTTTCGGCCTGAGACAATACCTTAGATTTTCAAAAGGATAATTTGGTGTTGACCTTATCCAGAAGAAATTGGAAGTCAAAAGCTTTCTTTTTAGAGAGAAGTAGAGGCGATCCAAATATTTTTCTTTGGAGTTATAAAGCTTAGATCCTAGAATCCTATTGATCATTTTGACATGTTTCGAGTGGACATTTGATCTGTAAAAAACCGACGATTTGTCGTAATTTACTGCTTGATCGGAAGCCGACCAGTAACTGGATAATATATCTTTTACAGAATGGGCTTCAACCAATGAGGCCTGATAGAAAATCATGAGATCGTCGGCGTACAACAAATGACTGATGGAGGGGGAGTGGCGCCTGATTTGAATACCTTTGATGAGACCTTCATTCTCAGCCTGGGCTAGAAGTCTGGATAGTGTTTCTGCAATTAAAATGAAGAGGTAAGGGGATAAACCCTTTTGTCTGATGCCTCTGGTGGGTTTAATTCTCGGGAATGAAGACTCATTGAGAAAAACTTGGAGTGAGGATGTGGATATACATTGTGCTATCATTTGAATCCATCCTCTAGCAAAACCAAGTTGTTCAAAAATTTGGAGCAGAAATGACCACTCAACTTCATGTCAATCTTGATAGCCATCCAACCTTGTTTCTTTTTGCAGCAATGTTTCGTTTGGAAGAAATTTTTGTGAGCAAGACTCACATTGTCCGCAATAGAGTGGCCTTTGAGAAAAACACCTTGGTTGGAGGAAATGATGTTTTCCAACAGAGGTTTCAAATGGTTTGCTAACATCTTAGATGTGACCTTGTATATGACATTGCAGAGTCCGATAGGACGAAATTTGTCTTGGTGGTGGGGTTGGAGATTTTTGGAATCGGGGTGAGAAAAAACTTCATTTAGCTTTGGATCCAAATTCCAAGTGGTCAAAAAGTTCGCCACTACCTCAATGACATCCTGCTTTACAATGTCCCAGTAATGTTGGAAAAAGAAAATGCGAACGCCATCAGGTCTGAGTGCCTTGTTACTACCCATACTAAAGAGAGTGATGCAAATTTATTTTTCCTCTGGGAATAGTGATGTGGGATTCATTATTTGTCTCATTTATGGTAGGGGCAAAAAGAGACATGATATCAGGGCTAGGAACAGGGTTTGAAGTCTCAAAATAACTATTAAGAACCTGTCCTACCGAATCGTGGGTAGAGTGCCAAACGTTCGATTCATTTTTTAGACGAAGAATGATATTATTTTTTTTGTGTAACAAAGAGGCCAGATGGAAGAATTTCGTGTTCTTGTTGCCTTCCCTAAGCCAGGAGTAGCCATATTTGTTTCTCTAGAATAGTTTATCTCTTAAATACAATTCAGAGAGACAATCTTCCAAAACGGCGATGGCATTGGCGTTTCCAAAGAAGGAACGCCATTTTGGAGTTTGTCCAAAGCCGCTAGGGTTTTCGAAATATTAAGGTTAATATTACAAAAATCCCTTTTATTCCATCTAGTGAGACAGTGACTGAGCTTTTTAGTTTTTAGATGGAAATTGTGGGCAAGGTAGGATGATGCTGGGGAGTCCAGGAAGAATTGATAAGTGGGCGATACTGGGGGTCCCTAGTCCACATGTGGAAGAACCTAAAGGTTTGGGTTCTTTATTGACATTCAAGACAAACTGAAACGAGATGGCTCTATGGTTAGAGGTGGAGGTGTGTATAGTACAGGCAATGGCTAAAGGGAAACAATTCATCTAGTCAGTGGAAACCAAGATTTGGTCAAGTTTGGCCTTAACCCCATTGTTATCTTTCCGTTTGTTATTTCAGGTAAACTGAGAGCCATTAGGATGGAAATCCAAAAGGTTGTGAGTGTCAATAAAAGTCCTTAGACGCCTAACATTTGAGACGGTAGTCTTCTTTCCCCCAAGTTCGTCTTCCGACAGTAAAATGACATTAAGATCTCCTATAATGAGGTCTGGTAGAGTTTGAAGCTCATAGGTTTAAGACAAGGTGGTCCAGAATGGGATACGAAGGGATGGGTTTGGTTCCCGTAAGAAAAAATAATAAACCAAGTGTAGGGAACAAAATAGCTATCAATAGTGCAATTGAAATAATATTTACATGATGAAAAATAGTAAGATTAATACTTTCTCTCCAAAATAAAACAAGACCATCTGATAGTCCGTTAGCTGGTGTTGATGTTCCGTGTTTGAATCCAAGCCTCCGGCGTATGCTATCCATTTTGGCTAAGGTTGTTTTGGTTTTAGATAAAAAGACAATATCAGGATTGGATAGGACAGGGCCTTTAAATTTCAAAAGGCACAGGGAGACCCAATGTCCCTTGCGTTCCATGAAAGAATCATGAGAACTTCAACGACCATTTCTCGGCGGTCGCCCGTACCTCAGTAGTTGTAGTAGGATCAGTGGATGAATGACTTGAATAGTCATCTGAAGTCGTCTGATGAGCAATAATGGTAGTAGTCCTATGATGGATCTCCACACCAATCAGAGTAGGCAGTCCCCTGGGAGCTGGATGAATGGGCAATGTATATGCCGGAGTAGCTCGGATAGAGAGGCCTGACAGTCTCCTCTTGCCTCCAGAAATGAGCCTAGTCTCCTAAACTATCTCCAATTTCCTCTTCCCTTTTTGAATAGATTCTGTTTTCAACTGTTGGTCCCTTTTCAAAATTTGGGGAGCAGCGCGAATTTGTTTTTTTGGGGACAGGATCAACGTAGGAGGGTTCATATGTATCATGGCTAGGGCCTTATTATTTTTGGCCTATCTCATATGTTCAGCATGATCCATTTCCTCTGGCTCAAAGTTACTGGTCTGCTTCACGGAACCTGGCATTGTTTCTCGAGTATAAACCTTCATTGGTTTGTGTAAAGTCTTGACATGATTGAGTATAAGTGGATCAGTTGCACGAGTATCCACCGGAGCCCTGGAGTGCACATTACAAACATTTGCCCGACTCTGAATGATTTTTTCTTCCTCACATAGTTCTAGGAAGGTTGAGGGAGTTGGTGTTTGAAGCCCTGCGTATGTATTAGGAAGGGATGAGAGGATAGTGTGGGAAGCCTGGCGAGACGAGGTGAGGAGGTGTTGCTGAGGAGCAGGTTGAACTGATTGTAACAAACACTCCATGTTCATGGCTTCTAGAATATTTTTCGAGTAGCTAGTTTGGTCTAAGTCGAACTGAGATTGTGAAAATGCTGAAAAGGGAAAGAAAATAGAGATTGGTTGTGGGTTGTTGAGGATTGGAGGGGGTATAAGTTCAAGTTGAGATTGGTCAAATTGGTGAGTGGTAGAGTATGGTAATAATGGTGTGATTGCAGGGAGAATAGGAGGTGCGAATTGGTAAAGAAAGGTGTGGTTGTACTTAGCAGAATCGTGGTTTCCATCGACACCATCGTTAAAAGGATTGACGTCATTATAACTATGAAGTAATGGGCCGTTATAAACATTCGTTGGGCCTGACAGGGAGATACTTGTTTCCCATTGTTCTCCGGTGATGGCATGTATAGAGCTAGACGCATCAGTGAATAGAGGGCATGCGAAGCCAAAAGTATGTCCGACAATCCCACAACATAAGCAAAAATTTGGCATGTCCTCATAGCAAAATTTGAGGATGAAATGGCATCTCTGTTCGATTCCAAAAGTTGTCGCCGTAGTGTAGGGGAGGGGCTTTGATGTATCCATCGATACTTTGAATCGTATGAAAGGTATGGTAACATCTTTCAAAGAGTCGAGATCAACTTCCATAAGCTCGCCTATGCACTCCGCCAGCAATTGAACATCTTTCAAAGGGAATTTTTTCACTGGGACTTCATGGAAACGTAACCAACATGATACAATAACAAAGTTGATTTTGTGGTATTGTGCTTCCTATGTTTTAATTAACACCAACCAACCAAAGAGGGTCCATGGACCGGAGTTAACAACTTTTTCCTTGTCCTCTAGATGTATAAATTGAATCAGATAGTAAGCATTCTCTTTGTCGTGCTTGCGATCAAGTTGTTCTACGTGGAATGGGTGGGATGGTTTCCACTTAGTGGCCATTTGGTGAGCAAAAACTTCGTTGCTGAGGCTTTTGAAGTGGAAATATTTGGCCACTGCAGGGAGCTCCGTACTGTTGCTATCAACCTCTTTTCTGGTCTCGAAATTTGAATGAAATAGTTAACATAAATTTGGTTGAATGAAACAGTAAGTTTGATCCAGTTGATAGCCCGTACTTGAAAAACTTTAAATCATCCACTTAGGATTTACTTGGGTTTTATTTATTTATTTATCTGTCTATTAATTTTTTTTTTATTATATGTTGGATGTTCCTCCTTTTTGCCTTATTTCAATACAACCTAATTTAAGTACTTTCGATCCATTCATTTAAATAAAGGCAGTGACTACTCGATACCACCATATCCTCTCTCTCACACCACCAATGCATTTTTATTATTTTTTTAACTTTCTCACACCACCATTAAATATGGTAAAATCTCAAAAGAAACAAAAAAAACCTAATAAAAAAATACAAAAACTTTTAAAAAAAAATCGCAAAATGGTCTCCCTCCCTCCCTCAATCTTTCGTACTCCTTGCTGTGTCTCGTCCCACACTCGGCGACCAAACTTCACTTCCTCGTAAGGTTGTCACCCTCGTCCTCCTCATCTTTTCTATCTCTTCCTCTTCGTAAAAACCCTAAAATCACAAAGGGTTCATATCCTCGTCCTCGTCCTTTTCCCTATCTCTCATTCCTTGGTTGCATTCCACTACATTTCACTTGGAAGAACTTAGTTTATTTCATTAGATGAAAATGAAAGGGTTTAGTGAAGTTGATGATGTTAGAAATGAAGATTTTAAGGGTGAACATGAGGGTGAAGAAGATGATCAATCTAAAGAGCAAGAACAATCCTTTTCAATGTAGTAATTTGCAAAAAAAAAAAAAATCATCTAATTTGCATGTATTTTTTTTATTTTATTTTTAAAATAATTGATTGATTATTGTATGATGCATTGGTGCATAGACATTTCTAATGGATGTAATAGATATGGAGATGCCTTTTAACGATGTTGAGAGCCCAGAAACGAACCATTTAGAGGTAACCGCCATTTTGCTGTTAAGTAAATTAAAATTTTAATTAATATATGAAACTAATTATAAATTGAATCATTATGCAGAATGTTGATAGAAGTGGTGGCAATAACAATGAAGAAATATCATTGATACTGGTAGTCGATGAAAGTCAGCTATTTGTTACGGACTAGGTATGTAAGTTATTACTTATTTTCTTTTTTACCATTTTCCATTGTTATAAATATGTTGTTGTTATTAACAAGTTTTTAAATTTTTTTTTAGGTATTCTCATCAAGGTCTGCATTGATAGCTTAGGTCCAAGGCATCAATAGGGATAATAACATAGTTGTTCAGTAAAATCGAAACCAGCTAATCAAATAAGGAAGGGAATGGTCCATTTTGGTTGTGAAAGAGAAGGGAAGCCCAATAAAAGGTTAAATAATTATGTTTGATCAAGCAATACAAAGAAGTGTGGGTGCAAATTTGAGTTGAGAGGGATCCCACTGAAGAATGACCATTGGAGGTTGCAAATGACATGTGGAACCCACAATCATCCTCGATCAGAGTCACTTATTGGTCATTCGTTTGCTGGAAAACTGATTGTAGAGGAGATGATTTATGTGCAGAATATGGCAAAGTCCGGTGTGAGCCCTCGCAACATCTTGTCTCAGCTTAAAGAGAGGTATCCTAATAATATCTCGAGTTTAAAGAATATCTACAATTTATTGTATCGGCTAAAGGTACTTGAATAAAAAAACATAATGGCTTTGCAATATACTCTAGAGTTGTTGAGCTCGCACAACTATATAAAGAGGCATTCTGTTGATAAGGGGAATATAGTCACCAACATTTTTTGGGCGCATCCTAAATCTATTCAGTTGACAATGTGTTTTTCACAAGTAATGCTTATGGATAGCACGTATAAAACGAATCGCTATAGGATGTCGTTGTTTGAGATTGTTGGTGTGACGTCGACTGGGAAGACCTTTAATGTTGCATTTTGTTTTATGTGTTCTGAGAAGGAAGAGGCATATGCTTGGGCATTAGAAAAGCTTGCAGGAATTTTCGAGCCGGACAATTTGCCAAACGTGTTTGTGACTGATAGATAACTGAGTTTGATCAAGGCTATTGAGCGATTTTTTCCAAAGGCAAGGAGATTATTATGCACATGGCACATCAATACAAATGTCGAGAAAATATGTAAGATACACTTTGAGGACAATGACCGGTTGGCCGACTTTATAGATACACTTTTAAAATTGTATAGACCAAGTTAAGAAGATAAATGGAACAAGGCCACAATTGAGTTTGACAGAAGATTGAAAAAATACCCAAAGTGTTTGGAATATCTCAAGACAGTTTGGTATCCTCATAAGGAGTACTTTGTTAGTGCGTGGACAGATAAATTTATGCATTTTAGGCAATGCACAACGGGTCGAGTTGAAGGTGCACACTCAAAGTTGAAACACTCGTTGGAAAATTCCCAAGGAACATTCCTTAATGTCTGGAAAAAGATGCATGATATGACTAAAGTCCAACTGGTTGAGATAGAGTCGTCATTTCAGCATAGTTTGATGAATGTGAAGACTGAACATAACTTCATTTTATTTTCCTTACTTCATGGGTCAGTGGCGTACATAGTTATTGATTTGATAAATTCAAAAATTCAGAGATGTGAAAGTGTGGGGGTTGACCCTGTCAAGTGTGGTTGTGCGCTTCAAACGACGCATGGAATATTACCTTGCTCTCATGAACTTACAGGTTATCTAACTCCCATAGGACAAATTCCAGTAAGCACCGTAGACAAGTATTGGCTTCAACTTGGCACAATACCTATTCGTGAAAGTGGCGATGTGATTATAGACTCAGTGGTCGACACCCTTATGAATAGGTTCAATGAGTCAAGTCATGATCA
This sequence comes from Berberis vulgaris, assembly GCA_963556465.1. Lineage (NCBI taxonomy): Eukaryota > Viridiplantae > Streptophyta > Magnoliopsida > Ranunculales > Berberidaceae > Berberis > Berberis vulgaris. Next base: position 24,126,965 of record OY747135.1, read on the forward strand.
AAAGTTGGTTATGAAGAGGAAGCTTATAGAATTGGATTCTCAAGGTGACAATGTCATGATTGAACCATTAGCACTTTTGGCTGGAAATGGGAGACCGAAAAAGAAGAAGTTGGCTAAGCACAAGTCCACAAAAAGGGATCCCTCGGGACACGAATACACCATGACACAAGAAGAAATGAAAGGCAAAAGTAAGAAAGTGCCAATAAAAAAATAGAAACCGATAATTCATAACAATAGATTGATGCGGCAAATTCCGTCTTGGATACGGGATTATGTTTATGACATTGTCAACGTCCCAGGCGACGAAAACTATGGCTTTCGATGCATAGCCAAATTCCTTCAATATGACAACGAAAATGGTTGGAAACAGGTACGGAAGGAGCTACTAATGGAGCTAGAGAGTACTGCAGAGCTGTGGCTTGTAATGTGGCACGAGGAAGGGGTAAAGGTTGTGAAGGACGCTTTGGTATTTCCACAATGCCACGTGCGGATAGACAGGGAAAGTTGGTTCATGGACCTTGATATGTTAGAGCTGGCAGCGAACCGTTACCAATGCGTCTTTGTTTGTTATGGGAACTAAAGCGCGACATGTTTTCCTTATGTTTACCCGACACCACATTTTGACTTAGGACGCGTTTGTTTCATGGAACACTCGGCTCAGAGCAATCACTATATCGTTCTTCATATGCAACCGAACCCACCATTGCCTCCTATAGTACCAACCTAGCCGTGTCGAATGTTTATTGAGGCAATCTCGTTGAAGAGTAGTTTCAATATACCCCTGAAATCATCTCAAGTCCAGTCAAGCCTCTTAACAGCAATGATGATAAAAAAGTAAGACCGTCATTTTCATGTTCGTTGAATCATCCCCTATAATGACCTTTGGGAGAAAGCTAGTCGTGACATTAGGTCTTATTTCATGTGCGGTCAATATATTCTTCCCTCACTTGATTTGGCTACCATTTTCAGAAGAGTGACCACACCAATTATCGTTTCCAGGGAGAGTGTGGTGGGTTCATTATTGGTGAGAGAGAGTTCAGAAAATCCATGCTTGAATCCATGACGTCCTTTAAACAATCTCGATTATCGGACTGTTATGATCATATTTGTCAAGTCCATCATCTGCTTCATCATCTCATAGTCCTATAAATGAAGAGATCGACTTCTTTCTTGCCATTGAAAATTACTTGAAGGAAGTATTTTTCTTTGGAAGGTGAGCTGGGTTTTCTGGATCCAATAACCTATCAAAAACCTGGTTAACACATCATAAACTAATAAACTGGGTTCGAACCCATGACCTAGTCGTACCATCCACCAAACTCTAACCATTGAGCTGTCATGCCATTAACTTTAATTACCAATCTTATTCATTACTTCCATCATTTTACAACATTTAAGCTATACTTGTTTGAGTAATTGTTGGAAATATGGCTTTTTAAATAAAAGAAAATGGGTGTTTAACAGGTTTCGATCTCTGGATCTCTCTCTCTAATATTAGTCCCATATCTACTATACAACTCTTTGTGGTAGAGTTTATAAGGAGATTGTTAGGACTTGGGCTTGGACCCCTTGGGGTACCACACTTTTGTGAGGAGAGGAGAGATAGACACTCGCGCCCGCCGCCGCCGCCGTCCGTCCGGGTCTGGTCATTTAGAGAGCAACCCATTCTTTTTGCTAAAAATTTATTTAAATGACAATAAATTTATGAGGAAGGAATGAATCTAGACGGGATTATGTCCATGTATCTAGACGTCTTCCTTTTCACACGTTTTGCCATGAGTTGCGCCGGATTTATTGCTCCACGTTTTTCTTAAATGCAATTACGTTTTCCATTCTTTTGTTGAGCAAATGAATCTAGCCGAGTTTTGTGTTTTGATCGAACCTTATTCTCCTATAAATACAACACAACTTAGAGTTTAGTAAAAAAAAAAAAAAAGAGAAGAGAAAAACAAAACAAGAGTTCTTCCTTGTTTCAATAAGAGAGATTTCGTTTTGTAATTAGTTTTGTCTTTGTTTAGCATTTCAGTCAAAGAAGAAATTTTCGTGTTGTTTATTTATTTACAATGTATTGATGATTCCGAGCAAAAACAAGTGTTAAGGGTGATAGTATTCCGTTCATCAAATGTGCAATTGATTGAACGAGACAGAGAAGATTCTGGGTTGTTTTATCCTGGGGACGGCGGGGCTAGTACACTGCTTGCACAATCTTGGGCAGAGCCGCGAAACGTCTTAAAGAGAGCGACCTAGTCCGCGACTCAACCCAAGAACAAATTGGTACCTTCGTTCCTAACTTTTATTTGAATCTTTTACAGCAGTGACAACAGTAATGATTCTCCCAAATAGTTTGTACATAAAGTTTAGAGAATTAAGAAATCTACACATTTAGGTGTTTCAAATAGCAACATCCTTTGTTCAATACTTTATGTATTTACAAGGGATTTTCCTACTTAGGGGACCATTTAATTAAGGATATTTTATTCCAAAGGTATGATAGTTTTTAAATGTCACGCCTCGGTTCCCAAGATATCAAATATCTCAAAATCTGAGACTCAACACAACCCTAAATTTTTTTCCATTTATTTTACTTGTCATGGTTATACTAAGCAGCAATACTTTGCTTGCCTTTGGATGTGGGATTGGGTAGAAAAGTTAGAAATGTTATTGTGTTGTTTGGTCTTTGTGTGGACCAAGTTTTTCTCTTTGAAGGTGATGGCGCATAGAGGACGCCAACCATTGATGCCTTGGGTAGAATTGAGGAAGGAATTTGAAAAGAAGTATGAGAAGTTTTTCAGAGGACTAAGTCCACCTCTGCAGAGGTTTGTGACATCTCCCTTTAGGGAGTTTGTTTGAGGTATTGGTGGATGCGACATTGCTTTAGGAGGTGACATATGTAGCTTGGAGAGATACTGGGAATGGGAGAACTTCTGGTAGTGGTGTTCGGATTGATCCAATCTTATGAGTTTCAAAGTTTGCAGCGACATAATACTCAGTTTGTAGTGCCCCGATCAAAATTGATGGTGGTAGAGGCCAGCGGATAGTCGACCCTCATAGGGGACAAAGGCCCCAAGGTCAAGCTTCTTATGTTGAGAGACATACCAGTGAGACCAATGGAAAAAAGAGGTGCAACAGCCAACGCAATTGCCATTGCTGAGAGTTCAGGAGGCTTTGCCCCGTATTTGCTACACGTGTGGCCAGCCATGCCACTTTTCTCGTCAGTGTCCGACTCAGCCCGTTCAGCCTATCACTCAGTTGCAGCTGCTTCTTCTTGGGTATGAGAGTGTTTCCGCCCACCGCAATCAATTTGTGTGGTTTTCTGCCGTTCCTAGTCAGGAGAATGTTGAGGGTGTTTGATCCCCCACATCCAAAAAAAAAAGTCTCGTGGGTAGTTGAACACTGCCTCGGTCTTGATGATATTTGGATTTTTATTCGGGTTGAATTTCCTCGATGCTGGATATGACTTATGATTGGGCTGCATGACCAGTTTTTGTGGCAACATGTATGTCCTAAAGGCGATACTCTGCTTGGAAACATACATGCCCGAAGTGGTATTGGTGTGTGTATGTAGGCATGTCAGGGTAAGACGTTCGACACCGCAGACTCAGGTGCGATTGTTGAAAAATATATAGGATAAACTCATGTCGCATCTCATATGCATATTCACATCATGATTGGGCATTTGGAATGAAAGTGGTGGTACATCGTTAATTTATTATTATCCCTTTGATAGGTCTTGTTTGATATTATGCAATTTATTTAGGGATAGATGCCTTGATTCTTCTCATAACAGCTAATGTTGACTCGTTTGCTTGTTTTGTGGCAAATAGGTGTACCTCTATCCGGGTGCAGGTGGTTGTGTTGTTGTCGATGGTGTTGCAAGAAGCGCCGAGTGATCCAATTGTCGTCTACTTGGTCATACAACTGAGATTTAGATTTAATTCTAAGGTCTAGGGTTTGGTAATATATGTATATTTAGGGTTGCGTCGTCAGTTTTCAAGATATTTCAGTGTCTTGGAAATCGAGGTGTGACATTCTACAAGGTCATAACATGACCTGTTGGTATTCATCTAAAGGGAATTCATTCTACTCTAGTATCTTATAGATTGAAGTTGCACTACAGGCAGGTAGGATACCATCATGGCCATAGGTCAATGCATATATTGTTGTCCCTGTATTGGACCTATTGCTGTCATTTATGTCCGTAAGACTTCAAGCAACAGGTTATGCCCATCCCTAGGGTTATTTTGAATTACATTAGCTTTCTTGAAGATCTTATTGTATACACTGCTTGCCCATTTGTGCATAATAAGGTACAAATTTTGAAAGAGTAATGTCATGTGTATTTGCAAACTATTCAAGATGACTACTTTCAGTTAATATTGATGCATAATTATCAGTTACTTTGGTTTGAGGTGAACCAAATATGTAAACTAAGTATTCAGATAACTATAAAACTTCTTCAGTTCCCATATTTTTCAAAAGGCTTGGCTTCCACCCATTTAGTGAATAATTAGCTGTCAATATTACAAACCCATGTAATTTTGAAGACGAGAGGTAGATATTTCCTATTACATCTATTGCCCATCTTCTAAATGATCATGGCTTGATGTTATATTGCATGCCAATAATTGGTGTATGTTAAAGGGCCCATGTTTTATATTCCACACATCCTCTATCATAATTAATGCAATCTTTCGGCATTGTATGCCAATAATAATTATACCTCCTTAGGATCCATCTGACTTTGTTACCAGATTGATGCAAGCAACAAACTCTTCATGAACATGCTTACCAACTTCCAGGACTTCTTCTTTACTTGAGCATTTGAGCAAAAGTTTATACACACTCCTTCTATAGAGAACCTCATCTAATATCACATATGATTGTAGCTTGATTTTTCTTCTAGTTTTTTCTTCAGGATTCTTGAGATACTCTTATGACTTGAAATCTTTTCCAATGTCAATAGCATCGACTGCTAATTGCTGGGAGTTGCTACAGTACTGCAAGAAATTTAATTATTTTATAAAAATAAATAATTAGTATATGCTCTAGGAGTCATATGCATTACAAGCAAGGCAAGCAGTCTCTTGTAAAAACGCTCAATTAGAATTTTGAAACAAGCTTGAGTGATGGTAGTCACTATTGACCAAAACCCAACATGCTTTCAAAAAAATTAAAATTTAGGTACTTTTACATATTCTTTTTTTATTTGGGTTTAGTTGAAGAATGATTTCTTGAAAAAAAAAAAAATAGGGGAGAATTAGTGGCAAAGTGGCAAAAAGGTTGAATTTCGTTGTCTCATGGCCATTGAGAGGTGGTCTGGCAATAATAAATTAAAGCCATAAATAATGAGAACAATATTTGTTGTTCTCAACTTAGGGAAGGAACTCCAATTGCTATATCAACTTAGCTCAGAAAGCCAAATGATATTGGATACATTTTTCCACCTTTTTTACATGAATCATCCCTTACTTGGTCTCTCAATCGAATATATTTGTAACTGTATTGCTTAGACGAAGAACTTGGAGATCAAAGTTACGGTTGTTGCTCCTACTGGAGAATGATACCACCGGGCTAGGTTAGATTATCTGTCCTCCTCTCTTTGATGGGTACTCAATCATCTGTAAAATTTAAAGATTATTATTTACCATCTTCTCTTCTTTGAGAGTGTAAATTGGGTGTTACTTGATTAAGGCGATTGAGTGTTATTCAAAAGTAAATTGATTTTTGTTCTCAAAAGACTTGAAATCAATCTTATCATGATGTAGTAGAGACCAACAAGTTAGTAGTGTAAAACTCTTGCAGATTTACTTACGTACATCAAACCCAATAGTTAGTGTATTGTGGCTTAAGGTGGTAGTTGGGTAGCTCTATTTCTGGATTCATGTTGCGGACTTCTTGTCTATGACTTTTTATGGATTCATGATTAGGACTTCTTCTCCAATGAGACCATGTTTGTTTCCCTTTTGTATTAATGCTTGGAATATTCAAATCTAATAAAGAAAATCATTTGTTACTTGATTAGTGTTTTCTCAAGTGTATTTGATCTTTGATAATTTTGTAATCTTGTTCCTATTGGACACTTAGCAGTTGGGCTGATTTTAGAAGTTATAAATTTACCTTGTTCAATTTATTGTCCACGAGGGAGAAGTAATGCAATTGAGATCGAAGGTGTAGAGGTCCCAGAGTGTGAGGCTTTTCGATATCTAGGATCTATAATTCAAAAGAATGGGGTTATTGAAGAAGATGTAGACCATAGGATTAAAGCTGGTTGGTTGAAATGGAGAATGACGTCAGGAGTATTATGCGATAGAAGGATGCCTGCAAGGCTAAAAGGGAAATGCTATAAGACAATTGTTCGACCAGCCATGCTATACGGTTCAGAATGTTGGGCTACTACGGGACAACATATACATATGATGACAGTAGCAGAAATGCGTATGTTAAGGTGGATGTGTGGTAAAACTCGTAAGGATAAAATTAGAAATGAAAGAATTAGGAGATACTTAGGTGTAACGCCCATAGACGACAAAATTAGAGAAAGACGTTTAACTTGGTTTGGTCATGTGCGGAGGAGACCAAGTACGGCGCCAATTAGAAAATGTCTAGATTGGCAAGTTAATGGAGGGTGTAGACGGAGGGGACGACCGTTGAAAACTTGGATGAAGGCGGTGAATGAAGATATCATTGAGCTTGGATTAGGCGAGGATATGTGGGAAGACCGCATTGCTTGGAGAACCAAAATTCATGTAGCCGACCCCAAAAATATCGGGAATGGGCTTTGATGATGATGATGATGAATTTATTGTCCATGTCCATAGTGTAACTTAGAGTGTATTTCCCCGGGTGACTTCATCTTTGTGGTGTGCACATTTTTACTCCAATTAGTCATTTATTTTCTAATACATGTGCATTTTTAGTTCTCTATGGCTTGCTTCGGTGTTTTTTATTGCAATAAAATTTATGTGTTATAAAATAAATACTCATGTCGAAGAGATGTAGTCGAACAAATTCAGCGACAAAAAAATAGATGCAAAAATTTATAACCAAACAATTTGTTGGTTAAAGGACTTCAACATTTTTTTGAAGAAAATTTTCCTTGGTATAAAACCAAATTTTTTTTTTAGCATTAAACTGTTTTGACAAAAAATATGTTGGTATTGATTAAATTTGCCAACGATAACTTTTCTGGAAGATATATTATGCATTTACCAAAGAATAATTTCCACTTGGTAAAGGTATATTGTTTTGCTACAAAAAAAAAAATTGTGTTTCCTTGGTATTTATGATTATGCATTTATCAACAGTTTTTTTCCTTGGTATAGGTAAATATCTCTTCCACAAAAATTACCGCTGGATTTACGAACCCTTTTGCGCAACAAAATAAATCCATGCTAAAGTTTTTTGATTTTTATCAACAAATTTCCTTAGTAATTGTAAAGAGTACATGAGGCAACTTTTGTTTCTATACATGCATTTTACCAACGAAAAAGTTCTACGATAAATGTAATTACCCTTCCCCACGACAATTTTCCTTGATGATTCCAAGCTTTTTGGAGATAAATCATAGGTAAATAAAACTTTTTTGCAACAAAATAATTAATTGGTAAAGATATTTGATTTTTACCAATGAATGTCCTTGGTGGTTGTCAGTATCACCTGCACCATGTTTCCTTGGCATATCATCCGTTTTTACCAACAAAAAATATAATTCCTTGGTAAAAAGCTTTAGGGAGGGTGATTCCACCACGAACCTAATAATTATTGTGTCAGAAGACATTTTGGATTCACTTGACTTTTCAAACTTAGATGTCTGTGTTGAGTGCATCAAAGGAAAACAGACCAAACAAAATAGATTAGGTGCTAATAGATCTTCAGACGTCTTAGAATTGATACATACGGATATTTGTGGACCATTCTCTATGGCTTCTTGGAATGGTCAATGATACTTTATATCATTCATAAACGACTACTCACGTTATGAGTACCTTTATCTCATTCATGAGAAATCAGCGTCACTAGATGTATTCAAGTCTTTCAAAACTGAAGTTGAAAACCAACTCAGTAAGAAAATTAAGTGCGTTAGATCTGATCGTGGTGGAGAGTACTACGGCAGATATGACGGTTCAAGAGAACAATGTCTAAGGCCATTTGCTAAATTCGTAGAGGAATGTGGAATTGTCCCACAGTACACCATGCCAGGTTCACCTAGCATGAATGGTGTCGCTGAAAGACGAAACAAAACTCTTAAGGATATGGTGAGGAGTATGATTAGTCATTCTACCTTACCAGAATTACTTTGGGGAGAAGCAATAAAGACAACAACTTATATCCCAAATAGAGTACCAACTAAAGCAGCTGCCAAGACTCCTTATGAACTTTGGACAGGCAAAAAGCCTAGTTTAAAGCACTTTCACATTTGGGGGTATCCATCTGAGGCTAGGCCTTATAGGCCAAATGAAAACAAATTGGACTCCAAGACAGTAAGCAGCTACTTTATTGGTTATTCAGAGCGATCTAGGGGCTACAAATTTTATGATCCCACAATTAGGTCTATTTTTTAAACGGGAACTGCGACTTTTTTTTTGAGGATGTTGAGTTTGGGGGGAGAAATAAGGTAAGAGACATTGTCTTTGAAGAGGAATCAATTTCGACTCCTACTACTGTTTTTGGCAATGTACATGTTTATGTACCTGTCATTGATCAAGAATCAGATCTGAAACCTCAACAAGACAATGTTGAACAACTCCCTGTTCAAATTGAAGTAAATGTTCCAGATGAACAAACTCAACAACCTCAAGGACAAATGCCATTAAGGAGATCCACGAGAGAAAAAAGAAATGCTATTCCGGATAATTACATAGTTTTTCTCCAAGAACATGAGGAAAATGATGGATTGATGGAAAATGATTCAATCAACTTCCATCAAGCCATGCAAGATTCTAACTCTCAAAAGTGGATAGATGTTATGGATGAGGAGTACAAGTCTATGCAAGACAATCAAGTTTGGGATCTTGTCCCATTACCTAAATGAAAATTCAAAACCTAGAGGGATTCAAAAGGTAATGTGGAGAGATATAAGGCCCGTCTTGTAGCTAAAGGCTTCACTCAAAAGGAAGGCATCGACTATAAAGATACTTTCTCTCCGATTTCAAAGAAAGTCTCATTTAGGACAATGATGGCACTTGTTGTGCACTTTGACCTTGAGCTACATCAGATGGACGTTAAGACAACATTTCTCAATGGCGACATTGGTGAAACAATTTATATGGTGCAACCAGAAAACTTTTTGTCTGAAAACTCGAAGAATATGGTTTGTAAACTAAAGAAATCCATCTATGGGCCCAAGCAACTTCCCGTCACAAATTTCATCAAGTAATTGTCTCATTTGGTTTCGAGACAAATGCAGTTGATAATTGTGTGTATCATAGGTTCAGTGGGAGTAAGCATATCTTCTTGGTTTTGTATGTTGATGACATACTGTTTGCTAGTAATAACAAAGACATGTTGCATGAAACTAAGAGATTTCTATCAAAGAAATTTGATATGAAATATCTTGGTAAAGTTTCTTTTGTTTTAGGGATTCAGATACACCGAGATCGCTATCGGGGTATTCTTGAATTATCGCAAAAGAGCTATATAGAAAATGTGCTTAAAAGATTTGGCATGCAAAATTGTAAACCAGGAGACACCCCTGTAGCTAAAGGAGACAAATTCAGTCTTAAACAATGCCCTAGGAATAAACTTGAAGTTAAAGAAATGCAAGATATTCCCTATGCATCAGCTGTTGGGAGTCTAATGTACGTTCTGGTTTGTACACGTCCAGATATAACACTCATTGTTGGAATGCTAGGCAGATATTTAGACAACCCTGGGATGGATCACTGAAAAGCAGTCAAACGGGTTATGAGATATTTACAGAGAACTAAGTATTACATGCTCACATATAAGAAATCAGATCAGTTGGAGATCATAGGGTATTCTGATTCTGATTTTGCTGGATGCCAAGATAGTAGGAAATCCACATAAGGCTACATTTATCTGTTAGCTGGAGGAGCTATTTCTTGGAGGAGTGCCAAGCAGACACTCATAGCTTCTTCCACTATGGAAACAGAATATGTAGCATGTTTTGAGGCATCCAATCATGGATTATGGGTGTGAAATTTTGTCACCGGGCTGCGCATTCTGAGGAGTATTGAAATACCACTAAAGTTATATTGTGACAATAACTCAGCAGTTCTATATGCCAACAACAATAGGAGCTCATCTAGGTCAGATCATATTGACATAAAGTTCATGGTTGTGAAAGAGAGAGTACAGATTAAACAGATTTCCATAGAGCACATTGGGACAAACTCCATGATTGCGAATGTGCTTACTAAGGGATCACCACTCAAGGTCTTTCATGAGCACATTGCTCATATGGGTGTTATATCATTTGAGGATATTTTGGTTTAGTTGGAGTTTGTATATTTGATTGCTCTATATTGATTTTTTGAACACATTTTGTATATTTGGGTATTTTCTGCAGAAATAAAGTATTCAGTTTATTCACACTCTTGTTTATTGTGTTAAAGTTTGATTTCAATAAAGTTTAAAGTATGACTAGTTGAAAATATGAATGTTTAGATCACGTTACATGTAATTTCCATACTACGCATCCATGATTGATCTATGTCATTTATTATATCGGTATATGTGATTATTGATGGATTTAGTTGCGCTAAATGTGACGAAAGTTCCTTTAGTCCCAGATTAATGGCTGGGCGGGCAGTCTAGGGGTTCTGGGCAGTCTGGGCGGGTCTGGGCGGGATCTAGGCGGGGTCTAGGCGGTCTGGGCGATTTTTATTTTTTATTTTATTTTTTAATAAGGCTGATTGTGTTCTTATTTTATTTTTCTTTCCTATTTTTTAGAAATAAACTATTTAATTATTTTTTATTCAGTATATGTCTAAATGTAGCAAATGATGATTACTTAATGGAATTCTCAAATGATCTGCCGGTACCAATTTTACTAATGTAGATTTTATCAAACATAACTGAGATTATTCATGCAATTTGAAGAAAAATAAAAGAGTACACAAATTCAAATTTATATAAAGTACCCATCATGACCAACTTCAGTCATTTGAGTTTTAATAAATTTTGTTCACGATTGTTAATTTTTCATGTTTTTAAATTTTGCATATGTATATTGGCATTAAATTGGATGTAATTGCTAAGGTATTATGCTTAACTTTTGTAAATTATTAAAGTTATAATACAAAACCTAAGACCAACTAGGCGCCGCCTAGGCACCTGCTCGTCGCCCGCCCAGCGCCTAGCGATTTTTAGAACACTGGCAATTTCTAATTTGATGAGGGGCCAAATTAGAAATTAGTAAGAATAACTGATAACTCAATCAGTTATAAATACTGGGTTATGGTTTCCAGTTGTGCGTATGTTTTGTTTCTTCTGAAATTTCCTTCTACAAAGAGATATACAGAAAACATACGTTATCAACTGAAAGATCAAGACTCTTCCCTTTCTTGAAGTGTTATCATGGATTAAGATACGCTTCCGCTTTATTCTTGATTGTTTTTTTTCTCATTGAATCAATATGGAACATACATGTGTGTTTGTAGAATATTATTCTTATAGAGAATCTTACATTTGTTAGATGCTCGAAACGTTCACTGAATGACTCTGATTTCACCACTATGTCATCAATGTAACATTTGAAAAATGAGCCATCGGTTCCTAAATTTCTTAGACATCTGATAGAAGTCTTATGATTATACCCTGATTATCCACTAGGAAGTCAACTATAAGCATTGGTTACTCATATTTGGGTGTTGCTGCATTAAGGCTTCTGAAGTTATGCATACCCTGAGTTTCAAACTTTTCTTAACAACTCAAACTATATTAGAAAGTCATTCAACATACTTGGAAGTTCTGATAAATCCATCATTGAGGAGTCTTTTCCACCTCTTCCTTAACTTTGGAAATCACCTCTATTATCTTCCTTCTTAGTTGCTACTAGACATACCTGCAATTGGATTTAATGGGTAACCTATGTCCTATCTATGATCCATCTAATCTAGGAAACTCTATTGCAAAACAATGTTATAAGTTCTTAAAACATTTTATTAGTTTCAAACATGTTGGAGCATTTAGTTTAGCACTTATAAAATGGGTTTAGAATCATTACTTTACAAAAGGATCTTGAGATGTAATATCTAAATCTTGTCTATGGGCTAATTTCTTTGACATTGTCTTTATTTCTTGAAATTCTTCCATTTTTTTTAAATTCTTCATGTATATAATCGACCCAGTTAATATTATCATTTTGTAATATTTTTGCATTTAATTCAAATTTTATAAATTTGTCTAAAACCAAATGCATGGTTTCATTGATTTTATTAGGGTCAAGGTTCATTCCCATAATTCTTCATCATCTTCAAATGGTCGAATCATGTTAGCATGATAGAGTAGAAATGGATCTTCATCCCACTCACATAAAGCCCTTTCATTTTTATTTGTTACTTATATCAATAGGACACATGTTAGCATGATAGAGTAGCATCGATACAATTGGAATATATGAAATGGTCGAGGATCCGCATGTACTTCCTCAATATTTTTTCTCCTTTCTTATCAGAACTAAAAATTTTCAATGCATAGAGGACAAAATACATCTATTAGCATGAATCCAATCTCTGCCTAATAAAGCTAAAAAATTAAGTGCACCATCTATGACAAAGAATGTTTTCTCTGAATGGTTTACTCCTAACTATTATTTCTAATGGCACAACTTTTTTGGCCATCGTTTTATCTTTCCAATAATCCAGAGATAGTAATCCTGGTTGTCACTAACTCGACATCTTGTTTATTTATTTTCTTCGAAGTATTAGTAATAATGACTGATGCATCATTGTCTACTAATGCCATGTTTTAAAAGTTTTCCATTAAACCCTTTGATAAATAGTGGTTTTACATTTAACAATTTCTTGAGTTGGTTCTTCATAAGTATAAGGCAAGCTGGCAGAAGTGAAATAAAACTGTGGAGTAGTCACCTCTTCACTCTCATTCAATCAAATCTCTAAATCATCTGAACCAGCAGGAATGTTCTCCATTTCCTTAATTCTCCTTGGCAGCAAATGTCTAGCTAATGTGGTAGCCATGTTTACTGCCACATCCAGTAAGGTTCCAAACTGAATCACATGACTGCTCACTTTCCCCGTCAATGAGCATATCTAGCAACAAATCATTTTGTAAACCTGTGTTGACATCTTCCTTTATTTTTCCAAGTTCCATGTACTCCTCCATGTCATCTCTAATAAACCTCGGATTTGGTTTATTAGAAACAGTCTGCACATAAAGTATTTTTTTTTTTATATTCCTCCTGTAAGTCCATATCAGTGCTGAACTGGGAGTAGGAGATTTCAACTCAGTGACACTCCATTTGGTTTAGGCTTCACAAACTTGTGTTTATCCTTAATAGATAATGCTTGCTTGCTTTGGACTATCATTGGATCCTGCAAAATAAATCAGTCAGGTACACCCAGTATTAATCCTTTGGGTGGATGTTTTGTAGTTCCAGGCCTGTTTATTAAGGTTTTTTGCCTTTGATTTTGCTCTAATTTGACTTCATGCAATCTAGGCCAGCAATGAAGCCCATGCTCAGTCTTTCAGAAATAGGTTTGTTGAACTTAGTTTCCCTAGGCAGGACTAATTGTGGTTCATTAACTTTCATTTTCTTGTGACTTTCTTCACCTGGGAATTCACTGCCACAAGCTACACATTAGTGTTGAACACAAATGTTGGTTCTTTTAAATACTCCCTTGTTGGACTAGTGATTTACATTACCAAGATTCACACTCATTTCATTGGCCGTTTGGAATGTATCCTTGACAATTCCCATTGTTGAGTCTGAAAACTTGAGTTTTTCCTTTTTTCAGCAACTCTTGAATTTTGTTCCTAGAATCAAAACATTCATTTGCAGTGTGAGACCAGGAATCATATCATTTACAATAAACCTTACAAATTTTTTCAGACAATCTGACTCATTTTGGAAGTTTCAACACATTTCCTTCCAATGATAATCAAATTTGATCTATTTTAGATATCAAATGCATATTTCTTCATAGGTCATTTTTTTCCTCATGTATGCTTCAACATTAGTGTTCTTCTTTACCAAAGTCTGATAAACTATTTTTAGCAACATCTATTTCTAGATTTGGATCTTTGTAATAGGTTTTAATGGAGGAATTATTCATTTCTTGTTCTTCTTCTAATAAGGCTTCAAATCTAGAAACTTTTGCAATTAATTTAACTAAATCTCTAAATTTTGTTCCATCAAGCCTTTTTCTTATTTTAAATTCTAAATCATTTTGGGCCAATTTCACAAATCCATGTTTTTACACTTGATTTTGGCCGTTTTGAACCTATAGATCTATTGAATTACATTATAATCAGGTTTTTGATCCATTGACACTTCAGGTTATGCTAGGAAGAATTGTGCATAAAACATCTCTTCCAATTGTTGCCAACCCTAGGCTGAGTTTCGAGGCAAGCTTATCAGCCAAGTGAAGGCTGCATCTATCAAAGAGTTCGAGAAAAACATAACTTTGTGTAAATCAATTGAGGCTGCATCTTCACATTGACTAATGAATCTAGCAACATGTCCAACTGTGGATTGTGTACCATCACCAGAGAACAAGGTAAAAGTTGGGATTTTATTCCCTGGTGGTAATGGTAGTCTGTCTATCCAATTTGGGCAAGGCTTTTTGTATGTAGGCGCTTACACCCCAACCCCTCCCCCGAGCTATTGGTTGCAGTAACTCTTGTACAATATCTGTTATCTCATTTCTATTGGCTACATTGGTTGTCTACCTGGGTTGGGATATATGAGTAAGAATGTATGAAGTAACAGTTTGGCTAACTGTGTTTGTACTCATTTTTTCGTTGCATACATGGAGTCATAAACTGATGTGTAGGTTGTGGGTTTACAGGCATGTATAAACTTTCTACCTTCTGCCTACAAATATGACCATTAATATGTTAGAATTGTAACAAGATCGGTATTACTAATTGGTTTGTTCACGTTTCCATGACCAATATCTATATTTTGAGTGTTACTCAAGAGTGTAGTCGACCTATCCAAATTCTGCTCAAGTGAAATCACTATTGTTCTCATGTCATGCATCACGTCTCCAAGAGGATTAAAAAATTAGATTTAACTGTGCATACAAATCTCTTGCGCAATTCTCCTAATTTCAGATCTTTGAACCTCAATAGATTTAGTTTCTTGGTTTCAATATTGCCAATATTGTTCCTATTGTTTGGATCAAGCAATGCGTTTTGGTTTTCATTATTGTCAACGATTACTTCTTCTCTGCTCTATAGTAGAGTGGCTTCATCGTTCTTTTGTCTTGTTCCAACCATAGTTAATGATCAAAACAATCCAGAAAATGTCGCATCATATGTGCTAAAAATATGTTTGTCTTGAAATGATCACTGCAAAAATATTCTAATGGGTGTACTAAGAATTCATGTAAGTGGTATTCCAACAGGAATTCGATTTCTAAAAACCAGACTATGAATTATAATACCTCAACTAAGAAGATTTTTTCATTCGCATTCACTAATTAGAGAACTTGTGAATGATATGAAGATCATTGAAAGATAAAATTGCAAACAAGTCTATGAACTGTAAAAGGAATGAAAATGCAGACCTTGAAACATAAATTGCTTGAATGTAAATTGCAGAATGTAAACAATTGAAAAGGACTATAAAAGATAAATTTGTTCTAATTTGAATTAAACTTTCTTTGAAAGGTGTTTTCCTAATTTGTAAAAATGAACTTTGAGTCACATTTTAGAAGTAGTTACAAGCAAATAACTTCCTCATCCATAATTTAAAACAAATAACCAACAGCTCCATGTCATTTCTGGCCTGGTGTAGTTTTGAATTGGCTATGAAGACGTTCAAATTTAATGAGACCCATGGGCTTTAATATGTCTAAGCCCAAATATGAGTTTATGGGTTTTATAACTTTAATTCGGAAATCTCAACTTTTAGCCCAAATAGGCCCCCCATGGATTTCATGAAAAGGAATTCCATACAACCAAACACACCCTAAAATAAAAGTTTTTTTTTTTTTTTTAATTAATAGTAACTAGGGTGTCGACGCGCTGTACGTGAGCGAATATTCAATACTTTTTATTTTATTACAAATTTTCAATAATAAATAAAAATTATTATTGAAATTCTAACAACCTCTATGTTGGACTATTTGATCCGATATGTCCCATCGTTCAGACATCCATCCTACATTAATCTTCATCTCACACCCCAACCAATCTTTAACCACATCTTTCTCTCTCTAATAGCCGCGTGTCGTCGACTGTGGGAATGTTTTATAAAAATTTCCAAAATGAGACTTTTGTCGTGCTAATGCTATTGACAACTAATCAAAGTGTTCATATGATATTATATGCATGAACTCATACAGAGATAGAGGCATATATTGATGCGCATAGATGGCGTCCATATGCAAGGTCCATTACTTTGTTTAATGATGATTTCATTTCCAGTTCGATTCATATATAGTCAATTTGGGAATAACCTGGCTCTCTAGAATTTGGGAATCAATTATTAAAAACACAAAAGCAACTGGGGTAGGGTGGAATGGCGTACTATGCACTCCACGTCATGCAAAAGCACAACTGTCTGTAGCAAAACTGAATCAAAAAGGCCAATGGTGTTATGGTCTAGTGGTTATGGCTGTGTGGATTTATCCCCACGTCCTAGGTTCGAGACCCACCGGCGGCATGGTTACTTTCTTATGGTGTTGACCTGTAGGTCGCACCTTGTTGATAAGTTATGGGATCCTATAAAAACCTAACTCGCTTTCCAAAAAAAAAAAAGGACTGAATCAAAAAGGTGTAAAATAAAGATCAATTTAGAAACCCATCTCCACCATAAATGTGATACACATATCCATGAAGTTGGGTCCCACAACCAAATACTGACGTCTCGGGTTGTCTTCAATGGGGTACGTGGCAAAATTAATGGTTCTTCTTCTTGAGCAGGGTTGAGAGAGTGAGATGAGAGCCTTGAGAGGTGAGAGAGTTAGATCACGGAGATGGGAGGGTTCAAAGACTGAGATGGGAAGTGAGAGCTGCAGGCCCGCATTCGTAAAGGGTTGACTGAGAGCAGGTTGAGAGAGTGAGATGAGAGCCCGGAACCGCACTGTCAAAGAGGTTGAGAGAGTGAGATTACTGATATGAGAGGGTTGAGAAGTGAAATGGAAGGTGAGAGCCGCAGCTGCAAAGGGAAAGGGAGGAGGGTTGAACTTGAGAGTGAGATGAGGGATGAGATTTAGGGTATTCTTTCCTTTTATATAGTCTAGGGGTATTTAAGTAATTTATTCGGTTAAACGGATATCTGTGAGGCGGATATAACCCAATTCGTATCCGCCTCAAATACGAAACGGGTACATTTTGGATATCCGTATTCGCCCCCATCCTCCATATAGCCTTAATCAAATCCGCCCCATTGCCATCCTTACTCCCGCTCCTCTTATCTCCGTCAAATCTAACTAACGGCGCTCCCTCCTCACCCACAGCACCGTACTCTGCTTTTCAACTCTCTCTTTCTATCGATCGATGAATCAAACTACCATACGCACATACGCCTTTTATATTAAGATCCAGATTTCATCAGTTCATTAAAAAAAAAATCAATGGCAGAAACTGAAATTGCTGAAAATGGATTTGTTAAAGAAAGAAACCTGAATTAAGGGGGGTGTATTGTATATGGATTCTTATGGAATTGATAAATAATTTGAAAAGTTCACGGACTCTTTAAATTGTCCACAGACTCTTTAAATTGTTCACGGACTTCTGCTGATTTCTTAAATCCATAGACTTTTGCTACAGACTTTCTAGAGATTTATGAAAATCCACGGACTTTGTATGAACGACTTTTACAGATTTCTAATTATTTGCAAGATAAAAAAGAAGTTGGTAAATAATGATGAAACAAAAAAAAACGTCCATAAAATAGAGATACATGTGCTAAAAAAACTAGAAAAAGAAAAGGTCGTTAATTAGCATCTTTAAAATAAGAAGTAAACGTCCATAAACTTGTATTATGATCATTTTTCTCCTTCATGGTCACTTTCTTCATTATCATTGTTAGCAACTTTGATGTTTGCTTGAGCTGCTGCCCACATTTGATTAGCAATACTCATTCTCCATTGGTTAGCATTTTCTCTTTGCTGCTCTTGGGTTTGAATATCATCCCATTCAAAATTATCTTCATCATTCTCTACCGGATCATTTTCTGGTTCAGGAGGAAATTCATCTGAACGACATTCTTGTCGAAGAAAATTATGCAATCCTGCAAATGCCAAAACAAGCTCCGCTTGTGTCTTGTAAGGAAATGGTGGTGCTGATTTGAAAATTGTAAACCGTGACTTGACTATTCCAAATATTCTCTCAATTACGTTCCTCAATGAAGCATGACGAAGATTAAATAACTCAATTGCGTTGACAGGATGGTTTCCTGGACCGCCAAAATCTTTGAGATGATATCGAGTGCCACGAAATGGAGCTAAAAATCGACGTCGGTTTGTAAATTCATAGTCTCCAAGGTAATATTTACCTGATCATAAAAAAATGTGCAATTAGTATGTATCCATTTTGTCATTTGGACTTGGATCCATCAATACATTATAATTTACCAAGGGACAAAGTTTGATTGAATTCATGGTACAAATGACATTTGGACATTGCCACTTCCAAACCGATTTTTTTTGTCTCTTCAACATATATCAATTAAGGTTGAGTTTTCTAACATAGATCTTGGCGATGCGCACACAATAAATAGTTAAGCTACATCACAGTCTTCTACACAACACACTCAATTTCATTATCACCAATCTAAGTTCTTTGTTCCTCAAATCTTCTGTGCTAGCTCATTCCAGAGAAAGCAGTCGCCATGACCATCAATGCAAAGAAGTTCATCAAGTTGGCCAGCAAGTGGCGGAAGTTGGCAATCTTAGGGAGAACGTAAATCTCATTGACTAGAATGAGTTCAGATTAGCATCCAAACAACGGTAAAAGATCACAGGTGGCTGACAAGGGTCATTTTGTGGTGCACACTTCTGACAACAGACGTTTCATGGTTCCCATGGCATGTCTTGATAACTGTGTTTTCCAAGAACTTCTTAATTTGTCCAAGGAGTTTGGACTGTCAAGTCACGAATCTATTAGATTACCATGTGATACAGTTTTCTTGAAGTCTGTCATCTTTTTGGTTCAAAACCACAGGCCTAAAGATCTTGAGAAGGATTTTCTATTCGTCTTCTAGTAACTGGTTTTTGAGAACTTAGAATGAAATTTATGTCCAAGACAGACATGAATTATGCTTACATTTTACTTAACATGAGCAATTTTTCACTTCATATCTGCAGTTACTCGTGTATATGAAAATGACCCTAAGATAATCCTTGAAATAGAGAAGCAGAACAATCCTATGTAACCCCACTCTTTCTAAACAGGGGAGATGAAAGCAAAACATAAGAGCCAGAATTACTTGCTACCTGTTTTGCAATTCAAAAATCTGTAACTATAAGCTGTACTTCTCAACCAATTTGTGCTGATGTTGATGAACAACCTAACATGAAAACAAGGACATTTTGTTAGATGTTGTCGACAATTGATCACCACACATATTATAGAACAAAATCGACTAATCACATGCTTTTGCAGCCTAAGCAACCCAACAAATGCTGGACCACACTTAAATGGTGCGTCTCTCCTTGGAAATATATATATGAAATTAGTTTTTATTGATTGTTAGGTTTATTAATGGGTTATGCTTTATTGGTGTTTGGGTTTGATAAGATTTCTATTTGAGTGTGATAGATGTTTGGGTTTTCGTATTGTTGGTTTGATGCAATTATGAACACTTATGCAAAGATAGAAAAAGAATCGAGAAAACAAGAGGATGAGAACCAACCTCTTCGCGGCTGGCACAAGGAAGAACTTTAGGAGACTTTTTTTCACGTTGAAATCTTTGATATGGAGGCTGGCAAATTATTGAACTTTGTTATTTATACCTAACACTACAAAGTCCATGAGAATCCATGATTTTCCAAATCCATAAATATGAATGATATTTTGAATACCCTAAAACTTTTGTGGACTTTCTGAAATCCATATTGAATACCTCTAGACTTTGTGGATTTCAGAAAGACTTTTTAAAATCCTGATTGAATACCCCTAGACTTTTGTGGACTTTTTAAAATCCAAATTGAATACACTTAGATTTTCAGAATCCATGGAATTTATTAAATTGCCCACAAAATCCAGATACAATACACCCCCCTAAGAGCTGAAAATTTTAGTGGCAGAAACTGAAACTGAAATTGCTTACCTGAAGATGGAAGGAGAAGGAACGGATTCGATTGAGTCCTTCCATCTTCAAATGTGTTGATCAAGTTCCGAAAGGAAAAGGAATTTCAGATGGAAGGACGTGGCAGGTCTGTAGATGGAAGCCCCAGCAGATTTGGAACAAAGATGGAAGGAGAAGATACTTTGGCTTGTAGATCTGAAACGAAGATTCTTTGGCTTGTGGATCTGGAAGGAGGATGATTCTTTGGCTTGTAGATCTGGAACGAAAGATGTTAGGAGGAGGAGGATTACGTGGATAATGTTGTTGGTTAGGTGTCTGAATGGAGTGGAAGGGGAGGGAGAGGGAGAGGGTTTCGGTCCGGGAAAAGGGAAAGGGAGAGGGAGGGAGGGAGAGGAGGCGTGTCGGAGAAGTTGCGGGGATGCACTGCGTTCAAACGGTGCGAGAGAAGATAGAGGGGATACGGTGGGGAAATGTTAATTTGGGTAGGGGTGGGCAAAGTCGGTTCGGTTCGGTTCGGTTTGAGGTCCAAACCGCTTTCGAACCATTTTTAATCGGTTAGCCCAAATCCAAAACCGAAACCGATTTTGTCCGAAATTCTGTTCGGTCCGGTTCGGTTGGGCTAAAAATTCGGTTTTAACTTTTTCAGCCCATTTTGACCGGTCCATTTTTAGCCCAAATGAAAATTGACAATGAACTTTTTCTTTGTCTGTGTCTTTCTCAAATACAAAGATCTATCAACCAAAAATAAACAATCACAAAAGCAATCAGTACATGGCTTGGAAGAAACTTTTCCATTTTTTTTTATTTTTTTATTTTTTCGAAAAATCAGGTCAATTAGGGAATGGAAATATAAGAGTATCAAGAACAAGATGATATCCAGAAAATCTCTTGACCATTAAAGGTTCAAAACTTGAAATCTCAGAACAAAATACTTCTACGTCCACTATATGATTCAATTGCTTTAACTAGGAAAACAAAAACAAAACATAATAAAAAAATGAACGACTCCATTAAGCGAACCCGAAAGTGCAGCAGCAGCAGCAGCAACAGACCTTGCATCTCCCAGCTCTCTACTTGGATCTCTGCCTCATCTTTCGGCGCTTCCTCTTCAACCTCCTCATGCGCTTCTTCTTCCCCTTAGCCCTCATTATGAAGATGCAACGGGACCTTCTCGCTTCCTCCCTGCAAAACCCTAGAGCAAGCGACCGACCGACCGAGATCCGCTGATCACTTTGGAAGGGGAAAGGGAGAGGGAGAGAGCATGAGCTGATCTCTTTGGAATGGGAGAGAGAGTGGGAGAGAACATGACCTGATCTCTTCTGGTTTCCTCGCTGATTTAAGGCTGGTTTCCTCGTTGGTTTCGTCGCTATTTAGAATTTCTGCAATAAGAAATGGAAACAGAAAGATTGGGTTTTCATTTTTGTCTTTGGGGTGTGATACAGTGCGACAGTATGCACCAATCGGTCGGTTCGATTTTTAATCGGACGGTTTAAAATTGTGAACCGATTTCGGTTCGGTTTTACAGATTCTTTTATCATTTCTTATTCGGTTACCGAACCGTATTTAACAACCGGTTCGGTCGGTTAACCGAAATTAATTCGGTTTATGCCCACCCCTAAATTTGGGCAAGGGTAAAAAAAAGAAAAATAAATATCAGGACGAAACATACGCACACTATTACTAAGGGAACACGCATTATATAATCCAGATGTGCACAAAGTAAGGTTTGTGAAGTAATAATCATAACCAAGGAATGTGATTTTTCGAAATATGTCGAAATTCATCGAATATTTTTTATTTTGAAGTTATCGAAATTTCTTTCGAAATTTGAAATATGTCAAATTGTTTTTAGAAAATAAATAAATATTTTAATCTTTGAATATTTTAACATGTTATAATGTTATTTTTGTATCAAAATTTTGTTTGTAAAATTAAATTTTATGTAATATTCAATTTGTATGACACTACGAATCGTGTGAGACTTTTTATATAGTATTTAAAATATTAAAATGTATAATTTATATTATTAAATTTAAAATTACGATCAAAATTTTTACATTTTTTCTAACCAAAACAAAATATTTCTTAAAATCAGGAGTCGAAGTTAATTTTACAATCCTTAGTCGTCACCAATCCTTTTGGCATATAAGTTAATGACAGCAGGACAACCTCAATTCCCAGTATTCTAAAATTGACAACTTTGGATTGAGCATAAATGGTTCTTAATAACCCCACTATAAGACACCATTGTAAAGTCATTGTAAAATTCTAATTGTCGAGGGAAGCAGCGAGGAAAACAGCGAGGGACCCCACAGGGGGAGGGGGAGCCGTCCATTCCCTCCGGGATGCGCGTTTGAATTTTCAACGCACGCATCTCGGGGGGAATGGACGGCTCCCCCTCCCCCTGTGGTGGGGTCCCTCGCTGCTTCCCTCGACGATTAGACGGGTTCAAAGTCATTAGATTTTGAATTGTGTGTGGATCAGCTGGTTCACAGTGCATGGAATGGCCGATATAGTCCATAAGCCAAATTTTTGCCACTTCATTTATCTAACTAAGTTTTTTTTTTTTTTTTTAAAGGCAAGCGCGGGGTGTAAAAGGGCTCCCCAGACCACTGAAAAAGGATTTATAGATTACATTCGAGCATATAGGTGTAAAAGTTAAATACCCTAATAGCATCTCAAATGGTAAAAGTTAAAATGAGGGATAAATCATCCATATTTTAATCAAAAGCTAAATTTAGGGTCTCTATATTTCTTTACTACTCCAACCAATCCCCTATTTTAACTTTTTATTATTATTATTTTAATATATCTTCAACTTTTCTATACCAATTTAATTTCAATTATACTTTTATTAATTTCAACTTAAATATATAATATTATTATTTTCAATTATACTATTATATATATACTTTTTAATTATAGTATTATTAACTTCAACTTAATTTAAATTTGACTAATTAAAAAATTTGGGAGTTTAAAAAAAATTTAGTATACTATTAATACTTTTTTGATTAATTATTTATCATTATATAAATTAGTATTAATAATTATTTTTTAATTATACTGTTATTTAGAATTTTTTGATTTTATTTTTTATTTGTATTTAATTTAGAAAATTAAATATTGAAAATATTTTATTATTATATGCGATATAGGGGATGATTAATTTTTCCCTAAATTTAGGAAAAAATTGGAGGTGGAGCAATTATAGGGAATTGTTTAAGGAAATGATTGGAGGAAGGACTTTCTCTATGAAACCCCTAAAATAAATTTTTAGCTATTTTAGGCAGTGACAGAGCCAGGATTTTTGTTGAGGGGCGGAGTGATGTCATAATTAATTAAATATGATAAATATAATATAAAAATTAGTTACTTTAACATGCTCGGTTGCAGAATGCTTTTCGCCTCTGAAACAATAGAAAAATCAATTAAAATTGTGTATTTTATAAAAATTAATGAACTAGTAATAACTGAATTTTTTGAACATCAAGCAATCTAAGTATCAGAATAGAGCAAAGTTGTGAACCAGTTTGCTCTGGAAAAACTTGAATACCGGAGTTTGGGTATGAACTCAATAATAGTCACACGAGATAACACGTGAAAAAGTTCAAGGGGAAAAAAAAAGATGAATCGCACACCCCAGATTTCATGATAGGTAGAAGAAATACATCTAAGCTCGGACTACTTAACAAGTGACATTCAATCAAATACAAACCAAATCATACCAAGAGCTGATCTAAAGTCAAACATTCAAATTACAATCAATTCTTCAAACATTGATGATCAGTGTAGCACAAGAAGTTGTAGTCCCATCAAGAAAAACATTATAAGCATTCATCGGAGAACAATTATAAACTGCGAGGTACAATAGAGTCTATTATCAACAATAGAAGACCAATATTTTGTGAGGACAAATTACTCCCCATGGGGTGATCAAGATCACAACACCAAAAAATCAACAGGTTTTCTACTTAACAGTCGTACCACCCAAAAATTGAATTAAC
The DNA here is from genome assembly GCA_963556465.1 of Berberis vulgaris. Lineage (NCBI taxonomy): Eukaryota > Viridiplantae > Streptophyta > Magnoliopsida > Ranunculales > Berberidaceae > Berberis > Berberis vulgaris. The sequence continues at coordinate 24,151,376 of OY747135.1, forward strand.
CACCAGACTGTTTCCAGTATCCAATCTCCTTTTCAAATGAAATAAGTTTTAGAATTCACCAATCTAAACTTCAAAGCTCAAATATTGATCAGTTGAATATAAACATCAACAAACAATTCGGAAATTTAGTGTCATCAACAAATTAGCATGTAAAATTCAAGAAAGAACAATTAAGTAAAAACAGTACCATTAACTCTAAAAGACTAAATCAAATGAAATATAGAACAAACCTGTAAATATAAATGTCATTTTCTTGTCCAAGATTCTTTCTACAAGTGTAACAAGAACTCAGGAAATCATCAGATGGATAATCTACCTCCTCTTTAGAGGACACAGAAAGACCAATAACTCCACAGCAATCCTCCACAATGCAGTCATCAAAGATATATATGGGTCGTTTTCGGGTTCGGCCCATGGGTGATCACTGATCACACAAGTATAATCCTCAGAGGACTCCATCTCACTAGCTGATATACACCAGAAGGAGCTTTGAGCAACAGCAGCAGCAGAACACGAAGATGAAGAAAGGACTTTGAGCAACAGCAGAACACGAAGATGAAGAAGGAGCTTTGAGCCTGCAAGGAGTCTGTAGCTGTTCCAGAGTTTTAAAGTGGAAGACAGACATGACAGCTGCAGGCTGCAGCAGAGTTTTAAAGTTGAAAATTAAAAAGAAAACCTACTTGGGGATTTGGGGTATACATAAAAAAAAAAAAAAAAAAAAAAATATATATATATATATATATATATTCTCTCAAAAGTCAGTGGGGGCAAGTGCCCCCATTTGCCCCCACGTGGCTCCGTGCCTGATTTTAGGGGATGATTGGAGATGCCCTAACTAACCAGAACTTTAAGTAAATAATGCCCTTCTAATTGAAACACTAGCATTTTTTTGTTTTTGAAAACTTAACTATCTATAAAAAATTTAATCATTATTCTAACATATATCCGACCGCTTGAACACAAAACTCTTACAAATTTATAAGAGTACTAACATAAATCAACATTTTGCGGCCTAAAAGGAAGCTCGATTAACATTTCCATACACCAAACTCACAACCTATATAAACAATGTTTTTTTTCTACTTTTGTGAGACCATTTCCAGTTTTTCTAAAGTTAGTATTGACGGCGAGAATTGTTTGGGTTTTGTGTGTAGTCGATATTGGGTTTGCATTAGAGTTTTGAGGAAAAAATATTATTTATTAATTTTCAATTAAAAAGTATTTTTAATAATTTTCAAAAATTAATTAAAAAGGCTTTATTTATTTTATTTAAGTCTCGATTAGTAGGGTTGGGCAAGGAACGGGATGGATTTCATCCCTATCCCATCCTTGCCTTTCGGGATAGGGACGAGATAAACCTCATCTTGACCTTATCACATTCCAAACGGGTTCGAGACGGAATGAGATGAACATTTACTAAATACTCCTCCAATGAAAAATAACAAAATAATTTTATCTCACATTACTCACACATCAATAATGTCAAATTTATATATATAACTTTCATCATAAATAATAATAGATATTAAATAAATAAATAAATAAATATTAAACTTCATTTAGAATTTATGATTTAATTCATTTAGAATTTCATCTCACATTGATTTAATTTCAACACATCCTTAACTTTCATTTGAAATAGTAGTTTGATTAAAATTAATAATAATAAATATTAAATAAATTCGAGACGGGACGAGACAAGCTCGAAATGAATTTGATCAATCCCAAAAAGATTAGATAAAAAACATGGTGGGAATGAACATAATTGGGATCGGAATCACGAGGTGAGTGGCCATCCCTATCCGTTAGTGTGGGGCTAACTCGTGTTAAACTCATAAGATGACAAAAACTTTGCTTATGAAGCATATTCACCTTTCCATGCTCAGCAGATCAGCTAATCTGCCCTCTTCTATTTTATATCATAAGGTTGGATTTTGTGAGTTATTATTTAAGTTGGTTAGTCTTAGATTTATGACTTGTTTACTAATTAGATTAACTTCTAACACCTCTCTTCCTTCCAACTTAAAAAAATAATTTAAGTGCTTTTGACATTCATTTTAAGTGAGAATATACCTAGATGTGTCTTTTGATCCATCTCTAAAGCATTGAACATCAAGCCCAAGTCGAGCAACAACAAGAACGAGATCATCTCCTAAATCATTTACCTAGAAATGGAAAGCTTCGAATTCAGATCAGACAATCACAGATATTCTCATAAACATCCATTCCAAACAGGGGATATCAAACATTTGGAATTCGAGAGATTGAACAAATATGGAAAACAAAAAATAAGATCAACTGAGTGATTACTACTATGAAATTAACCGCTTCTGATTATAATCACATAATTGACCACAACATGAGATTCACCCCCCAAAATACCCATGATCCAACACTCTAATGCTGAAAGCAAGCAAAAAAAAAAAAAACAGGGGAAAAAACAATACCCATTGATCCAAATTCCTAGAAGGGATACCTCAAATACCAACTTTCGAGCTGAAATTGAACATAATTGAGATGGGTTTGTCAAGAAATGATCACATCATCACTTGTGGATGGCGGTGCAGTTGAGTAGGCATCTTCCCTATGTTCTCCAAGTCCTTCCACTCTTTTTGGCGCGATCACTGCAAGGAGTGATCCGTAAAGCTCCAAAATGACACGAAGTAGAACCAAACCTCTCTGTGTGGGTATATCAGAAAGGTTTGCGTTCCTTCGATGAGCTCTTCCAGGTTCCTTGATTGCAGCTTGTGAAGTAGGAGGAATTGAAGAAACAGAGGAAGACATGGTATCTGCTCTGTTTTTCAAGTTAGTGAAAGAAGAGCAGAAAAGAGAGTGAGGTGTTAGTGTGAGAGAAAGGGCAAGACTCATGGGAGTTTTTATGCACGGAAACAAACCAAAAACCCTAGCACGCACTCACGCCTAAACCCCACGCCTTCCTTCTCGTTCTTGTTCTTGGAAGTTGCCTGAGACAACCACCTACTTCCATTTTATAATCAGGTTAATTTGTGGCAAGTTCAACCGTTGATCTATACAGAGAATTATGTTATATCCTAATCGATATAATGCTAGTGTTCCAATAAAATGTTTTTCTTCCCAATCTTTCATGTGTGCAGTGACTTCAATTAATGAGCTCAACTTCTTCAGTCCTGAAAAATTGTGCAGAAAATCTAGGCAGCCTGGGTTTTGCTGGTTTTGCCCCCCTCTTTAAACATTTTTTTGGAAAAGGTGTTTAAAGAGAAGGGCAAAAATGTAAATTTCGCCCCCAGACAGCAACCAGGCCAACAGATCCGGGCCAACTAGAATTGCTCAAAATTGTGATATCCAATGACGACTCAATTTTGGAGTTTAGGTGGGATAGATTTGTGGGAAATGAGTGAACTATCATGGAGTCAAAAGTTTTTGGGTGGGCGAGGGGGTCACACCCATGGGCCAAAAGTTTTTGGGTTGTTTGGTTGAACCCGGGATATAGTTTGTCAGGTGCTATTTTGTTCAAAATATAAGATATTGTCTTTTGCATTTTAACTACTTTTCATAATAAATGGTGACACACTCGAGAATGTTCATTTAGGTAATTAAACTTCATTTTTTGGTTCACAAAAATGTTTACATTCAATTCATTTTGGATTGGAGTTCTACCAAATCAACAACTTTGGTTTGGTTGATAGTTGATGGAGATTTTACTAATATAAATTAATAAGCTAGTTTAATCTGATTGTAATACCGCAAATGCACGGTTATCTAACTAATAGATAATGACAAATACGGGTCGATCCACGAGAATTAAAGACACAATCAAAAACTAAAATATAATTAGACAAATTTAAAGTGGGGGTTACAACGATTGAAAATTTATAAACTAATGAAAGTAAATTAAAGTATTAAACAACTAAAAATTGAATTAGCAAAGGCAACTGAGAAGTGAACCAAGGCATCGAATCCACCATAAGTTCTTCGAGTATTGTTTAACCTAACTTATTGTTTTCTAAAGCGAGAAGTACTAGGGGTGAACCATCCACGATGTGATCGTTTATAACCTTAGGACTAATTTAAATTTATAGTCAATTTCAGAAAATTATAAACCCCTAGCATTGAGTGTCTTGTGACGACATACATAATCACATGTTTAACATAATCAATTAAAACATGTTTTGAATATTAACAAAAAAAATACTCTAATTATGGACTCACTACAACAATTACGACAATTTTCAAGAAAATATTTCCTTGACAAAAATCAAAATTTTTAACAAGAAAAAAATTTGTTATTGTGTTCGTGGCGGCATCCCCGCAGCTAAAGGTTTTTACCAAGGAATTACATTTTTTATTAGTAAAACAGTTGATAAGTTAAGAAAACACGATGTTGATAATACTTACAACTACCAAGGAAATTTGTTGGTAAAAATCAAATATCTTTACCAACAAAATGCTTTGTTACAAAAAAAAACTTTTATTTACCTATGATTTTTATCTCAAAAAAAGCTTAGAATCATTAAGGAAAATTGTTGTGAGAAAATGTAACTATTTTTATCATAGAACTTTTTCATTGGTAAAATGCATGTATATCAACGAAAGTTGTCATAAGTACCATTAACAATTACCAAGGAAATTATTTTCAATGAAAAAATCATCTATATATTAAAATGATTCATCATTTTTGGCTCTTATAACACCTGTAAAACCCAACAATCTGCCTCCCAAACTTACACCACTCTTGGTGGTAAGACCCCACTATGGAAATATGTATATGACCATGTAAATTATTTATTTATTTTTATGCTCAACATGGTTTGAACTCCTGACCTGTAGTAAAATCTATTGCAATCTTAACCAGTTGAGATATTTGAATAATTGTGTTGTGTGAAGCAACTTTATAACTTATTAAATCAAATTACTCTTCTTTTGCAATAAAAAATTATTGCTGAATATATAATAGGGACCAATAGATAATATTTCGTCACTATAAATTAGGACTAAATAATTTAATAACTATAAGTTTATGTGAAATATTTACCACGTTTAGCAATGAAAAGAAATCCACAATAACATCATTATAATTTGCAACGAAATACTAATAGCATTTCATTGTTTGATATGTTATTGAAATTGGTTATATCTCTAATGAAATAAAATTAAATTATTGTAAAAAAGAAAACGAGCCTTAAAAGGAAAAAAACATTCATGAATTTTTTTATCAATCTTTAGCAATAAAATTTGTTACCTGTAATATTATAATTAACAATAAATTAATATTTTATTGATAAAGAAATGCTATTGGATTATTCAAATGACATAATATCATTGCTACTAATAAAATATTTCAACGAAATAATATTTTGCCACTGTAAAGAAGTTTGGAGCTTTAAATATAATTAAATTTCGTGGAAAAAGTTTCATTATAAGTAACTGAATCAATCATTCTCTCATTCTTCTCTTTTTTTTTCTTTTCTCTTTCTCAAGAGATTATTCTTCTACTAAACTTGAATAAAAAAAGGTTTTGTAAAAAGTATCATAATTATTTTCTATTCGAAAGCATGGGTGTTGGTCGATAGTTGACTATAATCACTCAAGCTTGTTTTAAAATTCAATTGAGTGTTTTCATAAAAGACTTTTTGCCTCGCATGTAACGTGTATAACTCTGAAGCATCGCTAATTAATAGTCTTTTTTTTAATCTTTATAAAAGAATTTAATTTAGTACAATTAGTAGTTAGAACTTAAAGCCCACAATCAAACAACATTACTACAGTCAAGGCTTTTGTCAACGAAATTTTTTTTCTTTGAAAAAAGTACACTTTTAGTTGAAAAAAACATGTACCAACAAAATTTGTTCCTTGATTCCTTGAATTATCTTTGTACAATAATTTTTCAACGAAATAAAAAAAGTTGCGAATAAATAAATTTGTTGTCATATAGTTTAACAATTTCTATAGAAACAATAATAAATTAATGAGCTTTATTGAGAAATACATTTTCATAGAAATGATTATTGGTTTTTAACAAGGAAAAAAATTGTTACCAATAAGGTTGTCATTACCAACAAAATTTTATTTCCTTGTTGTAGAGATGTTATTAAAATAGTTATTGTTTCAAAAAAAAAAATTGTTGCCAATAGTATACCAATTTCCAAAAAAATAATGATTTGTTGGTATAAAATAGTTAGTAAGCTTTAACGAGAAATAAATTTTCATGAAAGTAATTATCACTTTTTACCAGCGAAAACAACTTGTTACCAACAAGGTTAATTACCAACAAAACAAATTTCCTTGCTATAGAAATTTCATTAAAATAAGATATTGTTTCCAACAAAAAAAAAAATTGCCAACAGTGTAACAATTTACAACGAAATATTACTTTATTTCTATAAATTAGTAAATGAGATTTAATAAGAAAAAATCTAATAGAAAAAATTATCAATCATTATCAACTAACCGAATCATTACTAATAATGTGATTATTATCTAGGAAAACACATTTCCTTATTAACGAGAGATGAATAAGTGTTAATATTTTGTTAACAAGGAAACTAATTTGTTGTTAAATTTAGTCTTCTGTAGCAAAATAATATTTCATTCCAGAAAATGCCATAATTACCAAGGAATTAGTATTTTATGGCCATAAAAATATTTTATTATTAAATCAATTTGGCGGGAAACTAGTTTTGGAGAGAATGCTTCCCACCACCTATTTAACAAGGAAAGTTTCCAACAAAATATATTTTGTTTGAAAAAAAAAAGTAACAAGTTTATGGTTTTTTCAATGAAATTTTTTTCGTTGACAATGATACCATATTAGCAAGAAAATTAATTTTTGAAGAAAATTTTTGTTGGTAAATGATAGATTTCCTGTATTGACTAATATAGATTTCAAAGTCCGGATATAATTGGTGAAGGAAATTTATCAATATTCAGAAATTAATTATATTTAACAATGAAACACAAAGATAACAGTAAAATAAATTAAAAATACTCTAAAAACCCGTGGTTTCAAAGTCCAGATATAATTGGTGAAAGAAATTTATCAATATTAAGAAATTAATTAACAATGAAACACAAAGATAATAGTAAAATAAAATTTAAAAAAACTCTAGAAACCCATGGTTTCATCTTCGCCTCGGCACGGTCATATTTAGAAGATCATGGTGGTGGTGGTGGTCGCAGCAGCAGCATTGGTCAACTCTAACTCCTCTTCAAGTAGGTGATCCGTGATGGTGCGAAAGAAAATGGTGGTACAAATAGTGAGAGGAAGAAAATTTAAAAACTTATTCCCTCCAAAACTTTCTCTTCCCTGTTGTGCAATCATGCTCTCTGTTGTAGTGGCTGCAATGGATGGCTAGTCTGTGATGTTGTGCAAGATGAAGATGGCGAGGAGGCGAGATGGGCTGTGGCAAGGTGCTTGTTTACGATGAGATAGGTTGATGGTAGTAGTTGGTGATGGTTGCGTTAATGGAAAGAGAGGATCCGTGCATGAGCTGGTTCGAGCAAGAAAAATAGAGAGCATGGCGAGATGGAGATGGAACTATATGATGAAAATGAAATGGTGGAGGCATGATGGAGTGCCTGAGAGATGGGAGTTGGTTGTACTCCTCATCTGCAAAAGAGAGGAAGAAAAAGGAAATGGCGTGAAGGAGAGATGTTGTTTGGGTGAGGAAATGCTCCATGTGTTTGCTATGTGGAGGAGGATCGTGATGGAGGCAAGATGGTGATGAAGAAGAGGGAGGTGAAGGTTTGTTAGTTGTTAGTTGTGATGTTAGAGAGCGAGGAAGAAGGAAAAGAAGGGGCTTTGTGGCTGCCAAAAAAAAAAAAAACTTTGTGTTACTGTGTAGAGAAGGGGGACTAAATAGGTTTTTTGTGGATTTAGGTTGGACTTGGGTTTAGGTTCATTCAAGTAGGAAATGGGTTTAGTTCTTTTTTGGACTTGAATTGGGTTTTGGATTCTCATTGTTGTAGCACCTTGCAATTTCACCAAAACCGTCACTTTGTACCGCTCTCAGAATTTTTCAAACACTTGTTCTTCCAAATTTTCCATACTATTGCGCTCTCATCATTTAATCTCTGAATCTTGCAAAAACATGAAAATGAAATGATTAAACTAAAATAAAATACTTAAATCACTAACAAACATAAATTAGAAGATATTTTATGTAATAATTACATGAATATCAACAGTTCCTACATGAAACAAAGTGTGAATAACCCTGTTTTGTACGTTGACAGTCGATTCAATGTGTTTCATTTTTTATTTTTTTTAATCCAACGACCAAGAAATATTGGTGATTGGCAACCCTATTCCTAACAAGAACTTTTTGTTGTGTCGCATCATTTAAGGATTATCACCATTGTTTTCTGAACTGGTAAGTAGTTAGTTTATTTTGAAATTCAGTGATCATGTAATCTACAATTAATGGTTCAGTTGGGTTGAAGACGATGAGGGCAAATGGTAATTGAATATGAAACAGTAGGAGAGGACACACAACTGACATGCTTGGGGAAAAAACATTGAATCCTAATAATTCCATGTTCAACACAACATCATTTTTTAAGTTTGTAACACTAGACTTGTATAATCACCAATAACAAACAAAATGAATCAATATCAAAACAGAGGCATAACACGTATTCGTATCTTCAAGAGATCGTGTCTCGCCATGACTCAAACTTTCATTGTAAAGATGGAGGCAAAGTTATTCGTTATCAAAAGCCAATGATACAAATATCATATCGGCATCTTCAACCTTAGCATAGAGACAAGCTCCGTTGTTTAACTCCAAAGAGTATTGAGGCCATCGAATCTCAGTCATAAAATTCATAAATTAAATACCTAACTAAAAAAGAGAAATCTCTTGAATATCACATTAACTCTTAATGTTATAAAACCATGCAATTAAACAACACATAAGTAAATGAAAACATTACTCTAATAGAAGCACTCATTTTACGCTTTGTGGTCTTATTGTTTATTTGATCTCATCTACTATATTCTCTATATGGATAAAAACCTTATATGTATTATTCAAGGGATACAGAGACATTGCTTTGGATGACATCGTCATCCATTACATATTCGATTTCCTATTACATAACTAAGGTGAAAATTTAAATGTACACGCAAGTGCACGAATCGACAATAGTGTAGATCATGAATGCGAGGTCAAAATTATTGCCAATTAGATAATTTAACGTTAATTGCCCATATTTGATCATAAATAAAATATTAAACTTCCATCAGTTTCAAAATCTTAATTTCTAACTATTATTTTACATACTTTAACATAAGCACATGTAATCAAATAAATTAGTCTTAGGAATACAAATCCAAACCCTAAATTAATATAATCAACTTCCTAACTATCAACCATACATGATATAGAAGATGAAAGATCTCATGAGTACAATAATTGTAAAAATAGTGAAAGTTATGCAACTAAAACAAAACAAGAACAACCTACTAACCTGAACAAAATACTCAAACTATGGGTCAACTTTGTCTTGAAAATGAAACTAAAAATCCATTTAAACTAAACTACGAAATTCAATTATAAACTTTATTATTCGATTCTCAATACCTTAAGAAAAAAATCTTATTTAAAGGCTAACAAAGAGTCTTAAACCTACTAGGAATAGGCTAGAAGGATCCCAACATAAACAAAATTGATAAACCATGGAAAAGGCAACTAATTATTGTTTTTAAACAGAAATTTAATGAAAATCTCGTTTTCCCGCTTTTGTAGATGACAACTCATAGACAACTGCTATCACACCCCGATTTTCGAAGAAAACGAACATCCCAAAATCCACGTAGGATTATCCGTTTCCCCAAAACTCGAGACGTGAAATTCAATAACAATAGAAACATTTAGCAGCAACAACAACTTAAACATGATTTAATTACTGAAATAAATAAAAACTCTAACCAGGAAAAACTGACGTCGCTAGCCCCATTAGCGAAATTCCCGTAACGCTGCTCAAAAGTCTCTAAACCTGAAAGGCTAATCGGCTATATTCCCAAAGGAATGTACCCAAGAAGCAAAAGCTCACTTGGGTCAGCAATAAAGCTGGTGTGAGTAATCTTCATCCAAAATCAATAAATTCGCACGTGATAAACATCAAGCTAAACACAAACAACAAACCATCACACCAATAGGTAGTTCCTCAACGAGGCATATGTGTCATGCAAGAAAACACAGTTCAAAGAATTTAGTTCCTCATCGAGGCCATCATATCATCATCCCAATTAAGTAAAATGCATTTACTTATACTTACACGGTAGAAGTTGATTATGGAAAGTCTGATCTGCAGAAATATTAGTGGACTTGCCATCCTGCATGAAAAAGACTAGAAACAATGTAAACGTAATTTATTCATTATTATTTGAATTTGGTTCATCTTTTAACAGATTGATCACTTAGACGATACCACATTCGCACCACCTCCGTGCCGAACATACATGCCCGTATGCCTATCTCATATAAATGAGGACTTCTCCGTCATCCATGCCCAAGTAGGGACACGTCACATACATGCATGCATCACCGGATACTCCTAACTATATGAGTAACAAAAGCCACTCTTGGGCCATCAATGCGCATAAACTCACGTCACATTTTTTTACAGATATATATCAAAGCGGCATAAAAATTCACCTCATTTTCGCAAAACTAACCCGAAGGTTATTTTAGTTTCTCTATAAGAAATAGGTGCCCCAACTCCGCAAGACTAACCCGAAGGTTATTTTAGTTTCTCTATAAGAAATAGGTGCCCCAACTCCGCAAGATGACCCATTAGTCATTTAGTTTCTCTATAAGAGATAGACGCCCCACCTCCGCAAGACGACTGGTCATTTAGTTTCTCTATAAGAGAGGGGAAATAATAAACAAAAAGAGGTGTGGTAGTTCTAAGTGATACAATTACAGGTGATTAAATTTCCAGGAATCAAAGTTTACCAATATCATTTATTTTTGATATTTCAGAATTCCTCCACAATGACATTTTGTCATTCATAAATCGATTCACAATCGTATCCACCCACATTTTTGGGGAAAACATAGCATATTCATAAATTATGTTTTATAACATCATGGCGATCAAGTGACATTTTGTCATTTATAAATAAATCAATCCACCCATTATTCATTAAGAAATGAGTTCAAAGAAAATAGACAATCTTCATGCATTTTCATCTCAAATATACGTTCATGAACAATGAAAATGACATATATTCTCAAACTTCAGAGCACTTTATCAATACAAGAACAACAATCCATCCCAAATTTCAACATCACTACCCTGCAATGAAGACTATATGAATCATCTACTACTATGGGACCAACCTCCAATTCTCGTTTTGTTTATATGGGAGATAAACTGATTCGAAAGGGGTTCATTTGAACTTTACAATCTAACAGTGGACATGTTTTACTGGAACAAATCTTTCAAGGCCTTTAACACAACTATCATGAACAAATCCCTCTGCCAAAACCCTCGCAAACAAAACACATCTAGAAACGCCTTTCCAAAATGAAGAAGACTAAGAAGAAACCTTGCTCCACAATATTAATCTCTTGCAATATCATTTCTCCTATTTCCGCCCCTCTTTTGGGTCTTCATTTAGAACAAAGATTTCATGGAAGGAGATAAAACCCCTCACCAAATTCACTTTCAGTTTGCATAATCCCTCTAAATGTCAAAATCCTTCACCTAAACATGTTTTCCCCTCAGGGGGAAACATCCTACTCATCATTTCTTTTGTATTTATTGTGGGTTTGCAACAACAAGCAAAGTAGAAAATCTAGGGAGCTTTTGTTGTGAGCATCTTTGTGAGACCCTGAGTGAGCGGACCTGAGGTGAGGGTGAGGGTGAGGGTTGGAGCCTAACAGGCCCAAGATGCCCAATAGGCCCAATAGGCCGAGAGAGGTTGGATGAGCTACAAGGGGAATCATAGTCTCATATCGCCTGGGTAGGGGAGGAGGATGATCCTTATATGTGCGGGGTCAGCTCCCCATTGTATCGACGCATTTTAAAGCCGTGAGGGTCGGATGGTAGCCCGAAGCGGACAATATCGATACAGTGCGGGAGGGGGGTCGTCATAGTTTGGTATCAGAGCCTGACCCAACCGGAAGTATGCCACGTGGAGGTGGGCCCTCGGGCAACGTGGACGTTGTGCCTGTGTGGCCAACGAGGACGTTGGGCCTTAAGGGGGGTGGATTGTGAGACCCTGAGTGGGCAGACCTGAGGTGAGGGTGAGGGTTGGAGCCCAACAGGCCCAAGATGCCCAATAGGCCGAGAGAGGTTGGACGAGCTACAAGGGGAATCATAGTCCCATATCGCTTGGGTAGGGAAGGAGGATGATCCTTATATGTGCGGGGTCAGCTCCCCATTGTATCGACACGTTTTAAAGTCGTGAGGGCCGGATGGTAGCCCAAAGTGGACAGTATCGGTACAGTGCGGGAGGGGGGGTCATCACAATCTTCCTCATTTACTGTCATACCATATCCATATTCAAGAATCAAGGGACAGTGAAGGAGTGGGAACCAAATGCAGCAGGAAAGTTTCATTGCATCATATAATGAACCAATAACTGAAGCAAGGATTCCATTGCACACAAGCAAAGATTCCACTACCTAAATATATTCAAATACTCAACATGAACTACTGTTATTAGAATCGGTATGATAGGTATCATCTGTACCAACACTAGCAAACAAAATAACAGAGATATTAACAGTAACAACACCAAGCAAATTGGGGAAGGAAAACCCATTGAAAATTTTAACATAAAACTAGCAAAAACACCTAAATCAGTAAACCTATTAAATGAAATTGGGGAAGAAGATTGATTAAATACCAAAACCTAACCTTGATTCCAAGAACAATTTTCAACAAAACTATGTAATAGTATGAAGAAAACTTACCAAAATCGCAAAGGATTGCGCAGCCATCGCAAGCATCCCAAATCGTCTTGCCTGCGACTCGCCATCTCGATTTCCATCTTTCCCTCTCGAACTCCTCTTCCTGCTAGCAACTGGCGCTGAATTTGGTGACGCAAATGGAGTGAATTCCAACATCAGTATTCAACAGCTGCTCACATAATTGATTGCTCAATATTGATTATCAAAATCTTATTTCCTTCCTAAAAACAATATGCCAAATTTCCTTGATCAAGCTTTGATATTCTAAAATTACCTAAAACATGCAAATACCACAAATTAGTCAAATTATATAAAAAAAAATTATAAATATGCTATTCAAAATAATATAACTAATCAAATAGGCTAACTAATGTAAATATAGGGGGATAACAATAGTATAAAAATGTGCTAATCAAATAATCACATGTTTTGATTGTTTGCCACCTACATGTGGAGGAGAATAGCTAATAGCCACATCATAGTCTAAAAAAATGTCAAGAGGATAGTCCACCACCTTATGCATGGTGGTTAGGCACCTCATACTTTTACTCCCACTTGGATGTCCACTATCGTTGCCGCGTTAAATACTTTGCAATGAATCTAATGAAAAAAAAACTAGAAGAATGAAAAAAGAGTACAACATTCTTTAGAAATATGGTGAGTGTGCATACTATTGCCTCGTTACAACCTTGACAGAAAAATCCAATAGGATAAAATTATGTCGTAGGAAAAATAGTACATGGGACTAAATATATATGTAGCATACTTCTAAATGCTACCGGGAGTTATACTTCTCAATACTCCACTTGATAATGTCTCTTCCTCGGGATAGTAAAACTTTAATTATTTTGATGATTAAGCCGACATGTGCCAATCTCGAAACCAATTTCTGAAACATTGATTTTGGCAGTGGTTTGGTGAAGAAATTTGCAAGGTTATCACTAAATCAAATCTGTTTGACTTCAACAACATTGTTCTTCTTTAGTTCATTTGGGTAGAAAAAACTTACTAAAATGTGTTTCGTTCGATCTCTGTTGATGAAACTTTCTTGCAATTTAGCAACACATGCAACATTATCTTCACATTGTGGTCAGCTGATCAATAACTGAAATTAATTGGCATTGATTTCTTATATGTTGGATTAATGACTTGAGCCAAACACCCCCTGGATATGCTTTATCCAATACAATAATTTCAAAATAATTTGAGGAGATAATAACAAACATCAGTTTAATATATTATCATGAGATAGCTGTAATGCAATTTATACATATATAATCAGTCTCTTTGCATAGGCAACTAGCTGGTGACAATGGCTAGATAACTCACATGAATAAAATAAACCATATCAATGGTCCCACTAAGATATTTTTTTTAATCTCCATCAATGTCGATGAGTAGGTGCATAGCCATACACTGCTAATAATTTTAAAAACTAAATAAGGTCTTGTATACTGTGCAAAGTATAATAATGCACTAATGACACTTAAATAAAGTACTACATGACCCTTTTTTTTTTTTTTCCTTTGGGCCTATACGAGTCTTTCTTTAAATATAAAGACCAAATGACCATGGGTGTACTAAGTGGATGAAAAACAATTTCATGTTAAAGCATTTCAAAAAAATTTCAATATACAGTGACTGATGGACTAATATCCTACTAGTATTTTGCTCGATCTACAGGGTGAAATAAAAATTTGTTTTCCAAGGACTTTCATTTCAAAATATTTCTTTAATTAATTATCAGTATTTCCAAGGTTTTCCTTAGACCCAATAACATTTATATCCACTACATAAACAACTAGTATTAGGGATGGGCATCACATTCCGCATCCTGATCTCGATTTTTTCTAGGTCATGATCTCGTTTCGTCCTGATCCGAGTTGGGTTGGGATCGGGATCGAGATTTTTAATCCCGCCCATCCCGTCTTAACTTTATTTTTTTAAATTTAATTAAGTCTGACTTGATTTCATACTTGATTCTTGATGTTGCTGATGATCATGTACTTGTAGTATTAACTATTTCAGACTTGATTGCTAATGTAGTTGATGTGTAAGATTGGGATCATGTAGTATTATATTGTTGAATCATGTTTGGTGTGAATTTTAGATTTGAATAAATTTGCTGCCGCACGGAATTGTTTAGTATTATATAGCCTCGTCCCATCCCGAACCTGTTTGGATGGGATGAGGTTTATCCTGTTCCGATCCGTCTAAAAAATAAAACAACGGAATGGGATCGGGATGAGGTCCATCCCGTCCGGTGGCCATCCCTAGCTACTATAACAAAACCATTTAAAGATTTTTTTTTGGAAAGCGAGCATTTAAAGATTTTTCATAAAGATACAAGGAAAAATTATATTATTTGATATAATTTCTTATACAAATATTCATTAAAATGATTGTACCACATTCTTTCAGATTATTTTAACGGAAAATGACTTTTAAGACATACTTCTTCACAAAATAGACCATTTAGATATTGTAGTTCATGTAATGGCTAATGTGTGCCTACTTTTATACTTTTATGGCCGACAAAGACTATTTTATTAACTCAGGTTAATTCATAAAGTTATAGGACATATTTACCATTCCTAAACAAATTATATGTTTTTTTTTAATTTTCATTGACTGACAAGTTAATCAAATTATTATGCTAAGGTTTGGTAAACTTTTCATAATGTAATTAATGATGATTAGAAATTTGGTTTTAATTAATTAATAAAATCAATTTGATTAACTTGTCATAATTTTTTACATTCCAATGGAATTATAACCAAGGATTGTGATTTTGTTTTTCGAGTTAATTAATTACGGTCTCCTGATTTTAAGAAATATTTCGATGTGTAAGGAAAAAAACGTAAAAATTTCAAGGATAAATGAAATATATATAATGAATTTTGAGGATATATTAAATATGTGAAAAAATAAGATGCAATTAAAAATGTATTAAAAACATTAAATGAAAACAAAATACCTATAATTAGAAAATTAGGGTTAGTTTAAGAAATCAATATATAAGTAGAAGAAATATTAATTAGGAAATTAGGGGGTGGTATAAAAAATTAATAAATAATAAGAATAAATGATCATTAGAAAAAAAGAAAAAAAAACTCAAATTTTACGAAAAAAAATTCGAAATGTTTTGAGAAAATCCTCGAAAAATGTAATTTTTAGTAGTTGTTTTTTGTACTTTTACGAAAAAAGAAATTATGAAAAACCATGAAATTTATGAAAGAACCTCAAATTTTTTCGAAAAAACCCTTAAAAATGTAATTTTTTCTTTTGTCTTTTTTCTTTTCGTAATTTCAAAAAAACGAAAATTTTGGCTAAATTTCGTCTAATTTTGCGAAATCACAATCCTTGCCGTTGCCACACTTACAACTTCTCTGTTGATTTTTTATTTTTTTTAGAATCAATGGTCCTAAGTATTGAAGGTAGAAAAGAAACTTGACACAAAGAGTATCTAATTTTTTTTTTTAAATCATTAATAAAAAAGTTATTGTTGGTCATAAAAGTATAAAATTAGGTTTTATTTTATTTTTTAAGATAGACTAAATATGTCATATAACTTTGTGAGTTAACCTGGGTTAATGAAATAGTCATTGTTGATCATAAAAGTATAAAAGTATGTATAAATTAGCCATTACATCAATTATAGTATCTAAATTGTCCATTTTGTGAAAAAATAGGCCCTAAAAGTCATTTTTCGTTATTTTAAACCGCACAAATGCACATCTTAGTCTTATTAAGTATTCATTGTTTCAGGCAAAATAAATCCTTAAGATATTTTCATATATATGCTTGTATCTAAATCTCCAAATAAATAAGTAGTTACTACACCCATAAATCTAAATATCAAAGTGTATTCATATTCGTAATAGGGGGATATATTTCATCATAATCAATGTTAGGTTTTTGCAGGAAACCTTATGCCGTGAGACTTGCCTTATACTTGGCAATCTCATTTCTTTTTTCTTAAAAACCCTCATTTGAAATCAACAAAATTTACACATTTTAGTGTTGCAGTTTGTATTATAGGTCCAAATACACTCTGTTTCTCAAGAAAATCCAATTCTGCACGGAAATCATATTTTTGTTTTGGCCAATCACTAATTTGTCGACTTTCATAGATACTACGTGGTTCAATGTCATTATCATTTTCGTTTGATGTTTACCATATATTTAAAGATGTTATAGATGACAATTTAATTTTAATTCAACATTTCTTCCAAATATATTGAGAAATCATTATTATCAAGTACATGAGACTCTTCAGGGGCTTTGAGTCACTTCAAAGATGTTCATTGTCACCACAGTGACATGGACAACCACATCTGGGCTTGTAGAGAGTGTAGAGTTTGAAACATAACCTCTTTAGTAGCATTATATAAAGTTACTTCTGGGGATTTTCGTACAACTTCTTCTGGAGCTTATACACCTTCTATAAGAGTTTCAATTATTGCTTATTCGATAATTTTATTAGAAGATGATTTGTTATTCATTCTCCTCTTATTGTGTGTTGAATATTTGGAA
Source organism: Berberis vulgaris (assembly GCA_963556465.1). NCBI lineage: Eukaryota > Viridiplantae > Streptophyta > Magnoliopsida > Ranunculales > Berberidaceae > Berberis > Berberis vulgaris. The sequence goes on from OY747135.1 coordinate 24,168,814, forward strand.
CCTATAGATCTGTCACATTTCTGGCGTTTCATAGATTTACTAGCTGTCTTTTTCAAAGTTTCTCCTTCTCAGATACAAATTCAAACAAGTATAACAATCGAGCTGATGAGACTGAATGCCAGGTTATTTGGGCTTCATTTATTTATTATACAAAAAGCACCAGCCTTGGTGAGGATTAGCTAATTGTGGTTTGACGAATTTCTCAGTTTGTTGTTCTTGCAGATTAAATTTGGGGATTTTTTTAGAACAGTGTTGTAAATGAATTCAATGAATGTGCAATCCTCACGCAAGAAATGTGTGCCTCGTAAGTCTGATGTTGGCAAGTTTTCTGTCCCATATCATGTTGCACTTGTCTTGAGCTTCAAAATGGAAGATTTTACTTGGAAGTGGTTTATATCCATTAGGTTAAATGATATAGGTATATAACTGATGAAATTGGAATATGATTATTTATTAGTTTTATCACACTGTTTTAGATGTAAATTCAAATTGATGATCAATTCAATTAATGTATGCAGGTTAAACCAAGTGTTGTAGGGGTGGTTTAAAAAGGTATAGACTAAGGATGCCTAGTTCTCGATGACAGTTTCAAAAGGTAAGCTTGCTATTTATTTTTCTTATTTGGTCTTTGTTAGTTGTTACAAATAGTATTAATGAGGTTTGATCATTGCTTCAATTTTATTTAATTGAATCAACCTTGCTATTTATTTTTCTTAATTAGACTTTGTTAATTTGAAGACTATTAGAGTCGCTGCTTCAATTTTATATAATTCTATATAATTGGCCTTTTGTTTTTAAGATCGTGTTTTCTTTGTATGCATATTGAAAAATTTTAGGGATTAAGGGTTTATGACACATTCAACCTCAAATTTCATTTTCAAGTTTTATTGGTGTTTGGTTCATGAGTATCTTAGTTTGTTTGTCAAAGATCTTGCATGAAAGTATACTTCCTTTTGAATTATGCTTATGGTTTTGTTATTTACTTGTAGAAACAACTATTTCTGATGCATTGATTGGCTGGATAAGCAGAAGTAACGGTGATTCTAGCAGCATAATTGGTTAAAAAGCTGCATCTGGTAATGCTCTCGCTTTCTTCACATTGCCTGCTTCTAGCTTATCTGGTATATTTAGTTTAGAATCTTACGTAAATTTCATGATGTAGTTTTTGTAACTCAGTGCATTTATCAATAAAAATAATTCTGAAATGATGTGAATGCCTGAATGTTTTATATTTGAATAGATTGTGTAAAGTCACCTATTTCAGAGAATGGTTGCGTGCTTTCGTTATGCATCATTGATGTTATCTCTCTCTCATTTCTTCCACTTCACTTCAGATGATAATCAGAGAATAAGAAAATATCCTTGTTTATTAGGGGAAATAAGGATTTATCTTTATTAAAACCGTAAGACTCAAGGCTAGTTCTTCCATTTAATCTGCAGTCAAAGTTGTTTCCCGTCAGAAAATCAAACAAACAGCCAAATTTATGAATTTCTTCAATTAAATTATATATATCAGGTCTATTGATTTTAGATATTTAAGATGTGGTTTATTGACTTAGGAATTCTTGGTGGAGGAAAAGGGAAGAAGAACCGGAAAGTTACTATAGGACTGGGTCCTTGTTGTTCAACTCTTGCTCCACAATGTCCATCTCGTTATAGGTTTTTAATGCTTGTACCTAGGGGTGGGCACGGTCCGGATCGGTTCCAAATTTTGAGGAACCTAACTCGGACAGTTTAAATTTAACGCATCCGGTCCGGTCTGGATTCCCTTATTTTGAACATTGGGACCGAACCTAACTCGAACCGTTTGGAACAGTCCGGTTCCAAACGGTTCCAAAATGAAAATCTGAATATATTGAATGGTTGCTCTCTCTTCATCTTCTACCTTACTTCATTCACACAACAGTGTAAAACCTGATTAGGAGGATCCACTAAATTCTGAAGGGATTACTCCAGTTGTTGGGTAAGGGTAACCTTAACATCTGAGAGCACTTTCTTCTACATAGAGGCCTAAAATTTAACTAAGGTCTGGCACAAGGAGAAAAGCAAACATGCATGACTCCATGCATATTGCTAGATTTGAGAAATCTCATTCGGAATAAATCAGCTAGAACTGAAGTGCACAATCTCCTTGTGCATTGCTGGTTTCAAAATTCGAAGGGTGCTTGCTGTAACCTCCATAGGGAACAAATATGCAAAAAGAAAATTTTATGATAAGTACAAATGGAGTATTAAAACAGAATAACATTTCATTTTAAATGAATATCAAATCACAAGTCTAAGCATATTCTTGCTTCTTAGTAACCCCAAAACAAGTAATTAAACTCCAACACCCATAGAGTTCCAAAAACAAACAAACAAATTACAATATTGCCAAGAAAAACATCAAATCTAAAGGAAATCAAGGAATGGAGTTTGTTTGTACTAATCGTTCTACCAAGAATAACATGCTTCTCCTTCTCTTGAATAACTTTATCAGCTGAAGATGGGTCGAAGAACTGAACAAACCCAAAACCCCTTGTAGTGCCAGAGTGCCTGTCCTTCATTATCTTCGCATCAACAACTTCTCCATATTTGCTGAAGTATTCAGTCAAATAATCCTCTGTTGCATCCCATGAGATTCCCCCAACAAAAAGCTTCCCTTGGTCGCTAGCAGCATTCATGACGAAATCAATCAATGGGGAAGAAGAAGAAGAAGAAGAACAAGAAGAACAAGAAATCCTTAAACCCCAACAACTCTCTCTGAATCCCTAAAAGTCACTTAGAAGAAAATGGTGTTTCTACCTTTCTGGGTTCTTCATATTCACTATGTTTGTGTTCCTTTTCTGCTTCTTCTTCTTGGACTACAGATTTGCCATAAAGGGTTTTCAGTCCAATGACCAAACACAGAAGCTTAGATGGTTTGTTGGGTCTAGTGGGGAAGATGAAGCTAAGAGAGTGGGGTTTCTTGAACAAGGAGATGATGGGTGTGATTTATTTAGAGGGAAGTGGGTTTGGGATGAGACTTATCCTTTATATAAAGAGAGAGATTGCCCGTTTCTTGATCAAGGGTTTCGATGTTTGGAGAATGGGAGAAAAGATAGAGCAGAAACCCCAAATCCTTTAGAGGGAAGCTGCAAATTCAACATCTATTCCAGTGAAGCAGCAACACGCAGCAGACTATGGTTTATGCTCCCAAAGCGGACAATATCTTACTATGCGGATCGGGTCGTTACAGAATGGTATCAGAGCCTGACCCAGCCGGAAGTGTGCCACGTGGAGGTGGGCCCTCGGCCAACGAGGACGTTGGGCCTTAAGGGGGGTGGACTGTGAGACTCTTGTGTGGGCGGACCTGAGGGGGAGGGTGAGGGTGAGGATTGGAGCCCAATAGGCCCAACAGGCCCGTGGATCCCAAGAGGGGTTGGGCTAGCTACCAAGGGGGATCATAGTCCCACATCGCCTGGGTGCGGGATGGTTATGTGCTATATATGTGCGAGGTTGGATCCTCATAGTAAGAGGCCTTTTAAAGCCGTGCGGGCCGATTGGGCCCAAAGCGGACAATATCTTACTGTGCGGATCAGGTCGTTACAGTTTATGCTCTTTCTCTTCTTGTTTCGTTAATGGGTATGTTGAAACTCGGATCCCTTTCGCCCCACTGAACCTCAACAACAAACCCTCCAACCCCACCGATCCGAGATGGAGATTTCAGCTGGTCAAACTTTGATTTTTCGATAATCATAGAGAAGGGAAGATGTGGAGGATGGTAAGGAAGAGTTTTGGAAGAAACCAGATGGTTTGGGTTATCCTCCTTGCTTGCATTTCAATTGGGAGAAAGGTCAATCGAGCTATCTATTGGTGGACGGCTGGTTGGTCTCCTTCTCTCGGTTGTGGCTGCAGAAGGAAGAAAACTCATAACTTTTAGGGCAGAAATTCTCTTTTAGGGTTAAAGAGACCGAAGTAATAAAATATTAAAAATAATAAAATCTTTTTAATCAAACGGGTCGGAACTGGACCGTTTGATTTCAGATTTTTGGAACTGGACTCGATCCGTTCTATTACGGAACCGGACCGATCCGGACCGTTTCTTAATTTACATTTTAAGGAACCGAACCGTTTTCCTCTAAACGGTCCGGTTCGATTTGAATCCGCGGTTCCTTGACTCGTTTGCCCACCCCTACTTGTACCGAGGTCCTGTTTACTAAGTTTGAAAATGTTGAAAGTGGAGGATTTGAGAAGCATTGTATTCTTTGAAATAGGAGGTCCTGACTTTCTTTGGATACATGAGGAGTTACCATTAGACCTTCCAAACGTGTTGCAAATGTGTGCGTGTTTCCTGTTCCTATTTTTTTATTCTTCATTGAATTGTTTTCTAATTGCAGAGTATTGTTGCCAAACCGAAAACAAGGAAAATGTTTGTAGCCTATAAAGTCTTAAACCGATAATCCTCATATCCTATTGTCAGGCTCATGTTACGCTTCCATACTTGACTTTCTATTTTTTTATCCTTGTTGATGCAGCTTGTGTCCCAAACTATGTGCTGTCTCTGATTCTGTTCAAGTGCTCATTGAAGGCATATGAGAATTTCAAAGCAGTTGCCCTATCTGTAATCGGGATTTTGTTTCAGGTATTATTGGATTTCAATTTTCCCAAGGTTTTGCTCATTCGGTAATAATTCATCAGTTTAAGCTCACACATTTTCTTATAGACCAGAAATAACCAGATTATTGAATGGGTTGTAGCAACAACATGATTGTTAGGAGATTATTTAGGAGGTTTATTCCTTTATTCTTTCCTTTATTCTAGGATAGCTATATATGGGTACTTGCTTTGTTATAGGAAACTACTTCCTCAAGAAGTTTAATATTTCCTAAACTATTGCTAGGTATTATGAGAAATTAGGGAAGCTACTGTTGGACTTCTTGTATAAATATTTTTCTATTGAGTTAATGAGAAGACAGAAAAACAATTACCCTAAATCTTTCATGGTATCAGAGCCAAAATTGCTTCTTCAAAAAAAAAATTTCCCTAAACCATGGCCGGCGGCGCTACCCCTCCACCACCGGTGAAAATTGATCCTCGTTCGCCTTACATAGCTACCTGCTTTGATCTTCATGGTACTCCAGATTGGTGCTTGGAGAAATATGACAGAAATTTGAAGGGCAAGCCAAACACTGCTTCAACAAAGCTCACGACTAGACGTGGCCGTAACGGAGTGCATGCTAATGCCACCAACCCAGACATTACTCACAGCGCATCTCTTGGGAAGCCGAACCCCACTCCTGCTGCGCTACCTCTTCCAGGTTTTACTATAGAACAGTGGGCGGCGTTAACAGCTGCATTTGGTACTCCTCACACTCCTTCTAACAGGTTGCATGGTAAGTTGGAAATGGATTCTTGGATAATTGATACTGGATGTTCTCATCATGTTACTGGTGATGAATCTTGTTTAGTGGATACTACAGTAGTTTTGCCATGTCCCGTGGGCCTTCCGGATGGTCAAACGGTGGTTGCTACTAAGGAGGGTGTCGTGAAACTCACGGACAAAATAATCCTCCAACATGTTCTTTTTGTTCCTAAGTTAAACTGCAATTTAATTTCGGTTTCACAACTAAATGATGATCTAAATTGCTTTGTCCAATTTAATTCTAACTTGTGTGCTATACAGGACCTGCATTCGAGGGAGGTGATTGGCATGGGTGAGAGACGGGATGGACTTTACTATCTACAGCATGGATTACAGGTGCAAGCGGTTTCGATTGATAATTCAAAGTCCTTGGAGCTATGGCATAGTCGTTTGGGTCATCCTTCCGAGACAGTAGTGAAGTTGCTTCCTTTTTTTAATAATTCTAGGAGTCATTTGAATAAAGCATGTGAAGTTTGTCATCGTTCTAAACATTCTAGAGATCGTTTTCCTTTAATTGCCAATAAATCAACTAGGATTTTTGAGTTACTACATTGTGATTTAAGGGGTCCGTATGATGAAGTTTCTTCGTGTGGTGCTCGTTATTTTTTAACCTTGGTGGACGATTATTCACGCGCTATGTGGGTTTATTTATTGATTGATAAAAGAGAAGTTTTCAAGATGTTTATGTCCTTTATTGCCATGATTGACCGTCAATTCTCTCAAAAGTTTAAAATTGTACGTAGTGACAATGGAACAGAGTTTAACTGCATGAAAGATTTCTTTGTGGCTAATGGAATTTTATTTCAAACCTTTTGTGTGGGTATCCCTCAACAAAATGGAAAAGTGGAAAGGAAACATAAACATATTCTCAATGTCGCTCGTGCATTGAGGTTGCAAGGGGGGTTGCCAATCTATTTTTGGGGAGAATGCGTTTTGGCCGCTGCTCACCTAATAAATCGGACTCCCTCTAGTGTTCTCCTAAACAAAACTCCATATGAAATGCTATTTGGTTGTACACCTTCTTTTAGTGACTTGCGCGTTGTTGGTTGCTTAGCTTATGCCCATAATCAACGCGCTAAAGGTGACAAGTTTGCCAGTCGAAGCCGTAAATGTGTTTTTGTGGGTTATCCGTTTGGTAAGAAGGGATGGAGTTTATTTGATCTTGAGAAAAAGGAGTTCTTTGTGTCGAGGGATGTGAAGTTCTATGAAAATGTCTTTCCTTATTTGAATGTTGAAGTCACAAATCATACTCCTCCCCTTGACAGTGATGTGACTTATAATGAGGGAGCCCAGGAAGAGCTTATTGAAGGTATGGGGGATCATCAGGTGATGCACGAGGATGCCATCGCCGGTCCTCAAACGGTCTCTCCCACGACCTCTCTCACGACTAGCGTCACGCCTAGTAATGCTGAGCCACCGTCTACCGCGTTCGTGCCAAGTGAAAATGCTCGGGATGTGCCACAAGTGGACGCTTCATCCTCGGCTGTCGGGGTGGGGGGGGGGGTAGATGGTGCTCCCGACGGAACGGGGAGGGACAATTTGGGTCGCGTGTTCCGGGAGAAGTTCCCATCAGTAAAGTTGAGAGACTTCGTGACACATACGGTTATCAAGGACAGTCCATCTCTCGCTCCATCTGCTCTGCCATATCACACTCCCTCAGGTACGCCTTTTCCTATAGCACATTATGTTAGTTGTGATCAATTTACTGTGAAACACCGGAATTTTCTTGCAGCTGTAACTGCAGGTGTTGAGCCACAGTCTTTTAAGGAGGCTGCTAAAGATATAAGATGGTGTACTGCTATGCAAAATGAGATTCGTGTTTTGGAAGATAATGGCACTTGGACTATGGAAAAATTACCTCCTGGAAAGAAAGCTCTCAGAAGTAAATGGGTGTACAAAATTAAGTACAACTCAGATGGTAGCATTGAGAGGTTAAAAGCTAGATTAGTTGTTTTTGGTAATCATCAAGTTGAAGGAATTGATTATAATGAGACATTTGCCCCAGTCGCGAAAATGGTGACAATTAGAGCTTTTCTGGCCACTGCAGCATCCAAGCATTGGGAGTTGCATCAGATGGATGTTCATAATGCCTTCCTTCATGGCGATTTAGATGAGGAGGTGTATATGAAACTTCCGCCAGGTTTTAGCTCCACTGATTCTGATTTGGTTTGTCGTTTGCGTAAATCGCTGTATGGTTTGAAACAGGCGCCTCGATGTTGGTTTGCAAAGCTTGTGACAGCTTTAAAGGGGTACGGTTTTCTTCAATCCTACTCCGATTATTCCCTCTTTACTTACTCTAAAGGGTCTGTACAGATCAACGTCCTAGTATATGTTGATGATTTGATAATCTCTGGTAATGATTCCGCTGCGGTGACGGCTTTCAAAGCCTATTTGAGTCAATGTTTTTATATGAAGGATCTTGGTGTGCTTAAATATTTTCTTGGCATTGAGGTGGCTAGAAGCTCCTCAGGGTTTTTTTTATGTCAAAGGAAATATGCCCTTGATATTATTTCAGAGGCAGGACTATTGGGCTCGAAGCCAGCTTCATTCCCGATTGAACGGAATCATCAGCTGGCCCGTGCCAAGGGGCCTTTTCTTATGGATCCCGAGCCCTATAGGCGTTTGCTTGGGCGTCTTATCTATTTGGCGGTTACTCGCCCTGACTTGGCATACTCGGTTCATGTCTTGTCACAATTCATGCAGGAGTCGCGACAAGAAAATTGGGATGCTGCAGCTATTTAAAGAAATCCCCGGGTCAGGGCATTCTATTACGTTCAGACAGTGAGTTATCTTTGACAGGTTGGTGTGACTCGGATTGGGCAGCCTGTCTCCTTACTCGGCGGTCTCTCACTGGGTGGTTTGTGTTTTTGGGGCATTCGCCAATTTCATGGAAAACTAAGAAGCAGCATACTGTAGCTCATTCTTCAGCAGAGGCCGAATATCGCTCTATGGCTTCTGTTACTTGTAAATTAAAATGGTTGAAGGGTCTACTTTTGAGTTTGGGAATCCATCATCCTAAGGCGATTCCTCTTTTTTGTGATAGTCAGTCCGCGTTGCATATAGCGCAGAATCCGGTATTTCATGAACGCACGAAGCACATTTTGATTGTCATTTCATGCGAGATGATATCCAGGAAGGTCTTATTGCTCCGTCTTATGTGTCGAAGACAGACCAATTGGCGGATATTTTTACCAAGGCTTTGGGGAAGAAGCAATTCGATTTTCTCCTCGACAAGTTGGGCATTTTAGACTTGCATGCTCCAACTTGAAGGGGGGTGTTAGGAGATTATTTAGGAGGTTTATTCCTTTATTCTAGGATAGCTATATATGGGTACTTGCTTTGTTATAGGAAACTACTTCCTCAAGAAGTTTAATATTTCCTAAACTATTGCTAGGTATTATGAGAAATTAGGGAAGCTACTGTTGGACTTCTTGTATAAATATTTTTCCATTGAGTTAATGAGAAGACAGAAAAACAATTACCCTAAATCTTTCAATGATCGAGATATGTCAAACCACCATTGAGAAGGGGAGTAAACTCTCACTAGTGGTAAGTTTTATCTTGATTGATGTAACATTAGTATTCTTAGTTACAACTATGATTCAGCTCGCAGAAAATTGAATTAAGCAAGGTTCATCATAGAGGGTGTTGAAATGGGGTGATGGTTATTATAACGGATACATAAAGACAAGGAAGACTATGCAACCAAGGAAATTGAATGTAGACAAATTGGGCTTGAAGAGGAGCAAGGAGATGAGAGCAACGAAGGGTCTTTTAATGTTTTTCAGTTTTTTATTTTGCATATTTGTGTAAGGTGTTTTGTGTTTTTGGATTTGTATGATGTTTTTAGTTTGAATACTTGGAATATTGGATACTTTCTTTGTGTATTTTGGCAAAAAAAAAAAAAAAAAAATTTAGATTTGAACAATAATAGGGCTGAAATGTGATGAAAAACTGGCCTTAAAACAATTGGGCTGAAAAACTATGCTGAACTGAGACCGACCTAAACCTGCCCGAAATATTGATTACCGAACTCCAGTTAATCAGGGTTACCTGGGTCGGGCTCGGTCTGTAAAATTTCGAGCTTTAAAATTTTGGTACAATCCTGGATCTGGAGTACACGAGCCAATTAACTAGACCGACCCAACACCATATATTTGTAAATTTTAACAAACCATTTGATGATGTGCATTGTGCGTTGTTGTTTGCATTAAGACATTGTGCACTACCCGCCCTAAACGATTAGTTAAGTCGCGACCAACACATCATTACTCATTAATTACTTCTTGCACAACGACATTCAAGGCATGTCATTGCTTCACATTTTCAATGTCTTATTAAGGACATCATTGAAGACATTTACGATGTGAAACTTAAGTCTTTGTAAACCTATAAGGACATGATTCCACAATGCAAAATGTACATCGTAGAATGCACCATACCTATAACGATCATTGATTCCTCGACATGTCTATGGATGCCGTCATAAGCATTAAACGATGTGCTTGCACGTTGTCATATCCTATATATGTTAAAGTTATTTCAATGATGAGTGACATAGACGATTATTTTTTTATTGTTTCACTTGAAGAATTCTATGTAGAGATGTTTTTTTAGATAGCTTGATGTACTTTGAGAATGTTTTAATTTGAAGATGATATTTTTTATACTCGGAGAATGCTATGTTTAGAATGCTTTGTACTTAGGATTGTTTCACTTAAAGAATGTTATGGTTAAATGTAATTTTACATTTGAAAATCAGTTTTGCCACTTAACTTTATATACCAATCTGATTTGCCCCCCATATATTTATCTTTTGTGTTCCTATAAAGTAGCTTGTTAAATTCATTTTATTCCTCTCACTTTAGCAACAACTTCAACAGTTCAACATTTCAACATATAAGTCCCATAAATCTCTCAAACACCATGTTGTCCAAGTGATAAGACTGAAAAATCTATCATAACCTATCACTTCTCCCATCAAATAAGGGAAAAGAGCCTCAAGAGATGGATAAAAGAATGCAATTGCATTCTACTCTTCCAAAGTTGTAAGGGGGTTTATTTGTTCTTCAACTTTGGATCAATTTCTCACACTTCTTTGACTATTTTCTGTTGTGAATCATTATTCCTACAACAAAATATACTTAATCGACTTAAAGAATTGTTGATTTACTTCGATTTCTCAAAGATTCGATAATCAACATTTGAAGCAACTCAACTATTCAGGCAGCTTGAGTGTGGATCTTATTACTTCTACACTTTTTTTTTATATCCTTGAAAGAAACAGGTACACAATCTACTCAAATTTTGTTTTTAATTGGAATACAAATCATAGTTTGTCTTATCAATGAATTTATTTTTGTTGTATGTTGATGTTGATTGTGTACAAATTAATGAGTTGGGTTTGTCTTCACAATGATTTCATGCCCAAATCCTTGCCCCTAATTTGATAATGGGTTGGGTTTCACTCAAATAATTTTTTTTTTTAATGATGTACATGAAAACAAAGTTGAGTTAAAAGAAGTAAATTTTTATTTATAGTGTTTACACATAGAGACATGATGAACAAATTTCGTCTCAGAAGGATAATTAGACTTCACCATATCTACCTTATTATATCCAAGATTAATTGTTTATGATACATAAATCATCAATTGCAAAGATAGTGTTTGCTTGTTATAAATTTGATTATTTGTTACTAAGTTTGCATTATTTAGTGGTATTCAAGCATACAAAATCTTATAAAACTAACAAAATTTTGGGCTCGCCTTGCCCTCGCTTAACATGTACTATCATTGCATCGAACTATGTTTTATTTGGAGGGAATGCTTACATGAATCCAATCAAAAAAATGTTAGATGGATTTGTTTGGAGAATAATAACATGGTGAAAAATAAATCATATTTTTAGGGCTTTAGTAATTCAACTAATTATAAGTTGAAGGTTTGTTACATGCCACTACACCAAAAGGCCTGTTTAGCTACACGGAGATGGCCACGGCTCTAAACCGTTGGTTTATTTGCCACGGCCAAAAACCGTGGATAGCGTGGCCAACGGCCTAAAACCGTGGCTATAAAAATAACTGGCCACGACTCTAAACCGTGGGTGCATTAGCCATGGCCAAAAACCGTGGCTATAATTAGCAACGGCCAAAAACCATTGCTAAACAAAACAGTTTTGCACGTGCCGCGCTCTTGCGAGTGATTTGGATAGTGGAGTTTCGCGCTCTGGCAAAAACGGGTTTCGCGCTTTGGCGAAAAAAATTGGGGAAAAAGAATTTTGGCGCTGATTTAGGTCATTGCGAAAGAGGTTTGAATCTGTCAGTTTGCGACCTCTCATTCTCTTTTAAGGTTTGCGAAAAAGAGAGAGAGATTTGCGCGGTTTAGAGTTTGCGACCTCTTCGACCTCTGGTTTGAATCTGTCAGTTTGCGCAATCATTGCGAAAAAGAATTTCGACCTAAATCAGAGTCAGAGAGAGGTTTGGCGCCGAGGAGAGATCGAGGAGCTTGAGAGAGCTTCAGAGAGAGTTAATGGAAGATAGCAAGTGATTTCAATCCAGTACTGTAGAGGAGAAGAGAAGATTAGCCACAATGGTTCTCAAGTGAGTTCATTTTCGATTCTTGATATGGGTTTTTCCTTCTATATCTCACTGTTCTCTTTTTGTTGTGTTAGTTTTCTGTTTTATAGTTGGTTTTAACATTTATCATCTAGTTTCTGATTTGATTTGATATGTAGAGTTGAATGAAATCGTTTTATACTGAAGTGGGGTTTGAAAAATCATAATTGTTCGTAATGGGTATTCGTTATTTTTCATGGGTTTTGGCTTGTTAGATCTGATTGGATGTTAGGGTTCATTTTGATTGGGTATATGACTTGTTTTCTGAGATTTATGTGTTCTGTTTCGAGAATGTATATCTTAGTTTTTTGAGATCGTTGTCCCATGCAAACTAGTAGGCTCAACCATAGGACTTGTTTTATTGCAAGTACAATATGTATGCACTTGATGTGTAGGACTTGAAACTGTGTGTACATTATGTATCGTGGGAATGTCAAATATTTTGTTGTATGAGCATACCATATAAAGATTTGTGTGTGAGATATGGGGTACTTATCTCTTGTTTATGATTGCAACTTTCAGAAAGTTTTGAATTGAATGATTCTTTATTGTCTGTTCTTCAGAACTGAACTCTGCCGTTTTAGTGGTCAAAAGATTTACCCTGTAAAGGGTATAAGATTTATTCGATCCGATTCACAGGTACCATATGAACTATTTGTTTCCCAATAAAAGAGTGATGTAGTTTTCTAATATGTTCGCATCATAACAATATGAAACTCTAAACAATTTCATAAATGTAGGTTTTCCTCTTTGCAAACTCCAAATGCAATAGGTACTTCCACAACCGACTCAAGCCATCGAAGCTTACATGGACTGCCATGTACAGAAAGCAACATAAGAAGGTGCTTATCTCTTATAGTTGTCACCTATTCAAGTTGAACATCATTTTTTATGTGGCATTTTATTTCTCTTTAATTTATGTAATTGGATTGAACTTGTGATGTTTGCAGGACATTGCTGCAGAGGCTGTGAAGAAGAGGCGCAGGGCTACCAAGAAGCTTATTCAAGGTCTATTGTTGGCGCTACCTTGGAAGTTATCCAGAAGAGGAGAACTGAGAAGGCTAAAGTTTGAGATGCCGCTCGTGAAGCTGCTCTTCGGTATGTTCACTGTCCACCTTTGTTCCATAATAATTTTATGGATGGTACCTGTTTTCTGGGAGTGAAAGTGCTGAAATAGGTGTGTGTAAGTGGCTTTCCAGATACTGGCATTGCTTTTACTTGACGCATGGTGATCATGGATTTTGTCTCAGAGATATTGGTCTAGCTTCCCCTAAATAAAGAATCAATGTAGGCTGATATTAGATCTCATTGCTTTTATACACAGGTTTACCACCCAAACATCAACTCCAATGGCAGCATCTGTCTTGACAATCCTCAAGGAGCAGTAGAGCCCTGCTCTAACCATCTGAAAGGTTCTCCTTTCAATCTGTTCTCTTCTCACGGATCCCAATCCGAATCAACAACTGATATAATCATTGACTTATCGAAGATGCAAAATGACATTGTGGAGGTTGCATCAACATTAGAATGCTCAGTATCAACATCACAGTGCTCGGTTACAAGTTATACACCTGCTGATGTGTTTAGAAGGTAGTGATTATTGCATGGTTTCTTGTAGAGTAGATGGTTTTTTGTGTTTAGAAGAAGTGGTTGGAAGTTTATTAGTTTACTTTCTCGAACCCTAATCTGCATCAGATCTCTTTGATGAAAACCTAGCTGATTTTGTCTTTCAGTTTGGTTTTAGGTGATTAGTTAAGTTTTTTAATGTGCGATTTGTGCATTTTTTTTCATTGTATCTGGATCTGCAGTTCAATTGTTTAATTTGAATGTTGCTTAGTTATGAAATCGAATTGAATGTGTAGTTCCATGCTTGTAGAATGTTGATTAATGTAATTGGAATATATGAACAAATGAAGATTTGATGGTTTGCAATCAATTTCAGACAAATTGCTGCAAGATTATGTTCGTTCATGGATTTTTTCTCGTTGCCTGGAAACTAGAACAAAATGTTGGTGATACTGAGATTCCAATGAGAAAAAGAGGCCACCTAAACTAGTTTCTGTGACCAATATAACTGGTGTTAGCATTCAATACTATGTACAATTTTGTTTTCTTGTGCAGTAGTTGAAGTTCTTGTGTTAACATATTCAATTCAGGACTTATATTCAATGCTTTTAGGATTTGATTTTTATGTTCGGGAAGCAAGGACCATACATGGTTTTCAGTTGTTGAGGTATTATAAACTCAATTGTGTTCTTGGCAGCTTTAATGTACACATGTACCCTCTGTCAAGCTTCAACTGGTGCACATGCCTCGCATGTTTTGGGGCTTGATGCATTTTGTGAAAGCTCTAGCCTAACATGCCTTTTATGTAGGTTCCCAAGGACTTTACAGGCTTAGCTTTCTTCTGGTGTTATGGTCACACTTTTTCCTTGCATCCGGAATCAAGACGAAGATGCAATGCTTCTAGGAGCTCAGTTTTGCTAAGATGCCTTTTCTTCCATCTCAATTACCGTTGTTATTAATGGGGCTTCATATTCCTTTTATGCAAGGTAAGATAATTTCTTTTCATTCTTCACTATTTGACTCTCTACCATTCAAATAATTCCAAAGAAAAAAAGCCTAGTAACATAACTGAAAGAGGTTTTGGTTTCAAAGCCTTAGTCTGGCAGTCATGTATCAAATTATTACCAGTATCATCTTCTATTCACATTTGACTTGTTAACATTCAAGATTCAGTTGCTTGATACTGCATACATAGCTAAGATTGTGATAAAATTCTACTTCTGGCATTTTTGAAGGAATGTGTTATGTGTGACTGATCTGCTTTAACAAACTATTATTTTCTATGATCCAACCTTTCCTTGTGTGCAGGATCCAATCAATTGGGTCACTGGAAATTCAAGGAGAATTTGGTAGCTTGTAGAGGAAACAAATTGGCCTAGTTGATAGCGATGGTGTAAAGATCAATTTTCTTTTGTGGGTCGAGCAAATTCTCTGGCCAATCTTTTCAGGTTAACTTCTTTTACTGGATTCTTTCAATTCAATATAACTTACTACCTATTTCTGTTTGAAGATAAAATCTCCGCTCAATGTAGGAAGTATGCTTGCCTTGGATAAGCCCTTTATTTCAACTGCTGCAGAAAGAAATATTCAAACCACAGAATTATATTTGGTTCCATTCATTCAACTAGGTGAGCAGGTATGTATCAAATTTCCATTTGTTTAATTAAAAAGTCCCCTTTTTGTGTAAGATAATGGAGCTTGTAATATGTTACTCAGATATGTCTTACATCGACACAAAACCGGCATTAAGGATCAAGGGCACTAAATGGATTAAATCAAACTCAGGCTTTAAAATTTTCTCAAGTTACTTTACTCTGTGAGTAATTGTCCTTTCAGAGTAAGTATAACAATATTCAGCTTCCTATTTCAGTTAAAGTTGTTTGCATTTACTTCTGTGTACATCAGTTGAATTTGTACACAATCATGGTGTACTTCAGTAACAAGTTTCTCTCAGATGAATTTCTTTAGGCAACACTAATTTCATTCTTGGTATAAAAGAAAAAGAAGTGACACTATTCCATTGTCACTGAAGTTAAAATCTAAAATTGCACTTATAGTTCACTTTTTTACCGTTTCAGTTAGATTCCTTGATCAGATTTTGCAATAGATCCCTTTTTCATTCACTTGATTGGTTTAGAACAAGTTTTTTTTAATGGATTTTTTACCCGAGATTGTTTACCAAGTTTCTGCCTTATGAAAAAAATTTCATTGATTAGAATTTAAAAACTTTTCACTAACTAATTACAATATGGTCAATTGCAAGCTTCTCTGAAGACAGAGAGGGAGAAGAAAAAAGAGATGTATTTCCCCATGAAAAAGTATGCCATCAAGGTGTAACTGATGGTCTGTCTTAGATATAATTTTGTGTTGTTCCATCTAGGATGATTTTGACAGCAGACTTAGATGCAGATTGGTTATTTTCCTTTTATCTTTTTTTTTATCCAGAACAAAACGAGCATTTGAATTTGAACTTGTCATTTTTCATATCATGGCTTGTCTCGTCTGGAGTTATTTCCATTTTGAACATCGAAAACTACAAGAGTCATTGTGTTTTGAACTTGCAGTAGCCATGTTGCAGCATTTTTCATACTAGGAATGTTCTTCAACTAAAGACACTGACCTTGGTGCAAATTTAATATTTTTTCAAAAATTTATACTTGGGAAATTTAGCTTGCATTGGCTTCAAGTAGCTGCAAATTTTTCATGAACAATTTACATCTGGCAGAAACCCTTGAAGAGTGTTATCCTCTAAGCAACTCTTGACTTCACGGGGCACAAATCCTTAGTATCCAGGTTCACTTCCTCCAGTTTCTATTTTATATTCTTATTTCTATTTTGAATTTCAAGTTGGTTGTATGGTTGATATTAAATCTGAAGCAGGTTAATTCACTTGATTGAGATCATATCTTTAATGGGTTTTGGTTATTTTTTAAATCAGTCATCAACAAGGATCTGCAGCTTTTGATTTTGGGGAGCTAGAAGAGGCAATTGTGCTACAAGGAGTTAAGTTTGGAAATGATGAATACAAGAAAAGTGGTAAGCTCTATCTATCCTTTCTCCTTTTCTGACTTCTTTTCTTATACAACCAATTCCCAAAATATGACAGAGAGTGAAGTAACAAGAAGTTTGAAAATTTTATAGACAAGCTTTTCAAAGTGAGTTTGCCATTTTGAGGACTACAATCATAATCATATAGGGAAGCTTGAATGGTGTGAGATATAAAACATGGAAATATTGTCCTCTCATCACAACTATTACTTATTACTGACTCTTTAACTACACAAAAGGGAATAAATCTCTCCAAAAAAAATCTTCAAGTCTTTTTCTTCGCTGATCCTCTGAGATTTTGCTTGTGATTCTTTGCAGCTTTTTTCACTACCAGACCAGCTGCAATGTTTGTGCTGCAATGCAGTATAATGCATGTATTACTCCATCATATTATATATAGAAGAATTGGCTTTAAAGCAACATTTTTATATATAACAACTGTAAAACATCATAAAATAATATAAGTAATTTAACTAAACACAGTTTCATATTATCACCCTCATCTCTTTTGTGCATGAATATACAGATGGTGCAATATTTGATATGGAGTATGCAAGGTGGTTAGAAGATGAGCAAAGGCACATGTCAGAGCTCCGGACAGCATTACAAGCACACCTATCTGATGGTGATCTCAGATTGATACTGGATGGACATTTAGCCCATTACGATGAGATATTCCGTCTTAAGGGCATTGCAGCAAAGTCCGACATCTTCCATATCATCACCGGTATGTGGATAACTCCAGCCGAGCGCTGTTTCCTGTGGATGGGTGGCTTCCATCCCTCTGAACTCCTCAAGGTCTGCTACATACACTTAACACACTCCCATTTCTAAAACTGTAAAATGTTCATTACAAGTTGCTTAGTAATGAATCTAGTTGCAGTATTCTGATAGGATTTTACCTCCTATAAAGTATACTTATTCCCGGAGAAAGACAACAACATAAAGAACACTAGTGATACTGCTGAATGATGCTGCTGAATGACATGCTGATTGCTAAACCAGTGCTGCTGATGAATGACAGTAGTACTGCTGTTGTTGTTGAATGGAATGCAGACTGCTAACACAAGTGCTGTTACTAAAGGGAGCAGATTGCTATATGTTGCAGAGTGCTATGTTGTTACATGTAATGTTGTTTAGGAAGGATTTTTGTTCGATTAGTTGTCAATAAATGTAGTACTATAAATAAGAGAGCAGAAGAGAGAAAAAGGGATTCATTTGATTTGTAAGAAAATTGTACACTTGAGCATTTGCTCTACAGGAGATTAGCTATCTCGAATTAGCTTTCTTATTGAATACAATCCATTCCATTTACTGTCATCAATCCAGAATTAAGTTTACAAGTTCTTCAGTCTGTAATTTCTCTTCATTGCCTGTATTGCATCACTGTCAGTAGAACTGCATTGGCTTGACACCGTGACCAAAAAAAAAAAAAAACCGTGACCAGTACTTGTCACGACTTAAAACCGTGGCTAACATTATTGCAACGGCTAAGAACCGTGGCCATGCCTTGCCACGGCTTATAACCGTGGCTAGTACTGGCCACGGCTAAAAACCGTGGCTAAAAATATTGCAACGGCTTAGAACCGTGGCCATAACTTGCAACGGTTTTAAGCCGTGGCTATTCCTGGCCACGGTTTAAAACCGTGGCTAACATTTTTGCAACGGTTTAGAACCGTGGCTAAATCATCAACCGTCCTCGAGTATAAAACCGTTGCTAATATGTTTTGCCACGGTTTGTAGCCGTTAATGGGGATTTAGCGACGCCTCTACAGCCCACGGCTCTAAGCCGTGACAATGGGTTACCCCCACAGTTCAAAACCGTTGCTGATGGGTATTTTTGGTGTAGTGTGCCTACCTATAAATTAGTTCCAAGGTTTTGACTGTGTGAGAAATTTTGGGGTTTAGTATTTGATTGAGTGGAAAATTTTGGGTTGCGGTTGAGGCTATACAAGTTGTATCTAATAAAAAACTGACTACATGAAATACATGGTTTTTTTCATTTAAATTTTTAGGGTATATATAAATATATTGAATGCAGTTTTATGTAATCTTCATTTTATTCAGTTATGGATAAATTGGTATTAATAAATTCAGTGAGTGATCTACCACTTCCAACCCAAAATAAGGATGACCATAATTTCTATGAACTAATCTGAAAAAAAGTCATGTAGAGGTTGACTTATCAAATCTTCCAACAGATATTGGTTCAAGACTTCGTATTTTCGATTATCATCTGAATGATCAAGAGGTTGTTAGAAGAACTTATTTGCAAAGGGTCATTGTCAGCCGATGAACTACATATTTCCACATAAAAAATAGGAGGTGCACTACGACATTGTAATGTAGCTAGGTTCACTGAGTATAAGAGTTGGCTAGAGTATGGCATTGCAAAGGTTGTCACTGTTTGTATCCATTGCCATCTTTTTAGAAGTGTTCGGGAGCAAGAGGTGGTGATTGTTTTGTTGTTTAAGGATTCAGTAATTGGAAAAAAAAAGTTTAAAACTCGTGTAGGAAAGCCTAACAGTTTGGGTTCTCAAACCTATATGAACAATCGAAGTTTAATGAATCAATAACATCATATCTAATCATTTTTTTCAAGCAACCTGATGCGAAGAAAATTGAATATCATATTCATTTATCGACTTCAGTTGATTGCATATTATTTCTTCTGCGATAAGGATTGGATTTCTATGGTAATGATGAATCAATAAATTCAATTAACCTTAAAAATTTTCCGAAACTTCTACAATATACAACTAATCACAATGAAGACATCAAAAGCTCGGTTCGAAAAAATGTTCCAGAGAACCACAAATTCATTGAACCTGACATTCATAAAGATATTACACGTGCAACTGCATGTGAGACAACTCATGCTATACTCAAATCTCTTGGATATGCAATTGTCGTTTTGATTGATGACTCTCATGATGTATCAGTCAAAAAGCAAATGGATGTTGTCTCGCGGTATGTGAAGAATAAGGGATGTATAGTTGAACGATTCCTTGGTATTATGCATGTATCTGAAACAAAGACAATTTCACTCAAGACAACACTTGTAAAAAAAAATTCGATCATAAAGTTGAATATAACGAGGTTACGTGGCCAAGTTAATGATGAGGCAAGCTCAATGCAAGGCGGATTTAGCGAAATTAAATCTATGTTTTTGAATTTTTATTTATTTATTTTTATTTTTATTTTGCATTTTATGTGCATGGTTTTGCACATCAACTTCATTTAGCATTTGTACATGTTGTAAGGAATCATCCCCAAATTATTTTACTCTTCAACTTGGTTTCAAGTACGGTGAACATTATTGCACCCTCATGCATTTGTCATGAAACTTTTCGAGACAAACAAACTGCTAAAATTCTTAAGAAGCTCAATAGTGGCGAACTAAGTGGTCAAGGGTCGTATCAAGAAACCAATCTCAAAAGATCCAGTGATACACATTGGGATTCTTACTATAAAACTTTGATAAGTTTGCTTTTTAACTTTTCTTGAGCGATTGATGTGCTCCAAATTGTAGGGAAACATGGTTTAAACTCGAATCGGAATGGAGAACATATGCTTTATTAGATTCTATGCAATCTTTTGATGTCATCTTCAATCGACACTTAATGAAAGATTATTGGAGATAACTTGTGATTTATCAGTGGCCTTAGAAAGAAAAGATCAAGATATTTTCAATGCGACAACCTTAGCTAAAATCTCCAAACAACGATTACAAATGATGAGGAAAGATGGATTTGATATACTTGTGAACAAGGTTGCTTCATTTTGTGCAAAACGTTATATTGTTATTATTGAGATGGGTGTACTTTTATACAACGAGGAAGATCACAATGCAATACTAAAAATTAATGAAGCTATATTGTTATCGAGTTGAACTATTCTATACCAACTTAGATATGCAACGCCAAGAGCTAAACAAATGTTTTGATCAGGTGAACATCAAATTGATTTTTTGTATGACATGCTTAAATCCAAGTTATTATTTTTCAGTTTTTGATAATCAACGGTTGATTCAACTCGTTCAATTATATCTAGCTAATTTTTCAGAAAGAAATCTCATGGTACTTCATGATCAATTGGAAACTTATGTTATTGAAATTTGTTTCAACGATGAATTTTCAATGTCAATGGAGTTAATGGTTTAGCTAAGAAAATAGTTGAGACCAAGAAGGAATTTTTTTATCCTATGGTTTGTTTACTTGTGACATAATTATTCATCCTACCAATTATTACTGCTTCATTTGATAGAACATTTTATGTTATGAACATAGTGAAAAATCGATTATGAAATCGAATGTGAGATGTGGATGAATGATTGTTTGGTTACATACATTAAATATGAAGTTTTTGATGGTATTGACAATGAAACAATTTCAGGATATGAAAATGTGTTGAAGCCAGTTGTAATGGTTGTTTTTTTTTAACTCTAACAGGGGGGGGGGGAGAGAATTTTTGGTATTCATGTTATGGCTGTAGATGTGTAAATGTTGAAATTATAGCACTTTATGTTTGTATATCCATGGTGATATTCATTTTTTTAATGAAAATATTTTATTATATTAGATGGAGTTTTTGTTTAGCATTTGATGTTTTGTAATGTTATTATGTATTGTTAAAATTTAAAAAAAAATTAATAATAAATTATATTATTATTAATTAACTATGACTCATCACTCTCCCTCCATCAACTAATATCTTGACTCTTTCACTAGGAAGCAATCTTTAATTTAACTTCTTGTCCTTTATATTGACTCAAAAGTTATAAACCAATAATATGTACAACTATAACAAATTTTCATTCACAACAATGGATTTTTATCTTTTTCGAATTATGATTTTTATTGGGAACTTGGATCTCCAAATGTTAAAAAAAATGAAAACAAAGAGTCCCTTGAGTTATTCTTGATTCTCTGCATCTGAACTTTGGACCACATTATTCAGCTTATCATCAATAATTATATATAAAGAGAGAGAGGGGGGGAGAGAAATAGAAATAGAGAGAGTGTGTGTGTGTTTTAAGTACTCATAACCATAACAACAACAAAGAAGGTTAATATAAAGCTTAGGATAGACAAGAAAGCAAACAGAGTAATCTTTCCATAAACATGGAAGAACTAATTAAGTCACAACTCTATACCAATTATATTACATATAAATATCTAACTGTACCCAAGCATCCACTATTAACCTTAAGTACATCTACTTATGCATTTACCAAGATAGGTCTCACGTTCACAAGAATTAATCAAATAGTAGCTACATGCATGTATTATCTCCTTCAAGACATTATAGTAACATCATAATAAAGTTGCAAATTAGGTTGTTTCTTCTCCTCCTCAAATCATGTATTCTTGAAATGAATACAGTAGCAATAAAACCAATTTAATTACTCGTTCTTTTCTAATTATCTATCAATGAAATCTCAAAATATTACGTAGATGTATCAGAAATTATATAATTTGAAATTGAGTAGTGTAAAAATATACTTACATCAAATGCGCTTGGATTGAAGAGAAAACCGGAATAAAAAATATCATCTGACCTTAGAGTCGTCAGACTGATAACGTCTTGATTATATCACATCTGGACTATATAAAGCCCAAAAGGGTGGATGAACAATGAAGTCTTCAGTTTGACACTTACACTTTTCGATTTTGCCTTTACAATTAAATAACTTTTACAATCAAAACCAAACTCTCTCAAATATTGATTAATTATACGTAAGCCTTCAACATAATTTATGTGAAGACCCCCAACTAATTAATCAATTTTAAGCTCTCTTAAACACTAATACATTAGACTCGACCCATTACTATAAATAATTTCAAGACCCTTTAAAATTATATACACATAATTCAACGAACTGCTCCTCCCATTATAAAATGGAAAGATTTAAAAATTTTCATTGTTTATGCAATCTTTACGCAAGGGATTTACAAAATTATGAAAATTGATAAAAATAAAAATAAAGTCTTATGTTGTAACCTAGGAAAAAAATAATTGTAGTGTGGGTTTAATGATATGCAGCACGTGCATCACCCGTTTATGGAGGAAAAAATAATGGGATATGCAGAGACACTCCTATTATTAATCTAGAATTCAAATTACCCCCAAAATTAGTGAAAATTTAGTGATACCAGCAAGGACTCACAATCAACACCAGTCATATAGTTAGAAATCATTGTCTTCTTTAATTTACACCCGTCATCATATCTGCAACTGAATCACCCTAGCCTACCATCTTCTTCTCTAACCCGACAATTAGGGAGAGTGGGGGGAGAAGGTGGAAGCAATTGGGGGTTTTGGTGGTGGGGTAGTGGAAGTTGGTGGCTGAGATGGATGCAATGGATGCATTGTCTTGAGATGCGCATTTAATGTCTCAAGGTGTATTTTTTAAATCCTAATCATCCATCTTACTTTGATATACACATTGTTACAATGACAAAAACAACATAACAAATATAAAATTTGAAACTTATTAGGATATCTATAATAAGGGGTACACTACACCAAAATGGGTAATTAGAAACATTAATATTTTTTAATTTCTAACTCTTCATTATGTTACAAGTCTTGTAACACAAAAAACTATTACTAATTACTAAGTTAAGTTACTATTAGTAATTCTAACAAATATATATTATTTATAGAAATAACAAAAAAAAATAGTTAAATTACTAATTATTGGTTCCTTTCATTTCTTTTCTAAACCCAACTTCTGTAAAACCTAAAAACCATTTTCCAAACTCTCATCTCGATCTCAAATTCTCTATTTCATCTCATTTTGATCATTTTCCAACTCTCTTAATCGAAGATCTCTCTTGCTCTCGATCGATCTCTTCTTCCCTCTAGATCGATCTCTCTTTCATCATTCTATGTTGATTTCGATAACTATTAACTATCTGTGAGTATGAATAGATCTCTGTTCAATTCATCTTAGATCTTTGGTGATTTCCACATTACTCCATGTCACTAATGATCGATCTTTGTTGATCCTCGATTGGCGTTGTGAAGTAGATGTGATTTCGTAGCTAATCATAATTTTTCCATTGCTAGAATTCGACCTAGGGTTCATAAATCGATCTTCAGGTGAATTTTTAGGGTTTTTATGTTGAATTAGCTTATTTGATTGATTAAAGTGCTAGATCTAGGGTTTCAATGTCTGATTTGATAATTTGATTAGAATTATTGATGTTGAAAGGTTTGGTGTCAATCAATAACTTGCTCGATGTACATAAATTCAAAGCAAAATCGTCAATCATATGTAACTAATCATAAAATAAAATAAATTAAAATAATTCTAGACACGCAGAGCAGGCACTCGCGACTAGTTAACTCTCAATGATACAAAACCATGTAATTACACAGAAGTAAATGAAAACATTTCTCTAATAGAAAAACTCATTTTATGCCATCTTGTCATATTGTTTACTTTCTCTTATCTACGATATTCACTACAAGGATACAAGTATGTATGTTGTGGAAGCTTATAGAACACATGTATGTCACACACTAAAGGTGTGTCTTAACTCATGAGGTAAGGTGTCAACCCACCATCATTGTTACATTGAGACACAATTTATGTAAGTAGAACACACATGTTTGTACAATAGTGAAGTATATAGAGTAAAAGAAGAGGAACATACAAGATCAAAGACTAGATTATAAGTTTGTAACATTTGATTCATTTAGTCCATTTCAACATGTTATCAGCACAATCCTCTTCGACCAACTAAGTCGATCATATTTTCTTTGGTCTTCAATTCAACGAGTTTGGATCATGATAAATTATGAGTAATGAACGTTATTAACGTTGGTTTTCTTTTTTAATTTGAGCGTTTTGGATGTATGTATCTCTATCTTGAGTTTGTTTCATACTGATTTGATTTGGCCATTTGTATATGGTTTAATGATATGCATAATTGCTTAGGAGCAAATAGTATTAGTTTTCATTGGATCGATTAATATCTCATTTTGGCCAATTTTAGTTATCTTTTGTGTATACTGTTAGATTTACGAATCACAACGAAAATCATCAATAAATCAAGTTTCTTGATGTCATGACCTTCTATCGATAAAATCGAGAAATACTTACAAGATAAAACTAAGACGCAGCACCTTATACGTCTTGAAACAATCTGGAAGGATGTGGTATAACCGTCTTAGTGAATACTGTGTAAGGAAGGTTATACAAATAATCTCATTTGCCCATGTGTTTTTTTATAAATAAACCTATTATAGATTTTTTCATAACAACAGTTTATGTAGATGATATAAAGCTTATAGGATCTACCGAAGGTATTAAAAATGATGCTAACTATTTAAAGAAAGAATTTGAAATGAAAGACTTTGAAAAAACAAAATTTTGTCTCGCCCTGCAGTTCGAGCACAATACTAATGAAATATTGGTCTATCAATCATGACATACTAAAAAAAATTTAATATGTTTTAATACAGACAAATCTCATCCACTTAATATGCCAATGGTTACCTGATATTTGGATTTAAATAAAGATCCATATCGACCATAAGAAATAAAATTCAGGAGATAATTCCTGAAGTACCATATTTTAGTGTCATTGGTGCATTGTTATACTTAGCACAATGTACACAATCTGATATAGCATTTTTCTATAAATCTATTAGCAAGGTATAGTTTTGCAGCTACTCGTAGACACTAGAGTTGAACTAAACACAGTTTTAGATATCTTAGTGGGAAAAATGATATTGGTTGTTTTATTCTTGTAATTTATCTAACCATTCCATCTAGTTGGCTATGCAGATTCAGACTATCTATCTGCCCCCATAAGGATCACTCACATGTATTTATGAATTGTAGTGCAACTATTTCTTAGAGATTTATTAAACAAACATTAGTGGCTACCTCTTCAAATCATTCCAAAATTATAACTCTAAATGAAGCTAGCCGAGAATGTATTTGGCTAAGATCACTAACTCAGCATATACGAAATAAATGTCAATTGCACTCAGTTATTGATCAACCAACTACAATATATGATGATAATGTTGTATATATTGTTCAAATACAAGAAGGCTTCATCAAAGGAGATCGAACTAAACACATTCTAGTAAAGTTCTTATACTCACAGGAACTTCAGAAGAACCATGTAATTGAAGTCAAATAGATTCGATCTAGTGAGAGTCTTACAGATCTCTTCATCAAAGCACTTCCTACATCAACATTTCAAATATTTTTTTACGAGATTGGCATGCTTCAGCTTAATCATCAAAGTAATTAAAGTTCTAATATCACGAGGGGTCATCATCGGGGGAGTATCCAAAAGTATACTAGATCAAGAACATCCAAAAGTATACTACATTGATATTGAGTGCGTTGTACTTTTTTTTTCCTTCGACATGGTTTTATCCTACTAAATTTTCTTATTAAGGTTTTAACGAGACATCATTATGCACATCCACCATATTCCTGAAGAATGTTGTACTCTTTCCTTTCGTCCAGATTTTTCCCACTGAGTTTTTCTGGCAAGGTTTTCATGAGGCAACATGATGGAGAATGTCCTGGGGGAGTGTTGTGGAAGCTTATAAAAACTTGTGGATGTCCACCTTATATTACTGAGGTGGTACCATCCTTGACATGTGGCATACAATGTCACATACGTGCATCACACACCAAATGTGTGTTTTTAACTCATGAGTAAGGTGTCAACCCACCATCAATAGTTACTTTGAGATGTATTTTACATAGGTAAAATACACATGTTTGCATATGTGTATAGTGAAGTATCGAGAATAAAAGAAGAGGAACACACAAGATCAAAAACTTGATTAAATGTTTGTGACATTTGCTTCCTTTAGTCCATTCAACAATATGTAGTATGCAAGGGATATGTCCATTTTTATAATTCGAATTGCCCGGATGAACAGTGTGAGTGTTTAAATTCGTCGATATTTGAGAATTCCATAAAGCCCTCGCCCAATTTTCATAATTCCTGTTATGTCCCTTTCTTGTCCGACATCCATCAACCATTTCAGCCACCACCTCCAGCCACACTTCACCTCTAGCTGAGACAGCCAATCCCTCATTTATATGTATATATATGTATTCTCCCACATCATATCTATCATCATCATTATGACGCAAAAGCTCATATTTTAAGTAGAGAATTAGGCCTCAAGACCAAAACATATACATTTTTCATGATGCGTTGAAGAAGAAAGGTGAAATGGGCTTATAACTCACTAGGCCTATTGTCTTTTATAAAATTTTGTGATGATTAATTATATTGGATCCAATATTTTTAATTTGATGGATATATATAAGACCAAAATCTACATTAAACCCACAAGCTTTTAAATGGACCTATCATTTAATTTATGCAAAATCCCTTCTGCCAACATCATAATATCACATGGAAAACTTATACCATATTAATGCATAAATCGACACATGTAATTTTGTTAACTAACGTCCCAAAATTAGTATAATGTTTGTTAGTCATTTACTTCTCTAACGAGAATTGCCCTCGTGAATAGTACCCCTATTCTTATGCATAATTACAAAAGAACCATAACACATGCACGTGGCTATTTTGTAATAAAAGGGATAATAGAGGGTTATTCCTTAACCACTCAACTGAGCTTTATTCAGTGAAACTTACAAAGTTTCAAATAGAACAAACATGATGGGGAGTGTCAAAGGCACGACCCAAACATCAGGGTGGGATGTCGAAAGCATGATACAATACCCATGCCATAAGCACATACATACACGACGTGAAAAGTGTGTGGTGGTGACAATCGCTTGACTGATACATTATTAAGGGATAAAAAGACATTGTTTTGGATGAGGTCACTCAAAATCCTTGTTGGCACTGCTGATACACTACTAAGGAATAAAAAGATTTTTTTATGAGGTGACTCAAACATCCTCTCCATTACATGGTATCCTATTACATATCCACATGCTTGATTGTTTGTCACTGGCGTACGAAGGAGAATAGGTGATTGTCACCTCACAGCCTAAGATAATGTCAAGAGGAGGGGTTGCCACCTTATACATGGTGGGTAGCCCTCATATTTTTTTACAACAAAATCATCAGTCTTAAGTTACAACAATGATACGGCAGAAGGTTCTTGGGTTACTAATTAGACCCAACCTTTTTTGCATTAATAAGTTAATAAAAACATGACTTTTACATTAATTTCCTGCATTAGCATATAATTTTTTATTCAAATATTATTTCCAATATAGCTTGTATATAAATTCTCCTTAAAAACCCACGTTATGACAACATTCTAAAGTGGGATAAGGTGTGATTATTAATGTTCTTTCTTAATTTGGTTAATTTAGAATTTGTGTATTGTTATTATTAGATCAAACTTCAACACATATTTCACCAAACAACCCAAACCCCATTTAGAATGGAACAAAAACACATGGATTCATTTCGATTTGATGATACATCAAATAAGCCTCTAATCACGATCGTAAACGTGGCAAAAATCATTCATCATGAGGAACAAACACTTCGATCTCAACACGGATAACGGGCCCGATCCCAAAAGCTCGAAAAGGCAGGCCTAATCATTATAGCCCAAAATGGTTCTTAATGATAAATCATAATCAAAGGCCTAAGTCTAGGCCCAACAGATCTCTTCCCTTAGAGAAGAGAGACGTTACAAAGGAGACAAGTCATAGTGGGAATCATTCCTCCAAGGACGTACCTCAATGAAGAAGGAAACTATTGTGAAGAATGTCTCCTCTCATCACGCCATATATGCTTAAGTCACGTAAAGAGTTAATTACGTACACTATATAAGGTAAAAGAAACATTCGACAAAAGGTATGAAACACACAACTGAACGATATTCCGCCCAAATTTAATCAACTTCCACAGATTAATTGACTCAAGCATCGGAGTGTCTTCAGCCACTAAACAAGTGATCTTTGGCGGTCAGATCTCTAGGAGGACAGATTTGGACGCGTCACATTTCATCGTAGGTAGTCCCCCAAATCAGACAATCATAGTAAGTCCTCCACGTTACCAATCTCTACTTACCTTTAGGGGATAAGTAAATTGAAATTTATCCCAGTTTTGGTTGAAGTACCACTTAGCCGAGTATGTGGCATTGGGGAAAAGACCTTTGTTGTAATACCCGCCTAATTAAATAAATATAAAAAAAATCTTATTTATTAATTGTGGCATATGTTGTAATCTCAATTATTGGGAAAAATATTTGTTTTGTTTGTCATTGCTAAATAGAATAAGGTGTGTATGTGTGTTTAGCCAAAATTTGAAAACCCAAAAAAATAAGACATTTGCCTTAAGTAAACTAATTAGTCACGCTCTAAAAAAAAAGGGTGCACATATACTTTAGTTAAACCCTAATCTTGATGGGTTTTATTCAATTTCTTGGGCTTGAGTTTGGGCTTTCATGAAAGTAATGGTTAGGGTATTGGTTAGAGGGAAATAAAGGTTAAAAGAATAAGAGATGAGTGATGGTTGTGTTTAGCCAAATAAACCCTAATTAAAAACTCATTTAAGCCCTAGCCTCTTTTTTCTCTCTAGATACACACAGAAGAAAAAAAAAACTTACGTTGAAAAAGGTGAGAGGTGCTGAAGGAAGAAGCTTGCTCAAATCTTGAAATTCTTGCAAAAAGAGGTGAGTTTTCTCCATTCCTTCTTGTATGTGAGTTTTCTTCATACTACTTCATATTTCTTCCGTGTTCTTCTCTGATTGTTGATCTGCTTGAGATTTATGAGTCTCACAATTTTATTGAGTGAGGGTTGTGTTTATATGCATCTATTTTTACTTGATTTTTTGCGTGAAATGCGTGTAAAGAGCTACAATTAATTCTCAATATGCTTAAAGCATTGTATTTGGTTTACTCAATAGTGATGTGTAGTTTTTTTTGTATTATCATATTCAGTGACATGGATATAGTGTAGCTACTGAAGAAAAAAGAAAAAAAAAATGATATGCAGTGGTTGAGTTATGATATTGCTGAGTTCTTGTAATTTGGTATTGTTCGGGATTGCAGTTTTTGAAATTTGTATTAAATGTGGTGTGTACCTTTAATAGTGCTTCTATAACAACACTGAAACCGTGGTTGTCAAGGCAGTCAAACTGTGTTTATGTTTAGGGCTTTTGTTTTTTTCAATTAGGTTATCTTCGGTTTTGCGGGTTGTACAAAGGGATGAGATTGCAACCTTGAGGAAATACACATCAATTGTTGTA
The DNA here is from genome assembly GCA_963556465.1 of Berberis vulgaris. NCBI lineage: Eukaryota > Viridiplantae > Streptophyta > Magnoliopsida > Ranunculales > Berberidaceae > Berberis > Berberis vulgaris. Next base: position 24,198,666 of record OY747135.1, read on the forward strand.
TCAAGAAAACATTATTGTGTTGTGTTGTAATTGAGAGAGTTTGTTGTGGAAAAGTGGATGAAAGGGGAGAAGAAAGAGCAAAATAACATATAATATATACAATCTCGAAAAAGCATTTTACGTTGATCTCAATTTAATTGCATGTTAAGTTCAATGGCATTTAGTTGAAACCTTGGGCAAGGGGGAATCCAGGGGGCATAATGGAGTCACAAAGACCTCCTTGAGCTTAGCAAAATAACTATCAAAGAGACACAGACACATCACTTAAGATATATGAATTTTATAACACTTGCTATCCATATGCATGCTTATGTGATACAGAGACTACCCACTCTTGCTTGTTTTTTCAACATAGGGTGCTTTTGAGTTATTAAAGCTATTGTGTATTCACTATGGTATCATAGCTTATGTAAATATTACACTATAGTGTGACTTTGTTGAATACCCAATGTAAAAATAGTTATGGTCGATCAATTGAAGTTTGATATCTAACTAACATTTCATTAATTCTCCTTATTAGGGGGTGTTTGATGCATAATTGGTCATCATGTTATGGACAGAAACCAGAGCTTCTTAATTGTTAACTCGTGTCATATGCAAGTTTTGAAAAAAACATACAACCTTACTTAGGCAAATCTATAATCTGGGAAGAGAGTTTGATAGCTCAATACCCTTTCAAGTCTATGTAAAATTTGAAGTTAGCTATGATGATTCATTTGGTGCATTCCTGAGGTTAGGAGACTGGTTTGCTTATTTTTGAAAAAAAAAAATGGCACGATGTGTTTTACTTTCTTGTGTTGCACCTGATTATCCTAGGATCATTCTTTATTTTTGCTTATTTAGGATATGTTAATGTGATTAGTAGCTTGACTAAGCTTCACATTTAATTTCTTTTTGTTGTGTGAGCTCAAGTGTTAAGTAACTTGAGTTGTTGTTCTATACTGCTATTTCCCTCAGATCTTTGCAGAGTATAAAAAAAAAAAAAAAAAAACATGTAATTCCTCATTTGGGTTTTCTAGAATTCTTTTCAAAACTTAACCTCCACTATCTTCTGATGAGCTGATTATTAAATCATGTCAAAAGTGTTGTCATGTTATTATGAGGTAGATATCAAAGTAGTTATACATAGAATCTGACAACTAACTTAAGGTTCATTGTGTATTTACACTGTCCCTTGACTTATTGCGAAGGGACAGTGTAAGTTTTATACAATTAAAGTTTTATGTTGTTGCTAAGTTTTATACAATTAAAGTTTTATTGTTGGCATACGATTTTGTTGGTGCAATTTGTTTAGTTTTGCTAGTGTATATGTGGATGTTCCTCATGTTTTAGGAATGTGGTGTTGTATGCCACTTTTGTGTTGAAATAGATATTAGGATGGGTTTCATTTTAGGTAATCTTTTATGTGAGTTTAGGCATGTTTGAGATTGAGTTTGTGAATATTGTGGTTGATTTATTTATGGTAGACAAAGAATCACCATAAAATAGTTTGAAATTTTAGTTGATTTTTTATGCTCTTTTCATCAACTCCAAAAAAAAAATGTGAAAAGAAAAGAAATTTTTTGTATACAGACTTTCTTGTATACATGTGATATGATTTTGGGTATGCAGACTTGCTTGCATATCGGTGCACCGTTCCATGTGAGTTCGGTTGTACGTGTAGAGTTAGGAAAATGCTTGTCCTGGATTGAACGTCGGGTGAGATGACATGTTCCTCGATATGGCACCCCACTTGGAACATGTACGCTCCGAGTGGTTTCGAAGGCAAGGGAGGCACACTTGGGTGATGTGTGTTCGGCACAAGGAGGATAGTGCGATTGTGGAAAAGAAGCGAGATTTCTTTTTTGTGTATGTGCATGATTACCTTAAAGGAAGAAACTAAATGCTCATTCAACCATTGAATGAGAAGTACATGTCTTCCTAAAGGTAGAAAATGTGTTTTGTTAATATTTAAATAATAGTCTAATTTGACTATGAATTGTATCATTGTTTGAAATAAATCACATTTGTGAGGACTGATAACTTAGAAATATTATCCGGTTGCTTCTAACATTTTCATGCAGGATGACAAGTCTACTCATATTTCTGCAGGTCAGACTTGCCATAGTCAATTTCTATAGTTAGGATGATAACACCTTTGCCTCATTGAGGAACTACCTAATGGTGTGGTTGTTTATTGTTTTGTTTATTTTGATGTTGTCATGTGCGGATTTATTGATTTTGGGATGAAGATTTCTCACACCAGCTTTATTGCTGACCCAAGTGAGCTTTTGCTTCTTGGGTACATTCCTTTGGGAATGTAGCCGATTAGCCTTTCAGGTTTAGAGATTTTTGGACAACGTTATTGGAGTTTCATTAGTGGGGCTTGCAACGTCAGAGTCTCTCCGGGTTAGAGTTTTATTTGTTTCGGTAATTTAATCATGTTTTAGTTGTTGTTGTTATTTGTTTCTGTTGTTATTGAATTTTCACGTCCCGAGTTTTGGGGAAACGGATAATCCTACGTGAATTTTGGGATTTTTGTTTTCTTCGAAAATCGGAGCGTGACAGTTTGGTATCAGAGCATTTGGTTAGCCTAGGCTGGGGTAGAGTCTAGGTGATCCTCGAAATGTGGATATGGGAGAGTAGTAGTGTGAATGTCTAGAGAAAAAGTGACAAGGGTGAACCTTGAACTTTTATTATTGTTTCTTTTTCTTCGTGAATCTCGAGATGAGATTTCTGTGACCTAAGTATTCGGAGCTAATCATAACTTATTTTAATGTCAATAGTGGATGACATTATTTTGTGTAGTTTCCTTGTAGCGGTTTGTTATCATGAATCTTTAGTTAACCTTTTTCGCGAATCTCGGGACGAGATTCTTTTGAGTTGTATATATTGTAACACCCCTACTTTTTCAATGACAATTAAAATTTATGCAACTAAAAAAAAAATTCAATTGAAATTTTTGTTTTAAAATCTTCTTTCGTTTGACAAGTTATATTTTTCGAAATTCGATTAACTTTCTTTTCTACCGAATCTCGGGATGAGATTCTTTTGAATTGTATGTATTGTAATACCCGCCTAATTAAATAAATATAAAAAAATCTTATTTATTAATTGTGGCATATGTTGTAATCTCAACTATTGGGAAAAAGATTTGTTTTGTTTGTCATTGCTAAATAGAATAAGGTGTGTGTGTGTGTGTGTTTAGCCAAAATTTGAAAACCCAAAAAAATAAGACATTTGCCTTAAGTAAACTAATTAGTCACGCTCTAAAAAAAAAAGGGTGCACATATACTTTAGTTAAACCCTAATCTTGATGGGTTTTATTCAATTTCTTGGGCTTGAGTTTGGGCTTTCATGAAAGTAATGGTTAGGGTATTGGTTAGAGGGAAATAAAGGTTAAAAGAATAAGAGATGAGTGATGGTTGTGTTTAGCCAAATAAACCCTAATTAAAAACTCATTTAAGCCCTAGCCTCTTTTTTCTCTCTGGATACACACAGAAGAAAAGAAAAACTTACGTTGAAAAAGGTGAGAGGTGCTGAAGGAAGAAGCTTGCTCAAATCTTGAAATTCTTGCAAAAAGAGGTGAGTTTTCTCCATTCCTTCTTGTATGTGAGTTTTCTTCATACTATTTCATATTTCTTCCGTGTTCTTCTCTGATTGTTGATCTGCTTGAGATTTGTGAGTCTCACAATTTTATTGAGTGAGGGTTGTGTTTATATGCATCTATTTTTACTTGATTTTTTGCGTGAAATGCGTGTAAAGAGCTACAATTAATTCTCAATATGCTTAAAGCATTGTATTTGGTTTACTCAATAGTGATGTGTAGTTTTTTTTGTATTATCATATTCAGTGACATGGATATAGTGTAGCTACTGAAGAAAAAAAATAGATATGCAGTGGTTGAGTTATGATATTGCTGAGTTCTTGTAATTTGGTATTGTTCGGGATTGCAGTTTTTGAAATTTGTATTAAATGTGGTGTTTACCTTTAATAGTGCTTCTATAACAACACTGAAACCATGGTTGTCAAGGAAGTCAAACTGTGTTTATGTTTAGGGCTTTTGTTTTTTTCAATTAGGTTATCTTCGGTTTTGCGGGTTGTACAAAGGGATGAGATTGCAACCCTGAGGAAATACAAATCAATTTTTGTATCAAGAAAACATTATTGTGTTGTGTTGTAACTGAGAGAGTTTGTTGTGGAAAAGTGGATGAAAGGGGAGAAGAAAGAGCAAAATAACATATAATATATACAATCTCGAAAGGGCATTTTACGTTAATCTCAATTTAATTGCATGTTAAGTTCAATGGCATTTAGTTGAAACCTTGGGCAAGGGGGAATCCAGGGGGCATAATGAAGTCACAAAGACCTCATTGAGCTTAGCAAAATCACTATCAAAGAGACAAAGGCACATCACTTAAGATATATGAATTTTATAACACTTGCTATCCATATGCATGCTTATGTGATACAGAGACTACCCACTCTTGCTTGTTTTTTCAACATAGGGTGCTTTTGAGTTATTAAAGCTATTGTGTATTCACTACGGTATCATAGCTTATGTAAATATTAAACTATAGTGACTTTGTTGAATACCCAATGTGAAAATAGTTATGGTCGATCAATTGAAGTTTGATATCTAACTAACATTTCATGAATTCTTCTTATTAGGGGGTGTTTGATGCATAATTGGTCATCATGTTATGGACAGAAACCAGAGCTTCTTAATTGTTAACTCGAGTCATATGCAAGTTTTGAAAAAAACATACAACCTTACTTAGGCAAATCTATAATCTGGGAAGAGAGTTTGATAGCTCAATACCCTTTCAAGTCTATTTAAAATTTGAAGTTAGCTATGATGATTCATTTGGTGCATTCCTGAGGTTAGGAGACTGTTTTGCTTATTTTTGAAAAAAAAAAAAAAAAATGGCACGCTGTGTTTTACTTTCTTGTGTTGCACCTGATTATCCTAGGATCATTCTTTATTTCTGCTTATTTAGGATATGTTAATGTGATCAGTAGCTTGACTAAGCTTCACATTTAATTTCTTTTTGTTGTGTGAGCTCAAGTGTTAAGTAACTTGAGTTGTTGTTCTATACTGCTATTTCCCTCAGATCTCTGCAGAGTATAAAAAATAAAAACATGTAATTCCTCATTTGGGTTTTCTAGAGTTCTTTTCAAAACTTAACCTCCACTGTCTTCTGATGAGCTGATTATTAAATCATGTCAAAAGTGTTGTCATGTTATTATGAGGTAGATATCAAAGTAGTTATACATAGAATCTGACAACTAACTTAAGGTTCATCGTGTATTTACGCAGTCCCTTGACTTATTGCGAAGGGACAGTGTAAGTTTTATACAATTAAAGTTTTATGTTGTTGCTAAGTTTTGTACAATTAAAGTTTTATTGTTGGCATACGATTTTGTTGGTGCAATTTGTTTAGTTTTGCTAGTGTATATGTGGATGTTCCTCATGTTTTAGGAATGTGGTGCTGTATGCCACTTTTATGTTGAAATAGATATTAGGATGGGTTTCATTTTAGGTAATCTTTTATGTGAGTTTAGGCATGTTTGAGATTGAGTTTGTGAATATTGTGGTTGATTTATTTATGGTAGACAAAGAATCACAATAAAAGAGTTCGAAAATTTAGTTGATTTTTTTATGCTCTTTTCCACAACTCCAAAAAAAAAAAAAAGTGAAAAGAAAAGAAAATTTTTGTATACAAACTTGCTTGTATACGTGTGATATGATTTTGGGTATGCAGACTTGCTTGCATATCGATGCACCGTTCCATGTGAGTTCGGTTGTACGTGTAGAGTTAGGAAAATGCTTGCCCTGGATCGAACGTCGGGTGAGATGACATGTTCCTCGATGTGGCACCCCACTTGGAACATGTACGCTCCGAGTGGTTTCGAAGGCAAGGGAGGCACACTTGGGTGATGTGTATTCGGCACAAGGAGGATAGTGCGATTGTGGAAAAGAATCGAGATTTCTTTTTTGTGTATGTGCATGATTACCTTAAAGGAAGAAACTAAATGCTCATTCAACCATTGAATGAGAACTACATGTCTTCCTAAAGGTAGAAAATGTGTTTTGTTAATATTTAAATAATAGTCTAATATGACTATGAATTGTATCATTGTTTGAAAATAAATCACATTTGTGAGGACTGATAACTTAGAAATATTATCCGATTGCTTCTAACGTTTTCATGCAGGATGACAAGTCTACTCATATTTCTGCAGGTCAGACTTGCCATAGTCAATTTCTATAGTTAGGATGATAACACCTTTGCCTCATTGAGGAACTACCTGATGGTGTGGTTGTTTATTGTTTTGTTTATTTTGATGTTGTCATGTGCGGATTTATTGATTTTGGGATGAAGATTTCTCACACCAGCTTTATTGCTGACCCAAGTGAGCTTTTGCTTCTTGGGTACATTCCTTTGGGAATGTAGCCGATTAGCCTTTCTGGTTTAGAGATTTTTGGGCAGCGTTACTGGAGTTTCATTAGTGGTGCTAGCAACGTCAGAGTCTCTCCGGGTTAGAGTTTTATTTGTTTCGGTAATTTAGTCATGTTTTAGTTGTTGCTGCTATTTGTTTCTGTTGTTATTGAATTTTCACGTCCCGAGTTTTGGGGAAACGGATAATCCTACGTGGATTTTGGGATTTTCGTTTTCTTCGAAAATCAGAGCATGACATTTGTTTTGGGAATAAATATGTCATAGGAAAATGTGTCACAAGTTTGATAGTGAATTTTGACGATAGCTAAAAAAAGTATAAAATTTTTAAAAAAAAGGTGAGACAGGAGTAGTGTGATTTACTCTGTACTCTTGCCCTCTAATTCGTATACGAGTTAATCTAGTTAGTATATATTTATTTTAGAAAACCAAATCATAGTTGGTATTAGAGCCTAGCCTATAAAATTATAAACTTTAGTTAGTTTATGAAACAAATAGAATATTTTTAGATTTAGAAATAAATAGCTTTGATTAAAGAAACTTATATTAGATAAGCATAAAATTGATTGTAATTTTCAGGGAGATTTTACTCATATTTTACATAATATAAAAGATTTACAACTAAACAGTATAGTAGATCTATTAATTAATCGAGGAAGTCATTTAAAATGAGAATTTTCCCACATAGACAAAATATTTATACTTTTCTTAGAAAGCTTTAGAGAAAGTAGAAATATCTTAAAAACTCTAGAAAATAAAATAGACTATATTAAACAATTAGACACAAATAATTTTAATAAAATGAATAAATTCAATAAAGAATTAGATATCACTAGAATTCCTACCCAAAAAAAATCAGTGAATTAATTAAAGCCATAGATACTAGTCAACCTAAATATATAGAACTAGAAACTAAAATGATATTAGATAATGCAAATAAACAGATAGTCAGTATTAACAATCAAATAAAAAATATTGATAATTTACAAATAAGCTTAGAAGGAATTAAGGCTCTGTTTGGTACACTGTAAAAAATGCATTTTGTAAATTGATGCATACATTAGTTTGCAATGCATTACTATACGGCCGCTTGGTGGTAATTAAGAAAAACCTATGCAAATTAGACAAGTGATTGTAGGTGATGTTGATGATGGTAGTAGTTGTAATTTTTGCTAGGTCATGGTGGTGGTGGTGGTGGTGGTGGTGGTGATGATGGTGATTGCAAATGTGAGCGATGATGGTGGTGGCAATGGTTGTTAAAATGGTGGTGGTGGTGGTGATTGTTGCAGTGGCTATGGTTGTTGTGGCGGTGGTAATAGTAAAGGTGGTGGTGGTTGTGGTGATTATGCTATAGTAGTAGTAGTGGTGGTGGTAGTATTGGTGGTTGGGGTGAGTATGCTATGGCCTATGGTAGCGGTGATCGTGGAGTTGGTGGTGATGGTGGTAGTGGCGGTTGTAGTGGCTATGGTGGTGGTGGTTGTGATGGTTTTTTTATAGTGGTGGCGATGACAATGGTGGTGGTAGTAGTGGTGACTATGTTAGTGGTAATGGCAATGGCGGAGGCACTGGTGACACGCGGCGACATGAATTTTGGTGGTAAAAGTGAGGTGGTGTTGGTTGTAGTGATTATGCTATGGTAGTGGTGGTGGAGGTGGAGGTGGCGGCGGTGGTGATAATGACGTGGTGTTGGTGGTTGTTGTGATGGTTATGGGTGGTCGTGGTACTGGCAACGATGCTAGTTGTCGAGGTGGTGGAGGTTTGGGTGTTTATGAAGAAGTTGAGAGTACTCCAGGAGATGAAGAAAGTTTTGCAAACTAATGCGGAAGATTTTGTTCCGCAAAGTTTTGCTAAATTTTATACTAGGAAATGCGGAGGTCCTGAATTCAAATTCCAATAACTGTTTTTCGCAAAGTCAACCAAACACCCAAGTTTATGTAACCGCCGTAAACTTTTGCATATGCATTCTTTTACCGTATACCAAACAGAGCCTAAGTATATAGTTAATGGATGAATGATCAGAACTATATAGAAGCATTAGTGGAGGCTAAAAAATATCATGAAGATCCTGAAGGACTAAGCAATTATAAAAGAGTGGCTAAAGGAGATCAACTAAGTGTTAGACAAAATAATATAGAAATAATATTATTAACAAAATTGTATAAGAAGTTAGATAACTTAGCCTTACAAGTGTCTAAACTAGAAGAATCCATGAAAGGGTTAAAAGAAAAGCTAAACAGCCAAGTAGTAATATAGATACTAATAAATCAATTTCAGAATTTAAAAGTTAACACGGATCAAGGATAATTCCAACTAAAGCAAAATAAAAGCTATATATATTATTAAAATGAGTAAACAGTTAATAACAACTAATAGAATCCAAAGAAACTTTTTAGGAAGATTATTAAGTAACAAAGAAACTAACAAATAAATCAGAATAGAAAATGTAATAGATATAGAAAATCAAATAGAAAGTTTTAGACAAAAAAGATTATACCTCATAGAACCAACAAAGATTTATAAAACAGGTAATATATTTAGTAAATCTTTTATTTATCAACACTATGGAGAAAGAATGGTTTCATTTACCAATGAAGATCAACAAATAAAATTAGATTTACTAGATAAAATTCATACAACCAATGGATTACATAGAGAAGGATTAGGAGCTAAAATGTTAGTTTGTCTTTATGATGATAGATTTACAGATATAGATTAAGGACTATTAGGAAGCATAGAGTTAGATATGAATAATAAAAGAGGAGTAATATACTTTACACCGGATTACTTAGTAAATGCAAACAGTTTTTATAAAGATATCAAAATTGGTATCAAAAGTTCAAAACTAAAGGTTATAAAATGAAGATAGGTAAAGATAATCTATTAATATGCACAGGATTGCCAATGGTAGCCTGGTTGGATGGTTAAGGTTGTCGTGGTTTAACCCCCACGTCTTGGGTTCTATACCCACCGGCGGCACGCTTGCCTTTCAAAAAAATATATATATGCACAGGATTTATAGGAAGAATTTGTGAATCAAGTACTACAAAATATAAATTAGAAAATGATCAATTAATAAAGATGTTAGGAACCAAGGGGATTAAAGCTATACCAACTAAATAATGAATTTAACATGCGGTATTTAAATGAGAACTTAGAAAATAAATTAGAACCCAGTATGACATTAAAAACTCGAGAAGAACTAGAGTTATCAAAGATAGAAGGAAGTAGTAGCGGTATAGTTAATAATCCAAAAAAAATAGAGTAAAATTTGATAATCCAGAATTTAGATAAGTAAAGTACCCAATAGGAGGAAGATTCCCAATACCTAGTGGAAAAATAGAACACGATGAAAACATAAGCTATAAGGGTTATGGTAAAAGAAAACTTCCAAATAGTATTACCAATCTACCTTTAGCTAGTCAAACTTGAACAATATTAGAACTAACTTCATGGAATCCACAATTATGGCCAAAAGTAATAGATAGATGGGAACAAGATGCCGTTAGAGCCTGGCAAAATAGAAATCAATTTGAAAACATGTGGGAATGCCTAGAAACTTTGTTAGGAGAAATAGTAGGAAACTGGTTTAACACATATGAACGAGACAAACCAGAAAAGATTAATTAACTAAAAAGCTTAGGAAATAATCCATATAACTTTAGAAGTTTTATTAGACGAATGAGCATAGGAGTAGATCCAGCCAGAGGAAATCTTTTTATACAAACTATAGCATTAGTAGAACTAAATCAATTACAATTTACAGATTGAAAATACTTAGAAAATTTTTTGTAATGACTATGCTTCTATAGCCAGTAAAACAGGAAAAACTTTTGACCCAGAAATATGAGATGAATTCTTAAGAAAATTACCAAGAAAACTAGGAAGATAAATAGAAAATTGTTGGAATAAATATACTGGTAATATTTCAGAAGAAGTAGGCACTGAACCATGTATTATATATACTTATTCAATAGTAAAGGAAAAGTGTACACAGTCAGTTACACAAAAAACACTTAGATGTAATACATACGCCACAACAATATCAAGATTATAGAAGAAGAAAGAAACGATTTAAAAAGCAAATTAGACATGTTGGAAAAAAATTTTAAAAATTCCAAAAAAGAAATTCTTGAGAAAAAGTAGAACATATAGAGGTAAAAAGTATCCTAAATATGTTAAAAAAAAACCAACTTCTAAAAAATGTAAATGTTCTGTATGTGGAAATCCAAATCATCTAGCTAGTAAATGTAATTAGCGAAAAAATAAAAAAATTTGAAAACAGAGCAATGATAATAGAAGATTTAGAAGAAGATGTAGTAAGCATAGATGGGAATGATAATAGTGAAATACTAAGCATAGCAAGTGAAAAAATTTACTACTTTGACAATAGAAGTAGTGAAGAAGACAGTAGTGAGGACGAATATACTTATATGAATATAGACTATAATAGTGAATATGACAGTGAGAGTGATTCTAATAGCAAAACATAAATAAATAAAACACAATTAGAAGAATTACCTGAATGCCAACATGAGTTTATACATAAACAAGGATCTAACAATATAAGATGTTATATTTGTAACTATTTTCCAAGCATAGAAAATTGACACATGTAAATTTTGTAAAAAGAAAATTTGTAAATTTTGTTTAAACTTAGTATTTAATATAGATACAAAAAATGAACAACAGGCACTAACAGAACATCAAATAGAAATGAACAATTCTTAAGGGCCAGACCCCTAATGCCAGATCGGCGCCATGGGAGCCTCAAGAACGTGATGAAGAAGAAAAAGAACTAAAGAAGAACAGATGAAGAAAATAGGATGATGGAGGGTCTTGAGGCTCCCCTGGCGCTAAGGACCTGGCTCTTAAGAATTGTTGAATAAAAATGGAAAGAATAAAACTTGAATATGAGAAAAAATATTTTGAATCACAAAAGCAAGAATTTCATCATATAAAACATATAGAATACTTAAAAGAAGAAAATAAAAATTTAAGGGCGGAAATAGAAAATTAAAAATTTAAACTACACAACTTAGAGACTAAACTTAATGAATATCAGATTTTAGAAAATACTAAACCTCTAATCGATGAATCACATGACATAGAAATTACACCTATTCAAATAAGTGAAAAAACTTATTTACTACCATCAACTAACTTATTGAGTGGCTTTACAAGAACACAATTTCCTAATGGAGAAACAAAAGATATAATAGCAATGATAGATACAAGATGTACTAAGTCCCATTTAGAAGTAGAATATGTCCTTGGTCAGTTTATTCATACTCTCGATAAACCAGTTTATGCTGAACAAATGAACGGAACAATAAAACCAATTACTCGTTGTCTTAGAGATTGTCAAATATATTTTTTTGATCCGTATAATAGTTACACAGAATATTTTCCTTACCCTAGGTTTGGTTAGACAAAATTAATCACAGACATAAATTTATCATAGGCCTTAATTTTATTAGAAATTTAAATAGTAGTATGTTAATAGAAAATTACTATGTTCAGTTTTTTAAACGCACGGTTGTCACCCCTACTGATTATCTGGTTAGTTGATTACTGAATCCCCTTGTACTCGGTTCTCCATCAGAGTTGCATGGGGAGCGTGGTGGTACTATTTATAAACAAAAACCCAAGCAAAAAAAAAACAAAATATTATAAAGATTAGAAGTAGGAAAATTAGAAGAAGTAAAAAAAAATGAAGATGAAATAAATTTAGATTTGCAATATATTCTAAGAGAAAAAGAAGTCAATACAGATTTAATTAGTTCAGAATACATATTGAAAAGTATACAAAACTCAAAACTCAAAACTCAAAAATCCAAAAATCCAAAAATCCAAAAAAAAAAAATTAGACTTGACGAAATAATAAGAATAACATAAAAAAAAAAAAACCAAGTATTATGTGAAAACCTAATTAAATATTGAGATAGAAATCAATATCTAGCAGAATTAGACATAATAAACTCAAACATGTCTATACTAAAATCATCAAGAAAATACTCTCTTACAGATATAGAAGAATTCAAAGAACAAAAAATGAATTCCAAAAATTAGGAGTAATAAGACAGTAATAGTAGACATAAAAGTACAGTTTTTATGGTAAGAAATCATGTAGAGATAAAAAGAGGAAAAGCTTGGTAATTAACTATAAGAGGTTAAATGATAATACATACTAAGATAAAAATAAAATACAAGATAAAGATCAATTGATAAATTGTATACAAGGAAATAAAATATTTAGCAATTTGATAGTAAATCGGGATTTTGGCAAATAAAAATGGCACAACATTCTATTCCTTGGACAACTTTTAGTTGCATGAAGGTCACTTTGAGTGGATAGTAATGCCTTTTGGACCTAAAAGTGCACGAATGATATTTCAAAGAAAGATAGATAAAATCTACAAAAAATTTAGTAAGTTTGTATTAGTATATATAGATGAAATTTTAGTATTTTTCAAAAACTTGAGACAATCATTATGATCATTTGTATATAATATTCAATGAATTTGTAATAAAAATGGATTGATAATAAGTAAAAAAAAACTGGAGATAGGAAAGGAATATATAGACTTCTTAGGAATGAAAATAAGACAAGGTAAAATAAAACTACAAGAACATATAGTAAAGAAAATTCTAGAATATCCAGATAAAATAGAAAATAAAAAACAACTTCGATCATTCTTAGGACTTTTAAATAATGGAAGAGAATATATAAAAGATCTTAGTAAAATAGTAGGATCGTTATACAATAAAACGAAACCAGAAGGACAAAAATTCTTTAATTCCGAAGATGTAAAAATAGTAAAACAAATAAAAGAAATTTGTAAAAAGTTTACCAAAATTACAAATACCACTAGAAAATGACTATAAAATAGTTGAAATGAATGCATGTGAAAAAGGATATGGGGAGCAGTTTTGATAGCAAAGCCACAAAAAGAAGATAGTAAAAATTCAAAAAAAAATACGTAGATACAACTCAGGAAAATACAAAGAAAATAGATTATCTAATCTAGATTATGAAATTTTGGGAGTAATATATGCCTTAGAAAAAATTTACATTATTATTAAATAAAGAGTTTACCATTAGAACAGATTGTGAAGCAATAGTAAGATTTTGTAGAAGAAGTAATGATAGAAAAATAAATTCAAATAGATGACTAATTTTCTAAACACTAATGCATGGAATGGGTTCAAGGTTGAATTTGAACATATCAAAGGAAAATGTAACAGCTTAGCAGATCATCTATCTAGATAGCTACATAGCAGCAAAATATTTTTAGATCATGATGGCCAGCCAACAGAGAATGAATTTTGGACAGACCTTATTATCGGTCTTGCCAAAGGGAACTTATCTATCTTTCATACCTTTAGCAGGATATCATCCAGATAATATTCAGCAGTGCCTTCTAGACAGCTTATGAAACAAAGGTGATAATCGAAAAACTATTGCAGCCCTAAATGCATTTACTCATTATTTTTCTAAAATACCTAGTGTACCATTAGAATTTTCTTTTTATTTATTTATTTTTTTCTTCTGTTTTTACGTTATTTTCAAAGGATCCTAGCTGGAATTTATGGAGATTGGAGAGAAGTTCAACCAATAATTTCAAATTTTAATCAACCTTGGTTTGAAGGTTTTTACTCATTTCCAGAAGCCCTAGCAGCAGCCAGACAAAACATAGGATTAAATTTTCATATTAGCCAATTAGCCCTAACATTTAAAGAAAACATAGAAGAGCAATCTCAACCTTCTTCTCCTCCTGCTTCTTCAATAAGGTTTTGTGAGCACTGTGAATCTATGCTTAAAAATTTTCAAAGTCTCAATGCCTGATGTAACTATTTGAAAAGGAATTGACGATATATTCTGATCATACCCAGAATATTGGTATGGCTAGTCTGGAGCAAACGACTACCGATAAAGACAAATCAAATTTGTTAAAGCTGGAGGTTTTGCCAAGAAAACCCAACGGTTCTCTCTACTATAAAAAATGTAGTATATTCTAAGACATACCCAGTCTTACCTTTGACCATAGAACAATTAGAGAAACAAAAATCTCGAGCCTTTTTAATTTTACCCATAATTTCCTCTAACCCTTATCTTCAGATCTTAAAGAACGAATAATTGATGTGTTAGTTCAAAAAGATCATCAAATCCAAGGGGTTTTCTTTTACTTGGGATGATATACATTATGGTAACATTTCCTATCCATGTTCACAAACCGATCCTTATTGTCTAAATATAGCCTTAGAAAGATTACACTGTAAATGCCACTTAACTTATAGCATATGCCTAATCTCTATTGATTTAGAATTATATAAACCTATCTTTTAATCAGAATGAAAACACAATACTTACCCCTCGAAAGCTTTTAGACTATGGTTATGTCCATCATTTAGTATTTACAAGGCTAGATCAGACCAACCAGTTTGGGAGAAAATTAGCAGTCACAATTCTTAATCATTTGATGATTGACAAATATGTAAAAATCTATGTTACATCCAAGGCTCCAGAATTCGTCAGAGGAGTATGCTATCCAGCTCAACATAAGTTTTTAGCCAGGGCATGCAACAACAGACCTACCCTACTAGGAGCAGAGATTCCACGGCCATGTGAAAACTTCTCAATTAGAAGACAAATATGCCATTGGAAATCTAACATTATAGAAAACAAATTTCATTGGAAAGGAACACCTGGAAAGCTCATTTCGCAAGATGATAATCAAATGATTTACAGTGAAGAACCTGATATGACCGAGATTCCCTTTATTTCCTACACTAGACAAAACAAGTTAGTACAAAAATATAAAGAAAAATGGTTAGCTAAAGATGAAGAATCACAATCCCCAGCACAAGATAACATAAGTAGTGACGACAACGAAAAAGATGGTACATATTTTTATGACCAGGTTGATGAAGAAGGTATTCACAATCTGGACATCGCGTTAGAAGGATAAAATATGGAATCGTGACAAAAGTCACCCAAAGGCTACTGCCCATGTGTAGTGATTCCCTCTGTCTTATAAGTCCAAAACCACGTTAATCAGAAGTTACAACAAACGTCACTTTAATCAGAAGCTACAACAACTCCAGCATCAATATCCACTACAAAAAATCTATCATTTACCAACAAAACAAATTCTACGAATTTCAATTTCCTTGTTAATAGGGTATCATTGTCAACGGAAAAAAAAATTCATTGACAAGGTCATAAACTTGTTACTTTTTTCCAATAAAATATATTTTGTGGAAAACTTTCCTTATTAAATAGGTGGTGGGAAACATTCCTTCTAAACCTAATTTCCCGCCGAATTGATTTAACAACGAAATATTTTTTATGGCCACAAAATACTAGTTCCTTGGTAATTATGGCATCATCTGAAATGAAATATTTTGTTGCTAAAAAGACTAATTTTAACAAAAAATTATTTTTTCTAGTTAACGGAAAATTAACACTTATTCATCTCTCTTTAGTAAGGAAATATGTTTTCCTAGACAATAATCACATTATTGGTAATGATTCAGTTCGTTGATAATGATTGATAATTTTTTCCATTATTTTTACTTGTTAAAGCTCGTTTATTAATTTATAGCAACAAAAAATTGTTTCACTATTAGCATCGTTTTTTATTTTGTTGGAAACAATATATCTTTTTTAATGAAATCTTTGTAGCAAGGAAATAAGATTTTGTTGGTAATTATAAACTTGTTGGTAACAAGTTGTTTTCTAAGTAAAACGTGATAATTACTTTCATGAAAATTTGTTTCTCGTTAAAGCTTACTAAATATTTTATAGCGGCAAATCATTATTTTGTTGGAAATTGGTATACTCACTACAAGAAATATGTTATTTACTAAAAAAAAATATTTTCCTTTTTAATATGTTACCATTTCTACCATATATAAATTTCATTGGTAAAACCATAAAGTTGTCACTTTTTGTAACAAAATCTATTTTGTTGGCAACTTTTATTTGTTAAAGAAGTGGTAGAAAATCTTCCTTCCAAAACCAATTTCCTGCCAACATTATTTAGCAACAAAATATTTCTATGTCAACGAAATTTTAGTTTGTTAGTAATTATGATGCCATTTACAATAAATTGTTTCATTGCTAATAAAGATTAATATTGTTGACAAATATTTTCTTGGTAAATGCACTGTAACACTTAATCGTGTCTCTTCAACAATGAAACTAAATTTTCTCTAGTTAATTATCATGTAATTGAAACAATTTATTTGGTTACTTATATTGAAACTTTTTTCATGAAATTTATTTATATTTAAAGCTCCTAATTTCTTTACAGTGGAAAAATATTAGCTCGTTTTCTTATTTACAACAATTTAATTTTATTTCATTAGGGATATAACCAATTTCAATTACATATCTAGCAATGAAACGCTATTAATATTTTTTTGCTAATTATAATGGTGTTATTGTGAATTTTTTTCATTGCTAAAAGTGTTAAATATTTCACATAAAACTTATATTCGTGAAAATATTTAGTCCTAATTTATAGTGACGAAATATTATTTATTGGTCTCTATCATATAGGTAGCAATATTTTATTATTGCAAAAGAAAAGTAATTTGATTTAATAAGCTATAAAGTTACTTCACACAACACAATTATTCAAATAGCTTCAACTGGTAAAAATTGTAATAGATTTTACTTTAGGTTAGAAGTTCGATTCTTGTTGAGCTTAAAAATAAATAAAATCATATGCGGATTTCCATAGTGGGGTCTTATCACCAAGAGTGTTGTCCTTAGAGTTTGAGAGGTTAAAAATAAATAAAATCATACACGGATTTCCATAGTGGTGTCTTATCACCAAGAGTGTTGTCCATAGAGTTTAGGAGGTAGATTGGGTCGTAACAGAGAATGATTGTTTTGGTATATAACTTTTTTTCCATGGTAATTGTTAACGGTGCTTATGAAAATTTTCGTTGATATACATTCATTTTACCAACAAAAAAGTTCTATGATAAAGGTAGTTACTTTTTCCCACGACAATTTTCCTTGAAGATTCTAAACTTTTTCGAGAAAAAAATTCATAGGTAAATAAAATTTTCTTACAACAAAACAATTTGTAGGTAAAGATATTTGATATTTACCAAAGAATTTCCTTGGTAGTTGTTAGTATTATCAACACCATATTTTCTTGACTTATCATTTATTTTACCAACAAAAAATTTAACACATTGGTAAAAACCTTCAGCTAGGGGGATGCCACCAAGAACCTGGTAACGATTTTTTTCATTGTTAAAAGTATTTTTCAACAAAATTTTGATTTTTATCAAGGAATTTTTTTTCTTGAAAAATGCCTTAATTGTTGTAGTGAGCCACAAGAATTCACTAGAGTTTTATCAGCTTTAATCAAGAATCCACTTCTGTCAGCCTCATATCCTCCTGACAGATTCTCAAAAATATTAGCCTTTCCAAACACCACACATCTGTAAATATGTCATCATCCATTTCAATAATTGAGATCATTCCTCCATCTATATAAGGAAGCACTCAACTCTGAGACTAGACATCAAGAAAAATTTAGCCAAAAACTCTATGCACGTAGCAATCTTCTGTAGAAATCCTTTTGTAAACTTGTAATATTTCCTCTGCAAGATAACAACTTGAAGATCTGTACAAAGTTTTCGAAGCAATAAAAGTAAGTTCTTTCCTTTCTATTTCATTTAAGGGGATCCTCGAAAGGGAAATCCACATAGTCATGTAGTAATCTTATTATATGATTGTTCTAATTATTGCCTGAATGGTCATATTTTATAAAAAAAAATAAATAAAAAATAAAAAATAAAAAAAACTAAAGTTGTCCACATCTGCCCTACTAGATCAAAATACTCTTGATATTTAAGATTTTTTTCAAAATTAATTAGAGTTACTTGGGTATCATATTTCTTCGTGACCTCTGAGTTGTCCCAGTTTTGGTTAAAGTATCACTAAGCTGAGTATGTGGCATTAGGGAAAAGGACCTTCATTTTGGGAATAAACATGTCATAGGAAAATGTGTCACAAATTTGAAGACTGAGTTAGTTTTGAAAAACACGTTTTAAAAGATAGAGTTGTGAGATTAAGGGATGTGGGATGATTTAACGTTTTTCCTAAAATAAGAAAGGAAGGCAATGGGTCTATAACAATCTATGAATATTACTTCTATAAATACATGATGGTAGACTATGTTGGAAAATACTGAGTATGACCTACAATTTCTAAAAAAGAACTCTTATTTACTTGCGTTTACTGTTATATGAAAAATCAAAGACGACTTATTGATCCTTACTTTGTAGCTTAAACTTTATAAAATATAGATATTGTGAATGATTTAAATATAGATATTGTGAATTTTGATGATAGCTTAAAAAAGAGTGTATAAAATTTTAAAGAAAAATGTGAGACAGGAGTTGAGTGATATAACTAAGCTGATTCCAATTAGGATCGGGATCCTGGGACTCAAAATTTTTTACTCAAAATCCAACCCAAACAATAGGCTCTCAGATTGATTTTGATCCGTCGGATAACAATGATAATAAATAATGAATTGGCTTAACCAATTAAAACAGGCAACTAGGTATAGTTGAGCCAATCCAATTAATTTTGTTTCCTTAAAGAATATATATTATAAAAATTCTATGATCTAATTTTTACTCATGGTATGTTTCTATCTCTTAATTTTCATATTATTCTTCTTCATTTTTGCAAGATATCCAACTTCTCTTGCTTTAGATGTTCCAGAACTTCTTTATGTTTTATATATACTAAGTTCGTTGCAATTTTTCCATAAAGTTCATTGCAATTTTATATCTTGTGCTAAATTCTTCAATTGAATTCTTCTAAATTATTTTTCTTCTGAAAGTTCTTGGTTTACCACAAATTGTAAAGACATTAGACATTGATTATAGACTCTAAGAAAGACAGACTAATTCAAAAATAAAGATGATAACAATATAATTAACACAATAACAATTTAGGTTAAATCTAAGTGTTATTATTAGAGCTTTAGATTACTTGGCAATTGTTTCGTACATTTACTAATAGAGAAAATGAGATAAGTTGAAAGAGAGAAAAAAAATGGAAACAAAATCAATCACTATAACTAGTTGCCATTTTTAATTAGTTAAACCAACTCATTATTAATTATTATTGTTATCCGTCGAATCAAAACCAATATGAGAGCCTATTGTTTGGATTGGATTTTGAGTCAAAATTTTTGTGACAAAGACTTAATAGTCCACATACCATCTACCAAAGAAAATACTCATGGTTAGCTAAGAAAGTAGTAATTGGTAAACAATTCCTACATCGCTACCATGAAAATTGGCAGAGGGAAACTTCAGTTTTATCAAACCCAACAACTCCAGAAATTGTCCATGGGGATATTCCTCTTTGGAAAACCGACTTTTCTGTATAAGAAAATTCTAACCGAATTCTTCAGAAGAAGGAATGGTTCAGGATCCTTAACAAATACACAGACAGAAAATTCACTTTGTGCAAACCTTTTTTTTATATTTAAATTAGGAGTTTAAATCCATTACTTAATGAAACAAATTTGAAATATGCAGCCAATACCCAATCAGTCATTGCAGAAACCATCAAAGACATTCCAACTATAAACTATAAAATTTTGAGGGTAACATTCTCTGGGTTCAACTCTTCATACAATAGATCAAACAAATGGGTTCTGAACAAAAATAACCCTGAAGGAAAAAGGAAAATAAAAGATAAAAAAAACAACTCACGGTAGATAAATTAGGGTAACCCTGTCTCAAAAAACCTCATTTAGTTGAACGGTGCATGAAATGTTCTTCCACGGCATATAGCTTCTAGGTTTTCTCCAGCGTAAGAGAAAAGCGGTGATATCTCAACCCCTACACACAAATGGCATTAGTAACATAGACAATGATGACCTTCAGCAGTATGTACAAAGATAGGTAGAAGCGAAGGCAAGAAAATAACCAGTCAAATACAGAGGCACAGAATACGTTAAAAAGCCACCAGCTGCAATGACCCAACGACTGTGAAGGCGAAGAACAAGTAACCTAGCACTATCAGGAGTGTCAACATTCGACCCATTGGCATTTTTAACAGGTGCGAATTCCTCTTCGCGAAGAACCTGATTATCAATATAAAGATTAGAATAGCACGTCAACAAAGCCAGTACGTCATATTATAATTGTTTCAGTTGAGAAAAAGGTGGGCTCGGGTAACTACTAGCAGAAGAAAGAAACCCACCTCAAATAAAGCAGCTGAAGGAGAATATGTAAATGCATCAAAGATGAATTGTTCTAACTTTAAGTCATCCATATACCCGTGGGTGGAAAGGATTTTCTTCTCAGCAACGTGGTAGCTGCAGTAAAATGCATGCACATATTATATAAATGAAAAGGGACAGGGATACACGTCAACAAAGTAAAAATCTTGATTTTTAATAGGAATTATGTCGATATTCGGCTAACAAATTTTAATCTCAAAGTTGATGAAACTCTGAAATTAAGTAAACTAAATGGATGATAACAATAATAAAATAGGAGGCATGCACTTCCACACCAAAAAAATTGATTTTCTAAGTTGATGAAACTCTCAAAGTTGATCTATCATGTAATACAGTTAATATCTGCATCAAACATGAGTAGGGGCCTTGCACTTCCACACCAAAAAAGCATGAAAGCTGATTTGGTTGATGAGGATTCCTCTGACCATTTTCAAAAAGGAAACTGGTGAAAATTTTATAATGGATCTACCAGTGAATCTAATTAAAAATACGAACAATAATAAAATGGAAGAGACATGAGAAATAAGATAAAGTAAGAGAATACTAACATGTTGTCTCTCTCAAGGCCATTAGCCACTTGATTCAAGAAATCCAAAGTGAACATATGCAAGCAAACCTGAACCATACAAAACATATAGTCAGGGAAAGAAGTACGAAAACGTAAGCAGGGGAGGAAATGTTAGGGATTATTGCCAATGCTGGATTACAGTTTCACATACAAAAAAAAGAAAGAAAAAAAAACCTTTAGTTAATTTAGTAGTTCCTGCTACACGCCCCAAAGCATGTTTACTAGTTTACGTTGAGACAAGGAATCAAAATTTTCCACGCCTACGACAAGTTCAGTTTGTTAGTTTCATTACACCAACCATTGTTATATTTGTTCCACAAGTGTCTTTACAGGATCACCAGAAATTTTAAAAGGTCATTGTGAAAGATCCATACTTTTTGTCCATAAACAGACAATAAGAAGAGTAAACAGACATGTTCATATCTTGAAGATCACCCACAGCCTATGATGTTTCGGTCTCACGCCATCATTTTCATTAAGAAGTGTAAATGCTACTGCTCATTCACTAATATAGGTCGTACAGGGTTGTGAGATCAGACATCACCTTATTATTGTTCTACAATTACGGTAAGCAAGTATGAAACTGAACATGTCTCAAGAATATGCAAGTGTAGAAGTAGAAAGATGTGATCTTATCCAAACTATCCTGTAAGAATAACTAATAATATATGGAGCATATAGATCACACTCTTTGACATGCTAGCATTCCTCTAATTTCACAGATAAATCATAAAAGTTTGGGTTCCTTTGTACCATATTTTCCACTTTGAAACTAATCCTCACAAAGGTTTTTCAAAACAATTTCACATTCCTATGGAACAACTAAAAATATTTCACTGAATTGACCTTGACTGGAGCTATAGAAGAAGTGGCAAAGATTTATACATTACTCCAGCAAAAGCGAAGGCGTCCACTTTCCTGATTGATAGCAGAGGCCTTTTTCCTGATTGATAGCAGAGGCCTTTGATTGGTCTAGCTCACTATATTCAACCACAGACAGGGGACCACTCCTACCCCGTCTAACAAAAACACCAACCTTCTCTTGAGGATAAGCCTGCTCACGAATTAACAAAGAAAGACAAAAAAATTGTTCAACTCCTAAAAGTTACAAAAGAATGAGATGTACAGTATTGCCGAGAGTTCAGAATTAATAAACTGACGAGTTCATATTTCTCCAGCTTTTTTACTTACCTTTCTGAATTGTCCCCTTAATCTACCGGCATTTGTTTTCCTAATGAAAAACATAATTGAAGTGACTGAGTTGATTACAAATTACTGACTCAATTCAGACTTGAGATCAAAGTTTTCATATACCATTCATGTCCTGTCTTTTTTTTTTTCCAGTTTGGACTCTAACCTATTAACATGTCTAAAATGGTGAAAAAATGCTATTTATGTTGTATCCTTATTCTTGTAAGTTTCAAATGAATGTTTCCACCATTTTATCACAGTGCCGCAGATATGAAATAGTTCCACACTATTAAATAACTCAAAGAGACGGAACATTACTAAAACATAAATTGTCATCTGCATAATACAAATCTTTACTCACCTCACGAACAACTTTTACTGCAGCAGCTACACCTTTATCAATGAAATATCCCAAGAAAGTTGGGTCTGCAACACGAACCTGTTTTGCCAATCAATAAATAGATTAAGATGAATAACAATTCCTGACAATTTATGCCAATGGCACCAAGTAAGGAAGGATAAGCTCTTACCAATGCATTATCTACTCCGTAACAATCCACATATCTCACACCTCGCCTAGCCATATCTTCTAACAAGTTGGAAGTTTTTAGAGCTGAAACATTTAAAATTTTGCACCAAGGTTACAAATGAGAAAGGAGCAAACAATCCCTACTTGAAGCTGAAACACTGAAGTCAGTACTTACCAGAGTATACTCCACCATTTCCATCAGGAGCCTTTGCAACCTGTCGTTACAGAATCAGGTTCAGAGAATTAAATGAACACCATTCAGAGAACGTCATTATTTTTAGATAAGCGACTACATAAAACTTGATCTAACCAGAAAATTTTAAATAAGAAAGCCTTCCCAATTCTTATCGTGTATAAATCCCTTTAGTAAGCTGGCCTGCAAGCAAAAACATTTCTTCCCACAATTATTAATCTATAAACATGAGTCACATGACCAGTTAAGTCATTAGGTTTGTTGTTTCGGAGGGGAAAAAGTAACCCAGAAGGTCCTTTTATCACCTGTCAGCCACCTAATGATAAAAGAAGAGAATTTTGAATTACAACTTATCCGTATCAAATTTGAAATCTGCAGATAGAACAAATCTCTACAGCATCTCTATCATTTAAAAACATACCACTGAGTTTTTTACCTATGGGTTTATTTATGGAACTTTTGATACAACAGAATGATGACTTGATATGGATAATGCAGTCACAAAATCGGCGAATTCGGAAATTTGAGTGTCATCAATTTTGCTCTAGAATTTCATAGGGAAAATGACTGAAGGAAACGTGAATACTCCATTTGGAGAGCCATGTCTGTGTCAAACACAGACACCCCGAGATGATACGATAACCCTCGAATATGTGTAGGGTGCAACACCTTACATTACGTGTGATGACACCCTCACTCCGGAGGAGTGGAGGAGGCTAGGAGAATGGTTTGAGGCTTACACTTTGAGGCATGGAGTAGTATCATTGCCTTGAGGCTACAGCCTTGAATATTTGGGACATAGCCTCGACTTGAGGCACTCGACTTTGCACTTTTTCAACTAAATCAGTAAGAATGCCTATGCTTATTTACTATTTTGTGAGTGGTGAGGCGTGAGGTGCTAGTATGGTAGCCTAACCAAGGATTGTGATTTCGTCTTTCGAGTTAATTTCGGTCCCGGATCTTAAGAAATATTTCGTTTTGTGTAAAATGAAAACATGAAAATTTCTTGTAATTTCAAATTTAACAATATAAAATGTGCATTATAAACTCTTAAATACTCATTAAAAAGTCTCACACGACTTATAGTGTCATGCAGACTACATATTACATAAGAACCACTCACATAACAAACTTTTGATACTAAAACAACATTATAGCAAGTTAAATATACGGAGATTGAAATACTTACTTTTTCTCTCGGGGGATTCCCCTAGAAAAAATAAATATTTCAAATTTCGAAAGGTAATTTGGTAACTCCAAAATGGGAAATATTTCATGAAATTTCAACATATTTCGAGAAATCACATTCCTTGGTCATCGCCTAAACAATCATATGCCCTGCAGGGAGCTTTAAATAATTAAAAAATAATAATGGAGTCTTTAGATCCTTGGTAGAGCCCCTGACAACATGGCTTATTTATTTATCTTTCCATCCGTAAGGATTTAAGGGTTATCTCAAAGATCATTGCCCCTTGGCAGCAGCATCCTCAAAACTGTGAGCTCATTTGAAAGACATACAGGTTAATTATATGACAATGCTAGGCTTAATCACTTATGATCAACCATAGGCTAGGTTGAAAATGTTGAAGAAAAGAATGTGGGCCATTCAGGTTTTCAACCCAAACACAACACTTTAATTATGTCGGACAACCAAGTTGACATGATACGAACATAATTATGGTCAACCCAAACTTGACAACCCGAACCCAAAACTTTTCAGTTAGCCAAGTTGGCATGATTTTGATACGAACACAACTATGGCCAACCCAAACCTGACGATTTCATGACGTGCCGGAAATTGGCACACCGCACACCCATATCTTTTATGGAAATCTTTAAAACCATCCATGTTAAACATATCCTACGAAGATAAACCTATGGTTAAACTCCCCAAAATCCTCATAAATGTGGTTCATCTGCTAATAACCATAGTTTTCATGCATGAGTGTGTCATCAAGCTTTCATACCATGATAATAAAAACCGGTTACTTAGAATATCTAACATATACCTGCTCTGATTAATATAGTCAAACGAAATAAATATATCATTCAAGGAGGAAAATACAATGTAAGCACACAGCCCCTAGCATAAAACAAGGGACAAGCCAATCTTCTCAATCAAGGAAAAAAGTAAGATGGTTAAACATCCGGAATTACAAATAAAGTTCTACCTTATATGGAGTCTCCATAATAAATCTACCATCCTTTGAGACACAAGGTATAGTTCCTTGCTGAAAGAAGGTTACCTGCATATTTTTCAATATTTCATCAAAATAATGAATTGAGAGTGCGGGAGAGACGGCAAAAAAAAAAAAAACCAAAGCAAATAGCTTACTTGATCAGCTTCAAGACCAAAGTATTTATGACTTTCGAAAAACTTCTGTGTTGCTTCATCAGTAAATGGGCTTGTCATTATGTACCAATGTATTGGAACAATGCCACCTCAACCTGCAGATGACCAAAAATTATGAGCAATCCTCTCTTTTCCTTTAGTGACAATGGCACAAATGATATTTTTTTAGTACATGAAACCACAATCTTACCCTCATTTATAGATTGGGCTGCAAGTCTTTGAACACATAATATTCGTTCAGCTTGAAGTTGAAATAGTGACTTTCCTGATGGGAGTCCAATATCTGAATGGGGGAAAAGTGTGACGTTACATTCCAAAACGGTTAAACCCTTAAAAATTGAATTCGACAATTGCTGGCTGCTATTAGAATATTTTCATGAGGAACTAGCTGTAGTTAAAAAGTAAATATGAGAGACAATGGATCTTCCTCCATGTACGTACTCAGCGAGGACTGCCAGGTTAAGCTTATGACAATACCCAGGTTTAGTTATTACATATTTTTCCTGAGGCTTTTGCACTTAAATGCCCAATAATTCATCTTCCACGTTTCAGTCTTACATTTAGCTGGGGAACAAATGGGTTTCTTTTCTTGGAAGTAGGTCTAATCTACAACCTCGGTATTCGTCAATATTGAAGAAATTGAGTTAAGAGCGATCTTACTTACTAAAACATCCCTTAGGAGCTGAACTTCCAAGTCGAGTTCCCTGCATTAAAGTTTCAAAAGTGAATGCAACTTGTAACTGTTAAATAGAGGTCAAATAAACATAGAGAGTAACGTGGTGCAGAATAATGGCAAAAGATAGCATTACAAAATAATGGTATGAAACAACAAGTTGAAGTGAAGTTCTAAAATTTTAAACTGGAAAGTTTATAAAGAGTGAGTTTATGTGTTTAAATAAATGACACTTGTATTTTCAGGTTTTCACATTCCTCGACTTTTCTCTCTTCTCGTAGCCGCACAAGCCACAGTACATTTGAAAACATTACCAATTCTTTTGTGGTTTCGTTGAAATTTAACAAAAGCAGAAATTTTACATAATGAAGATAAAAAAATAAATAAATAAAAATAAAACTGAACTAAACATTATTAGTATGAGTAGCACGGTGGCTAAAGTCAAGCTCCAAATGGCGTCTGAAATTTTTGCTGAACAAGCTTGAACTTGTCGGGCAAGATAAAATTTACAAATGTTTCAGAGATTACATAATATCAAATTGGATGTGAATCTTAAGAGATTCGGCATTATCAAATTGGATGCAAGTGTTCCAGTTGGGTGATTCAGAGAATTTTTGTAGTTTAAAGAATCCAGCAGAGTTGACTGGGTTTTATCTTGATTTTCTACAAAGGTCCAGTTCATACTAGAAGCTCAATCTTCGTTAAGTCCAAGTTAAACCACCTGGTATTTTGTGGAACGGAGACAAAGATAGAATACCACTAAAAATGTAATTATCCTAAATATGGTATATACCCAGGTGCTACTAACATTTTGAGATTTGAGAACCCCATGAGTGCTTCTGAATGATTTCAAATCCAAAACACTTCTAAAATCTCCTCAAAGTCCAAATAAGTCAATAACACTAAATCTCGTCTTAGGAGATTGTGGCTGACATGAAAGCCCTACTTGGAACCTCATTATATAACATACAACACGAATCGGTGCTCTAAGTGGTCATGGCAAGAAAGGTCTGTTTTGTATACTTATAATCTTTAGTCCTGAATTGAAAATAGTAATACAACTTCTTACTATGTTTTATTTTGCTCTTCAGCTCTGGATTAACATCAGGTCTGAAGTTACAATTCACTTTTAATCTTTAGCTACCATATGAAGCTTATTTTTCCAACTGCAAAAGCATTCTGAATTTGGTGGTTGACTTAATTGAATGCGTTCTCTTAAAACAAACAGGGCCTTAGACTACTGTAGATTATTATCCAAACAAATCACTTCAGTCTTAACAAGTAGTGAAAATGATTTGCATAGTTAAGGCCATAAACTACAATGTAGATCGGACATTTTTTCAAATGTCAAATTTGTAGACAAAATATTCTTGTTATGATGAAATTTTGTTGATTGCGGAACTTACATTATTATCTGTGTTGTGGAAAGAACTAACTTTGTATAATGAGTGGTAGTAGTAGTAGTAGTAGCAAATACCTGCCCCCCCAGATAAAAGTAACACAGCCAGCTTGCCTTCATAGATAGCTTTCAGACCCATCTTCCACCATCTCTCTCTTTCTTCAAGTTTTCGCTCTTCCACAGTTGAGACACTAGTCTCTGGGACAGGCTCAATTGTTGGGCTGGGTAACCCTGAATTCAGATGGCTATTCACACAAAAATTGAACAAAATAAATGAGCTGATAATCAAATTCATAAAGAAAGAACCTGAAAAGAAATAAATATACTCACCTTGAGATTGAAGAGAACAACGAATGATCCGGTCTATCCGAGGAAGATCCAAATTCTGTGATGAGCATTAGTTCAATTCAGTTCAACAAAATAATTTAGCTTAATTTTGTTAGATTATAATTACAATATTAGGTATAGAAGAAGAGGAGACAATGAAATTACTTGAATGTCCTTAACGAGGAGTTGTCGCTCTTCTGGACAGAGTTCGTCCCAAAGGGCAAAAGCATCTGCTTGGCCATAATCCTTGAGCCTCTCAAGTAAACCTTCAGGTGAGGACGATGCATAGCCACTATCGACCTCACTATCTGGTGTTGACGATGAAGTTGTTTATATAAAGAAAATAATTGTATTTAAATATTATTGTTTTGGTATTATTTTTTAATACAAACTTACTCTCATCTAACTTTGTGGAAATAGAAAACATAAGACTTCTGTTTTGTAATATAGGTAGACCTCTATTTTTTAACACTCCCCTGCAAGCTGGACATGTAAACGCAGACGAAATGTGCAGCTTAGAGGAAACTTTGAAGTCTTATTTGGTGATGAAATCATTACTGTCGAGTGAAGCTGCTAATGGTTCGACTCAAGACATCATGATTGTCGAATTCTGAAAAATTTTGGATGATTCCTGTGTGAAGAAATCATGACTCAATTCGAGTCTGGTATTGCTCAATTCGAGTCAACACAGATTTTGGATGATTCCTGTATAAAGAAATCGTGACTCAATTCGAGTCTTGGTATTGCTCAATTCGAATCAACACAGATTTTGATAGTGACCAATGAAGAAATCATTACTCAATTCGAGTCTTGGTATTGCTCAATTCGAGTCAACACAAATTTTGGTAGTGACCAAAAATGGTGGGTGTGAATAGCGAAGTGAAAGAAATTCAAATTTCTTTTTTTCCCTCCATTTCTTCTTCTTCTTCGTTTCTTCCCTGCTGTGCAATCGAACTTGTGACAGGGAGAGAGAGAGAGGACGAGTGAAAGATCGTGTGGTATACATTTGTCTGGGTGTTGCTGTCGTGTGCACCAGAATGAGATGTTGTTCTTTGTTGAGTTGAGAACTTTTTTTGGTGGTACTGAGTAAAGCTTGAGGTGCAAATAGCCCAGAGTTTAAAATCGGATTTGAGAATTTTCTTTCCTTCCTTTTCTTCCTCTTCGTTTCGTTTTTCCTCCCTGGTTCGTCCCTACTCATGTGATCTCTGTGCGTGAGAAATGGAAGGCGGGGTCGACGAACGAGAGGGAGAGAAAGTGATTGCGAGCTCTTCTGTGTGCTACTCTTTTTTTTTAAATCAGTTGTCACAGTCGCGTGGCGCAAATGAGGTCGGCAAAAAGAGTTCGCGTGTTCGCTCCACACTCAAGAGGAGCTAATCAAAGGCAGCCAGCCGGTGACGACCAAGGCGAGGAGGAAGATGCCCTAGACGCTTTCTTTGTCCGAGTTCACGACGGAGCTTCAGCATGCGGTGGGGTGAAGGGGGCGATGTTCGTGATCGACTGTGGGAAGTTGGTGGTCGATGATGAGATCAGTGATTCCGACGATATGTTGATGATGATTGATTGGCAGGGTTTGATTGATGACGAGATCGGTTGGTCGACGTTCGATGATGTCTTGAGTGTTTGACAGATCAAAGTGCTCGATCGATGATAGATGATCAGTGATTGACAATACGTTGATGATGACGTGTTCTTAGCTATTATTGTGACAATTGGTAGCGGCGACATTGATTGGATGCTCCTAAATGCTCGATCCATGTTGAAGATGCTCCTAGATGTTGCCAGAGGTATTGTAGTCACCAATGATGGCAATGCCATACTACGTGAATTGGACAGTGCCCACCCAGTTGCTAAATCAATGATCGAACTCAGCCGCACACAAGATGAAGAACTGGGAGATGGTACAATGTATGTAATCATTTTTGTTGGTGAGATGCTTCATGTGGCTGAAGCTTTTATTGACAAGAATTTTTATCCAACAGTCATATGCCGAGCCTACAACAAAGTTCTAGAGGATTCGATTGCTGGCGGCCAGTTAGAATACTCGATGGTCTTGATGAAGGTTTGATGATTTGCTGTTTTTCTGTTTGCGGATCTGTTTTGTTGTTGTCGTGTGTGATGGTGAGAGAGTCTTACCATTGCTGGTTAGGTGATGATGAGTTTGTTTGCGGAAGCGGCGGCGAACGAGGTTGTGGCTCGCAATGTGGTCTGTTATGATGTTGTTGAATTGATTGAGGTAGCCTATTACTACTGTCTTCCCTTCCTCGCCTCTTGCGTCTAGGTAGTCGTTGGAGGAGGGGAAGAGCTTGAATCCTTGAATTATTTAGGTCAGCTAAGAACCTTTGTCGGACTATGTAAAGAAAGTTGCTCTGATACCATGTAAATAATTGTATTAAAATATTATTGTAATGTATATTGTATTGTTGTGTTATATCATTGATGAATACAAGCTTATAAAGCTAACTCTGACATAACCTTGTAGAGATAGGAAACCTAAGACTTCTATTATATTCTGACTTTCCTAACATATTTTGTAACACTTTCCTATTTTATAACATAGGTAGACTTCAATTCTGTAATACTATCCTATTTTGTAACATATGTAGACTTCTATTCTTTAACATAGAATTGTATTGAAATATTATTGTAATGTATATTGTATTGTTGTGCTATATCATTGATGAATACAAGCTTATAAAGTTAACTCTGACATTACCTTGTAGAGATAGGAAACCTAAGACTTTTATTATATTCTGACTTTCCTAACCTATTCTGTAACACTTTCCTATTTTGTAACATAGGTAGACTTTTATTCTTTAACACTCCCTGCAAGCTAGACATGTAGACGCAGACGAAATGTGCAGCTTGGAGGAAACTGTGAAGTCCAATTTGGTGATGAAATCATGATGTCGAGTGATTGTTGAATTCTAGATGATTCCTGTATGAAGAAATCGTGACTCAATTTGAGTCTTGGTATTGGTGATTCCTAGGGGTGGGCACGAGACGGGATGGGACGAGATATACTCATCCCTATCCCATCCCGTTCATACGGGATCGAGACGGGACGGGATGGGAAAAACTCCATCCCGACCTCGTCCCATCCCAAACGGGTTCGGGACGGGATCAGCGCGCTAATCATATATAATTTTTTTTTTCCAAAAACACCATTTTCTGTGAATGAAGATACAAATATGTTAACTTGATCATTATAGCTTACATAGTTGATATATAACAAGCCTTGTAAATACAACAATTAAATAGAGAAAATGCACGTTCAATGTAGCATATATGATAAAATTATGTAGTGTTTGATTCATATCTTTTAGAATTGTCTTCTCTAAGCGTAAACCTGTAACTCTGCTACCATTTTCATCTTGATACCAAAACTTGTTAGTTTATTTTACCAAAACTTGAACAATATGTTGTTCACTTCAGATCAGTTCTTCTAGTCAATTTTGAATTATGATTTTGTTGGCTACTTGTTTGAAATCAAGGTAATTAAGCAAAATTGTTTGTAATTTTAATAAATTATATTAGTAGGGTTTGTAGAAGTTCCCTAAGACATTGGCCCAACTTGACTAACTTGATCCATTTGTTTGGGCAGAAACAGGCCCATCTAGATCGTGATGTGTATCGATGCAATATAGTAAGCCCGATAGGTACCGTACTACAAAATATGTTTCCCCTTATACTTGTTTAAAAAATAAAACTTGATAAAATGTGAATTGGGTATTGAATTAGTGTCAAATGTTGCTTATGAGGAACCCCATGTTCCTCTCACTTTATTATATACATCAGTATATTTGTATGGGCATCCACAATTCTAAAATAAATAATTAAATAAAAATATTAATAATTAATATTAATAAATTAGTTCGGGACGGGACGGGATTGGCGGGATTGAAAATCTTCATCCCATCCCATCCCATTCTAGATCGGGACGGGACGGGACGGGATCGGGATGAAATTATTCAATCCCATTAAGACCCGAAAAAATCGGGACGGGACGGGACGGGATCGGGACGGGACGGGACGGGATCGGGACAGGAACGGGATCGCGGGATGGGATGCCCACCCCTAGTGATTCCTGTATGAAGAAATCCTGACTCAATTCGAGTCTTGGTATTGATGATTCCTGTATGAAGAAATCCTGATATTGATGATTCATGTATGAAGAAATCATGACTCAATTCGAGTCTTGGTGTTGCTTAATTCGAGTCAATACAGATTTTGGTAGTGACCAAAGATGGTGGGTGTGAATAGTGGAGTGAAAGAGTTTCAAATTTCTTTTTTCCCTCTGCTTCTTTTCTGTCGTGCGATCTGATGTGCGATCGAACTTGTGACAATGAGAGTGAATGACTACATCTATTTGGGTGTTGTTGTCGTGTGCGCCAGATAGAAATGTTGTTGTTGCTCTTTGTTGAGTTGAGTAAAACTCGGGGTGCTAATAGCCTAGAGTTTTATATCAATTTGAAGAAATTCTTTCATTTTCTTTTTCTGAGACTTGGGTTTTGATAGTCATGGTCAGATCTCGATTCCGTATGTTGTAATTGGTAGGAGTAAACGACTGTGAAACAAGAGCCACCTCAGGTATATGGTGAAGTGGTGGTGTTTGAACCACTGCTTGTATTGTCGCTCATGGTGGCAATTTTTTTTTGGTGGTCAGTTGGTGCACTGACTAAATCTTGAAGTGCTAATAGCTGTGGGTAGCTTCTCCTTCCTTCTTCTTCTTCTTCTTCTTTTTTTTTTTTTTTTTTTTTTTTTTTTTTTTTTTTTTTTTTGTTCAGTTTATGGGGAGAGGAGCTTGAGAGGAAGAACAGAGTTCCTTCTTCTTCTTGTATTTGCTAAAGTTATCGCCCCCTCCCTGTTTTTTCATTTAGAAAGTGAGAGAATAGGATGATGGTTCGATCTTCCAGAATATGCCAGTGGATGCAAAGAGGAACACCAATACTAATCACCTCTTGTGAATATCAAATGGGCTTGAGAAACGAGAGATAGTGATTCCAAGACTTGGAGTTGTGGGGAAGATCCATGCAAGGTTTTACTTCAGATACAAGAAGACGCCAAGAACACCGCTTAATTATTTCCCCATTTTGACACCCACCCCTCTCCTTCAACAACATCCCCCTCTGGAAAGTACGTGCTCCAAATAGTGTCTATGGAAAGGCTTTTAAAGAGAACTTCCTCACTCAAACGCCGGTTTATCAAGAGAAATAGGACACTAGGTGATGCAGTATATCCAGTATTCGGTATGTTAAATATAAACCCCTCCTAAGCTTATAAAGCACCACCATCTGAGATTGGCTAACAAGGTTGCAAAAGCCAATGCAAATAAAAATAAAAATAAAATTTGATATATTTCTCCAATACTGCATAACCACCCCTGGTTACATGTGGCTGACAAAAAAATAAAAAATAAAAATATAATAAACTACATAATTCCCCAGTTCTGTTGCAAAACAAACAAACCTATTCATAAAAATCAAAATAACTTTGACACCCACAAAGAATTTAATAATAACATTAGCTAAATTTCTTCAAACACGCATATCCATCAAACAGATTTCCATAACTTAATAGAAACAACCCCACTGTTTCAATCAAGTAGAGGCTACAAGCAAACCCATTCATATAAGATAAATCAAAAAAAAAAAACCCAATTTGAGAATGCAATACATCGCATAAGAAAAGATAGTGAAACACCCGTTTTTGCATTGCTCATGGTGGCTATCCACCATTTCTCTATCAAACAAAATTAGGTGTGAGATCCCTTGTTTATTGCATTTCTCTGGGAAAATGCAAAAGGGTTGATCAAACGTATATTAAGAGAGCTAACCATCCAACAACAACAAACTATAGCAAATGCGTGCATCTCGAGGAAAATGGGTGGTTACACCCATCCCTCGCTCCCTAGAATTTTCAAACTGTAGTAGTAAGAAGAAGAGAATAGAATAGAGTCAAACAGAAGCGTGCCAAAAATGGGGCAAGTTTAAGACAGTTACCAAAGTTAATAGGCGGGACGTGAGCAAAACTGGATTGAGTAAAGAAACTATCCTGCCTTACCAGAATTTTAGAATGAAAATTGGGATTTCAATTCTATAAACTTTTGGATTGGAAATCGAAACACCTCTTCCCAATCACACCCGATTTAAACCAAACTGAACCCAAATTATACTAGCCACCCTTACGAGATTAACATTTTTTAGAAAAAATAGGGGATGCAGCAAGGAAATGTTTTTGTCGTTCAATTAGTTTATCACATACCTCTTGAGAACATGGTCTGATGGTGACACAAGCAATTTTTTGCACACGGCAATCCAAATGATAGATGCTATAGTGTGCTAATCTAATTAGTATGCCCCCGTACCTTTGTATAATCGATCAAGCCTAAATTATTGAAAGTGATAAAATTAATTTTTCAAAACATATTATTTTTAGGCAAAATATTTCTAAAGCTATTGAGACATGAAAAAAAAAAAAAAAAAACCTATTTTATTGCCTTATTTAGAATAACCGTTATAATGGGTCATGTACAATTTTCATAAAAACAATTTTATAATGTCATCCGTCTTATGTGCATTTGTCATGATAAATTTGATACATGTTTCCATCTTGATAAACTAAAACAAAACCAATATGGTTGTTTATGTGTTTTTTTTTCTTTTTCCTTTCGAGCAAACTAAGGATGTGTTTGGTTGCATGGAAATCCACGAGGGGATCTCTACATTTTAAGCTAAATTAATGTATCACTTCACATCCGCCATTTGATTTTGTAATCAATGATGAAAATGAAAGTCTCATGAACATGGGAATCAAACTCCTTGGTCTCCAAAGGCATGTGATTCTCATATTCATGGGACTTTCATTCTCACACTTGATGACAAAATTAAATGGTGGATGTGGAGTGATACCTCAAATTAGCCTAAAATATAGGAATCCTCATAAATTCTCATGGCATAGAATTTCATGCAACCAAACACACCCTAAAGGTATAGGATTAAACTTTTAAAATTTGCAGCAATGAACTAAAAACTTCAAAATCTTACCAAAAATAGATAAAATTAATTGATTAAAATAAATATATAACCCTATAAAAGAGTATTGGGTTGCTTCAAATAAAGCATTTTACTAAAAACCTCTTCAATTAATTTTCCAATCATCTTCCATTTAGAATAAAATCACACCTCGTTTGTACCAAATACTACGTGATGTATATATATATATATGTTCTAATTTTCATGCCCTTCTATTCAAACTGGGAAACGTTGCCTTGCAACAATTTGATGGGATTCCAATGCCAATAAAAAAAAAACATCCAATAGTATTTAACATCCTGAATGGGCCTCTTCAAAGTTTTAGGCGTAAACCTAACTATTTTGCTTTATTTTGTATATTTGTCTTCTTCTCTTATGTATTTTTGTTTTGTTTTATGTTTTTTTGTGAATACCTATTTTTGCTTCTTTTATTTTGTGAATACTAATTATTGCTAAGGTTATAGTTTATTAATTATTATACCAACTTAGAATGCACGATTTTGCTAGGGTCGTAGTTAGTTTATTGATTATGTCGAATGACAAACCAAAAGAAAGAAAAAATGTAGTCCTATATGTAAACGATACTAATACAATTTTCATAATAATAACCATTTAAACCTTTACTATACAATTTGCATTAAAAAAAAATCTATTTAGGTGACAATGTAATCATGTACTGGATATGTTATTTAGTAGACAACGTGCTAAATCAATACCTAACCTTGAATTGAGGATAGTTGTTTGTGATATGCCTCATATTCATACGACTTTTTAGCATGCATTTTTGCACTTTCCATACCTTACATTTTTTAACTTTCTATCCCTGTATATTATATTTCTATGCTTTCCAACATTTATATATAAAAAATTTCAATTCTAACGGGTAGTATGATCCTTTTGTGGTTCTCTAATTTGTGGCCTTAACACCAAAGCTAATCCTTTACTCGTCTACCCACAAAAGTAAAGTGTTGTAAAATAAAGCGATTCTTGAATTGTACTCCATTAATACCAAAACATAGACACTGAATCAAAATGGGTAATTAGTAGCATCAATATTTTTTTAATTTGTAACTCTTCATTGTGTTACAAGTCTTGTAACCCAAAAAAATGTCACTAATTATTTAATTAAGTTAATTTTAATAATTTTACAAATATATTATTTATAAAAAAATTTAAAAATATATTTAGTTAAATTACTAAATAGTAAAACGAGAAATAATAATTAGAGTACTACTACTATTATTATTATTATTATTATTATTATTATTATTATTATTATTATTATTATTATTATTATTATTATTATTATTATTAATGGCTTTACCTTGAGTTCTTGAGATGCCCAAGATCCCCCGTCTTGTCGAAGAATCAAATACTTCAAGTTTGTAGCTAAGCAGCTAAGCCAATAGTATATGTCCTTCAGACTTTGCTTCAAATGGTCGAACACTCACATTGGGGAGGGTTGAAGGAGGTTCATATGATAGATCGTGACTGTCTTATTTTTCAATTTATTATTATTAGAGGATGTAACAGTCAAGAAGGCTTTTCATAAAAATAAACAATAAAAGAAGGCTTGTGATGTGTTTTGTTTGATTATAGCCCATTATGTAATTAGAAGAACAGTTCTATGCGAACTCCATCGATTCCCTTACAAGCCATTCAGTTCATCGATTCCAAACTCTCGATTCACTCCATCGATTCTCTCTTTGAAACATATCGATCGATTATCTCTTTGTAACATATCGATCGATTCTCTCTTTGTTTTTCATTTCAAACTCCATCGATTCACTGTCCATCAATCCACTATCCATCAATCTTCTTCACTCTTTCGATCGATCTCAAACCCTAATTCGATTCAAAAGCCATAATTCGAAGACCTCTTCTTCAATTTAGATTGATATCTCCATCGATTTCATCAGTGTTCTAAAAATCGGCCTAGCCGCTAGAAGGTTGAAACCCGCCCAGATTAATGACTGGGCGACAGTCTGGGCGGCCTAGGCGGGCTCTAGGCGGTCTGGCGATTTTTATTTTTTATTATTTTTTTATTTTTAATAAGGCTGATTGTGTTCTTATTTTATTTTTCTTTCCTCTTTTTTAGAAATAAACTATTTAATATTTTTTATTCAGTATATGTCTAAATATATCAAATGATGATTACTTAATGGAATTCTCAAAGGATCTGTCGGTACCAATTTTACTAATGTAGATTTTATCAAACACGACTGAGGTTATTCATGCAATTTGAAGAAAAATAAAAGAGTAGGTTTGGATATTTTTCCACAAATTCAATTTTATATAAAGTACCCATCATGATCAACTTCAGTCATTTGAGTTTTAATAAATTTTGTTCATGATTGTTAATTTTTCATGTTTTTAAATTTTGCATATGTATATTGGCATTAAATTGGATGTAATTGATAAGGTATTATGCTTAACTTTTGTAAATTATTAAAGTTATAATACAAAACCTAAGGCCGCCTAGGCCCCTGGGCGCTAGGCACCTGCTCACCACTCGCCCAGCGCCTAGCGATTTTTAGAACACTGAATTTCATCGAAGATCTCTCCAAGGAAAATCTCTTCTTCACTCTTGATTGATCTCTCTTGCTCGCTCATCTAGAACTCATAACTCAATCGAAGGCAATGAAGGAATCTCATCTAGAACTCAGTCTCAATCGAATGCAAGGAAGGGATGCACCTCTATAATTTCTCTGATTTTATGTATGAATTTCAACTAGATTTTGAACATTAATTTGCTTTCTATTCATAATTTATTTGTGTTTTAGGAACGAATTTGATTTGAGATCATTGATTAGTGCTGCAGAAGTTAGTACATTGGAGCTTGCGCGTAGAAGGTCAATTTCTAGTTTCATTGAGCAACACAAGAACATGAGGTAATTTGATTGTCTTGTTCAGTGTTCACTAGTTTTTCTTTTTATGTATTTTGCATGCTAGACGAAGAATCATGATAGTATACTCCATGTGGTAGCATGAATCTTTATCAGGTTGTATGGAGCTACTATGAACATGTTTATATTGCAATGTAGTCCTTGAGGTAAATTGTTTCATAATTGTTTTCTCTAATATTTTTTTGACAGGTTCAACTAGATTGCATTCACTAGAATAGTAAATCATTGGATTTGCATGACTTAGCACATTGTGTTGAGTTACTAGAAGCTATTTAGCTTTATAACTGATGTAGTTGATTTTTGCTCTCCTTCCTCGCTGCTGACGTAGATCTACACAAGTAGCACACATGAGCCAAGGACCACCGTGTAGCGGCCGATGGCATTCCGATGCTTAAGATAGATAAGGCTTAGGAGAAGCTTAAAGCTATAAATTGGTATTCTGTAGCGTGCCTTAAGTTCATCGACCTTATCTCCCTTTTATAGTGTAGAAGTCCTTGTTCGACAAGGCCTTTGGTGGCATAGTTTAGGGAAAGAGATCTTGCTAGAGATCCTTTCCTGTTTGGGAGTATTCCCTACACGACTTGTGCTCCTATATCTGTGAGAAATGTTTCCCTTTCCGAGTGTTGTCCATGCAAGGAAGTTTTCTTACCCGTCTTATACTCTAGTATTTGTTTCCTAGTCGGAATCGATGTACAGCTGACATGCCTGTCTTGGGTCGATCCCCTAGATACTTGCCCTATCAAAACTTACTCTTGCCTTCTCAAGGCTTACTTGTATTAGGCTTGACCGCATGACGTGTGGGCTTAGTGGCTCTTTGCAATTCAGATCCAACGTTCTGGAATCTGCCAATAGTGGGCTTGATGTTGTCTAGACCTCGCTGGATTGTGCATGCAATCGGGCCTATTTTGTTCTGTTGTCGAAACTTTTTTGGATTTTTCTTACTAAATCTTTTCTATGTTGTCTTGCCATGGTATTAATCTTTAGACAAAAGATTCTGCCAAGTCAGGAAACTATCTAGTTGATCTGCTAATGAGAGTTCTGATCGCTTATCTTGTGATTGCTCCTGATCTGTATTCTTAAGAGATCCAGAAGTTATCTTGGCCAAGCCTTTTAGGTTGGCTAAACTACATGCGTGGGAATAATCCTAGCGAGCAATAGGTCATTTGAACCCATAAATTAATCATATTTTTTATTCCTCAAGCCATCTTAATCAACTCTTGGCAGACTAGGCTGTAGGTTGGACCAGAAGTCGTATTCGTCAATCTAACTAAACTTTGGTCAAGTTTGTACATCAATAGCTATGGTCGGACATTGATCCTGGGCCAGTCATCTTAATCAAGCTTCATGAGCTCTGACTAAACTCCCACTTTCTAAGTCGTCTTTGTTTGTTCTTGGCAGACTTGGTCTTAGAGTGAACCAAAAGTTGTTTCCGTCAGTTTCAACTGACTAAATGTTGGTCAGGTTTGGCCACCATTGTCTATGGTTGGAAAATGGTCTCAGGCAAACCATCTTGATCAGGCTCCATGAGCTCTGACTAGACTCCCACTTTCTAAGTCGTCTTTGTCCGTTCTTGGCGGACTAGGTCTTAGAGTGGACCAGAAGTTGTCTTCATCAGTTTTAACTGACTAAACGTTGGTCAGGTTCGGCCACCATTATCTATGGTTGGACAATGATTTCTGGCAAGGCATCCTGATCAAGTTCCATGAGCTCTAACTAGACTCCCACTTTCTAAGTCGTTTTTACCCTTTCATGGCGGGCTAGGTCTCAAAGCAGATAAGAAGTTATCGTCATCAGTTTTAACTGATTAAACCATGGTCAAGTTCGACCAACATTGTCTATGGTTGGACAATGATCCCTCGCAAGCCATTTTGATCAGGCTCCATGAGCTATGACTAGACTCCCATTTTCTAAGTCATTTTTACCCTTTCATAGCGAGCTAGGTCTTAGAATGGTTGTCTTCATTAGTTTTAACTGACTAAAATTTGGTCAGGCTTGGCCACCATTGTTTATGGTTGGACAATGATCCCTGGAAAACCAACTTGATCAGGCTCCATGAGCTTTGACTAGACTCTCACTTTCTAAGCCGTCTTTGTTCATTCTTTGCGGACTAGGTCTTAGAGCGGATCAGAAGTTGTCTTCATCAGTTTTAACTGACTAAACGTTAGTTAGGTTCGTCCACCATTGTCTATGGTTGGACAATGATCCCTGGCAAGCCATCTTGATAAGGCTTCATGAGCTCTGACTAGAATCATATTTTCTAAGTCATTTTTACCCTTTCATGGAGGGCTAGGTCTTAGAGCGGACCTGAAGTTGTCTTCATCAGTTTTAACTGACTAAACTTTGGTTATGTTCGACCACCATTGTCTATGGTTGGACAATGATTCCTGGCAAGCCATCTTGATCAGGCTCCATGAGCTCTGACTAGACTCTCACTTTCTAAGTCGTGTTTACCCTTTCATGGCGGGCTAGGTCTTAGAGCGAACCAAAGTTTATTCATCAATTTTAACTGACTAAACTTTGGTCAAGTTCGGCAAGCATATGGCCTTGGAAGTATAATTCTGACTTGGGATTCCTGACTGACTTCACCTAATAGTCCGACATGGGGGTCGAACCAACAAATCTGACACTTAAGTTAGATTACAAAAGGTTGACCAGATTGAATTTCTACCAAATTTAATGGACAACAGTGGAATTTAATAAATCAAATACCTTGGATTTATTGATAATATCTTTGTAGGTGTTTTACATTCCGTGGGCGCTTAAGGCCTTCACCGTTTTGAATTGTACTAGGGCATTCACTTGGGCTTACTCCCTTATCTAGGCTATGTTGATGAGATCATTGTGCCACGTGTACGTAGCAGATTATGAGACGATTTGGTAACGGCTACTCCCCCCAATTAATAGGGTTGCGTACAATTCCATTAATTCGATGAATGTGGACTTGTGCAGTTTTAATTGGAACCGTCGTTTCCTTATTCCCCGTACGACATTAAATGTTGACGTGACTACTAGGTGACCTCGTTTTGTGAACCGTCGCACATATATATGGGTTGGTTTTCACAGTTTCATTCATTGTCATGAACACTGTGGAGCATGTTTCTCAAATGCGTCTTTTCAGGAAATATGTTTTGGCTCTTTAAATGTTTTGACATTTGCAGCGATGAGTCTTAACAAGACCTGCTATTGGGTGATGCCACCTGATTTGAGTGAGCATCCAGTGGTTCCATGGGACTTCGTAATTTCTTTGCACATCACGTGAAAGAAGTATGGGCTTCCCCTTAGGGGTCAAGTTTGTCCTTCGTCTTGGGGAGTTCCCAAACGTCTCTCGCCATCCAGTTTGTGAATAACACCCGCGGCCAACTTTGGGTGGTTTTTCCCACTGCTCCTTCTTGGGCTTCACGCATGATGTCACAGTCGGAAGACAGATTGGTGGAGCAGAGCCTCGGTGGACATGGCATGCATCCTTGGGGTGGTAACTTTGTTTCACCCTAGGCATCCATTTTATGAGGGAAGCAGCCAACTTTGGGTACCTTTGCTTTCACTTCCAAATCATCTTTTCAAGGCAGATTGGTAAAGCAAAGTATTGACGTGTGCTCCAACAGCCAACATTGGGTGGACACTACTTTTTGTTTGACTTCCAAGTTCTCCTCTGAAACAGATTGATGGAGCAAAGTCTCGACGTGCGTTCCAGCGTATCCTTTCTCGCACCAGGCTTAGATACTTGCAGTGTATAAACTTTTGTACTAACCAGTCGGTCAAGCTTGTAACAACTTTCTTAGTAATCAATAAAGTTTGTTTTTTAAGAATTTGTTTTTATTTTAGTCCCTAAATTAATTTGTATCATATTGCCTTGTGCGAACAATTCTTCTAGACTGTTAAAAAGAAAGGAACAAAAACAATGAAATAGTATAACTCTGAGCGGGAACTATGCTAATCTGATCCTGAAGGAGATGCGCATGGTCCTGACTCAGACTGTGTAGTTACCTTAACGAAATATCACGATTCGCCAACGATAGCAAAGTCACTAAAAAGTGATCTTCATGTGGGCGATCTAATTCTCGTTTGTTGCCCGCTCTCTGGGTAGGCAATGGTCCGTTGATGTGCTGCTACTTAGCTTGGTTTCGAATTGGAGTGATAGACGGATGAACTTTTCAAAGCTAGATCCTGACTCATTATTTAGTTTAGTCTTGGTTGACAAGGCCTTGTCATGATCCGTATGAATTGGAGCGATTAGATGCGTTGAGTTGTCTATGTAGACCTTCATGATTCTGTCAATTCATTCCCTGAACATCCGGCTTACCAGTCGTTAACGTGCTGCTCCTGCACTCTTTTGACCGAACAGGCTCATCTGATAGCGGTACGTCTCTTTTTCAGTTATGAAGGGGGCATTCTTCTGGTCTGGGGTGCATTTGTACCTGGTTGTGTTCGGACGTGGCATTAACACTCTGATTCATGCAAGGAAGTGGAGGGTTGTTTTTCAAACAAACCTTATTTCGGCATGTGTAATCCACACGGACTCTCCATTTCTTGTTTTTCTTCTTCACCGAGCTATCATTCGCTAGCTAGTCTGGCCGGCGGACATTGGGTTTTCCCCTCGGACTGACTAAGGTCTCATCGTCTGAGCCGGGAGGTTCCTCTCTCTTTTTTGGATTCGGGCTCTAAGACGTTTGACCCATGGGCCCAAGTTGTAATTGCTAACAGTCCAACTGTTTTAATGTTGCATAGTGGTAGTCTCCTCGAATGGTCCCTTCCTCTTGATTGGCTGGCAAGGTACTTGTTGCACTGATTAAAAATGGAAACTACCACCTCCATCTGATGGAACCAAGGCCTTCCCAAGATGATATTGTAGGTGGATGGGGCATCGACCACCGTGAACTTCTGGAACAAGACTTTCTGCAGTTGTGGTTCGCCTGCCACCACCGTCAGCCTAATCTTTTCGATAGGGAAACACTTCTTCCCGCTGAACCCGATCATTGGATGAATGGCGGGCATCAACTTTTTCTCTTTAAGATGCTTGCTGCGGAACACATTGAGGAACAAGGCGTTTAGAGAGCTCCCTCTGTCTACCAAGGATCTCTTCACTTTTTATTTCTCTATGAAGATTGAGATAAATGAAAGCATGTGGGTTGAGCCATTCCCATCCCAAATGGTGGCCCGATTCGGCCTGGCCAGAGTGTCATTATAAGAAGAGTGAACGCCTTGGAAGTCCTTATATGTAAATGTCAGTGATGGGATCAGGTTTTGGATACGTGTATTGCACTTGTCGGTCTTCATATGTGGACTGAGTCTACATCTCGCGGTGCGTCCTCTTTCGGGACCTATTGGATTACTTTCCTTCTGAGCACACCCCGTGTAGGATATATATAATGTCTGCTGCCTTTTCTTCAATCTCTTTGACGACTTCTTCTCTCTCTTTTGTCTGGTCTTGTCTTCTTTTTGGGCTCAGAAATTTTTTGAGTTTTTCCTTCTTGATCTAGTACTCAATCT
The DNA here is from genome assembly GCA_963556465.1 of Berberis vulgaris. Classification (NCBI taxonomy): domain Eukaryota; kingdom Viridiplantae; phylum Streptophyta; class Magnoliopsida; order Ranunculales; family Berberidaceae; genus Berberis; species Berberis vulgaris. The sequence goes on from OY747135.1 coordinate 24,242,057, forward strand.
CATTTATGAGATTCTTGCAATCTTCAGTGTCGTGGCTGTTGTCCTTGTGAAAGGAGCATCATTTGTCGTTGTCTCGCCGAGAAATATCTCCTTACTGTTTTGAGGGCTACTTCACTTCTCCTAACTTCTTAATGGCATTGAGGACAGGCTAGAGTTGAGAGGAGTGAAGGATTTGGATATGACGAAGTCGGAGGCTTTATCTTGCCTCAACTGGCCAGAGTCTGGCTTATTGTCTGTCCGCTTCCTTTTACTTTTATCATCGCCCTCCGACTTCTTTACCTCTTTTTGTCTCTGGGACTACGGAAATATTTCTTGCCGGTTTTTCCCTCCTTTTTGGCGGCCAATATCTCATCAAAGATGATGTATTTCTGAGCACTCTTTCAGTAAATCCATCATGTCAGTCGGAGGCTCCATAGTAAGAAGGTTGTAGAATTTGCCTTTCCTCAGACCAGAGGTGAAGGTTGTGAATGAGTTGTCGTCACTGCAACCGTCAATCAGAGTCAACTCATCATTGAAGCGGGTGACGTACTCCCTCAGTGTTTCATTTGGCTTTTGTTTGAGATTGAGCAAATAATGCGGGCCATTCCTAATTCGCTGGCTGTCGACAAAGCGAGTGATAAACACTTTGACCAGCGTCTCAATAGACTTCGGAAGAAGACTGTGGAACCAGGTCAGTGTTGCTTTCTTCAGACTGGTGGGAAATGTCCGATACATTACTCCTTCAGATCCTTCTTTCATCGCCATCACATGATGGTAATGGCGGAAATGGTCGGACGGGTCTACTATCCCGTCGTAGAACTCCAACTTAGGGGGGTGAACTTCTTTGGTGTGGTGCATTCATGATTTGATCTGTGAACCGGGGGACAGTGAGGTTATACATCACGTCTAGATTAGTGGCCCCAAGTCGGAAGGGATTTTGTGCATTGGGCATGTTTGCCTTAGATTTCTGATCTCCATGGACCGCTCCAATCCCTCATTTTTTGTCGTTCCTGGTCCCCTAAGAGCCACCTGGGACATTGTGGCTCTCCTGAACACGTTCTCTATCCTCCTACGGGGACATGGTCATTTCTGCCTCCCTATTGCCGCCTGCGGGTGGTGGGTTCTGATGATCTAGTGTCTCCACCACTCGAGCATAGTTGCAGCCGGCGCGCGGGCTTATAGTTGTTTTTCCCGCGCGGCTGGTACCACCAGAGCTGGCGGTATTGCACCAGTTTGAGCGTTTGAAGGCTCAGTGATTTCACCGTTATTACGAGATCTTGTGGTTATCATCTTTCTGGACTATAACGAATGTGTGTTATCTCTGTTTTCTTAGGAACTTTGTCGCTCCCTACGGAGGACACCAAACTGATGGTGTCAGTTTCCGTTCTCCTTGACCTTGACCTGCACAAGGAACACACGTGAGCCAAAGACTACCGTTGTGGCGGCCGATGACACTTCGATACTCAAGTCAGACAAGGCTTGAGAAATGTGTAATGCTTGTAATTGGGTTCTGTAACGTACCTTTGTTCCTCAACTTTGTGCCCTATTTATCATGCAAGAGTCCCTGTTCGGCTATGTCTTTGATGGCGTAGTTTAGGGAAATATATATATTATAGATCCTTTCATTGTGTAGTGTTGTTCATGCAACTTAGACTCTAATATCTGTGAGAGATTCTTTCCTTGTGGAGTGTTGTCCATGCAGAAGAGTTTCCATGCATGACTTATACTATAATATTTGTTTCTTAGTAGGAGTCAATGTGTTGTTGGCCTACATGTCTTAGGTCAAACTCCTAGATACTTGCCTTATTGGGTCTTACGTGTACTAGGCTTGACCACATGACTTATGGGCTTAATAGGGCACTGTTGATTGGGTCCAACCTCCTGGAACCCGCATTAGTGGGCTTGGAGTTATATGGGCTCTGCCAGATTGGGCGCTCATCTAGGCTTGCGTTACTCTGTTATCGAGATCATCATGTCACGTGTACGGAGTAGATGGAAAGACGGTTTAGTGTATCATTAGTACTAAGCAAAAATTATTTAAATAAAACTATTCTATGTTATGGCACAAGTATCTAGGTCATATCTCTCGACCGGTGATTGAAAGACTTGTGTCAACTGAAGTTCTTGGTACCCTTGATTTTACAGATTTTACAATTTATATTCAATGCATAAAGTGGAAACAAACAAACACTAGGAAATTATGTGCACATAAGAGTTCAAGTGTCTTAGATTTGATACATACTGATATTTCTGGACCATTCCCTACGGCTTCTTGGAATTGTCAACAATATTTTATCACTTTTACAGACGATTATTCCCGCTATGGGTATCTATACTTAATACATGAAAGCATGATTTCTCATTATACCTTGCCAGGGTCTCTTTGGGGAGAGGCCTAAAAGATTGCAACTTATATCTTTAATAGAGTACCAAATAAAAAATAAAAAAAAAAACCCTTATATGAGCTATGGACTAGTAGACGTCCTAGCATTCGATACTTACATATTTTGGGGTGTCCAGCTGAGGTTAGGCCTCATGAAGAAAAATTGGACATTAGAACTGTTATTTGCTACTTTATTGGATATTCAGAAAGATTAAGGGGATTCAAGTTTTATTGTCCCTCTACTAATACCTTAATTGAACGGATAATGTCAAGTTTATTAAAAATGTTGAGAATAGTGGGAGTACACAATCCAAAAACATTAGTTTTGAAGAAGAACGTGTTGACATTCCTATGATGAATATTCAACCTACTAACGTGATCATACTTCTCCTTGAATAAGATGCAGATGCAATCACAAAGATATAGTTGGATTGCCTTCTACTAATCCAAAAACACCACAACCTCCTCAATTACAAATGCCAATAATGACATCCACTATGGATATGAGATATGCTATTTCGGATGATTATATAGTTTATCTCGATGAGCATGAGTTTGATATATGAATGGAAAATGATCCTATCACTTTTCTTCAATCCAAACAAAGTGCCCACTCTTCAGATTTGATGAATGGTATGTCAAATGAGTTAAAGTTTATGAAGGACAGCGACATTTGGGATCTTGTCAAGTTACCTAAGGGGGTGAAACCAATTGGATGCAAATGGATTTTTAAAACCAAACATGATTCCAAAGGTAACATCGAAAGATATAAGGCACGTCTTGTCGCTAAAAGCTTTACTCAAAATGAAGACATTAATTATAAAGAGATTTTCTTTCCAGTTTCTACGAAAAACTCTTTTAGAATCATCATGACCCTTGTAGATCATTATGATTTAGAGCTACATCAGATGGATGTAAATACTGCATTTCTGAATGGAAATGTTGAAGAAACTATTTATATGAAGCAACCACAGGGTTTTGAGATTAAAGACTCGGAACATAAGGTTTGAAAATTAAAGAAATTCATCTACGGCTTAGGCAAACATCTCGTTAATGGTATAAAAAGTTTGATCGAGTAATTTCCTCATTCGGTTTTGAGAAAAATCTGATTGATCAATGTATTTATCGTAAGTTAAGTTTGCTTCAAAGCCCAAATAATGATTTAGAGAGGGCACAAATGAAAGATATCCCTTACGCATCTACCGTGGGGAGTCTTATATATGCTCATATTTGTATGCGTCCAGATAATGTGAAGGATACAGGCAGTTGAATGCTTGGCAGGTATTTGAAGGATACAGGCAGTTGAATGCTTGGCAGGTATTTGAAGGATACATGCATGGATCATTGGAAAGCGGCTATAAGATAATGTGGTATTTGCAAAGAACAAAAGAATTTATACTTACATACAAGAAATCTGATCACTTAGAAGTGATTGGGTATTCAGATTTAGAATTTGCAAGTTGCCTTGATACAAAACAATCCACATCAGGTTATATTTTCATGCCAGCTGGTGGTGTCATTTCTTGAAAAAGTGTCAAACAACAACACATTGCTTCATCCACGATGGAAGCCTAGTATGTTGCTTGTCATGAGGCATCAAATCATGCATTGTGGTTACAAAACTTCATTTCAGGGCTTCACGTAACAAGTTCATTGAGAAATCATTGAAGATCTATTATGATAATAAAATCGTTATTTTTATTCCGTTAATGACAAGACTTCCAGAACATCAAAGTACATTGACATTAAATATCTTGTTATTAAACAAAGAGTTTGAAATCATCAAATTGCAGTTGAGCACATTAGTACAACTCTCATGATCGCGGATCCGCTTATTAAAGGCTTACCATCTAAAGTTTTCAAAGAACATGTTGCTCGTATGGGAGTGGTTTGTCCTTATGATGTACCTAATTAGTGAGAGTTTGTAATATTCTGTCATGTTTGATGAACTCATAGTTATCATTACATTTGATTGATGACTTTGATAAAGTTTTCTAGTTTTTCAATTATAGTTACGCATATATAGTTTGATTAAGTAGAATAAGGCAATTCAATTTTGAATAATAAGGTAGGAACAATTGAAAATGGACATGACAAGGGATCACATTACATGTCATTTTCATGCTACACATCCATACTTTGATCTATGTCATTGATTTTATTGGTATTTGCGACTATGGATGGGTCAAACCACGATATATGTGGTGAAGGCCGCTACGATCCTATATTGATATTTTCAGTGGCCCACAATGATTTGAGACGACACTCACAACTCTCGACAGTCAAGTTTTGACCTCATAAAGTTTTACAATGTATAATCTATGGATGATCTATGTAGTCCGAGTGAGAGATTGTTAGAAAATTTCCTTAAGGTAGATTTACATAGTTCATATTATTGTACGTTGTAGACTGTCGAATTATAGTTGAATGGTGTTTGATTAGACCCAATTAGTTGTGATCATTAAGAAATAAGACTAGGGTATAAACACATTTTTAATTACATGTTTTATGTCTTGACATGTATTACTAAATTGAATATGGAGGTTATTTATGTATAAATACCAATTAAAATCTCAATATAATTCTATTATTGATGATGGGTTAATAATAGAATTAGAGTTTTATATATACGGTTGAGGTCCCCACTCCAAACCCAATTTTTTATCTCATATTTTTCCCATCTGGTTTGAGAAACACAAGAGAAAGGTTCTGGAGGTGGAAAATTTATCCGCCGTGTGTTGCTAGTTCGTGAGGATTGTTATGAGGATATTCTTCATCTGTGTTCTAAAAAATGACCTAGGCGACCGTCTCGGCGCTAGACATTAAAAAACGCCCAAATTAATGGCTGGGCGGGGTGAAAAATCTGGTAGGCGCCTAGGCGGGTTCTGGTCAGGGACTGGGCGATCTGGGTGGGATCTAGGCAGTTTGGGCGGGGTTTCTTTTCCTAATTACAAAATTTTATGTGAACAAGGAATTGAGATTGGTTGTTCTTGGGCCGACGAAAGAGAATGCTGAGACTAATTTGAATAAGGCTGATTGTGTTCTTATTTTATTTTTCTTTCTCCTTTTTTGAAAAGAAACAATTTAATTGTTTTTTATTCAGTATATGTATGAATGTAGCAAATGATGATTACTTAATGAAATTCTCAAAGGATATGCTAGTACTAATTTTAGTAATGTAGATTTTATCAAACACGACTGAGGTCATTCATGCAATTTGAAGAAAAATAAAAAGATAGGTTTGGATATTTGTCCACAAATTCAACTTTGTATAAAGTACCCATTATGACCAACTTCAGTCATTTGAATTTTAATAAATTTTGTTCATGATTGTTAATTTTTCATGTTTATAAATTTTGCATATATATCTTGGCATTAAATTAGATATAATTGATAAGGTATTATGCTTAACTTTTGTAATTTATTTAAGTTATAATACAAAACCTGAAATCCCCTAGGCCCCCGCCTAGGCCCTTGGGCGCTAGGCACTTGCTCGCCGCCCGCCCACCGCCTAGCTCTTTTTAGAACATTGTTCTTCATCAATGGCGACTTCAGCTACGTATTGATTACAGTTGATTATTGACATGAGGTCTTGGTTTAGATCTGTTAGATTGCTACATGATAAACTAAAACAAAACAATATAGTTTTTTATGAGTATTTTTTATTTTATTTTTTCCTTTCTAAAGAATAAATAATAATTAAGTAGGATAACGGAGGAAATTAAAAGTATAGGATTAAACTTTAAAATTTGCAGCAATGAACTAAAAACTTCAAAATATAATTACTTACTTTTCAAAATAAAGTCAAGGACGAGTTTGAATCTCGTTGTCCCTTTTAAATAACGAAGTAGCCCCTAAGCCAGTTTCTTTCTTTCAATCAAGTTTTTGAATTCCAGATTGAACAATTGGGCGCCAAGGTGCTCCGACATTCGCGACCCCAAGGGGTTCATCAGGGCCGGTTAGCCCTGGTCCAGTAGATCCTCTCTATCTCCCTAGTGGTCGATCCCCCCGGGCCTTAGGTAGATTTCTTCCTAATTTTTTCTTTGAATAACCGACTAAAGGAAGCAGCCCGCTACCTGGTTGGCGAGTAGCAGCGCTTGTCCGTGAGCTTAATGCGGAAAGGGCTTTGATGTCCTCTGATTTAGAATCGAGCCTATGGCCCTCTGTACCCAAAACAGATGTGTTGACCAGACTGTGCTACGCCTCGTCTCACCCCCCCCTGGAGTCTGACCACCCGATCAATGAATACTCGAACTGAACTCGGCCAACAAACGTAGGAGCAAAGTTTGGCTTCTGCCTTGTTAGAGTAGTCCCTTTCGCCTTAGTAGCCTTTGCCTTAAAAAAAATAGAGACATTCAATGGATTAGCATAAATATTTAAACAACCCGACTCTTGTCTTATGTAGAAAAAAAAATAATGATCATTGTAATTTGAAGCTCCCAAACCCTAAATAGTATTGGGTTACTATAAATATAGCATTTTACTACAAAGCTCTTCAATTTTTTGCCAATCCCCTTCCATTCACAATCAAAACACACCTCAAATAGGACATGTCTATATCATATCAAAATAGAATTGAAAATAGAATTTAGTCTTCTAACGTAAGTATGAGTAAATAGGATTTTCTATTCAATAAAACGTTACCTTGCCATAATGTGATGTGCTTTCAAAGCCAATAAAATGTAACACATCCAATGGTATTTAACATCCTGAATGGGTCTCTTCAAAAATTTTAGGCTTAAACCTAATTACTTTGTTTTTTTTATTAACCCTCATCAGAACGAAATTCAATTGATTAATATATTCTAATTTTCCTTCCCTTCTATTTGACTTCTTCTCTCTTTATGTATTTTTGTTTTATCTTTTTTAGTGAATACCTTTTTCTTTTTCTTTTTTTGTGAATACTCATTATTGCTAAGGTCATAGTTTATTAATTACAATACCAACTTAGAATGCTCGATTTTGCTAGGGTCCTAATTAATTTATTGATTATGTTGAATGCCAAAATAAAAGAAATATATATATATATATGTGGCCCTATATATAAATGATACTAACAATTTGCATGATGGAAACAACTGCAACCTATACTATACAACTTGCATAAAAAAACTTTAGTATAATCCATTATAGGTGACACTGTAATCATTAATTGGATTAAAAAAAAAAAAAAAAAAAAAAAAAACTCTAATTTGTGGCCTTGACACCAAATCTAATCCTTCACTCGTAGCCCCAAAAAAGTAAAGTTGTATAAAGTGAAGAGATTCTTGAATCGTACTCTGTTAGTACCAAAACATTGACAGGATTCTATCTGAAAATTCACAAGTATATATATATATATAATAGTTTACAAAATAATTGTGAATTTGAATGTTTATAGGATAGGTTCTTGATTCAATTATATTATAATTACAATGGTTGATAATTTGATATGGGAGAGGAATCATGAAGAAACTACAAGCCTGATGGTAGCAAAGGAGAGTTGAATGCCCAAAGCTTGCATCTAATGTGCCAGGAAGAGTTTTGATTTTAAAGGAAAAAAGAAAAAGAAAAGTTAAAACGAGAAGAATAAATAGAGGAAAATGTTAAAATCGAAATTACCTAGAAACTCTTATTCATTTTGGGTTCCCTTAAGATTTGAAAAAAGTTAAATATTAGATTGAGATCTGAACATATCCCTATATCAATTGTGCAAAGAATAAAAAAGATAAATTCGGAAACAATACTCTTCTGCAATTACATTACTTTCACTATATAACTCACGTTGTGTCTGAATTATATTGTACATATAATTTTCTGTTTCTCAAGTGAAGGCATATTTGGTCGTTAGTGATAAAGAAATTCATATCATGGGGAGCAACATGCTAGGAGAATATCTTTGACATCTGGGTCATCGCCAGCTTCTTTATCCTAAAAAAAAGTATTTCAACCTTAATACTTAGTAATGAAATGCTAAGTTTGGCAGTGCATAACAATCTCAAACTGTTATGACCACAAAAAACTAGTTCATTTCAACATCACTAACCATATCGAAGACTAGTCATCAAAACTGAAACTGAAGCATTCATGTAATCCATCTCCATATAATTTATCGAAATCTCAACATAACAGTTATCAATAACGATGGCCAAATTAAGTTTTTGTTATGATGATCTTCATAAGAGAGACTACAGTCTACACACTTTCAAATAGAGATATCATTGGCAGTGTAATTCCAAATGGAGGAAGCTAGGTGTTACTTCCCTTACATCCATGTCACTTGAAAAACGAATATTCCTAAACGTTTTAGCAAAATAAAAGGCAAGTGAAAATCTCTGCTTAATTATGCAAGAAAGATTGACCCAGTGTTGTGAGGATAACAGATTACAGGATATATCAGGAATCGCATTGCATGCATAGCCTTCAAGACTTGAATTTCAAGTTTATTTTGATTCATGTACTATGCCAGGTGATAAGTGATAAGTCCGAGAAACATTTGTTTGCAACCCTTACGCCCTTAACATTTGTTTGTCTACAGCATTTACTATGGGATAAGTGATACTTCTAAGAGGCTAAGAAAACCTGAGGTTTCTGTCATTTATATAACTTACGCCCTTAACATGGGAAGAGAGATGAAATCAAGACAAGGCAGGGGACTAATGTCGTATTGGTGAGTAAGTAGCTAGAAGCTCCAACCCAACACTTAATCAGTGGTTGTAAACTAACATCTAACTTCTTATGTTCTGCCACAAGTCGCCGTAGGTGGTCAGCTACTTACAACACCAGTCTATAAAAAATCTTAATGTAAATTAAACACGTTCCCATACTAGAAGTGGTTCCTATCCAAAAAGATAAAGTACAGTGGAAATCTGAAAGAAGCTAACCTTGTGCACATATGAAATGTTACTTTTACCGGGACCTGCAACAATTATTCCTCCCTGCTGCCTGGATAAACCAAAAGAAGAAAGCAGAAAGAAGCTAAATAAGTAGAAGACTTAATATTTATCAACTGGCAATCTATTCCTTTTTTTTTTTTTTTTTTTGAAAGGCAAGCGTGGGGGTTTATATGGGCTCCCCAGACCACTGAAAATAAATAAGAAGAGCTTCGTTACATTCGAGAATATTGGCAATCTATTCCTTGCTTGATCCAGCAGAGTTCAAAGAAGAATATGAACTATTCATTTACGAGAATAAGCAAAACAATTTCTTTCCTAAATCTACTGGATTAGGCCAGTTGAACTCTGAACAACCTCCTTTCAATGACATACAAATTTCTATCTAATGGAATCAACACTTCCAAAGACTGAATACACTTCACTCAACTTTTAGCTTCAGCTATAACTCACACATGAACCATGCATATTCACACTATGAAACAAATTTGATTACACTATGAAACAAATTTGATTACATAAGCTATAGGTATTGTTTTCCTTTAATATTTTTGACATTTTTCTAGGGCCCACAATTTGGCCCGAACCTGCCAATCCGACCCAAAGCCCACCCAATACCAATAGGTTTGGGTTGAGGCTTCACGGGTTGTGCCGTTTGAGACCAACCTGTCAACCCATTTATATTAACTGGCCAGGTTTGACTTGCTAACCCGTGTGGCCTGATAGTATTTTATTCTTAGTATTTTTTATGCTTCCATCTCCTTGTCTCTCTCTAAAATCTTTAATTTTTTCATAAAGTTTTATTTCTAAATGAGTAAATTATCTCCCAAAATTAAGTAACAAAAAGAAAAGTAATAAACGAGAGAGTTTTTTAAACACCTCGAGTTTCTTTTCTACAAAAGGGTCATGATGGGCCTGGTCAGGTTTGAGTTTCTAAATGGACCGGGTTCAGGCTTGACCTATAACCTATTGGCCTGCAAACCCATGTGGCCCAACACGAAATGGCCAAACCCGTCCCATTGCCAGCCCTACATTTTTCTACTTAGGGTTTATTTGGTTGCACGAAAAATAGACATGGAAATTGAAACCGTTTTCTGTGAATTTGATTCTGAGGCCTCCCCCTCGGACTTGGATTCCCATGAGTGATGGGAAAACAATTTTATGAAGAATCAATTTCTTGTCAGTAAATAGACAACCAAACGGCGGAAATCTGCATAACAAAGAAAATGGATTCCAATTCCCAAGGAAAATGGCTAACCAAACATGCCCTTGATGTTGATGGAGCCCTAAAGGATCTGCTGTTATTCTAGCCTGTAGGTTAACTAATTTAAGAAACTCTAACAATGAATTATTTGTAGTTTTATCATGAACCACTTGTTGTCTTGTTGAATGGGATTAAACTTTAAAGCAGGTTATCTCATAGTGCAGTTAAATATTTCATCAACTGTTTTAAAACATTTTTTTTATTCTCCTTACACGCTGAGTTAATTATAGCAATGATGAGTCCATAAAGCATTTTCTAAAGACAGTTTACATACCAACCACCTCTGGTTCTGGTGTCCTTCTCAAAAGAAAGACCCCAGTCCTGCCTGTACCCTTCCATGTATGACTGTATTATCTTTAAACCTGCCTGGAAATTCAGGAATCATCCAAAAAATTTAAATGCAGTTAGGTCATCAACTATGACAACATGCTTACGATTTAATCAGGGAAGCACAAATTCCCTAATGAAAAAGGGTGTTGTCCTGAACTATCTATTTCTTAAATACCTTTGGAGTAAATGTGGTTGAAATCCCAGAGACGAAACTCAATGCCTCGTATGATGAGTAACTAGGATCTGCATACACTTCTGCATCGAAATTATATTTGTTGACTGTTATTCAATTATTTTTCTTTGGTGTGATAATTAAAAGACTAATGATTTGAGCTGGGAGCAATGGGTAACACTATCTAGTGACGGAGGGATAAGAAGTACAAGTGACAAAATATGTACATGAACAATAACAACTCCAATCAGAAGGTATTTCAAGGTTAAAGGTATACAAGAGCATCGAAATGACAATTGCAGTTGTAGAGTAAGATGAAGTTATAGACTACTCACTAAAAACAACAGATGTGAGTTTGACAAACATGGCTATAGATAGATTACAAGATCAGTTCGCTCAAAGAAAAATTCATCTGCCGCATTCACATGAATAGTCACCATGAGAATGTCCTAAGCGACTTAACTATATGCTGCTTCAGTGAACTACATCGAGTGCATGTTGACTGGACTTCTATATGTGAGACAAATACACAACATATGATGATTCTCTAATCCATATACATGTTAACCACACCTCGAATAACATATATGCAAGTGCTTGTGACCCTTTTGCCAAAATTCAGGTGAACTGCTGTAAATGTAAACTATGTATCGCGACATGTTCTGCGATCACTAAAGAAACCACACAACAGAGACGTCTATTATTCAAATGGGTTGTGAACATGTGACAGTTTTGGTTCTCAACCCCAAACAATCTCTGCGAACAATATAGTGACCATGAGATAAACATTGGTCACCAAATGCACATACACCATGTGTTGGGATATTTTACTTAGAAATGATTATCGTTGAAGTAAATGAGGTTGGACCTATATGTTATCTGTTATTGAATACATGCATGAAAAACTAACCCAATTCCTCACTGAATTGTTTTAATTTAGTTTACACACCAGTCCTGGGACTCGTATGCTATAGTCTAGACTTTAGATAACGTGCACGTGCTTTAGGAAGCATACCTCCTTTGAATTTTGTCTGCTCAGAGAAAGCCTTTGCCTACACCAGCAAACTCATGTTAGTTGCAATGAAGTTCAGCCTATTTCTGTGAGCAGAAAATTTAAGGGAAAAGAATTACAGAGATGAAATAAGTCAATAACTAAGCTACGTAAGCTACTGATAATAGATAAGACGAGATAATTAATAATTTTTTTACTTTAATTTTTGGAAAGTGTATTAGTGAAGAGAAAAATGATTAACATAACAGAGATCCTATTTCACATGTCAGTTGATTCAACATGTCATACATTTTCTTAAAACTTCATTCAACTGCACTTTAAACATTTTCTTATTGAACCATAGGCGCGCGCCAATTAAACAATAGGGCTGAATCAAAGGTATTGGAGGTCACTGGTAGATGGGGAAAATGAAATTTCTACACTCATTGAGGTGCAAAAAACACATGTTGAAAATTTTGCTTAGACTAGTAATGCTGAGTCGTAAAAGACTGATGATGATGCAGTCAAGTCCAGGCACATTGAATTTAAAAATTATAACACCTTTTGGGAATGACAAGAAATAATGTTCTGAGTACATGTAATATTGTGAAATCAATCGCAGGATCAGAAACTCTAACAAATAATGATCACTGAAGCTGCTGACTCCATTGTCTTACTCGTGACAGTTCCAGGGAGGCACTTTACATATATATTGTTGAAATCATATGGTGGTGATTCTATTTTTACCAGATTTTGTTCACGTAACGAGTTAGACTATTGAACACTACTCTTTTTTCTTTTTTTTCCCAATGTGGCACTCAGCCTAGATCTTATTTTTGTAGGTGAAATTTGTTAATGAAGATGTCAAATTGTACACATTGAAAAGCCATAAGCATTGAAATTTTAAGACTTCCTAATTTTAACAACTTTATTCTTGCAAAAAAGTTTATGTTTGATGTTGTTTGCTATGATATAGGCTTCCTAAGTACACGTTGCAGAAATAATTTGAAATTGATATACATTTGCTGCAATACCTGATCAACACTGCCGGGTCCAATTAAAACAAGTGCCACTCCAGCTGCATCCATTTTATCCTGTCGCCAAATATCATGGCATTGTATACTATTATATGTATAAATAACAATGGAGATGTTTTCCCTTTCCGATGAGATTTTTTTTAGAACTTTTAGCATAATAACAACATCTTTCATCCAACGTTGGTGTTTGTTAGAACATTTGAGAAGAATTGAACTTCGTAGAGGGTTCTTGAGAATTTGAGAGAAGAAGAGTTCTCTAGAAAATTGGAAAGAAGAGGTCCAAAATTTTGGCTATCTAGAGCCTTCCTCCACCGATCTTGTGAGCTTATAAATAGAGCCCTGGATCATTGTGAAAGGCAGCTCAGTGACGAGCTCAATGTGTGTGTGTGTGTAGTGTTGTATGTGTGCGACAAAAAATGTGAGAGTTGTGTAAGTTTGTGTATGTGTAATTGAGTATATGTGTTGTAATTGTTGTGTTCTTAGAGTAATTGATCCCGGGTTGGGTGCCGGAATTCACAACATAAATAGGGGCTACATGATAATGGCGACATTATTGTCAGCTCCATTTACCTTTGCAGAAGCAAGATAATCAGCTCGTTTGCGACAGAGAACACATCTACAATTGAAAAAAAGAATAGGTTTATGACAAATTATATGGCATAAATTTAGCAGGAGGGGCATAGCCCGAGTAAAAGAAAAAAGTACCCGAAATGGCGTGCAAATGCAACTACAGCTTTCCTATCCTTCCACAAATCAGAAATGACAATGGGTTTTCCATCCAATCCAAATACTTGCACCTCATCCAGCTTACTTGTAGTATCTTCACCAATGAGCTGAGCAGATGCAATTCCTTTCCATTCAAATTAAAGTTAATATTTATTAAGAGTTAGAGAGCCAACTAAACATTATTTTGTCAAGCACTTACTTGGGCTGAAATGAAAAACTAGTTTACTCACCACGGGCACGGGAGGTGGAGAGTGTAGAGATGGTGAGGGGTCTTGGCCTTGTGGAGGAGAATCTGGACGGTCCGTAAGTATTGAGATTGGTGGGGAAACTTAAAGATGTAGATGATTTTACTGGTAGGTAGTGGCGGTGGTGTTGGGAGATTTTATGGCTGAGGAGGAGATACGGTGGAGTTGTACGGAGGGAAATGTCCATGGATATGATGATCGGTTTTCAGATACAATTTGATCGGAGAGAGAGGTGAGGTGAGAATGAGAGTGGTAGTGTGGAAGATGAACTAATGGCCGTTATTTGTCCGTGGTGTGCAAGGAGGACACGCGTGTGAGGGATGAGGCAACACCAACCGGGAACTAAGAAAATAGGATTTATTGCGGTTAAGCTTATTCCAATCCCAAAAGTGTTATAATGACTGTCTCTGTATATGACAAGTGTGGTCAAGATGCATTTGTAATCAGTGCTCTAAAAATTGCTAGGCACTTGGCTGGCGGCGAGCAGGTGCCTAGCGCTTAGGCGGTCTTAGGTTTTGTATTATAAGTTTAATAATTTACAAAAGTTAAGCATAATACTTTATCAATTACATCCAATTTAATGCCAATATACATATGCAAAATTTAAAAACATAAAAAATTAACAATCATGAACAAAATTTATTAAAACTCAAATGACTGAAGTTGGTCATGATAGGTACTTTATATAAAATTGAATTTGTGAACAAATATCATAACCTACTCTTTTATTTTTCTTCAAATTGCATGAATAACCTCAGTCATGTTTAATAAAATCTATATTAGTAAAATTGGTACCGGCAGATCCTTTGAGAATTCCATTAAGTAATCATCATTTGCTACATTTAGACATATACTGAATAAAAAACAATTAAATAATTTATTTCTAAAAAATAGGAAAGAAAAATAAAATAAGAACACAATCAGCCTTATTAAAAAATAAAAAAAATAAAAATCACCCAAACCGCCTAAAGTCCGCCTAGGCCCTCAGAAGCCGCCCAAAACCGCCTAGCCATTAATCTGGGCGATTTTTCACCTTCTAACGCCTAAGCGTTGCCTAGGCCGATTTTTAAAACACTGGTTGTAATTAGCAACAAAGTATACCTTTGAATAATAATAAGTTTGGGGTGTCACGCGTCGAAGGATGAGTATTAAGGCAAAAGCTTCTCCAAATGGAGAAGCTCAAAACTGAAGTATTTTTTCCATTCCAGGGTGAGGATCCCCGCTCCAACTTATGGCACACACCATTCTATTAAACATGTACAAGAATGTTATTTGAAAAACTACCCACTTTAAATAGTTTTTATAGTCTTGCTTTAGGTATGGGAGATGATGCATTCAAATCCGGTCTCCTAGAGGTCTGACCTGCAAAATAGGGTTAGATTGTCAAAGATCATATTTTTTTATGGTCGAAGGCACTCCGATGCTTAAGTCTGTTAATCTATGGGAGAAGACTAAATTTTGACAGAGTATAGTTTAGTTAAATTTGCATACATTTTATCGAATGTTCCTTTTACCTTTATATAATATATGTCATTAATTCTCCGCATGACTTAAGCATGTAGAGCGTGATGAGGGGAAACTTTGTTTGCAACGACCTCATTTTTCATTGAGCTACATCATTGAGGAAGTGATTCCTGTCGGGACTTGTTTCCTCTATAATGTCTCTCTTCTTTAAGGGAAGAGATCTGGTGGGCCTGGATTCAGGCCCTTGATTACGATCTATTATCAAGCCATTCTATCCGGCATTCCTCTGAACGAGAAGACTCTGCACTCTGTGGTGAGGCTTTCAACTAGCAATAGTCGTATTTGTTTTCTTTGTTCCCCTGTTTGTTTTGGGAAGCTTAAGGATGATTACAGGCCTTGGGCGAAGCCTTGGTCTTATGCGTCCATGGATTCTGGATACTTGAAGCTTATCAATCGGCCAATTTTGTGGTCGTTCCGGGAGCCCAGGAAATGGAGTAAATTGTATTTGATTGCAGCGGAATAGGCAATCCGTGATCGGTTTCTCTCGTTTCCTCAAGTCCCTGTGGACGATTTTTTTTGCCCTGGATGTTGTCGAGCACAGTGGCTTGTACATTATGAACGAAGCAGAGTGTGCTGCATTTCTTGAGTTTCAAGCCTCTGAAGTTACTACTACTCTTGTTGGCCATGTCGTCGTTTAAAGACGATGAGGAGGAACATGCTTCTCCTATTAGCATTGGTGATGCCAGCATTGATGAGAAAGTGAACTATGTTAAGAAAGTTATGGATCTCAATGCTCCTGTTACTGGTGGTGGTGCTGGTTCGACCACTAGGAAAAGGAAGGCCTCTAATCCTGCCAGCCCGTCGAAGCAGCTGGCAATTAGTCTTGGCCGTGTTCCAAATAGGAATAGGCTTGATGGCTCTACTCAGGGGGTTGTTCGGACTGTTTCTCGGCTGATATCATCTGGAAAAAAAGATGAAGGTGAGATTTGTCTTGCTGCTCAAAAGGTTGAGGAGATAAATCAAGCTCTGGAGAGAAGCAAGAAGGAGGTATTTCGCCCGTTTGACGAGCATGAGAGGAGCCTCATATCTACTCATGACATGCCCGATCTTGCCAAGTGGTCGAATGATGATCCTCATGTCATCAATAATAGGATGATACAACTCACCCTGGAATTATCTCGTTATCCAACTAAAACGAATACCATAGCTGACTTTGACTATAACCCTATGTTTGCCGAGGTTGAAGTTGATCGTGGTCAAAGTTCTAAATCTTGTCCTTCTCCAAGTCGCGATGTTGATGTAGCGGAGTTGTCTGCTTCTTTTCCTGCTCGTCCCTCGCCTGCCACTGTTGCCTTGAAGAAGAATGGTAAGAGTGGTACTTCTATCATCACCACTATTTTGACTGTCAACCTGGTTATCGGAGGTGGGGCTTCCATTCTTCCAAATTCCATTGTTTTTAATCCGATGATCGATTGGAAAGAGTCAGTCCCCAGAGAAATTTGTTTCAACTCGGAGAAGTTCAACTAGTTCTCTGAGATAGATATCGAAGATAGTGCGTGTAATCTGATCGTCTCATGGCATAAGCATTTGATTGAGAGGGTGTCGATGCCAACGCTTCGGTCAAGTGATAACCTCGATCAGGGTCTTAAGCAAATCATGGAGGGGATGGATCATCTCACTTATACCGGGATGATGGGGTCATATTACAAGGCTGCACATGATCATGTGGCAATCATGGAGGAAGATGGTGAGGCAGGCGTTGTTGTTTTTCCACGTTTTTCGCTAGTTTGATGAGCTGAAGGCGGAACAGGAGAAGGCAATTGAGGCTGCCCGGGCTTCGTTGAAGATAGTATAGGCTATCCAAGACAAGTTTGTTGCTGAACTTGAAACCTCGGAGAAGGAGATGAACAAGCTTCGTGATTGGTTGGATGTTGTTGAGGAGTTGTCTAGTGAGAAGGTTGGGCGTAAAGAGACAATGTGTTCTGTTGATGAGCAATATGCTTATTATAGGACCGTTGAGGAGCGGGTAGTGCAGTTGACCACTGAGCTCGCTATTGTTAAGTCAAAAACTTTGTGAGGCTCACCATTGTTGAAGGAGAACTTGTGTCAACCAGAAATGAGCTTTCAGCGGTTACAGATAGGTTGATGGCTGCAAAAACAGCAAACTGGAAAATGGTCGTTGATGACAGGATTGATATCATCAACTTCATTGAATCGGATGAGGGTCTTGATATGTCAAAATACCGTGACTTGGCTGACCAAGTCTTTAAAGGCGATGACGATGAGGGATATGTTCCGGATCTAGCAAGTGATCCAGCTGACGAAGGTCAACCGTCTTCTCCTCCCTTCGATCCTTCTGCTGTGGTCGAGACCGATCCTGTTGGTGGAGGTAAAGCACCACCACTAGCTACTAAAAAGAAGGGTCTGACTCCTTCTGAAGACAAGACTCCAGCTCCTCTCGGTGATCATACCACTGCAGTTAATACTCAACCTCTTTTGTTGGTCCCTGGTTCGAATATTTCTGCCATTTTTTCTCCAATTATTGTATCTTCTTTCCCGGATGTAACCAAATAAATGATGAATGCAAAGAATTTTTTGTTTTTATTTGTGTTTTTTGTATTTTTGCCTTTTTTTCATAATCGCTTTCTGATTTGCATGTCTCTGCTTATATACTATGTCTTTGGAAATTGCCGAAGTCGTAGCGCCTAGAGTAATTTTGTTATCTAGTCATAGACAGTAAGTATGGTCTGACTTCGTCATTCTTACTTTGTATATCTCTTTGTCTTACTTGGTAGTTTAGACTTGGTTGAAATTCTGCTTTTGAACTTGCTTCTTAATTGTCTATAACTTTTGGTTGAGTCCTGACCTGTTAGACGTACTCCGTTATCCGATATGGTGATCGGATTAGAGTTTTTACGACTAAGTCTGACTTAGATTTCTTGACCCTTTTTTTAGGTAGGCATCGTGGTCCGACATGTTAGTCGGTCCAATAGATTTTTTATTAAGTCTGATTTATACGTCCAGACTTTGCACTCTTCGTGATCTAGCATGTTAGTCGTGCCAGAAGAGTTTTTTTATTGAGTCTGACTTAGATTCTAGACTTTGCACTATTCATGGTCCAACATGTTAGTCGGGACAGAAGATTTTTTATTAAGTCTGACTTATACTTGCATTCTTCGTGGTTCGACATGTTAGTTGGGCTAGAAGATTTTTTGTTGAGTCTAACTTATATGTCTAGACTCGTTAAGTTCACTTCATGGTTGATCAGACCAAAAGTTTTATGGGTATGTTTGACTTATTTGTCCCGACTCTTTTTTTAAGTTTGCATCGTGGTCTGACATTTTGGTCCGCCCAGAAGTTTTACGAGTAGATTCCTAGTCTGACTTTGATGTCCTAAATGGATTAGGTTGTTTGAACACGAGACGAAGGGTTCCCGAAATTTGGAAGTTTATGTAATACTTCTTCAAGTGTTCGACATTTCATGGTTGTTGTAGTTGTACTGGTCTGTTGATTACCACTTTGTATGGTCCTTCCCAATTTAGATTTAGTCTACCCGCGCCTGGTTCTTTTGTATTAAGTTGGAATTTTCTGAGCACCCAGTCACCGATGCTGAACTTACGAAGCTTTACTTTTTATTGTAGTAACTTTTCATTCTTTGTTGGAAAGTTGTTGTTTTGATCGAAGCTTTTTCTCGTTTCTCATCAAGAAGGTCCAGTCCGACTCGTAGTATTTCATTGAGAAGTATTGTTTGATACTTAAGTTTTCGCTCAATTTTTTTACTTTCTTGCCTTCGAATTGTTTTTCATTGTCATTGACAAATATTCTGGGGATTATAAATCTGTATATTATGTCCTTCCAGGGAAAGTTTTCAATTTGAGCTTCTCCAATCTTTGCCAATGGTTCTACTTCTACCCATTTGGTGAAGTAATCCATTTTCACGAGAAGGAATTTCTTTCTATCGGACACTGAAAGTGGTCCTACGATGTCCATTCACTATTGCGCAAATGGCCATAGACTACTCATCGGAATCAGGTTTTGG
This sequence comes from Berberis vulgaris, assembly GCA_963556465.1. Lineage (NCBI taxonomy): Eukaryota > Viridiplantae > Streptophyta > Magnoliopsida > Ranunculales > Berberidaceae > Berberis > Berberis vulgaris. Next base: position 24,261,559 of record OY747135.1, read on the forward strand.
CCTGGCATGTGAGTGTATGGAGCAAATCGTTGACATTTGTCACAAGTTCGAACAACTTCATTTGCGTCTTTTTCCATTGTTGGCTAGTAGTATCCCAATGTTAAGGCTTTGTGATCTAATTTTCCTTCATCTTGGATGGTTCTCGCATTTGCCAAAAATGAATTTCTCATAGAACACAATCGACATCAACGGGTTAGAGGCATATTAGCAGCGGACCTATGGCAAACCTTCTGTAGAGCTTGTCGTTTTCAGTGTGTATCGTGCTGTTATGTTTCATAGTTTACAGGCCTCCATCTTATCTGTTGGAAGTGTTTCGCTTTGTATGTACGTTAGGATTGGAGTCATCCAATTGCTCTCCTGATCTGTTGTACATGTTTCTTGCACCTAGTTTTCCAGTATTGAACTTTCATGTACTGTGAAGAGTGGATTAATAGTTTCTTTAGCTCTTGATGCCGCATTGGCTAATCTGTCAGCTCTGTCATTTTCTTCTCCTGCGCATTGTTGAATGGTTATTGCTTTGAAGTTTTCAATAAGCTCACTTGCCTTCTAATGATAGGCTTTCATCCGTGCGTCTTTGACTTGAAATTCGCTGTTCAATTGGTTGACCACTAATTTGGAGTCAGTGAAAACACTGACTTCTTTTACTCTGAGGTGTTTGGCCAATTGTAATCCAGCTATTACTGCTTCATACTCGACTTCGTTGTTTGAGGCTTTGAAAGTGAATTTTATTCCCTTTTCCAACATCACACCTTCCGAGTTGTACATAATTGTTTCGGCTTCATTCACCTTCTCGTTGGATGCTCCGTCGCAGCGTAGGGTCCACTTGTGAGAGGTTGATTCAGTGTTTTCTTCCTTTTGATTGATGTTCAGTCGATGTTCGTTGATGCCTGTGAACTCGGCTATGAAATCTGCTAATGTTTGAGTTTTTATTGCAGTCTTAGTAGCATATTTGATGTAGAATTGACCGAGCTCCACTACCCATTTTACCATTCTTCCAAATAGCACTAGTTTGAGCAATACTAACCGATGTGGTTGTTTGACCATGACTGTGATGGGATGGGCTTGAAAGTACAGTCGTTGCTTTTTTGAAGGTACGACCAGAGAGAGCCCTAACTTCTCCAGGGACAGGTAATTAGCTTATGCGTCCCCAAATGTCCTGCTAACGTAGTAAACTGGCTTTTGTGTGTCGTTTTTCTCTCGTATTAGTGTTGAACTAACTGCTTTTTCGGACAGTGATAAGTACAAGTGATGCGTCCAAAATCTGGTCTCCTATAAGTTTGACCTACAAAACAAATGTTAGATTGCCAAAGACCACCTTTTTTTGTGGTCAAAGGCACTCCGATGCTTATGTCAGTAACTATGTTGGAGATGGAGATAAATCTAGATATAACTCAGTTAAAATTGCATCCGTTGTCAAATGTTCTATGTACCTTATGTAGTAGTCATTATTAATTATCTGCGTGACTTAAACATGTAAGGCGCAACGAGAAGAAACATTATTTATAATAGTCTCCTCTTTTATGAAAATAGTCATCAGGAGCATAACTCTCTCCACCACTTTTTTTCTCTGTAACGTTCATCTTCCTTAAGAGAGAAATTGGTTGGGCCTGGATTTGGACCTCTGACTATGATTTGTTCTGATGGGCCATGTTTGGGCTTTTACAACTAGATCCACCCTTTTTGGGCTTTGAGATTTGACCTGGTATTGAAATGTTTTGGTCCTCGTGATGGGCGACCTCTACCACATGTATGGTCGCGATTATAATCTTATTTGATGTATCATCAGCTACTTCTCCCTTAGTTAGTGGGTATGTTGACCTGGTCACTAACTCGATAGCAGTTGGACTTTTCGATTTCATCATTGCATTGCATTTAATGTTGTTAGTAGCTTTTGATGAAGTTGGTATTTTGACCTCTTGTTCATTCGTTCGTTTTTGCGCCCATTTAGGGATTTTGTACAACCATCATATCTCGCACGTCGTTTTATGAGCAGTCTCTTCTTTGCTTGGCTCTATAAAAGGGGGTGTGATAGTTTTGTTTCTCTCTTTACACTATCTTTGAAATTAGAGTTTATTCTTTTATCTTCTTCTTCGTTTTTTCATTCCGAATGATACATCGAAACGTCTTCTCTTCTACACTGCACACGTGTTATGATGATCTCGGGGAATGATAGGCCCAAACGTCAGCCCAACACTGATCCGGCCCAAGCGGTTCCAAGCTCGCACAGCGCAGTCCGCCAAACGAACCCGAATTACGACAACCTACCAAGTCCACACGTCTCATAGTCATCCCCAATACTCGTAAGACCTATTAAGGAAAGTATCTCGAGGATCAGCTTCGAACAAGCAAGCCAACAACACTTTGTTTCCAACTAGGAAGCAAGTACCAAAGTATACGTCGTACATGGAAACTTCCATCTATGGACAATACTCCAATTGGGAACTATCTCCCACATATCTAGGAGCACGAGTCTAACAAGGAAACTCCCCTCCACAGCACAACTCCTAATTAGATAAGGATTTCCAAGAAGATTTCCTTCCCTAATTACGCCACCAATGGCTGGTCAAATTAGAAATTTAACACTATAAATAAGATATGAGGTTGGAAAGCTAAGGTACGCTATAAATTTTCTATTTACAACATTACTCCTTTCTCGGATCCCTGTCTGACTTTAGCATCGGAGTGTCATCGATCACAACAATGGTGGTCTGTGGCTCACGTGCATTCCTTGTGCAGGTCAGCAGGTCAAGGTCAAGCAGGGAGCGAAAATTGACTACATCAGTTTGGCGTCATCCGTGGGGACGACAAAGTTCTTAACAAAACACTAACATCATCTCTCCTTACCGTTCAAGAAGATGGTGACCACCAGATCCTGCAACAATGGAGAACTGGGGGAGACGTCAAATGCTCAGACTAGCGATATACCACTGCTCCCAGCGGTGCCGATAACACAAGAGCAGTAGGCTCACACCCCCGCACCGACAACAGCAGCGATAAACCTCAGGATAGATCCATTATCATCACAAATACAGCAGATTGCTAAAGCAGTGGAGATTCTCGTTCAGCAAAACCCTTCACTTGCCGATGGAGATCAAGAGTAGCACCGACCTCAATCTTCAGATAACAACATAGAGCGGGCACATAAAAATCAAGCGTCTGGTAGTTCTCACTGGACTAGAGGTGGCAGCGCGGCCAACGAAGACCCAATTCTCAGGGTCGCTAGACTCGCCATGCAGAACCCCCTCCGCCGAGGGGCTCACAATCCAGATGTGCTATACTGCCTCTTTGCTCCCCTGTTCGTGTATCACATCATGAACGAGGCTTTGTAATAAAAGTTCAGCCCTCTAAAGCTTGAGTTCTATGACGGGATCGATGACCCGCTCGATCACTCACGCCATTATCAATGTAATGATGCTCAAATAAAGTTCTGAATCGGTGATGTGCAAAACGTTCCCTACCAGCCTGAAGAAGTTAGCGCTAACATGGTTCCACAGCCTCCCGCCTAACTCAATCGACTCATTCAAGACATTGGCCAAGGAATTCCTGACACGTTTTGTTGGCAGCCAGCGGATCAGGAAAGGCCCACACTATATACTCTTCCTAAGGTAGAAGTCGAGTGAAACGCTAAGGGAATATGCCACACGCTTCAGTGATGAGTTGATGCTCATTGACAGCTGCAGCGACAACACTGCCATTGCGGCTTTTACTGCGGGTCTAAGATAGGGAAAGTTCTACAACTTCCTCACCTTGGAAACCCCATTAGATATGGCAGAACTCTTGAAGGGCGCTTAGAGGCACATCGCCTTGGAAGAAATGAGAACAACAAAAAAGAAAACTGAAGTAATGAAGAAACCCTTCGTTTCTAGAAACAAAAATGAGGGAAAGAGGCGAGAAGACGAAGATAAAGGCAAACAGAAGCGCAACGATGGCAGGTCGGACTCTGGCCGGCCTAGGCCAAAGAAATCTTCCAACTATATCGGATCCAAAACCATTACCCTCTCAACTCTAGCTTGTCTGACGTCTTTAATTCTATGAAAAAGTGGGAAGATCTGAAATGGCCCCTGAAGCAGTGCAGAGACCCCTCCAAACAGCGACGGCGAAACTTGACAATTAGCCGAAGGTACTTACGACCCAAGCAAGGGCCATGCGAATCTACTTCAGAGCTGGATCAATTTCTCTCTGCCAACAGTCAATCTATCAAGTTGTTTAGTTTTCTTTCAGCAATCAATTTAGAGTTTTAATTCTTAGCAGTTTGTGATTTGCACTCATTAAAGAAATAAAAGAGAATTACGCAAACATGCTCTATTGATTACTGAAAAGATGTAACAACTATCGCCAAGGAGATACAAAAGATTACAAACTATAAGCATCCAATTCCGATGGGATGTACAGTGAAGACTCGCTTAAACAATCCGACTTCAGAAGAGGACTTAGAAGTGACAACAAGGGTACCCAGGATAAACGACGATTCCCTCTTACAGTTCTGCTTTGCGCCTTCTCCGAAGAAGATGATCCACGAGCAAGAGCAGTATGAAAGAGTGCATTCAATTCAACGCCTCGTTGGACACACCTCGCAAAGGTGACCTGAGGTGGTACAAAATCAGCAACCGGAGGCCCCGCGACATGCCAGCTGAAGCTAAAACCAACTCACACGCTCGATCAGCTCAACCAGACGAACTTGGGACAAGTATCAGGTTGAAACAGATCGAATGCACCCTCCCGTGGGGGGATGAGAGGGGCATCCAGGAGTTAATGGCCCACTCCGACAAGCCATGTCCAACTACACCCAGCAACTCCGAGTTCCAGCGCAGCACCACGTGTCAAGGCTAGCTGAGGGAGAGAAGAGCAACCGCTCCAAAGTTGGTTGCTGATGATATCTCAGAAATTAGACGGTTTGAAGCACCGACAGGGCACCAACACATAAACGGCAGACTTGTCCCTTGAAGGGAAGTTTGTACTTCTTCTATGAAATACGAGAAGAAATTATAAGGTTTCAGTGAACCAATCGGGTGCTCACTCAGAGCAGATGACTACACATATTAGCAAGTCTTATCAAGACTCATCGGCGCAAATGTTAGAACATTCGAAGACTTTGGTGGAGGAGATCTTCTTTCGGCTTTTGGAAAACCATAGAAGATGATGCCTACAATAGTGAAGGAATGCCATTATATAGACGAAGTGGTTCACCAAACAGGCGCGTCAGCATTAAATATCAGCTTGAATACTGTATGGGAAGCGAGGTGGCGAGGTTTCCCAAGGAAACTGCACAGGTCCACGTTCAATCAGTTAATGATGCTGCACACAACCCCATTAATTGAGCAGGAGTAACCAATACTCTACCGTCTCGCAATCAACACCGTACACATGGCATTATGCAATATATGTTGCACACGTGGCACCACGATCCTGCGACAGGACCCAGTTCTTCTCATATGGGCCCATCGGCTCGGCCCACCATCCAAGCGACACTCTGCCACGTGCGCTGATGCAAGAAATGGAGGCCCTGGTCACTCTTGACACATGGAGCACACCTACATATCACCAGCTAATTTAAGGTACCTTGGTTATAAAGAAAGAAACTTTCACTGAAATTAGTGAAAACTAATCCGCACAATTGAATTTGTCTGCAGAAGTAGGCTCGCACGCTCGTAACAGGCGGAGCCCCAACCTAGCCAAGAAAGCTTAGTCAGTTTCATTTTATGACGACGACTTCTGGTTCATCCCATTGCCTAGTTTGCCACGTTCGAATGTCGATTGCTTAGGAAATAGGAGTCTAATCAGCGCTCTTACACTGGATGATGACGACTCGCCAGGGACCGTCGCCGCCAGCGCGGACGATGGTCGCCTAACCCAATCAGGTAAGCCTAGTCAATGATGAGTGATGATGACAACTTTTGGTCAACTCCCAGACTTGTAGCACTTTCGTGTGGGTGTAGATGGTTTGGAAGGTGGGATCCTAGTCAGTTCCGATTGATGTCGACGGCTCGCCACGAGTCCACTGCTCTTCTACAGATTATAGTCGCCAAATTTCCAACGCCAAGACTTGTAGCATGCTCCGTGTGGGTGTAGATGGTTTGGAAGGTGGGAGCCTAGTTAGCCACGACTGATAACGACGACTTTCCATGGGACTACTGCTATTTTACAGACCATAATCGTCGAAAACTTCCAAATTGTAGCTTTATGTGCACGGGTGTAGATGATTTGGAAGGTGGGAGCCTAGTCAGATCCAACTGATGTCGACGGTTCGCTACAGGACCACTACTCTTTTATAGACCATGGTCGCCGAATTTTCTCATCCTAAACTTGTAACCCGCTCTGCGTGGGTGTAGATGGTTTGGAAGGTGGGAGCCTAGTCAGCTTCGAATGATGTCGACGGCTCGCTTCTGGACCACTTCTCTTCTACAAACTATGGTCGCCAAATTTTCTCATCCTAAACCTATAGCTCGCTCTGTGCGGGTATAGATGGTTTGGAAGGTGACAGCATTGTCAGCTCTGATTGATGTCGATGGCTCGCCACGGGATCACTGCTCTTCTACAGACTATGATCGCCAAATCCTCTCATCCCAAACCTATAGCCCACTCCTCCGTGCGGGTGCTAATGGTTTGGAAAGTGGGAGCCCAGTCAGCCCCTGTTGTTGTCAATGGCTCGCCACAGGACCACTGCTCTTTCTCAGGACATCGATCGCCAAATCCCATTACAGCTCAAGTGGCGTCTTCACGCCCACACAGGCTGACATCCCATTATCAGCAATGGCCACTCGAGTCGACTAAAATACCAAACTGCTAAGCGCAAACAAATGCTACACAGGTTACCAGCCCGAGCTTACAAAACTTGACTCAAGCCAAGCACTCTTGCGCAACTACAAACGATGACGCATGTGCTCGACTACAACAATTCACTCATCCCAACGGCTGCAACTGACGGTCAGATACATAACTTGAGTTTCTGACGACTTAGCTCACAGATGAGCTGCAGCCTGGGTAGGGTAACCCGCTGCCAAAACCATCCGTATAATGTTCACTATTGAACCCAACTACACGATAACAACTTTGAGACCTCACAGCAGAACATGTCTGAGTTACTCGCAACATAGACGATCAAGCTCTCGACATCGGCCAGACTACTCGACTCCCTGCTAACCCAACATGACCTACGTCACAACAAAACGACAAGGCAAAATGGGAAACATTCAACAGTGAGACCAAACATAATACGGGTACAAAACATACTTCGAAGAAACTTGTTTTCATTAATAGTTGAAACAAAAGATACAGATTTAGTCCTCATCAGGAAGAGGTACATTTACGGTGGAACTAAGCTTAACCAGAGATGAAATAGGAGTTGTGTCCGCGCGTGCCTCCGCTTGAGCGTCATGATTCGGATCGTCGTTTTCCTCTAACAACTCAGAGCTCACTCCAAAGTCTGCAAATGACACCTTCTTGTAATAAGCAAGGTCCCAGTCTGGATGCTCTTATTGTATCAGCGCCAATAGTTTTAACCTCCCATGCACGATCCTGCGAAATTCACACGTGTTTTGCGCCTTGAGAAGTTCTTCCTCGCGCGCCTTTGCCTCAGCAAGTTCACACTCCAGTAGCTCCAGCTTGCCTATTAGCACATCAACCTGAGACTGCTCAATAATCATGCTAATTTTAAATGTGCTAAGTTCATGTTGCTCCAAGAGAAGTTGGTCCCCGACTTTCCTTGCTTCCCGAGCGTTGAATTTTACGTAAGCGTCTAACTGCTACCTCTGAACGACCCACTCAGATTCTTTCACGGTGTTCTCCTCAGCAAGAGACTGCAACTCAGAGCGCGTCTTAGCCGCAACTTCCAGATCATGGCAGATCAGATTTAGTTCTTCCCTGGATATGTCCCTTGTGGACAATGCCTCTACTAAATCAGACTCAAAGGCTTCCAAACGAACCTTCTGAATCTCAGCATCAATGGCTGAATGTTCCAGCCTCCTATCTTTGATCTGCTTTCTCAGCGACTCAATCTCAAATAGTGCATCAGAATATGACCTTTGCATATTTGAGAAAACACGTTCCATGGTGTACACCCGCTCACGACCCGTCTCGATTTTCCTCCCAGCAACGACCACTTGGCTCAAATGAGACATCCCTAGCATGAGATTTTTCATCCCCTTATCCATGCGTTCCTCCAACTCATCCTCGTCAGGCTTTGGAGCACAGTTCGCCAGCCAGTTATAACGCCTCCTTATATGCTTCCTCGAAGCATAATAAATGTCAACCTCCTGGTGCCAGACCTGGTTGCTCATATTCACTCCGTCTGGAGCAAACAAACTCATCCACGGGTTCGGATGAAGCTCTCCCGGATGCAAAATTACGCCAGTGCTGCCCTTTGTAGTCTCCACCGCACCTGGGGTCTCATCTAAAACCTTCCCTTTGTCACTAGCAGTCGACCTTTTATTGCGAGCCGACTTAGTAGACTTTGACGGGATAAAAGGAAGCGAATTGTCTAGCGAACTTTTCATTTCCTTGATATACGGCCTACAACGATATGGAGGGTAATGCGAGCTACAAAAAGGACGGTCCATGCTGCAATGACCACTATCAGACGATCCGCCAGCAGGAGGATCGACCTCCGAGACCATCGGCAAATCTTCATCAGACCGCGGCCAACATCAGTTTCTTGTTCAAAGTTTCGGCCTGCTCGGTAATCAACTTCAACGCATCATCAACCTCTGCCAGTCACAGATGGCCCTTCTCCAAATCAGATGTTATAACATCCGCATTCTCGGACAGATAAGAATCACACCCATCCCTCAACAGAGCGAGCCATTTGGAAGTCGGCTCAGCCCCAGTGCGAGACCTCTTCTAGCTTATGAATGAGGCACGCGTCTCAAAAATCCCCTTTGTGTCTGGTAGGGTGGGAGCCTTAACTTTGGAGGCCTTCCTCTTCTTGGAAGGGGCTCCACCTTCGGACTTAACCTTCAGCGCTCTGAAAAATAGTGGAAGCCTTGTGCCAGCGGCCCACAACCCACTGTGGCTAAAGTTGGCAGGGCAGATAACTTCCTCCATACTCATTTTAGGCATATCACGAAATGCTTCCATATCAGCCTCTTCCTCCGGCGAAAAAGGAGTAGTGAGGAACCTCCCTATAAAGAACACGCGCAACGATCGGCATACAATCATCGCAACAAAATCAAAGGGCAAAACTATACTTACAAAGTGGCTTGAACTCCCACTCAAGCGGATGACCATTGAACTTGAAGTACTTCGAATACAAATGAGCCAGAAAACATAATTTTTGCCAAAATTTAAATTCATCCAGCAGTTTCCCGAAACAAGCCGGCGACGTCATCTTGCACATGGCGTGATCATTTAGTCGAGGAGAGGTCGGTAACTGAATCACCCTAAGAGTCACGCGGACGCTGGCATCCTTCGCCCTGATCAGTATAAGAATAGTCCCGTACCCATTTGGTACCAACTAGGCAAAAGGGATTCCAAGAAATTCTAGAAAGCCATAGATCTCATCAAGCACAGGAAAATGGACACCAGTTTGAAGCACACCGCGCTGCAAACAGACGAATCCTTCTGAAGGGAACACTGGCGTCTGACCATCACTCAAGGTGTAGAATGGTATGTCTTTAGGGACCCATTTGTCTTTCAAATCTCAGTCAGGCTTGATTCGGAGGCCGACTTATCTTCAAAGAAATGGAAAGCCTTGGCAAGAAGCTCATCATCAAGGTGATTTGGGCCAGCCATGAAAAAAGTGAATAAACTTTCAATTAAAAGCTGAATATAACGAAGTCTCTAAAAATGAAGAAATGGAAGAGTCAATTTATGCAGAAAGGGAGATCTATATTGGGATTGATTTCCTGCCTTTTATCCACTGAACCAACACACGCTTAATTAATGGAGCGTATCGCTCAAGTAACGGTTCAGACTCAATCATCATGAACGGTGTATCTTTTCAAGAAGCAAGTTAGTGAATCGATATGATGGCCCACCAACTCGGGGGGGCAACTAATGATACATCGAATCGTCATTTATTTTACACCTTACACGTGTCATGATGATCTCAAGGAATGATAGGCCCAAGCGTCAGCCCAACACTGATCCGGCCCAAGCGGCTCTAAGCCCACATAGTGCAGTCCGCCAGGCGTACCCGAATTACTAAACCCTGCTAAGCCCAAACGTCTCACAACTATCCCCAATACACGAAAGACCTATTAAGGCAAGTATCTCGAGGATTAACTTCGGACAGGCAAGCCAACAATATTTTATTTCCAACTAGGAAGCAAATACCAAAGTATACGTCATACATAGAAACTTCCATTTATGGACAACACTCCAATTAGGAACTATCTCCCGCGTATCTAGGAGCACGATTCTAACATGGAAACTTCCCTCCACAGCACATCTCCAAATTAGAGAAGGATCTCCAAAAAGATTTCATTCCCTAAACTACGCCACTGACGGCCTGGTCGAGCCAGGACTCCAGCACTATAAATAAGACATGAGGTTGGAAAGCTAATGTACACTACAAATTCCCTGTTTACAGCATTACTCCTTCCTCATATCCCTTCTGACTTTAGCATCGAAGTGTCATCAGCCACCACAATAGTGGTATGTGGCTCACATGCGTTCCTTGTGCAGGTCAGCAGGTCAATGTCAAACAGGAACAAAAATTGACTACATCAATTCCTTTTCAATGTCTACCAGCAATATACTAGACTGAGAGGCGCTTAGTGTCTATGAAGCGTTCTTTTCGCCCAATAAGGCTTCACAGGCAATGTTAGATAATGTTCGTTCCGAATACTCCTTGCCATCCGACCTCGAGATAGTTCTGCCTATGCAGAATGGTAGTCCTTGTCGTCCAAGGACTGGTTGTATTGTACTTTATCCGTGTATGTTCCAGTTTGGCTTTCGATTTCCAGTCCAAGAGATATTTTTTAGGATTATTTAGATTTTCTGGGCATTTCTCCTGTTCAAACGGGTCTGAACAGCTGGAGGGTGATGGTTTTTATAGAGACATTCTTACTAGCATTCTCTTGACTGTTAGGGTTTTGGATTCGGTGGTTGGACTCGTAGTGACTAAGAATATTTGTTTTCTCCATTCCCCTGCCTATTTTGGAAAATTTACCGATGACTACAGGGACTGTTCACGATTTTGGTTTTATGCTTCTGTCAAATCTGATCACTTTAATTTGAGCGCTCGACATATTATGCGGTTGTTCCGAGTCCCTAACAAATGGAAGGATTTGTAGTTGTCTGTTGATGAGCATGTGCTCAGTGACCTTTTTAAGGCTTCATGTGGTTGTTGTGGAGTTGTTCCTCACTGAGGATGTTGTGGTACATAGTGGCTTGTACACTATGAACGAGGCAGAACAAGCTTTGCTTACTGAATCCCAAGCTGCTGAGATTGTTGCTCGTGTTGTTCCTATTGGTGTTAGTGATGCTAGCATTTATGGGAAAGTGAGCTCTGACAAGGATGTTATGGATCTCAATGCTCCTGTTTGCATTGGTGTTGCTGACTTGACCACAAGGAAGAAGAAGCTTCTGAGGGCTGCTAGTCCATCAAAATAATTGGCGATAAGCCATGGCGGCGTTCCCAAGAGGAAATGACTTTTTGGTTCCACCCATGGTACTACTCAGATTGCTCCTTGTCCGAGTTCTTCTGATAAGGAGGGTAGGAAAAAAGGTCGTCTTTCTTTCGAGGAAGTCGAGGAGATGAATCTGGCGATGGGGAGGAGCAAAAAAGAGGTAAACAATTTGTTGGACGATGGTGAAAAAAGGCTTATTTAGGCTTATAGTGTGCCCGACATCGTCGAGTGGTCTAACAATGACTTTTGAGTTATTGACAACAAGATTTTTCAGCTTGTTGTGCAGTAGTCTAAGGAACTGAATACGACAAAGACCCTGGCCGACTTCGAATTTAATCCACTGTACGAACAAGTGGTCACTGATCGTGGTCAATGTTCTGAGGCTCTTTTTCCTCATTCTTCTCTTGTTCATGTTGATGACCCCATGGAGTTCCTTGTTTCTCCTCGTGTTCGTCTGACTTTTGTTGTTATTGTTGTTTGTTCCACTCTTTCCACGACCGCTTCACAACGAAAAGACAAGAGTGGTTTTTCTGTTATCACCACTACTCCGATCGTTTTTTCGGCCGTTGGGGGTGGTCTTCCATACTTTCTAATCCTCGAGTTCTTCATCCACGGGTTAGTTGGAAAGATCCCAACCTGGAAGACATTTGTATTAAGTCTGATGAAAAGTTTAGTTGGTTTACTGAGATTGACGTGCAGGATAGTGTACCCAAGTTGATCAATGAGTGGCATAGGCAGACAATGGAGAGGGCTTCGATGCTTGTACGAGAGCCTAGCAATCATCTTGACCATGGCCTCAAGCAAATAATGGATGGGATGAATCACATTACATATGATGGGGTGATGGGGTGATGGGGTCGAACTATCAGACCGCTCATGGCCAGGTTGTTGCTCTTGAGAGGAAGATAACAGCGCAATTATTGGTGTTTTCTCATGTTCTTCATCAGTTGGAAGTGTTGAAAGCACGGAGCAGGAAAAAATAGCTGGGTTGCTCAGGCATCTCTAAGGGCGGTAGCAACTGCGAGAGATAGATCCGCTGCCGAGCTTGAGTCTTTGATGGCTGAGTTGAACAGAGTCCGTGCTCGGTTGGACGAGGTGAAGAGGGAGTTGTTCGTTGCGAAGGTTGGTCATGACGAGGTCATGCGTTCTGTTATATTACAATCTATCAGCCGTAAGGTTGCCGAGGAGTGGGTGGAGCAGTTAACAACTACACTTGATGATGTTAAGTAAGATATTTCCGCAATGTTGACCACCGTTGAAGAACAACTTATTTTGACCAAAAATGATCTTGTTGCGACCAAAAAAAAGTTGAAGATTGCGGAAGCGACGGATTGGAGGAGAGTCGTTGATGGACGAATCAGACCTCTCGACTACATTAAGGGGGGATGGTCTTGATTTTTCCAAGTATCGTGGTTTAGTCAACCAAGTTTTCGAGGATGACGATGAAGAGGAAGGTATTCTGGGTCCACCAAGTGATCCGGTGGATGAAAAACCATCGTTTCGTCCTCTTTCCGATATTGCTTCATCATCCATTCTTGATGCGAATAGAGAGCTTCGTCTCCTTTTGCTACTGACGTTGTTGCCTCTCTTCCATCACATGGTCCCGTTAGTGATGCTTTAATTACCTCTACTGTTTCTTCTCCAACTGTTCTATCTTCTTTTCCGGATGTAACAGAATAGTTGTATGAATGAAAAACCTTTCTTATTTGAGATTCTTGTGTTGTTTTTTATTGCTTTTCGACTTGCATGCTCTTCCTTCGTAGTCGTAATTTGTCTTGGATCAACCACGTCAACCCATTGTACATAATAAGTGTGCATTAATTTCATTACTTGTATTTTCTATACTATGGTAATTTAAGCTTATTTGTATTTCTGTTTTTGCGCTCGTTTGTTGACCATCCAAAGCTTTTATTTCTTCGGTCGTATCTTTCAGGCTGTGAAGCTTTACCAGTCCGCTTTGATTTACTTGTTCAGACTTTAGCGTGTCTACTTCGTGGTCGGATTTGTTGGTCACTCCAGAAGGTTTCCCGAGTAAGTCCTGACTTATGTGTCAAGGCTTTTGTAGATGTACATTGTAGTCCTACTTATTGGTTAGGCCAGAAAGCTTTGCAAATACATCTTGACTTATACATCCAGATTTTTACTTCGTGGTCGGACATATTAGTCATCCAGATGGTGAATATTTCTTGACTTACATGTCCAGACTTTTACCTTATTGTCCGACATATAAGTCGGCCAGACGGTTTTACGAATAAGCTAACTTGTATATCCCAATTTTTACTTTGTTATTTGATGCATTGGTCAATCCGAAGCTTTTACGAAAAAGTTGACTTGTATGCCCCAACTCTTACTTCATTGTTCGACGCATTGGTTAGTTCGAAGTTTTTACGAGTAAGTTGACTTGTTTGTCCCAACTTTTACTTCATTGTCCGATACATTGGTCGATCCAAAATTTTTACAAGTAAGTTGACTTGTATGTCCCAACTTTTGTTTCGTTGTCCGACAAATTAGTCTGCCTGAAGGTTTTGCAAATAAGCTGACTTGTATGTCCCAACTTTTATTTCATTGTCTGACGAATTGGTCGATCCCAAGTTTTTACGAATAAGTTGACTTGTATGTCCCAACTTTTACTTTGTTGTCCGACACAATGGTCGGTCTGAAGTTTTTACAAATAAGTTGACTTGTTTTTCCTAACTTTTACTTCGTTGTCCGACGCATTGGTCGATCCAAAGTTTTTACGAATAAGTTGACTTGTTTGTCCCAACTTTTACTTCGTTACCTCATGGTTGATCAGACAAGAAGTTTGTTGTTTATGTCCGGCTTATATGTCTTGACCTTTTGTTCGTGGCTTGACATGCTAATTGCTTCAAATTGTCTAGCTTTGACGCCTCAACTTTACTGCTTGAACATAAGACGGAGGGTTTGAACTCGAAGTTTTATTGATAATCCTGTTTCAGATGCTTAACAACCTATAGTCGTAGTGGTTGTTCTATTCTTGTAAAGCTACGTTATTAGGACCCGCTTGTGAATATGCATTACGTCTCTCTGTCTGAGAGCTGCTTGATTGATGTCATTTCTTATGACTATAGGGGGTTGATTCATGTGTGCCTTTGTTGTTTGAGGAGTATTCGTGTCTGGTCTTAGATCGGGTTTGGTTTCGTATTGCCCTGATATATGCTTTGGTGTTGTTCTATCTTGATTTAACAGTTTGTTCTTAACTCGTTCGTTACAACTTCTCCCATTTATGATTCTCCAATAGTTTTGATAGTTTTTCTTCACGTATAATATCATTGCGAGGTAGCTAATAAACTCGGAATGCTTATTGATCAAATCCTTGAGTGTGTGCTTTTGATTGGTGAATTTTTGTGGCAACCAGGTGGGTAGAGTAGAATTTAATACCAAATTGGCCAATCATGCTCACATCAGTGCCAGCTACCAAAGCTTCCACGAACTTCTGGGTTCCAGACCTTGCAATCATGTCAAATTTATTTGTCGGATCAAATTTGTTTATGTTGATTCCGTTGTTAGTAATGGAAGAGGCGTTGTTGGCCTTGTCAGGGATAATGTGGATCAAGCTCGCATTCGTCGATGAGGCCCTCAAACTCAATTAGTTGGTTCATCTTCGTTCGAAGTGCAAACTTCTCTTTGTCTCCTATTGTGAGTTGTTGTAGTGGCTTTTATAGTCTCGTTCAATGATGTTGGCGTTCTTCCTTCGATATAGATCAGCTCGAGTGGGCAGTACCACTGGTCACTTCCTTGATCGGCCAGGTTGTTCATTTATTCTAGCTATGCAGTGTAGGGCGTATATTAGTTCTCTAGGTTGCTATTTTGATCCTGCAGTGACGTTTATCTTCTATTTCCCTTTGGACTGTTTTTCTGGCATTCCAACGAATTCCTCGAGTTGCCCTCTTTGAATCCAGTGCTCAATTTCCTCTTTCAAATTGTAACAGTCTTTAGTCTCATGCCCGTGATCCTTGTGGAAAGAGTAGTACTTGCTTTTATCTCGCCCATCCAGGTCTTCTCTCATTTTTAGTGGCCAGTGATATCCTCCCACTTCGTCATGGACTTCAGTATGTTTGCTCGATTCATTTTCAAGGTTGTGTATGGTTTGTATGTCTTCTTCATCACACTTGTCACCCGATCATTCCTAGACCTTGCAGACTGTAGCTTTCCAAGCTCCTGCTAGTTGAATTCGGATCTCCCAATTGTCCGATGCCTTTTTGACTAAACATTCTCCTCCCGTGGTCTGTCATATCTCCTTCTTTCTTCTCTCCTTTCTCGTATCTTTGATTGGCCTTCCCTTTCGGATTCGTTCTTCGTTTTGGCATCTAACATCTCCTTGAGGGTGATGTGTTTCTGAGCAATCTTCAACAAGGTGAAGGTAAAATGATCCACTTTTTAGATTCGTTCTTCGGAGTGTCTAGATTCAGAGCACTGTAAAATGATCCACTTTTTAGTCCGAAGGTGAAGGTGGCAATGGTCGTGTCGTCAGTGCAACCGTCTATCATGGTCAACTCGTTAGTAAAACGAGTGATGTACTCCCTTATGGTCTCCTCGGGCTTCTGTCTAATGTGAAGGAAGTAGTGTGAGCCTTTTCTCATCCGTTTACTGCCGATGAACCTTGTGATGAAGGCAGTTGCTAGCGCTTGGAAGGAATCTATTGACCTTGGTGGCAAGCCGTTGAACCAACTCATCATTGTGGAGGTGAGGCTAGTTGGGAATGTTTGGAATAAGATGGACTATGTGCTCTTCTTCAATGCCATCATGTGGTGGAAGTGTCGTAGATGATCCGTCGGATCGGTGGTGCCATCATTTGCCTTGAACTTTAGTGGAGTAAACTTTTTGGCATAGGAATCACCATCAGCGTGTCAGAGAATGGTGGTCTAGCCAATTCATACAACACCTTAGGATCTGTAACCCCGATCCTGAATGGGATTTGTGCAGGGGGCGTCATTTTGAGGGGGACATATTTTGTTGGTTCGTTGCTTTCAAGATTCACTTGTTGAGGCTCTACAGGAACTTCATTACTCTCTCGGACACGGTTGACAGAATTTTGTTGAGGCGGTGCTTGGATAGGGTTGGTTGATTGAGCACGTTCTTAGGTGAGTTTGTCCACCACTTTAATCATAAGATCCATCTGGGTCATGAGTAGATCCACGCAAGGATCCGTGGCAGTGTCGCCAGATGTTTGAGATGACTGAGCTGCTCCTCCATATTGTGTTTCTCTGTCACCAGGCACGGTTGGCCCGGTTATCATTGGGTTCGCAATATGCACTACAGATAACACAATTTCATCAGTGGATGGATTGTTTTGATTGTTGCTAGGTTGAGGGTTTGTAGAGTGTTCCATCTGTTCTGAGAGCTTTTTAATCGCTGATCAGAACTGAGGAAGTGTCCTACTACAAACTCTCTTCTTGAAAGGAAATTGTTGTTCCCCACAGACGACGCCAAACTGATGCGTTTAAAATCTGGTCTCCTATAAGTCTAACCTACAAAACAAATGTTAGATTGCCAAAGACCACCTTTTTTGGTGGCTGAAGGCACTCCAATGCTTAAGTCAGTAACTCTGCTGGAGATGGAGATAGATTTGGACATAACTCAGTTAAAATTGCATCCTTTGTCGAATGTTCCCTATACCTTATATAGTGGTCGTTATTAATTTTTTCCATGACTTAAGCATGTGAGGTGCAACGAGATGAGACGTTTTTTATAACAGTCTCCTATTTTATGAAGAAACGTCCTCGGGGGCGCAACTCCCTCCATGACTTTTTTTTCTCTGTAATGTTCATCCTTCTTAAGGGAGAACTTGGATGGTCTGAATTTGGGCCTCTAACTATGATTTGTTTTGATGGGCCTTGTTTGGGCTTTTACAACTGGATCCACCCTTTTTGGGCTCTGAGATTTGACCTAGTATTGAAATGTTTTGGTCCTTGTGATGGGCGATCTCTGCCACATGTATGGTCGTGATTATAGTCTTATTTGATGTATCATCAACAAGTACAGTGTTTCTCCTATTTTTGGCTTTGACTGTAGTTTAATACTCCCCATGTACGCCTCCAGACTTTGGAAAGCCTTTTCACATTTCTCACTCCATTTTAACGTTTTGTTCCCTTTCAAGATCTTGAAGAAGGGAAGGCACTTGTCTGGCGACTTGGAGATGAATTTTTCCAAGGCTGCTATCCTACCATTGAGGCTTTATACGCCTTTAATGTTGGTAGGCGACTGCATGTTGAGAAACACGTGTATCTGTTTCGGATCAACTTTGATTCCTCTCTAATTGACCATGTACCCAATGAATTTCCCTGATTCTACTCCGAACGTACGTTTTTTCGGGTTTAGCTTCATTTTGTACTTTCGAAACCTGTAGAAGGCTTGCTCAAGGTGTTTGATGTGGTCATTTTTGCACAGGCTCTGACTAGCATGTTGTCAATGTACACTTCCATGGTCTTGCCTATCTGATCTTTGAGCATCCTATTCACAAGACGTTGGTATGTGGCTCTCCCATTATTTAGTCCAAATGGCATCACTCGGTAGCAGTACGTCCCTCTTTCTATTATGAAAGATGTTTTCTCCTGGTCGGGTGGATGCATTTGTATCTGGTTGTAACCAGAGTAAGCGTCCATGAAGTTTAGAAGCTCGTGTCCGAAAGTGGCGTCCACTATCTGATCTATTCGTTGGAGTGGAAAAATATCTTTCAGGCAGGCCTTATTTAGATCCATGTAGTTTACACACACCCTCCATTTACCATTATTTCTAATCCGGGTTGACTTGCAACCTGTGAGTGATGACAGAAGGATCAATGCCTACCATGTCCTTCATTGTCTAGGCAATGGTTGCTTTTCAACAATTGGATCAGCTGCTTAGTAAGTTCTGGGTGAAGTTTTGTGCTAATCCGAATTGTTTTTCTTCCATCTTCACCGTTCTAATGGATTGGTGTTGTTTCTTCTTAGGGTTGTTCAGTGTTTGGTCGGCCTCTTGGACTAATTGGAACTGCATTATCCTCAGATCGGCCGTTACTTATTTGTAATTGACCAGGTTGTTGTAATGGCTCCTCTAGTCGTGACTGTGATTGCTATCTGTTCGGGGCCTTCATTGCTATGTAGTGGCATTTACATGCAGCTGGTTGATCTCCTATGATGACCCCGACATCATCATCAGTGTGATACTTCAGACATTGATGCATGGTAGAGGACATTGCACTCATTTCCTGTAGCCAAGGTATTCCTAAAAGCATGTTGTATGCGGATGGCGCGTCGACAACAAGAAAGTCCGTTAATAGGACTCGTTGTTTACCTGGCTCTTCTGCTTCGAATGGTAATCAAATCATTCCGAGAGGCGACATTGTTCTCCACTGAAGCCTACTATTGGTTGGTCGTTGGGTGTAAGCATCTCTTTACTGAATTGCATCTTGTGGAATGTTGTCAAGTACAAAAGGTTAGCTGAGCTACCTATGTTGACTAGTACTCTCTTGATTTCCAATTTGGCTATCAATACTAAAATCACTAGGGCGTCATTATGGGGGAAATGAACTCCTTGTGCATCAATTTCGGAAAAGGTCAGAGTTCGTTGATTTGTTTTGGCGCGCTGAACGGAAGGCTCCAGGTATCGAATCCTCGTTCATAAATCCCGGATTGATCACTTCCGTGATCGGTTAGATTTTTCCTCCTCTCCAACTACACCGTGTACGCCATATATCAATTTTCTGGATTGTTCATTCAACCTCGTGGTAGTGTCTGCTTTATCTTTCTCTTTCCCTTTGGACTGTTTGTCTTTTAATCTAACAAATTCACAGAGTCGTCCTATCTGAATCCAGTACTCGATTTCATCTTTCAAGTTGTAACAGTCTTCTATATCATGCCCGTGGTCCTTGTGGAAATACCAATACTTGCTCTTTTCTCAGTCGAGTCTCCTCTTAGTTTGAGTAGCCATTTGATGTCCTCCCACTTTGCCATGGACTTCGGGATATTTGCTCGACTCATTTTTAAAGTCGTAAACGGTTTTGTAAGTCATGTTGACTGCATTCATTGACCGTTCGTGTTTAGCTCTTCCTGATTGCAGCTTTCCAGGTTCTTGTTTGATGAATTCGGACCTGCCATTAGTTCGATGTCTTTTTGACTGGCCACTTTCCTCCCGTGGCCAATCATCTTTTCGTTTCTCCTCTTTTTTTTCCTGATTTCTTGGGAAGGGTCTCTTCTCGGACTCGTTCTTCTTCTTGGCGGCCAACATCTTCTCAAGGGTGATGTATTTTTAGCAATTTTCAGTAAGGTTGCCATGTTTATCAGAGGATCCAGATTCAGAGAGTTGTAAAACGACCCTCTTTTTAATCCGAATGTGAAAGTGGATATGGTTGTGTCATCACTGCATCCGTCAATCATAGTTAACTCGTCGGTGAAATGAGTAACCTACTCTCTGATAGTTTCTTCAGGCTTTTCCTTAATGTGAGCAAATAGTGAGGGCCCTTTCTAATTCGCTGACTGCCAATGAACTGTGTGATAAAAGCAGTGGCCAATGCCTGGAAAGAATTTATCGCTCTGGGTGGAAGATTGTTGAGCCAACTCATCTTAGAGTAGGGATGGCAGTGGGGCAGATTTTCACGGATATCCGCCCCACTCAAACCGTTTGGGGTGGTTTTGGATTTACATTAACGGATATTGGGACGGAGTCGGGGATCCAAACTGTATCCGTCTCAAACTCGGGGCGGATACGGATTTAACCACATCTGCCCCACCTAACTAATTAAAAAAATAGTCTAAATATCACCCACCCATGTGACCCTCCAACCCACTCACATACAAGACAAAAAACAAGAGTTGCAAAGATTTTCAAGCATCTGTACAAGAAGTTCAAAAAAAGTTCAACACTGAAGGGTGCATTTGAGCATGGCCCCATCCTTGCGGAGCTAGAGATAAGGTAAGCCAGTCTTGGGGTGGTGGAATCATTGAAAGAGGGATTGGGTGTAGCCTAGATTTCACAAAGATGGAGGAAGTGGTGGTAGAAGCCGGTGCGAGATGGTAGATGAAGAAGAAGGGGAAACCATCTGGGATGAAAGGGTAGTGAGAAAGGCTATAAGAGAAGGAATAAAGCGAGCAGAGATCAGATCAAGTAGTTTGAATGATTTAGATGATGGATCACACCACAACTAGAAAATCTAGACTCTTTGAGACCCGATTTGATGAATGAACCTTACTTGCCATGGTTTTGTATTCTTTAGTGATTATGAATCACTCCTTCCTCTTCCACTTTGAGTTGTATGATTGAAATTGGAAATCAAAGAAACCATGAATGCAGTACAAATTACACTCAGACTTGAGGCTATAGCCATGAAAGACCAAAAACCCATTGGTTGTTTCCCATAAATTAAGGCCCCACAATCCACGCATAGATCAGAACACAACTATATGAGTTTGTTGAATCTATTGAACCCTTTATTCTCCATTTCTTCTGTCGATATAGATCTGAAACAGATCTTCAACATCTTTTTTTTTGGGTTAATGGGGCGGGGTGAATATCCGCCAATCAGTTCGGTACGGAGGTGGTTTTTAAAAAAATACTATAAACGGATATTCGGGGCGGATTCGAGGATCTGCAATCCCTAGCGGGGCGGGGATGGATTTGCTCAAATCCGCCCCAATCTGCCTCGTTGCCATCCCTATCTTTGTGGATGTTAGGCTGATCGGAAAGTTTCGGCACATGATGGACTCCGATTTTTTTTTCTTTCAGTGCCATCATGTAATGGAAATGTCTAGATGGTGTGACGAACTAGTAGTGCCATCATAAGTTTCAAACTCTGGGGGAGTGAACTTTTTCAGCAAAGGGATATTCATGAGTGTGTCGGATAATGGTGGCTTGGCTAACTCGTAAAGCACATCAGGATCTGTAACTCTAATCCTGAATGAAACTTGTGAAAGGATTCCATCATTGTGGAAGAAATCGCCTTGCGGTTCACTACCTTCAAAGTTTGTTCGTCAAAGCTTGGTAGGAACTTCATGGTTCTCTCGAACTTGGTTGGCAGAATTCTGCTGAGGTGGCATTTGGACGTGTTCGACAAGTGGAACACGTTTCTGGGTGAGCTTTTCAATCACTTTGACCTCTATCCATTTGGACCAAGAGCTAATCCACACGAGGATCTGTCATTGTACCATCGGATGTCTGGGATGGTTGGGTCACTATTCCATGTTGTGGTATTGCATTACCTGGCACGATTGGTTCTCCTGGTGTTGGATGTGAGGTATGTCTGATTGGTAATTCAGTTTCACCAGTGAAAGGGTTACCTTGATTATTGCCAAGCTGAGAATTTGTAGTATGTTCGATTTGCACTAAATATTTCTGTTATTGATTAGAGTTAAGAAAATTACCAACAAAATACTCTCTTTAGAAAAGGAAATTGTCGTTCCTCATGGACGACACCAAACTGATGTGTCGAAATCCGGTCTCCTAGAGATTTGACCTGCAAAACAGGGTTAGATTGCCAAAGACCACCTTTTTGGTGATCGAGACACTTCGATGCTTAAGTCAGTTAATCTGTGGGAGAAGACTAAATTTGGACAGAGTATAGTTCAGTTAAACTTGCATACCTTTTGTCGAATGTTCCTTTTACCTTATATAATGTTCGTCATTAATTCTCCACATGACTTAAGCATGTAGGGCGTGATGAGGGGAAACGTTCTTTGCAAATACCTCCTTCATTGAGGTACGTCCTTGAGGGAGTGATTCCGACCAGGACTTGTTTCCTTTGTAACGTCTATCTTCTCTACGAGAAGAAATCCGCTGGGTCTGGATTCAGGCCCTTGATTATGATATATTATCAAGGATCCTTTTCAAGCCTCTTGGGTCGGGCCTAGATTGAAGTGTATGTTCCTCATGATAAATTATCTTTGACACGTCTACGGTCTTGATTCGAGTTTTATTTGATATATCATCGGGAGAAATTGATAAAATTTTACCTACACTCAATCATACAAATTTTTACAATGAATTTTGGGTTTGTATGTGGGGTATCCCTATTTTATATGCTAAACCCTATTTCTCGAAGGCTCCGACCTTTGGACATCACCATATCTCCTATTTGACACCATCACTCTTTTTTTACCTACTGAAGGACACTATCAATAAAAGTTTTTTTTCCTCGACGATCTCTTCCCTACAGCAAGCAGGTACAACAATGGTCACTGCCACTATGACTGCAACTACTGCCCACTTTGCACTACCCCTCCCTTTTCTTTGTTTTTTTCAAATTTTTTCTCGTCTTTCTTCCCTTTCTTTTCTTCTCAACAACAGGTTCATGCAACCTTCTCTTTTCTTCTCAAGAGCAACCAACAAGAGTAGTAGCAGTGGTGTCGCCAACACGCACTTTTTCGCATTCGTTCTCAACGACCTCTACAAGGACAGAACTCCTCCTCATAGAGGTCGAAGCGAGAGTGAAGGAGAAAAATAAAATTTTTAAAAATTGGCAGTAGCAATGGGGGGCGGCCGGCAACAGTCGTCGTTGTTGTTATTGCAACCTGCTCTTGATGAGAAAAAAAATAGGGGAAAAGAGAAAGAAAAAAAATAAAGAAAAAAAGGGCAGGCGAGCAACGACAACTGTGGCGAGTTAGGAAATAAGCGACGATGAAGACAACATCAACATCGACGACGGGGGAGAGAAGCTATTGTTGTTGTTATTTCGGGGAGAAACCGTTGAGAGTGTCTGAGAGTGAGACGGGGGAAGAGAGAAAAAAATATTAATTGAGAGTATTTGGTTTATATTAGTGGTGTCAAAAAGCACGCGATGGTGTTAAATAAAAAAAAGTGAGGGGATGATGGTGCAAAAGAAGAGAAATGGTGGTGTCCAAGAAGTGGGCAGGAGCCTTTCTCGAAATGAAATGCACTTGAAGACCCGAAGGCTCTGACATTTTAGCACATTGCATTAGGGGTGTTAATTGGTTACTGAAAATCGACCGAACCGGCCGAACCAAGCCGAAATATAACCAAAAAAGTCCGAATCGAGAAAACTGAAACCGAACATTAGACAATCGAACCGAACCGAGTTGGTTTGTTTCGATTTCGGTTTTTGTTTTTCACACATCCGAAACAACCGAACCGAACATTTTCCCTTATCTTGTTTTTAATCCCCTAATCCTCTATCTCTTATTTAATCCCCCACCAACCCACTCTTATTTAAATTCTCACCCCATTCCAATGCACCCCACATCCCCACCCTCAATGTCTTTTTTTTTTCTTTTTTAACTCTCTTTATCCAACCACTTGCAAGTTGAGGTAAAGAGACAGAGTTTGACTCAATCTTGTTGAAGAAAATCAAACGTTTCACTTGCTTACAGCAAAGATGAGTAATGGTGATGGGGACAACTTCAACACTTCTGATTTGATCAAAAAAACTTCTTACAGGATGAAATTACAAGACTTGTGGAATTGTCATAGAAGGTTTCAGTCTTATTCAGATCATCACATGGGTGTGGTGGAGATAGATTAAGATGCAAACAATCTAGTTATGGTTATAGTTTTTTGTATGATGTTATAGTATTGTGTATATGAGAGACAAGGCAAAAAAAATTTAATCTTATGGAATTATCAAGAAAAATAGGCAAGAAAAAGTTGAAAGAATTCTCTATAAATGAATAGTCGGAGCCTTGAAACTATTTGTGTTAATCTGACATTTGTTTTTCCTTTACTGTTTCCCCTTCTCTTTCTCTTTTATTTTATTTGTACTCTCTCTGTCTCTGGGTTTTCCTCATTTGCAAACCAAGCTTCATTTCCTTATTTCCATTCTTTATAGTTTTGACTTATTTCTTTTGTGCTAGAGCTAACTCGGTTGTATGTAGCAGCGAAAAATAAATAAATAAAAAAGACTAAAAGGGAAAAAACCAAAAATAACCGAACCGAACGGAACGATTTGGTTATTTATTTAATAAATGTGAAAACCGAACCAAAAACCGAATTCTTGATTTGGTTGGGTTTGGTTTTTGTCCAACTTTAAACCGACCAAACCTATTAACACCTCTACATTAGGATCCCATAACCTATCAACAATGTGCGACCTACCGGTCAACACCATAAAAAAGTAACCATATTGCCAGCTGGTCTCGAACCTAGGAGGTGAGGATAAACCCACAGAGCCCTAACCATTCGACCATAACACCATTGGCTGAAAGTTAGTTCTATCTTCCGAGACAGTGGACAAGAAAACATCATGAGGTTTAAGAGCCTGATTACCCTTCTGCAGAGAAGAAACTGCAACAACAGATCACCATTGTTTCGCTATGAATCTTCACGTTCCTTCTCTCGACTTCACCTCACAACCCAACCGTACGTCTCTCTTCCACCCTGTGTGTATTGATTTTTCTTATTTATTGATTTCTTGCACCTACAGGCCTTCTTTCGGCATTGCATTCGACATCGATGGAGTAATTCTTCGAGGCCAAACTCTGATAGGAAATTCAGCTCATGCAATTAGAAGACTGTATGGAGATTCTGGTAACCAACTTTCTTCTTTAATCATTTTGGATCGCTGTTCTTTATACATAAATTGACTATCAACTTTGTAACAATTCAATTTAACCCATTGATAAAGAATCTGTAAAAATGTTTTCTTGTTAGATGAACAATGTAAATTGCAAGATTTTTTTTTTTAAAACCAGTAACCATATAGGGCATCATAGAAACATTTTCTTGAAAATTTATGTAAACTTATTTACTAGGGTTTTGAACCAAATGTCTCTTCTAGCAAAAAGCAAAAATAGGTGGAGATTATCTTAGAGAATTTAGAAGAATACTTAAAACCATGAAACAGAAACCTGAAAAATATTTTGAATTTTTTTACGTGATTAATTTTTTTTAAAAATAAATGAAGAAGGACAAATCACATAACAAGATCGAATTCTTATTTTCACTTCTTATTTTTTATTTGCCTTATATTTATCCATGTTAGTCATCATTTATCTATATGAACACACGTCAACAAACAATCTTACTTGTATGTAACAATCACACTGCTAAACAAACTTTTGTTGAAGTATTTAACTATCCCGAGCTCAGGATGGTTTGATCTAGAAAACTGAAATCATAGCTACCATTCTTCTCACCTATTTAACTATCAGGAATGTAACTAACTTTGGGATCCACTGACATGTGGTCCAATGAGATGCCTTTTCTTTGAACAAACCACTAATACTCTAATGACCCCCCTTATTTTTAATAGTACCCATTTTTCTGTGACAATACCTTCCCCCTTTTTAACATCCTTGACATCATGGATGGAAGTGGTGGAAAATTAGCAGCAATGTTTGACCACTCTTCCCATGTAGCATCATTAGGGGAAGCATTAGACCACTGTACTAGTACTTGTGTAACAACTTGATTATTTCTGGAATCAATCGTCTTAGTAGAATAGCAATGGGTTCTACTAGCATATGTCCTTCACTATCCGTTAGAAGCATCTATTGTGAAAGAACTATTTCAGAACCAATTTTTTCTTCAGTTGTGACACATGCTGTACAAGATGAATCTTAGATCCTGGTGGTCATTTGATTATGTAAGTTACCACACCATTTCAATCAGTCACGAGATTTCGTCTAATGGCCACACTTGTTTGCCTAAAAGGCTGAAGTTTCAGATAAACAATCTTCTACTGCAGTTCTTCTCTTATATGCATAATGTTTCATTCAAGCTTGGGGACTGGTGTAAACTCTTTTTTAAGATGTCCAACATAATCTGCATTTGTTGAGGTACTCATCAACAATGGCAATGGACAAGTATGGGCCCACTAGAAGCAGATGTGGACCTACAAAGGGGCCAGAGGGAGCAGCTGTCCCCCGCAATTTAAAAAAATATATATAGTATATATTTAGCATTGTTGAAATTTTTTAATATAAATGCAATGACACGATATTATAAAATTTTATTGAGTAAAGGATATATCAACTCTGTGGCACAATGGTTGGTCTTTAAAACTTCTCTACTAATGACCCAAGTTCAATTCCCTATTTTTATTCATAAGATGTTTATATGCAATTATATGAATACACTAAAAAGAAAAAATATATATATAGTTTAATAAAGACTTGTTTGTTCACAACTAGTATGAAACCCAAACAAAAAACAATGTCATAAAATAAAACCCCCAAAAAAACTTGTAATTAAATCTAAGGTAACAAAGTATAGAACTTAATGAAAATATATACCATTATTCAACTCATATAAAATTTGGGGGTTGGATTGGTTCGTAACCACCCCACCCAATTTTTTTTATAAACTTGTAATTACGATCTTCTTATATTCGCACCTTTCAAAATTTTCAATTAAACTTATATATTTATCTTAATTATTTTATATGGCTTCTAAGGAATGAGAATCAGCACCGTTCCTACTTTGAGAGCTTGACTGATGCTATTCTACCTTGCCTTTTTATTGACTTTTGTAAAGTAGGAAGGCCCACTTAGAGGTTTCCGAACGGTCATGCTTTACCGCGTTGTCTCATTGGTAAGGGGGCTATGAGCTAAGCTATACTTGTAATCAAAGGCTGACCCCGCAGAGAACCCTCGAATGTTGTACTAGACTAGCTATTGTATGGCGCAAAAAAGAGCTCGTTAGGAGTCGTGGTTGGTGAATCCAAACGCTTGCGAGAAGCATCTGTTCCGCTTTATCCTTTAACTTATTTTATTACATAAAGAATTTATCCTCTGATCTTTCTACGCTCAATTTCTACTCCCCGAAAGGTTACACTCCTTTCTACCGAGCAAACTCCATTCATGCCCAACCATCGCACACAAGAGACAGCCCTTCGGACCTACGGCGAACCAGTATCATATTCTAGGGCGGTCTAGTGAGAGCAAATGATCAAGCAAGAACGTGCCTACATCCGTTGATGCACTTCGTTGACTAGTGAAGGGAGTGAACCCTTGGGGCTAACGTTGCCACTGGGCTCGCTCATCTTACTCTAAGGTAGCACTCTCTATGGAAACAAGAGTGGTTGTGTGTGCTTCACTAGCCAAGTCCATGCACCTACAACTCGATCTACTAGCGTTCTCTTCGATCCTTCCAGGTCAAGACCTTCACTTTACTCTCTCTTATGAACCCTTGGAAGAA
This sequence comes from Berberis vulgaris, assembly GCA_963556465.1. Classification (NCBI taxonomy): domain Eukaryota; kingdom Viridiplantae; phylum Streptophyta; class Magnoliopsida; order Ranunculales; family Berberidaceae; genus Berberis; species Berberis vulgaris. The sequence continues at coordinate 24,289,206 of OY747135.1, forward strand.
CTCAAAAGAAAGAAAGAACTCACTAGAAAGCAAGCTACCTTGAGGACTCTAATAAGCTGTAAGACGGCGGGAATGCAAAGAAAGGTTTAAGAATTCCACAGTCTTGACTGCTAGGCTATCCTATTACGAAATTGGGTATTGCGTATAGAAAGAGGACTCCTTTCTTTTTTTTGTAGATTGAAGTGCGTGGTAGATCTTTCCTTAAGTTTTCTTTGTTTTTTTTTTGTTGAGATTGGGTTGGTGTTCAGTGTACTGTACTGTATCGAAAAGAATGCATTGGATGGATGCCTGTCATAGAGCAGTCGACTAGAAAGTGGCAAGACGGCCGGCCTGAAAGAAGGCTGCAGACAGGTTATAGGCAAGGAGCGAGATATGTAATCTTTTTCCCTTGCTTTCCGAAGGGGAGTGAGAGGAGACACCCCATTGATTTGGATTCTAGCCGAGAAGACTAGTCAAAGGAAGGATTGTGATTTCGTTTGTCAATGTAATTGCGCTCCTAGTTTTAAGAATTCTTTCGTTGTATATATAAAAAACGTGAAAATTTTATGTTTATGTCGAACATATATAAATATATGGACAAGCAAGATACAAGTAAATTATCTAATAAATCCATTAAATACATAAAATGAAGCCTAAATACTTAAGTATCTCTATAAATGTAATTTGTTTCATAATTTTTGGATTTTACATGAAAATATACATAAATAAATAAATAATCTACAAAAAATGACGAAATATTTTGATAAACAAATGTAATTTGCTTCATAATTTGGGTTTTACATGAAAATGTCAAAATTTACAAAAATACAAAATATTTCGAAATAACATATTTTTCTTTTTTGACACTTTAAATTTCGAGCCCTCAAAAAAAGAAATATTTTACGAAATTTCACAAAATCACAATCCTTGGTCTAGAGTCCAAATTTTCTAACTTCGCCCCTGATAACTCATGTTAACAACCAACAATCCTTTACCATTTCGCCCTCCTTGACTAAAATCCCGGGTCCGCCACTGACTGGAAGTAGGGGTTGGCACGGGACGGGATGGGACGAGATAGACCCATCCCTATCCCATCCCGTTCATACGGGATCGGGATGGGAAAAACCTCATCCCGACCTCGTCCCATCCCAAACGGGTTCGGGATGGGATCAGCGTGCTCTCATTTTTTTACAAATTACTGCTTACCCAAGACCTAATTTGCTTAATTGAAAAGAAACAAAGGCAATTCGTAGAACTACACATAAATGATAGCCTTAGATTGAGTATGCAACATCATAATAAACTACTATAAATGATAGCTGAAATTCACCCTGTAATTAAGATTTATGCAGAGTTTTGAATGACTAAGAGGTGGACAGTATAATGGCAATGGTGGACCTGCTCTACTATTTCGAATAGTGAACAAAATGATGAGTAGATTTGGGGTGCTAAGAATAACGTTTCATTATTGCTTTAAAAAAAACAGTCATTAAATTCATTGTCTTGACACGAAATAAAACTCTCCAATGTAGTTAGCAATCCCATTTTGAGTTTTAAAGAGTTTGCAATTAAATAATTAATTTAGATTTCTAGAAATAAACCAATATCAAGTAGTTGCAGATATAGACTAATATCAATTACACTGATTTCAACTAAATTCATTTTTCTTCAATTACATTAATATTGCAATTTTAAAATAAATAATAAATATTAGCTCGGGACGGGACGGGATTGGCGGGATTGAAAATCTTCATCCCATCCCATCACATTCTAGATCGGGACGGGACGGGATCGGGATGGAATTATTCAATCCCATTAAGACCCGAAAAAATCGGGACGAGACGGGACGGGATCGCGGGATGGGATGCCCACCCCTAACTGGAAGGGATAATTGAGGTGGAGTGTAGTTATACGAGGCTTGAAATAGTGTAAGTTTGAGGGAGGAATGGTAACTAGTGTTGAACAACTCAGCTAGGTGTAACCATTGAACCCAATTCTTTGGCTTGTGACCAATCATGCATCTCAAATTATTCTCCAAGCTTTGATTTACTCTCTCTGTTTGCCCATCCCATCTGTGGGTGATAAGCAGCAATTAGATGAATGTCAGTCCCTAAGGCCTTGAAAAATGTCTTGCCAAAAAGCTCTCACAAAAAATGTATCCCTGAAAGAGGTAGCCATGCAATTTGTAAATAGTAGTCATAAAAGCTTTGGCTACTGTTGCAACAACGTATGGATGAGAAAGGGCTATGAAGAGGCTATATTTGGTGAGCCTGTCAACAACCACCATAATTATGGACTTACCATCCGCCTTAGGAAGTCCCTAAGGAATAGGCAAAGGTTGTAATAAACTAACTAGAAACACGTGTTCACCTTTATTTCTCTGACACACGTCACATTCACTTATAAGAGTAACAATTCTTTTTTTTTCTTAGATGCATGAACACCAATGGTCACCAGTAGAAGAGGTGTGAATAATTGTAAGAAGTTGTTTCCTCAAGTCCCCATTATTGCCAATGTACACCTTGTCTTTACATCTCAAAATTCTAGCTTGGTAAGAGTAGCTACCTTGTGTTGGAGGTTGTACCAGGAATTTGGTGATAAGTTGTGAAGCAAAAGGATCATTTTCATAACTTTTGACCACTTCTTGTAACCAATGAGTGTGTGGAGTTGTGATAGCATGACATTCAATTTGGTTTTCTACCAATCTAGAAAGGGCATCTGCCGATATGTCGTCTTGTCCTCTCTTATAATGTATTTCATAGTCAAAGCCCAAAAGTTTAGTAAGACACCGTTGCTGCATTAGTATTGTTAATTGTTGCTCCAAAAAGTATTTAATACTCTGCTGATCAGTATAAATCATGAAATGGGTTCCAGTCAAATAAGATCTCCACTTTGTTACTGCCATCACTATGGCTAAGAGTTCCTTCTCATAGGTGTAGAACCCTAAAACCTTAGGCCTAAACCTTTGTTGTAAAAAACTATTGGTCATCCATCTTGCATTAGAAATTTAGAACCAACCCTATGCCTCGTGTGCATGCATTAGTTTCTAACACATTGTTTTGTAAAATCTAAAGGGCCAATACCGGTGACCATGGCAGTTTTGAGTTGTATGAATGCTTCCTCAGCTTTTGTAGATCAAATAAAAGTATCTTTCTTGAGCATTTGAGTAAGAGGCATTCTTATAGTGCCATATCCTTTAACAAATCGTCGGTAGTACCCACTGAACCTAAAAAACCTCTTAATTTCTTTAAGATGTTGGGTTTAGGCCAAGATTGCATGACTTCGGTCTTTGCTGGATCTGCTAGTACTCCTTGTTGTGTAATGAGATGCTCCAAGTACTCCAATTGTTGACAGCTTGGCAAAGAGCTAATGTGGTTCTTAAGTGTGCAATGTGGGATTGCATATAAGGGTTGTGCACAAGAATATCAACGGAGAATACCAAAATAAATTTTCTCAAGTAAGGTTCAAAAACTTCGTTCGTTAGAGCTTGAAATGTTTCTAGAGCATTAGTGAGTCCAAAGGGCATCACTCTAAGTTCATGATGGCCTTGATTGGTTCTAAATGCAGTATGAAAAATATCACTCTCATGGACTCTAATCTGATGATACCCTTCCCTTAAAATCGATTTTCATGAACATGTGAGCCCCACACAACTCATCCAAGAGGGCATCAATAATCGGAATTGGGAACTTATCTTTAATAGTGAGTTATTCAGTTTCCTATGATCAACACAAAACCACCCAAATTCCATCTTTCTTTCTTACTAACGAGATTGGTGATGCAAATGGACTACGACTCTTTTGAATGAATCCAAATTGCAACATTTCTCATAATGCCTTTCTGCATGTGAAGGTACTTGTTTGGCGTTTGGTTTGTGGGAAAAAAAAATTAGGTTTTAGGGGTATATGGTGGTCAAGAGATCGGTGAGGTGGGAGCTCCTTAGGTTCTGAAAAAGCATCTTGGAATTCATCTAATAGCGGTTGAAGAGGAGCTGGTGTATCCTGCTTGATTGGAGTAGTTAAAATAGAGAACACTTGGCCAAATAGTCCATAAGAATTTTTTTTTTTTTTCAGAAACCTTTTGAGGGCAAGTCTTGACATTAATTTTAAAGAAGCCTCTTCTTGTCCTCCTTTCAATGTGACCTTCTTACCATTTTTCTTAAGGGATAGATAGCTATTATTTTTAAAGTTGAATAACATATCTCCACACTTCTTTAGCCAGTCACCTCCTAGTACCATGTCACATCCACCTAATGGTAATAACCTCATATCCTCCACAAATTGATGACCTTGCATTTCTCACTTAAGTTGAGGACAAATAGCTTTGCTAATTGTTTTTTCTCCATTAGCCACAGTAACCAACATGTGAACATTTGGCTCTATAGTAAACCCGCTTCCACATTAGGGTCCAAAAAACTGTGGGTACTCCCTGAATCAATGTGTATGGTTATGGGCCCTGAATCCATGTGTATGGTTATGGGCCCTGAATCCATGTGTATGGTTATGGGTTGTTTTGTTGAGAAACCCTTGGATCCTAATAGTGTCTTGGCTGTCATTTCCAGTCAATGCGTGGATTGAAATCTCATGTCAGTTTCTATCTGGCGGCATCAAATTTTCTTCTTCACTTTCAGTTCCTTGTTCCTTTTCGATCTCCTCTTGACTAGCTACGAGTTGATATAGTTGTTGGGTTTTGCAATGATGTCCAAATTTCCACTTCTTATCACTGTTGTAACACAACCCTTTTTGTCTTCTAGCTCTCATTTGGGCACAACGTAACTTCTTAATGGGTAGTGTTGTTGGGATGACATTATTTTTATTAGTTGTGTTTGATTTGGTTTAAAGGTGACAAGAGGTTTAGGATTGGAATTAGAAGTAGTTGGATTCTTATTGGAGGGGGTTGAACTGGGGATAAGACATGGTTGACACAAAGGGTTTGGAGTAGGATTTAGTTATCTTGCCTTGTGCTTCTAAGGCACTCTCTTGCATCCTGGTCAAATATAAAGCTCGAGTCAATCTCAGAGGCCTAAACATTTGTGTTGAATCCTTAATTTCTTCCTTGAAACCATTTAAAAACTAAGAACAAAATGTTCTTCACTGAGCTGCTTGTTTTTCATCACCATCAAGGCCTTAAGTTCCTCAAACTTTTCGTAGTACTCCTCAACCGAATCAGTTGGAGTCAATTTGTTAAAGCTCCCCACATACTTCTCCTGCCCAACATCCTCAAATCTTAAACAATGTAATTCCTCCTAATTCATGAATTCCTTACCAGCCTTGTAATCGAGAAACTACGAATCCGCTTTACCCTCAAAATGCATTGATGCTATACGAATTTTCTGAGTCTCATCCACAGCATATGATTCAAAATACTGATTGCATTTTCTAGCCAATTTCTAGGGTTAGATCCATCAAAATGTGGAAATCCAATCTTGGGGGTTTTAAAAACTTACCTGCATACGCCATGGTGGAAGTATGTTGTCAGGTGAAGAGTGATATGCTTCCTCCATTGTATGTAATCACCTGTTTGAGCCCCTTCACTTTCGCCACACTCACCTGTTATTTCCTCGATGTGTTTTTGCTTCACTTTATGAGCCCTTTCATCCAACAACTGAAACAATTGCTCGAAACGATCTTCTATCCGTTTCTCTGATTCCTGCCGAGCTTTCGATTCTCTCGCCATTCACTCTGCAAGAGAGATGAAGTGGTTCTGCAACTCCTAAAGCCTTGCCCCGTTATTCTTAACCATTTTGTCTAACTTCTTCATTCTAATACCTTCGGCCATGGTTGATCCTTACCCCCAGGTCTGTTAGCTTAGTACCATTTATTCTGAAATCAGGATGGTTTGACCTACAAACTAATTTTTAATCACAACTAAAGATGTAGAGTAACAAAAATAACAGGGAAAGAAAAAACTTCTCTTCACAACTTAGTGAAAGAGACCTAATTTTTCATTTACTCAAATCATGCCTGACAACCATTCTTTTCACCTATTTAACTACAAGGACCATAATTAACTTTGGGACTCACTGACACGCGGTCCAGTGACTTACCTTTTCTTTAAACAACCACTAATATTCTAATGAGCCCCCCTAATTTCTAATAGTACCCTTTTCTATAACATTAACGAAGTAATTATATTAAAATAAAATAAAGTAGAACAAGTACACGAATAAAAAGTCTAAAACACTTAAAATCTGTAATAAAAAAATTAAATAAAATTAAAAAACTGAATTAGTACATAATCAGTGATTAAATCCACAAGTTGATGCAGACATTAACACTACTAAATAAGAGATTAACTGATTGTTTAGAATTTGTGATGTGGTAAGTTAATCAAGTGAATAACCAACATTCACTACACGTCATTTATTGTTGTTTTTTGGTCACAGTTAGTTTCTTTTTTTTGGTTCCTTGTTGACACCGGATCTCATTGTAACATTTATACTATTCAGGCACCTTGAAGATTCCGTTTCTGTTCTTGACAAATGGTAAGCCATGCACTTTTTTTTTTTTTAATTGTTGATTTGTTTAGCATACATTACATTTATCAGTATTTGGTATGTGCATGATGATGGTAAATACAATTTCATACAAACATTAGTTTGCTGTTACACTTGAAATTATAGGGACAAGAGATACAAATGGCATCAGATTGTAAGCTTTTACGGGATTTTGTTTGTTCAATTAATAAGCATATGATCCTGATGTGTTTAATTCAAATATTGTTCAGTTTAAAGGGCTTTGAGTTTTGTAACACAACATTGTTCTGGTAGATTGACACGAGCCACCTAATGCACTTAAATAACCCTCTATTGTTGTGTCCACTATTGAGGATAACACTTCATGAGAAATGGCTGATTTAGGCTTCAACATAGCTCAATTGTGCTGTTATTTCACAACTGCACCAGTTGGGTCATGATCACCTTGGTATGATGTAAATGCTAGCTGAGTCCAGAAAACTTTACGTAAATCATTGGCTTCTATGTCTCATGAAAAGCTATTATTATGCATAATCTTTTGTATGGAAGAAGAGGGGGGAAACCAATAAGTTATTTAGCAATGTCACTCCATGTCTCCTCCTATGAGAAATGTCTTGAGGAAAGAGAAGTTTCTTTTGAAAAACATCTAAGCTTTATGTGACATGGGCTTTTTCGCAAACATGTTATTTCAGTTGGGGTTAGAATCAGAGTCCTTAATGTTAGGGCATCGTGCACCTCTGCACACCCCTTGGTCCATTATATATAGCAACGATGTTGTCCCCAGCTTAAACATCATCCTAGGCCTTGGTGGTGTAAGGTTTTCTCCTAAAGGCCTCATTACTATTAGGAGTGAACCATCTCCTTATAAACCTTCATGACAACTCCTTGATGTGGGACTGTTCAAGCCAACATTATCCCAACAATCTCCACCTTAGGTGCGTATCGTCACACATCCGCCCAGTTTGCAACATCTCGAAGTACACCTCCTCATCGAGTGTCTTGCGCAACCACGATCCTGAGAATAGTTTTCGATGTACGGGCTTAACTATTCCTGACATTGGCAACACCTAGTCACAACCACCGGACTAATTCCACCTCATTTGGACTTGTAGGATACTCTCTTGGCATGCATCTAGAGCCTCACCCTGGATCGTTCACCTGAATGACCTGCACTCCACCTAGACCTGGCTCGCTGCCAGACCTACTCCCTTTTGAACGATGTGTTGTCTACACCGTTTCCTCGCCTAGTCCCCGCCTAACCGTCGAATCTGATACCACTTATTAGGGCGTCGCGCACTTGCGTATACTCCTTGGTCCATTATACATACAACTAACTCCATCTCGTCCAGACTTTTAGGATACTCTCTCTTGGCGTAGATCTGAAGTCTCACCCTGGATTGTTCACCAGGCTGCCCTGCGCTCCACCTAGACCTAGCTCGCTACCTTGCGCCTACTATCCTTTGAACGATGTGTCGTCTGCACATCCTACAATATCCACCTCGTCCGAACTTGTAGGATACCCATTTGTCAAGGGTTTGGAGCCTAACCTTGAAGCGTTCACCTGGAGGACCTACGCTTTACCTGGACCTGGCTCGCTGCCATGTGCCTACTCTCCTTGAACGATGTGCAGATTCATCTGGAGGACCTGCGCTCCACTTGGACCTGACTCACTATCCTGCGTCTTTTCTCTTTGAACGATATGCCATTTGCACCTCTACCTTGCTAAGTCCCAGCTGAACCGTCGATTTTGATATCACCCACTTGACAAGGATCTGGAGCCTAACCTTGAAGCTTTCACCTGGAGGACCTGCGCTCCACCTGGACCTGGTTCGCTGCCCTCACCTACTCCCTTTGAACGATGTGCAAATTCACCTCGAGGACCTGCGCTCCACCTGGATCTGGCTCGCTGCCATGCACCTTCTCTCCTTGAACGATATGTCATCTGCACTTCCACCTTGCTAAGTCACAGCCGAACCATCGGCTCTGATGTCACGCACTTGACAAGGGTCTGGAGCCTAACCCTGAATCGTTCACCTGGAGGACCTGCACTCCACCTGGACCTGGCTCGCTGCCCTGTGCCTACTCTTCTTGAACGATGTGCCATCTGCACCTCCACCTCGCCAAGTCCCACCTAGACCTGCCTTCTGGGGTGTGTAGTTTTATCCAAAAGGCCTCGTTGCTATTAGGGAGTGGACCACTTCCTTATAAACCTTCGTGACAGCTCCTCCTTACTTGATATAAGGCTATTCAAGCCAACACTTAACACGTATCTTATTGCACCCTTTAAGATTTTACTTTCCTCCATAACATAAATGAAACCTGGTTATCTCCAACATTATATATTTGTGAGTATCCTTATCTATAGGATTTTTTTTTTTTACTAAGATTCAAATTTTATCATAGGAATTGGTAAAGATAGTTTATGGACGAAGTAGAAACTAACAATTGACAAGTACGTTATTCACGCATTATTTTTTGTAATTCTAGTTAACTATTATACTGGTGCATCTCTACTTTGTTCCACTTTCTACTTTTCTCTTCCTGGTAACTTCAAATGTGCAATTGATGCATTTTTTGAAAATGTCGAAGTGATTCTCAGAGATTTTCTTGCATTATGTTATAAAGTTTTCTTTGAGGTTACTATATAACCTTGATTGCAATTTGCATTAGATCACTGTCCTTTTATCCCTAAATATGATTTATATAATTATGTGTATATTTCAAGTAATTAGGTATACTACCAAAGGGAGTCGCGATTTTTGGAACCCGTGACTAGTTATATTTTCTGTTGGCATCATTCTCCTCTGACTGGGCTTTTTTTTATTGTATTGTTGGTAACACTTTGATTTTCTATTTTACAGGGGGTGGCATCCGAGAATCCAAACGAGCCCTGGAGTTAAGTAAACTCTTAGGAGCAAAAATTTCGACTTCGCAGGTATTACTGTGAAGACTGAATCTGTTGAAAACATCTCGGGGTAACTTTAATTGTATTTATGTTCCTGTTGATATTGTTTGAGTGATTGGATACTGTTAGAGCGAAGTCATTTGTCGTTCTTTAATGCAGGTTCTACAAGGTCATACACCTTTTAAAGATTTGGTAAACAGGTTAGTCTGTATTCAGTTTGAGCTATATCTGATGGTTGAAAGGACACTATGATGCTCTGAATGCATTGTACACTTATTTCAGTCTGAAGTTCAAGATTGTGTGCATTGTAATGTGGGAACATAATGATCCTATCTTTCTCATGGGATCTTATGATGTTTATTAATGTTATGCAGATTTGAGAATGAACTCATTGTTGCTGTTGGAAAAGGAGAACCTGCTACAGTAATGTTCGAGTATGGGTTTAAGTAAGGTTTTCACCTGGTTGCTCTGTTCTGACTGTTTCCTGGTCAGCAATGCATTCTGTCGGTTATGTTATCCCTGATTTTGACATCCATTATGAACCTTAATATTGTTTATTGTATTAATTTTATCTGCAGAGATGTTTTTTCAATAGAAGAGTATGCATCCTACTTCGATAATATTGATCCCCTGGCACCGTATAAGAATTGGACAACTAACAAGGCATTTAGTGGTAGTGACACCTCAGGCAAAATCTCAAGATCCAATGTCGTTTCTGATAGAGTTCAGGCAGTATTTATTGTTAGTGACTCTGTTGACTGGAGCAGGGACGTCCAGGTTTCCTCCTTAACCTGTTGTTTATTTGCACGTTTAGCAAAAACTTTATAATAGTTGAATTCGAACTAAATGAGTACATTGTCTCAGACTAATTTTGTAAAACTGTTAAAATTGAGTAACTTATGGACACCACAATTTTCCATCCTTCCATAGTTTTGGTGAATTTGTTATCATTACAGTGTAACTTTAGGCAGTAAAAAGGTTCAAGCTGTAATCTAAGAAACTTACAAATTACTCAAATAAAATGATCTTCCTGGTAAAGAATTTTGGTAAAAGTCACAAATTCATAATTATTAACATCAAAAAGTAACTTAAGTCAGAGCAGTGAAATAAGTAAAATAAATAACACCTTAATTTTACTGGTAACTTTCATGAGCTATCCCTTTTCTTTGTTCAACAGAACTTAAATCATCGAAATCAAAATCAACCTTTGTAAAGGGCACCCGTTCAACTTGTCTGATAAAATTTCCAAATGGGTATATTTAGTTTGCACTACTAGCACACAATTAAGGTTGTGAAGCGTTTCATATTTATCTTGGGAATTCCTTCCCGCTTTGAGTAGGATTCATGAGCTCCTTGCTGAAATTTGTTCATCATTTATTTGCAAATACAAGTAGAATCCTGCTAAAAAGTGGTTTTACTTAGAACTGGACTAATTGATCTATGGTGTTAGGTTCTGTGTGACATTTTAAGAACTGGGGGTCTACCTGGAAGAGAGATTGCACATCAACCACCACTGTATTTTGCACACGATGATCTTAAATACCAGGTTGGTTAAGTTGAAAGTTATAGGTGTTTTTGAATCTTTGAAATTTCATTCATGCAAAGATACCACGCACATGTCATTTATAGGACAAACTAATGTCATTCTGGTTTACATTGATGCTTCAGCTTTCATCCATTATGATGCATATTCATACGTCTATTATGATTTTGGCTTTCTTACTTTTTTTCATGAGGCTTTTTTAGTCATCGATAGGGTGGATTTACTTGTAATTTAGGTTTTGCTTGTTGCTTTGTATAACGTACATCCTGATCAGGTTGGCCAATTGGCAGGCTGAATTTCCTTCCGAACGTTTTGGTATGGGTGCTTTCAGAATTGCGTTAGAGAGTGTGTACAACAGGTAACTCTATAACACCTTTATAAAGAATAAAGGTGGCCATTCAATTCCATTTTTTGAGCATTTAAGATCCCCATACTTGATCAATTAAAGCCATATGTTCAATCATCAAGTTGTTAATGAGATGATTGCTTATGAATAATTGATCTTCATAGGCTTTGAGCTCGCCCATGGTGTTAGTATTGGCCGAGTACACATTTCCCAGACAAGCAATCGTATAGTGCATACATTGACGGCAAGTCAGAGAACATTCTCAGAGTCTCTTAATTTGGGACTAGAACTTGCCTTTAAAAATGCATTTCATGCAACGTTAAGCACTGTCTCGACTTATGTGAGAGATGGAATTATGCATCGTATATTTGTATTCACTAATTTTAGGTGATAATGTGCAGCGTTCACCCCAAACCTTTAGAGTATACTTGTTTTGGGAAACCATATCCGTTTGTATTCAAGAATGCTGAAGTTGTTCTGAAGCATCTTCGCACGTCTTGTCATAATGGTTATGATGGTATAAATGAGGGAAATGGTACTTGCCAAACCTTCAAAACACTGTATATGATTGGGGATAACCCTTCAGTCGACATTAAAGGCGCACAACAGGTTTGACATGGACTCTCAACTCTTTCTCTTGCATACTTTTCTGCCATCATTAGACGCTAGACAGATCATATAATATTTATTGACCTGAAGCCAATGAATAACATGATCTCTTATTTTCTTCAGGCAGGTTATCCTTGGTTTTCCATTTTGACAAGGACAGGGGTGTTCAAGGGTGAAGGAAATCATGAAGAGTTTCCAGCAGACCTGGTAGTTGACTGATTCATCCTGGTTAACACAACTATTTGTTCATCTAAATCACTTGTGAACATTCACATTTATACTTGTTTCAATAATCAGAGCACCGCTCGTTCCGTTGGTTGTGCAGAAAGGATCTTTCTTTTGGGATATATCTAAAAATTGCTCCCTCTCTTAGTGACAGAGGAAAAGCATAGTTCTATGATAGTTGGGGTTTTCATTAATCATTAGAAGAAAAATAGTTGAAAAGGAATCTGTTAAGGCTGCTGCTAAATATTTCGGTTGGTGTTGTGCAGGTAGTTGACACCGTTGCAGATGCAGTAGACTTCATTTTGAAAAGGGAATGCACTTCGTAGATCATTGTGACAATATGTTCTAATTTATTGGGCTATTTTGGAGGCTCCTATTGATTCTTTAGTGTCAAACAGAAATTTATTCAACTACAATGAAGTTGGACAGGATGGGACTGAACTCTTTATGAAAAGGAGACCTACCCCCATTGACCTCCCCGTTTGGCAAATGAGCTCAAATTGTGCATGCACTGTGGTGGAAAATACTCCATTGCTGAATGGGAAATGTATTAGAAATTGCTTATAGTGGAAAATATGATATCACTGATTTTAATGTATTAGAACTGTTTGGTTGATTATTTTGAACAGTTAGTTTATTTTTTGTGGATGAAATCTTCATCTGTTTGCACTATCGTAGCAGAGCATCCTATTTATTCGAAAAAACTGTTGTATCAGCATTGAACTGTGCACTAATTATGCCACCGTTGTCCAGTTTCAACACAACTGAAAAATCCTCGTGCTTTAGTTTACGAATAAGATTATCATTACAAAATTCTCCTATAAAACCAGAAGTAATATTCAATTGTGGGCACTGAACCAAATTAGTGTTCAGAAGATTGCTTAGGATGAGGAACTTTTGAATGTATCTTCGGTTGTGGGAAGTGGGAGAACAACCAAAATCAGTTCAATATGAACAACTGAATCTGCAGAATAAGTTCAGGAACAAATGAGACTAATTCAAAACACTGCAAGAATAAGCATAGAATAAACATCATTTTCTTGTGTGGGAGAGAGTTAAACCCAAAAGTGCCTATATCGAAAGAGCCTTGGATAAAACCTATAAAATTAGGTCAAAGAATCTGAGCCCCCAAAAGTTGCAAAACCCATATCATCAGTCTTGTTAATGGTGTTTATTTTCTTGAACACCCATCCCTGAATCAGTTCTTGATGGAGCTTTATCAAATACCAGATAATTTGGCATCTAAACTAAATAAATTCAGGAATACACGTGACATAACTATGCACGTTAGAAGAACATAAGTGAAGTTTAGTTACAATAGAATTAGTAAAATCCTCAGATCACATCATGTCCACATTTGATTAAAAACAAAAGAACCTCACAATTGTGCTACATGAAGATTACATTCTCAGAACACTCAGTTTCAAATATCAGAATGTAAGAATTTGTTTAGGATGACTTCCTAGTTTTCCTAATGCCTTATCCAAGGCCAACGGGAACTGGTCGAATGGAACCTGCTGCACCCTGCAAAAACGTACAAACAAATCTCGATCAACTATGGGCAAAAACTCAAGAAGGCTGGTGGAAGGAACTGCAAGGTAAACCTAAGCATTTATAATTAGAGCAAGTGGTTGGTTAAGTATGTGAACTTGGCCATGAAGAACGTGACTATGTGAAGGACACGAACATCTAATTGAAGTTAGAACCAGATATTATTTGGGAAAGACTGATGTATTTTGGTGGAATACAGCCATGGATAATATGGTTCTGGGTCTATCGCCTATTTGTAACTAGCCGAAAGGAAAGATTGTATGAATCTATTGCACTCCTATGCCATTGTGTTAGAACTGCCTAGGAGTAAATTGGGCCAGGCTCATGTGAGCAGGGGCTAAAAGGCCTCTGGCCGGGCTACCAAGAGCAAGTCCTGCATGCCACTTTTCACCCCCGGAATTGCCATACATCTTTTTCTTTGTTCTCCTCCTTACAGATTCAATGTGGACAGAACATTACTCGTATTTAAGTTTCCCCTGATGCATTAGGCCCAAAAGGTAATCTATCATAGCTCTGCATTCTTTAGCTCTCCCCTCGTTCATCCACTTCTGCGAACGGTCAAATATGTGCATCAAATGGTAGCCAATGAAACAGGGAAGTTATTCATATGCAGCTATTGATATTTTCACCTCCATATTTTCATTCTGTCACCCCAACTTATACACCAGTTAGGAAGCACATTAGACACCTATGGTATCTGTTGATAGATGTTTGATGTTGAGAAAAATTCTTCTTTAGCATTTTTCATGTTTTTATGGCCTCCATAGATAGATAGGAAAAGATAAGGTGGGAATTTCTAGCAAAGAATCAGACTAGTACCAACTTCATTACTGATGACAGAAAAACGAAAGTTCAAAGCATTACCTTAAAAATGAAATATGAAGTAGACACTGTGACAGGTTTCTTAGCCATACCACCATATGTCACCATAGTCCCTCCCTGACTGCAGATATAAGATCCATTAGCTTACTGCGAGGAAATCTGATTTCAGGGGCCTGGTTTGTATGTGTGTCCAGAAAGAATGTTCACCTTAAGAATTTGAGAACTAAAGAAGCAGAATCATCACCAACACAATTGAATCCCAAGGAAGGCTCAGGTACAGCAGCCTATGCATGCCAACGAAATAAAAACATGCCAAAAATAAGTCCGGTGTATTGCCAGGAATCTGAAACAAAGTTTGCACAGAACTTACCATATGGAGTAACGACCTGGACATAGTAGCCATAATTTAATATAAATAAATATAAGGTTAATGAAAAAGAAAGACCATACCAGAAGGCCCTTGATGTTCTTCACTTGCAGCTGACTCTCTGTAAACACTTCACTGGCACCAAGCTTGATAAGTCTTTCTTTCACTTCATCTGATCCAGTTCTGTTAAAATCAGAAAATTGAAGAAATTTCATTGCAGCTGTAGACTAAAGCACTATAATCTATTTAATGCGACTTTTATGGGAAACGACATGCCTGTCTCTGATGCTATTGATGCCTCAGATCTGTGCAAGTTGAATTATGCATTGTCCCACCATGCTTGTAGCCCCGTTTTGAACAACAGCATCTCCTACTCATGCACAATTCAATCAGAAGAAAGCAGGTAAAATCAAATAATAGAAACCAAAAATTAAATATTCACAATGTGATTTGATAAACAAGATAATGTTCCAGTACCTGGATTCAGCTTTACGAAGTCTTCCAGCATGCATAAAGCTGTCAAAGGATTTACAGTAACTGTAGCAGCATATTCAATAGGGATATCTTTGTTTATCTTGTGCCAGACGCTCTCCTCTTTTACAATGTAAATCTGCCATGTCCCTAAGTAGCACATACTTCATCATTATCTTAAAGAACAACCCGTCTAAGTGTCGAGGAAAACAGCGAGGGACCCCACAGGTAGAGGGGGGGGGGGGGACCGTCCATCCCCCGGGATGCGCGCTTGACTTTTCAATGCACGCATCCCGGGGGGATGGACGCCCCCCCACCCCTCGTTGTTTTCCTCGCCATTTCCCTCAACAGTTAGAATTTTTGCTTAAAGAATCAAGCAGAGCACAAACACCAGGAGATCTAATGTTAGGAGATTATTTAGGAGGTTTATTCCTTTATTCTAGGATAGCTATATATGGGTACTTGCTTTGTTATTGCTAGGTATTATGAGAAATTAGGGAAGCTACTGTTGGACTTCTTGTATAAATATTTTTCCATTGAGTTAATGAGAATACAGAAAAACAATTACCCTAAATCTTACATGGTATCAGAGCCAAAATTGCTTCTCCAAAAAAAAAAATTTCCCTAAACCATGGCCGGCGGCGCATCTCTTGGGAAGCTGAACCCCGCTCCTGCTGCGCTACCTCTTACAGATTTTACTGCAGAACAGTGGGCGGCATTAACAACCGCATTTGGTACTCCTCACACTCCTTCTAACAGGTTGCATGGTAAGTTGGAAATGAATTCTTGGATAATTGATACTGGATGTTCTCATCATGTTACTGGTGATGAATCTTGTTTAGTGGATACTACAGTAGTTTCGCCATGTCCCGTGGGCCTTCCGGATGGTCAAACAGTGGTTGCTACTAAGGAGGGTGTCATGAAACTCACGGACAAAATAATCCTCCAACATGTTCTTTTTGTTCCTAAGTTAAACTGCAATTTAATTTCGGTTTCACAACTAAATGATGATCTAAATTGCTTTGTCCAATTTAATTCTAACTTGTGTGCTATACAGGACCTGCATTCGAGGGAGGTGATTGGCACGGGTGAGAGACGGGATGGACTTTACTATCTACGGCATGGATTACAGGTGCAAGCGGTTTCGGTTGATAATTCAAAGTCCTTGGAGCTATGGCATAGTCGTTTGGGTCATCCTTCCGAGACAGTAGTGAAGTTGCTTCATTTTTTTAATAATTCTAGGAGTCATTTGAATAAAGCATGTGAAGTTTGTCATCGTGCTAAACATTCTAGAGATCGTTTTCTTTTAAGTGCCAATAAATCAACTAGGATTTTTGAGTTACTACATTGTGATTTATGGGGTCCGTATGATGAAGTTTCTTCGTGTGGTGCTCGTTATTTTTTAACCTTGGTGGACGATTATTCACGTGCTGTGTGGGTTTATTTATTGATTGATAAAAGAGAAGTTTTCAAGATGTTTATGTCCTTTATTGCCATGATTGACCGTCAATTCTCTCAAAAGTTGAAAATTGTACGTAGTGACAATGGAACAGAGTTTAACTGCATGAAAGATTTCTTTGTGGCTAATGGAATTTTATTTCAAACCTCTTGTGTGGGTACCCCTCAACAAAATGGAAAAGTGGAAAGGAAACATAAACATATTCTCAATGTCGCTCGTGCACTGAGGTTGCAAGGGGGGTTGCCAATCTATTTTTGGGGAGAATGCGTTTTGGTCGCTGCTCACCTAATAAATCGGACTCCCTCTAGTGTTCTCCTAAACAAAACTCCATATGAAATGTTATTTGGTTGTACACCTTCTTTTAGTGACTTGCGCGTTGTTGGTTGCTTAGCTTATGCCCATAATCAACGCGCTAAAGGTGACAAGTTTGCCAGTCGAAGCCGTAAATGTGTTTTTGTGGGTTATCCGTTTGGTAAGAAGGGATGGAGTTTATTTGATCTTGAGAAAAAGGAGTTCTTTGTGTCGAGGGATGTGAAGTTCTATGAAAATGTCTTTCCTTATTTGAATGTTGAAGCCACAAATCATACTCCTCCCCTTGACAGTGATGTGACTTATAATGAGGGAGCCCAGGAAGAGCTTATTGAAGGTATGGGGGATCATCAGGTGATGCACGAGGATGCCATCGTCGGTCCTCAAACGGTCTCTCCCACGGCCTCTCCCACGACTAGCGTCACGCCTAGTAATGCTGAGCCACCGTCTATCGCGTTCGTGCCAAGTGAAAATGCTCGGGATGTGCCACAAGTGGACGCTTCATCCTCGGCTGTCGAGGGGATAGATGGTGTTCCCGACGGAACGGGGAGGGACAATTTGGGCCGCGGGTTCCGGGAGAAGTTTCCATCAGTAAAGTTGAGAGACTTCGTGACACATACGGTTATCAAGGACAGTCCATCTCTCGCTCCATCTGCTCCGCCATATCACACTCCCTCAGGTACGCCTTTTCCTATAGCACATTATGTTAGTTGTGATCAATTTACTGTGAAACACCGAAATTTTCTTGCAGCTGTAACTGCAGGTGTTGAGCCACAATCTTTTAAGGAGGCTGCAAAAGATATAAGATGGTGTACTGCTATGCAAAAGGAGATTCGTGCTTTGGAAGATAATGACACTTGGACTATGGGAAAATTACCTCCTGGAAAGAAAGCTCTCGGAAGTAAATGGGTGTACAAAATTAAGTACAACTCAGATGGTAGCATTGAGAGGTTAAAAGCCAGATTAGTTGTTTTCGGTAATCATCAAGTTGAAGGAATTGATTATAATGAGACATTTGCCCCAGTCGCGAAAATAGTGACAGTTAGAGCTTTTCTGGCCATTGCAGCATCCAAGCATTGGGAGTTGCATCAGATGGATGTTCATAATGCCTTCCTTCACGGCGATTTAGATGAGGAGGTGTATATGAAACTTCCGCCAGGTTTTAGCTCCACTGATTCTGATCTGGTTTGTCGTTTGCATAAATCGCTGTATGGTTTGAAACAGGCACCTCGATGTTGGTTTGCAAAGCTTGTGACAGCTTTAAAGGGGTACGGTTTTCTTCAATCCTACTCCGATTATTCCCTCTTTACATACTCTAAAGGGTCTGTACAGATCAACGTCCTAGTATATGTTGATGATTTGATAATCTCTGGTAATGATTCCGCTGCGGTGACGGCTTTCAAAGCCTATTTGAGTCAATGTTTTTATATGAAGGATCTTGGTGTGCTTAAATATTTTCTTGGCATTGAGGTGGCTAGAAGCTCCTCAGGGTTGTTTTTATGTCAAAGAAAATATGCCCTTGATATTATTTCAGAGGCAAGACTATTGGGCTCAAAGCCGGCTTCATTCCCGATTGAACAGAATCATCAGCTGGCGCGTGCCAAGGGGCCTTTTCTTACGGATCCCGAGCCCTATAGGCGTTTGCTTGGGCGTCTTATCTATTTGGCGGTTACTCGTCCTGACTTGGCATACTCGGTTCATGTCTTGTCACAATTCATGCAGGAGCCGCGACAAGAACATTGGGATGCTGCATTACGGGTTGTTCGCTATTTAAAGAAATCCCCGGGTCAGGGCATTCTATTACGTTCAGATAGTGAGTTATCTTTGACAGGTTGGTGTGACTGGATTGGGCAGCCTGTCCCCTTACTCGATGGTCTCTCACTGGGTGGTTTGTGTTTTTGGGGCATTCGCCAATTTCATGGAAAACTAAGAAGCAGCATACTGTAGCTCGTTCTTCGGCAGTGGCCGAATATCGCTCTATGGCTTCTGTTACTTGTGAATTAAAATGGTTGAAGGGTCTACTTTTGAGTTTGGGAATCCATCATCCTAAGGCGATTCCTTTTTTTTGTGATAGTCAGTCCGCGTTGCATATAGCGCAGAATCCGGTATTTCATGAACGCACGAAGCACATTGAGGTTGATTGTCATTTCGTGCGAGATGCTATCCAAGAAGGTCTTATTGCTTCGTCTTATGTGTCGACGACGGACCAATTGGCGGATATTTTTACCAAGGCTTTGGGGAAGAAGCAATTCGATTTTCTCCTTGACAAGTTGGGCATTTTAGACTTGCATGCTCCAACTTGAAGGGGGGTGTTAGGAGATTATTTAGGAGGTTTATTCCTTTATTCTTTCCTTTATTCTAGGATAGCTATATATGGGTACTTGCTTTGTTATAGGAAACTACTTCCTCAAGAAGTTTAATATTTTCTAAACTATTGCTAGGTATTATGAGAAATTAAGGAAGCTACTGTTGGACTTCTTGTATAAATATTTTTCCATTGAGTTAATGAGAATACAGAAAAACAATTACCCTAAATCTTACATCTAACTTTAGAAATGCAGAATTTCTATGAAAAATAAGGAATGATTGGACATCCCAGAGCAGCTTTGTCAAGCTCCAAATGAGTGCCAAATACTAAGTAAACGATCCAGAGTTTTAGCACAATCAGAAATATACCAAAAGAAGGAGGAGATGGTATGACCCAGTCCCCAGGAGAGAGATCTCTCACTGCAGATCCCACAGACTGTACTTCCCCGACTCCTTCATATCCTCCGATAGCAGGCACACGAGGCCTCACGGGGTATACACCTACAATACAAGTTTTAACATGAAAGTGAGTCAGTCACTACTCAGTGAGAGATTTCATTTCCAAACAATGGAAAATATTGGAGGGAAATTGATAAACATGGGTTATTTTTGTATTTATTTCATTATTGGGTCGGTTCATTATAAGCCCAATTAGGAATTAGAAGTCCAATAAGATTAGGGTTAGGTTTCATTTTGATTAAATAGGCCGCAAAATAAAGTCATAATTAGTTTTAGTTTTCAAATATTGAGAAATATTATTGGAGTTTTGAAACTTTATTAATCAAGTTTCGATGAATTGGTTTGTTTGCTTCCGCTGAACCCATCAAAAAGAAAACTTAATTCATCAATCATTAGTAAAAGATACATCGATGCATGTTTCTGGAAAAAGTTCAAAAATCGTGTCTTTACTGCAGGAATAATAAAATCAGGGAAGCGCGGATACAAGGATTATTTGTTTATCTGATCGTCTTGATATACTCATAATATAACACATCCCCTCAAGAACGGAACTACATGAGAAAAAGTGGGGAAACTGCCCCCACTGAAATTGAAAATTTTCATAACCATCGTATAGGTTTTTGCTGTTTGCCCCCTCAATTTTCTAGTTTCGCCCTTAGCTTTTAAAGCCTCTTGCTACTATCCATCTTTTCTATCATATTGCCCCATATCTCTATTTTTTCCTTGCCCCTTTGAAGTAGAGAGCCAGACAACCTCTTTTAGTCTTTTGTACTTAATCAACCACTCTCAGCTGCTCTTATGGATTTTAAAATCTAATTTCAGGCTTTCAGCACTTTGAATCTCCCTTAATTTCTCATCTTTTACTTCCAAAGTCCGTTTTATTTTTTTATAGCTATATTCTTTTCTAAATGGTAAGACATCAGACACTGAAGCAGTTAAACCAGAAGGAGCAAAATGCAAGACTTTTTAACGCTAGATTTTATATTTTGTTTTGTTGATTATATGTTTAGTTTAAGAAGTAAAATTTCTTTTTTTTTGTCGTCTTTCCTAAGTTGAAATATGTTTATCAATTAAAGTACTATTAACAATTGAGTTCATTTGCGTTTGGGTCCCATAGTTTGTACTGCTATGAGTCTGGTTTTCAAGATCACATTGACAATTTTCAACACTTCCATCTCATTAAATTTATAGACAGGGAGTAAGATGTCTGAGAGTGGTTATTGAGCCCAAAAAATGCATAAACTTCACAAATTGTCAAGAAGAATAAAAGTTAGGATAAAGAGAAGATAAATGGCGTAGAATATATAAATTTAAATCTTTGTTAAGAAAAATTTTATTTACCTTATTTATATATTACAGTATAATCTCACCAAATGAATCTTCATTTCTAACTATTTTCAAGCAGTGTAGGGATACATTGCTTGGCTGAACCATCAAGTTCACTATGTCAGGTACATTTCTAGCACACTCCCTTGTGGTATTACACTAGGGTGCGTTTGGGTCAAAGAATTTTATTTTATTTTATTTTTTTCTGAAGAAATTTACCAAAAAAGTGAGAAGGGAGAAGAGAGAATGTAAAACATGAATATTTGCTAGCTAATAATATCTATCCTCTTGGTTTCTTAGAAAAATGTTTTTCTTAGGGGAAGCAAATAAAACTTGTTCCCAGTCTCTCTCCCTAAGCGACATTCATATATCTACAGACCACATTCCTGTAAGGTCAGATTGATTCACCATCCAGAAATTCCTAACACACATTCTTTCAAAGAGCTTCCATCGAAACAAGTAAAACAAGCAGTAATATCACTAAATTTGGAGCCAGAATAGAGAAACAACAAAACACTATTTGACAAAGAATTTTAAACCTTGAATCCCATTAATATCGATCGATGGGAGCAGCCCAGCCACACACCCGGAAGATTAATCACTCTGCAATCAATTCACCCCATTCAAATGAAAATCAAGAAACTGGAACAAAAATATCCAAACAGACCAACGAACCTGGTGACTTGATCATCAGCTTCTCCATCTTGCTCGTACATGACAAACCTCGAATGCTCACCGTCTGATTACGGGGGATGACGCGTGGCAAGCGATTGTAGAGTGTTATTGTTGATGATCTTCCTCCTCCTTGTAGTAGTAGTTGGCTACCTATTCTTCTCACTGAACCACTACTCATCTTTCCTCTATCGTCTCTTCTTTCTCTCTCTCTCGCCTCTCTTGCACTTTTGATACGACAAGTGGACAAGTTACTACTGGGTTGTAACGCTCAAAATGACTTGACTGATTGTTTCCAAGTCGGGTCGGCCATATTTTTATCATCCAATTATTTACGAGTTGGGTTGGATGCCTAGACATATATTCATAATTCAGTGTTCTAAAAAGCGGGCTGGGCGGCCGCCTAGGCGCTAGTAGGTAAAGAAACGCCTCGACTAATTGCTGGGCGGAGGGAAAAATCGGACAGGGCGCCTAGGCGGGTCTGGGCGGACCTAGTCGGGCTGGGCGGGCTGGGCTTTTTTTTTTTTTTTTTTTTTGGCTGGTTGCAAATAACTAATAAAATAACCCAAACCAAATTCAATCGATGACATTTTAGGTTTTGCTTTTGCAAACAAAAGAAAAGGGGAAGAAGGAGAAGAAGAAGAAGAAGGGGAAGACGAAGAAGAGGAAGACGAAGAACGGAAGAAGAGGAAGTGAACCAATCGCCATTTTTGCTTCTCTGCTGCTGCGCTGCAAGCCTGCAAGCGAAGCATTTCGCTGTTTCGCTGTTTCGCTCCACTTTTTTGCTTCTCTGCTGCAAGCCTGCAACTCTGCAAGGTAATATTAACTTCTCATCTTCTTTCTTACCTTGCTTCACATTTACAGTGGATGCTCACTGAGTCACTGTACAGCTGCCGAGTTTATTTCATGAGGTTTATTACTTTATTTCACTGTACCTTGCTTCAAATCTGTGTTGGATAGTCACCTCACCTGAATGGAATGATATCATTGATATGTCTGTTGTCGACTCTGCGATGCGAGACAAATTCAGTCAGGTAGTTCAAACTTCAAAGTGTAAGCTTTTGGAGTCAAGGAAAGGATGTAATAAGTAACAGGATTTGTTTATGGAATGCTAATCTACTTCCCAGTTCCCACCATGTTATGTGGCAAACTGGCAATATGTGAATGAGTTTAAGTTGTTTAACTGTTTAAGCAATTGAATGTGCTGAGTCCAACAATCCATTAGTTCAAATGGACCTAGCCACAGAAGGTTGACCCAATTTTCTAGAATTGGAGCCCAAATATAAGCTTTGGTATGACCTTTATTTTAAGTTATTTTTGTATGAAATATTGAAATTAATGGATATGAAATTAATTGGAGCCCAAATATAAGCTTCCATTTATCCCTTCTAGATCTAGGCTAGCTATGCTGATTTTTGAAGTAGTTTTGAATGGAAATAATTAATGTTTCTGGCAAGCCTCGTTTTCTATTTATGTTAGGCCTTTCAAGATTAACCACAGATGAAAAGCTTCGAGATGCATTTTCTCCCTTTGGACAACTTGTTGAAGCTTGAAGGTAGCAGAACTAGGTTTTGTCTATTTCTACTGTCACTGACATTTCTGTTTATCACATAATTATTTTTCAATTTTTTTGCATATTGTTTTGCAGCGAAAGTTGTAGTTGATAGAGCAATTGCCATGGTAAAATGCCAAGAGACTGTTTCTTTCTCAAGTAGCTCCTATTTCAGGCCGCTTTTTAGAACACAGGTTGGTACCATCAACTCATCAAGTATGTAATTCTTTTTTCTCTTTAATCTCTATGAAACTCTATGTTATGCAACTTATGTTATTATAAATTTTAATGTAAGCTTAATTTTTCATGTTTATAAATTTTTGATTTTTCATATGTATTCTGGCATTAAATTGGAAGTAATTGATAAAATATTAATGTATTAGGCTAAATTTTTGTAAATTATGAAAATTATAATATAAAATATAAAACCGCCTAGGCGCCCGCCTAGGCCCCTAGGCGCTAGGCACCTGCTGGCCGCCCGCCCACCGCCTAGCGATTTTTAGAACACTGATTCATATCCCTATCCTAATTTGATCCCAACTTAAATTTCATACCACAAGTCATGAGTGCGGGCTAGCGCGTCCAAATAATTATTTGTTTAAGATTGTTTATTTTATTTGGATTAAGTAAATATATAATTTATCTATCCTTCAATGCAAAAAATCTATATGCATCGAGCAAATTGTTGATTGATAACAAAAATGAAAAAGTGTTAATACTTAAATTTTATGTATCGCCTATTGGTCTAACAAAAATATTTTGAATTTTTTTTTGTGTGAGCTACTCATGCTATTGACGGACCCTTGAATACTAAATTCTTTACAATATTATAAAAACAATATACTAAAATCTTTAATTACATGTAATTATTATGATTAAATGGTTTAAATCGATATATTAAGTTTTAAGTTTCTTCAAAATGCCATAAAATATAAAAATTAAATTCATGAATAATATAGGAAAAAAAATAAATTAATCCTATTTTTATATTAAGCCTGATACAAAAGCACATCTTATCCAATGCTACATTTTCTTTACATACACCAAAAATTACCAAAAAAAAAAATCTTTGGAGTTGCCACAAAACCCAAAGTAATGTATCACATCACCCATTGTAGTAGTGGATATTATAATAGTGTGGGCTCCACCAATAAGGCATGAGAAAATTAAATTACCCTCGTTCCTTTTTGTCATTCAAAACCTCTTGTTTCACTACTTTAACCAACTTATTTTGATTGTAAATATGATGAACTTTTTAGAGCAAAATGGGGAATCTTATAATCAGGTTGAATACAAAATCAATATTCCTCTACTGTTCATTTGGAGGAACGCGTGATACATAGTCAAGATATCCGGATCCATACTGATTTATTATTCGAATATTTTTTTTAGAATCCAAATTACATCGGCCTTTAGCTTTGGCAAGGTGGAGCCAGGTGGTTATTGATCTAATGTTAATATTGGTTCGATTTGGATGGGTGGAGGCTTCGATTTAGTGTTCTCCCTTTAGTTTGCCCTCTTTCTCACACTTTAGTTTGTCATGTTTTTCCTTTTATTTGTGTATGTCGAAAAATATATTGCTAAACCTAAATATTTTTCCCCTTGTTTTAAAGTTGCCATGTGCTTATCATATAATAATTAGTGAGTCAACTACCTTGGTGACGTAGAACTCCCATGTCTCTCATGGGTGAATTTGTGGAAATTCTCTTATGTACTCGTCTTTGTTTATTCACTAATAAACACATTGTCATAATCATCATATACTCACAATCATATTCAATTATCCGAACTCAAATAAACCAAAAGCACATAATCCAAACATTTTTCCAAGTCGGATTTAATTCGATTTTCGTATTTTGTCCAGTCCATTATACCTACCTATAGCAAAGTGTTTCGGATCAGAAAAATAAAACACGAAAATCGAAGCCCAATTTTTATTTTTTAATGACATGTTAGTCGGATTGGCAGATGTATATATAGGAAGCGACACGAGCCATTTAAGTATTGAATCAGACAAATAAAACACGAATACAACCTATAAGGAAATAAGTTGACACGACACACCTATTTTAGCACAAAAACTTGAGTCGTCCTTACGCGAGCCAATCTGAAATGACTCAAAATCGTCATGTTAACCTGAACCTGACCCATTAAGCCAACACAAACGACATGTTTGACATGACAGATATGTTTGACCCAAATATTAACAAGTCAAATGGGTCAAGATGCTAGACTTGAGCACGACCTGACACGTGTAACGGGTCAACACAAAAATAAAAACGGAAAATGACTTTTAGTACCTACTTTTTCACAAAATGGACAATTTTGATATCATAGTTGATGTAATGACTAATTTGTACATAATTTTATACGTTCATGACTAACAAATACTATTTTATTAACCTAGGTTAACCCATAATGTTATATGACATATTTACCCTCCTAAACAAATCGAAAACTTAATTTTATAATTTTATGACCAACAAGGACTACAGAAAAAAGAAAAAAAAAATCCTACGTTAATTGTTATTGAACGACAATTTTAGTCATTCTTTTTTATCGACCAACAAGGACTACAGGAAAAAAAATAACCTATGTTAATTGTTATTAACCAATTTTAGTTACTCTTTGTTAGTTTTATTGATCAACAATGACTACAAAAAAAAACATACGTTAATTGTTATTGAACAACAATTTTAACAAGGACTACAAAAAAAAAAACATTAGTCTGTTCACCGACTTGAAAAAGATTAGGATTTATCATATGAAAAATTATGATTTATAATATAAAATTGTTATTAAACGACAATTTAGTTACTATTTGTTATTGACTAATAAGGACTACAAAAAAAAAAAAAACCTACTTTAATTGTTATTAAACGATAATTTTAACAAGGACTATAGAAAAAAAACATTAGCATGTTCACTAACCTAAATAAAATTAGGATTTATCATATGATGTCCATTATTTTCAGGTCAATGAACAAGCAAATTTTTTTTGTAGTCCTTGTTAAAATTGTCATTCAATAACAACTAACGTAGTTTTTTTTTTCTTATTCTATAGTCATTGTTGGTCAATAAAACTAACAAAAAGTAACTAAAATTGGTCAATAACAATTAATTTTTTTTTTCTATAATCCTTGTTGGTTAATAACAAAGAGTAACTAAAATTTTCGTTCAATAAAAATTAACGTAGGTTTTTTTTTCTGTAGTCTCATAAAACTATAAAATTAGGTTTTCTATTTGTTTAGGATGGTAAATATATAATATAACTTTATGGGTTAACCTGATTTAATAAAATAGTCATTGTTAGTCATAAAAGTATAAAATTAGACATAAATTAATCATTACATCAACTATGGTATCTAAATTGTCTATTTTGTTAAAAAGTATGCCTTAAAATTCATTTTCCCAAAAAAAAATATTATATATATAATTCAGACACGTTTAAATGAGGTGAGTGGGGTTGTGTTATTGTTTTCGTAGGAAATTACGGAGTCTAACCACCACCACCCCCTTCCTACAGACCCATTTTGGTTTGTAATTTTGCGGGTTCGGGTCAAATTATCCTCAATCAACAGTTACAGACACCATTTGCCCTGCAAAACAGATAAGAGCACACTCCCTCCTCTCAACCCAACCCCCTCTCTCTCTCTCTCTACCTCATCTTCAATGGAGACTTCCCTCTGTATGACATTCCCCTCTTCAAAAACCTTCTTCACCCCTCACAAACCCACTTTCCCAACTTTCACAAAATACCCTCGCTTCCCTGTAATCCGCTCGGCAATCAGCCGAACAAAGAAGGAAGAAACAGTCGAAACAGTCAAGAAACAACTCGACACCTGTCACTTAATCGCAGGAATCAAATACAAAGGCCTCACAGTCAAACAAATGCAAGATCTCCGCCGAGCCCTCCCAGACTCCGTAAACCTCATAGTAGCCAAGAATACCTTAGTTGGCAAAGCAATTGAAGGCACCCCATGGGAGGCACTCCAGCCCTGCATGAAGGGGATGAATGCCTGGCTCTTCGTCCACACTGAGGAGATCCCGGCGGCTCTCAAGCCTTACAGGAGCTTCCAGAAGGAGATGAAGCTCGAAGATAATGACTTCACTGGGGCGGTGTTCGAAGGGAAGTTCTATGCTCCAGGTGACTTCAAGGCGCTTGAGACAATGCCTACCAGAGTCGAAATTTATGCCAAGTTGCTTGGGGCTTTGCAGAGTCCCGCGCTCGGGTTGGTCACCACACTTCAGGCTCCGGCCAGGGATTTGGTTATGGTTTTGAAGGCCTATGTGAACAAGTTGGAGGAGCTAGAGGGGCAGCAGTAGTGGTGAAGGAACCCAAGTGAAGCGAAGCGAAGCAATTCAATGTGTTGTAAGTTGTTTTCTTCATTTTGGCTTTTCTTTGATTTTGGTGCTTCTTTTTGTACTGGGGAATTCTTGAAATGTGGATTAGATTTGTAGATTTATGTACTTAAGCTTTTTATACCTCTTGTAGTGATGTTCGTCAATCCATTGAATTCATCTCACTTTTTTTTGGTAAGGCTACAGATATTTATGGTGATCCCCATGGATTCATCCACAACCAAACTTAGGCTTTAGGCCTCCAGTGAAGGTTAAGGTTCACTTTTTAGTTTGAGGTAGAAGCATCCACATACGGGATTTGTTCTTATATGGGTATCCTAGCAAAATGATTACTTGTAAGCTTTGGTTGGTTTAGGTTTCCATGAGCTGATAAGCTATTACAAAGTTCTTGGCAGAAAAGAACTCTGCAAGGTAGGAAAATTCAAACTTACATGGAAGTAACATTTGTTGATTCTTAGTGTTGGTTTATGGTAATCTTACATTTCAGGGCTTCCTAGTTGTTTTCTTTAAACGACATTTCAGGGCTTCCTAGTTGTTTATAGTGATACTGGGGCGGTTTCTTTAGTCACTTTATCTTGGATACTCATCACAGAAATATGACCTCATTGAAATGATTAGGTATTTCTCTAGAAACCCTCTGAAGTCCTCTTCTAAGAAACTACTTCTCTTTCAACTAAGGGAAGTGGCTCATCAAAAGAATGTTGAATTCTATGTAAGATGCTCTGCCAATGGTTTGCTCGAGTTGTCTGGAGTATGGTAGAAGACAATATGATAAGAGGATGAAGATGGAGTATGGCATGACTTGTCTGGCGGATATGAAGTTGAGGGAGAGTAATAATCAGGATGAAATTTGTATACATGTTTTAAAATTAGTTGCAGTCAATAGTTAATAGTTTTTTTTTTTTTTTTGGGAGGGGGGGGGGGGGGGGAGCTTTATTCAAGGAAGCACATACTCAACTTGTCGTATCCGTGTCCAACACTGACACTCACTCAACACGCGTCGGAGGTCAACAAGTCAGCAGGTGTCGGACACATTGTCAATGTGGTCAACATATCGGACATGCCTCTGACCTACCCGGAACTTGGTCAGGACACAATCAAGACTCAATAACCGACTTCATTTTATTTTTTACTTTTAGATGTGTGCAAACAATCACCTTGATCTATCTGAAGTGAATGACTATTTCAATTGAAATTCAAGATAAATAGGGCAAAGAATCACTAAAGCATAGAGATAGTCTATGGCTCTATGCTTCTTCTTGATCTTTGTTTCTTCTTCCCTCATTTGCTTCTTCTCTCCTCTACTTCTTTCCTACTATATTTTTCTCAACTTTAATTTTTTTTCACAATAGTGTGTCATCTTCTTCTTCGCCTTTGCACCTCTACGTTTTTTTCTTCTTCGTGTTTTTTTCTACTTGCAACAAAGATTAAGACAGGATAAAAATACACTTAGTTAGATTATTGTTTATGTTTATGACTTATTAAAAAAAAATATTATAATGTGTCGACATGCCCCCGAGCCTTAGTTTTTGGAAAATTGTTGAGTTGGCGTGTCGTGTTCATGTCCAATATGACACGCGTGTTTGTGTCCATGCATCATTGGCTTTATTTAATATAAGTATTAGAGTTTAAGAAGCAGAAAGACGATGAAAGTCTTAACTACCTTGATCTCGCATTAGTAACTCACGTTCAAAACATAGGATGCTAAGAGCCATTGCTTGATTTTGATTGTAACCCGGAAAGTCTTGAAACTTTTATTGAAGAGATGTTGAACTGGCATAATAGTACTCACTTCAATAAAGTCGTCACATCCAAGGGGAAGTGGATTTAGAAAGATTATTACATTCGGTGGTTTGGAAATTTTGAAATGAGGTGAACGAAAGAGTTTTGACAAAAGACGTACTAATATAGATCAAATGGTGAAAGATTTTAAAATTACTTTGGGGTTACATGTGGGGACTCTTTGGGACATACTAATACAGGTCAAAATTCGAATTGGCTGTTGGATTGATGAAATTGCTTTAAACTGGGAGTACTGCACAGGCCAAATTCGTAGAGAACTTCTCCTAATGTGGGAGAATGATGCAAGTCTATTAGAATATTTAAGTATGTTAAATTTTATCTCAACTTGTTATAGTGGTTGGATCAAGTTTTGGCAGTTTTATTGGGTTTTGGAGTATTTCAAGTCATATTTAGAAAAACAGGGTTGTATTCAGATTTTATGTTTTTTTATTAATGAATCGAAGATTGTTTCCTTCCTTGAGTGACGAGTTCATCGTTTTGATTGTGTTATATTTTCTGCTTCAACAACAATAGCCTACCTAGTATTTTTTTTTTTTGGAAAGCACCTACGTAGTACTCGCTGCTGAATACCAAAGCTGCTGCTGATCTTCTGGAATTTCACATCACAACCTTTTATTCTCCAGTTTCTGTTAGAGCTCCTTTTATGAAGATTGCTAGAGTACAGATTGGTAAGTCTCACTATTCCAGTTATGAATGTTTCATCTGGCATATTCCAAAGCTGAAAGAAGATAGAGAGATTTTCAAAGACTGTAACTTAGATGGTAAAGGAAAATTAACCTATTGCTTAGGGGAAGGTGTATTCTACTGTCAGACCCTTCAACTCGGTTAAAAATGAAATTTTGAATATGCATTTTATGTGTTCTGTATGTCTATCTTAACAAGTATTTATCATGCAAAGGAGTTTAGCCACGTTGCCAAAAAGTGAACTGCATAGACAGTAAACCTCCCAACTCTTGTAGAACATCTTCGTCATTTTCAAACCTTCGATAAACATTTGAATCTAAAAACCCAAGGTTCCAGCATTTGAGTTTCAAGATTGATGCATATCATATAGTAACATAATGGAAGCACAAGATAAAATAAAACAAAATTGCAGATGATCTCAGCAATATTACAGAGTAAATATTAATATGTGAATATAGTTTGTTTTGGATGCTTTTTATTGAACTATATTAAATAGTCAAGTCCTTTTGCTAGTCCCCCCTAATTCAGTACTACAATGTGGAATTCACAATGGTATCACCGAATATTGAATGAACAACAAATTTAGCTCGCACCAGGCTGAGAAGATTAAATTGCAAGCCACATCTTTGATTTTATTTATTCTGAATGAGAGCTCAAGAAAACCTTAGAAAGTTTAACAGGGGAAGGATTGGAGAAGAAAACGCTGATCCTATCTTTCTTATTATTATTGCTGTTGTTATTATAATTTTTACGGAGTATAGTTATTTCAACAGAGTTCTCAATGATGAATCACAGTTTTTAATACCCCCAACTCCTCTTCCTAGTGCGCTCTGGCTAACAAGGTGTATCTCGATTAAGTGAAATAACAAATTATTACGAGGCTTGTCCATTGAGTTTCATTTTCTTAGGCTCTATTGTATGCAACCTAAAAACTGACCTTGTCCTCAATGTAATGTATGAAGTATCAAGTCAGTCCAGTGAACTTCGAAGCCAAAATATGTTAAGCAAATTTCACCTGAATCACCAAGCATACTTTAGCAAGTATAAAGGCCATGTCCAGACTGTAAATTGAACCGCACTTATATGCCTAAACATCTTGAATACTTCTGAAGATGGGCATCCATGAAAGCAAACTTTAAATATTAGATATGCAAATATATTCAAGTGATCCCAAGAAGGCATGGGTGTGCTGCTTTGTGCACAGAATGAGACCTCTCTACAGCAGTTTCCAGGGGTCTGGCTTCAAAACCATCATTATTTTAAGAAAGTTTTTATGAATTTTGACAGTGCTCTATATGCATGTCAAAACAACAATTTGTGTCAAACCAAAGTATTCCAACCTGCCATTGACATGTTAATAAGAGATTTAAGACCTAACATTGGGTTTAATATGTTTCCCATGCATAAACCTGAAGCGAGCCTTAACAAAAGAAGCAAGTTAGAAAGTGTAACGCATACAAAAAGCAAGTCATCAACTGTGAAGTTATGCCACCCGTTTGAGTAATATCCATTTCTACTACTTATTACAATCCCCAGTTTGAGTAAACATAGAACACCTTCACTTGATATTCTTAGCGAGGATGGACTCAACGACACCCTGAGCTATGGGGTGATAGGATGGACGAGCTTCAGAGAAGACTCTTTTAGCCAATAGCTTTGCTTCTTCGTTAGTGCCTTGCACAAGTGCAGTGTAGAGTGGACGCAGGTACTTCATCCTCCCCACTTCCTTCAAAGTCTTCTCCACCTCACTGAAATAATCATTGCACCCAGATGCAATGGCAAGTTGTAGAAATGCTACTTTCACCTCATAGTCCTTACATTCTGCCAACCTATACCGTTGATCTAAAGCCACAACCTAAGAGCAACAACAATTTGTATAGTAAGTCCCCACTTAGTAAGTGAAAAATGACACCAAAAATAACACAATGCATGTAAAGGTGTAGAGTTATTCTACATTCTGATCATTGTTAACAAAAACTTGTTTGCTAAAAGTTGAATTGTTTCCACTTATTGTTAAAAACATCATTGGTATGATCCGACCTCGTGATTATTATTATTCTCACTAAAACCTACCTTTATTAAGGACCAGCCAAAGTTTCTTGTTCTCTCCAAAAGCCGACGAGGTAGTCAGCCGTTTTACATATCCAAAGCAACTACCATTTTGACCATCTATTTAAACGGTTATATAAGAGAGACAAGATAATTGAATCTCTCATTATAGACGAGTTAAAATTTATTTTCCCCGATGATGAGGGATGTGAAGGGTCTTACAGTGACGGACATTGTAATACATGAAATTAGTGTTTTTTTCTAATTCAAGTGACAATGCTAAGCAGCAAATAAATTACAACCATAATAGGGTAGGATCCTAATAGTTCATATTTCACAATGAATAGTCTGTAAAACTGTTTATGCCAAGGTCATATGTGCAATAAAGAAGTGTGCATAAGCAGCAAGAGTCGAGACATGTTTGATATACAGACTATAGTTCACACGAGGCAATACCTGTGAAGATTCAACAGCTTTGGGTAGATTCTCTAAATACAGTTCCCATTCTTGTCCTTGCCAATCGGCTACTTCCTCTTCTGCTGGCATTCTTCCAAGCTTAAACTCACTAGCCAGAGATACAATCTTGGTATAAATGTTCGATACTGGTTCCAGTGCATCGGAAGGGATACCAGTACCGTTAGTCCAGGTATCCAAATCAATCTCTTTCTCTATTCCAGGAACATTTTCTTTTAGAAAACTAAGAAAAGTTTCTGTGTCTATTGATTGGAACTTAAAGGTGGAAATATATTTCTTAAGGAATTCGTCAAATGCAGGCCGCCCAATCTGATAAAAATGAGCAAAAGTAAATACAGAAATTCATCACAGCAAATTCCTTCTAGAACAAATTAACAGAAGAAAAAAAAATACCTGACGTTCAATGCGCCAGAGGAATTGAAAACCTTTCTCATATGGAACCTCAGAGTATATATCATCTGGGTCCACTCCTTCCTGCTTGTTCTTGAGTTTTGTGAATTCCATGTTGTCCTTGAACCTTTCAACAGTTTGGTTTAGACCCCGCCAACCGATTCCAATATTCAGAGCAGCTCTCTCCTCCCCTTGCACTGCCTCGACTATTCTCCGCTCAGCATATGTTGTAAACCCCTGAAAAAGCAAGGAGAAGAAGACGAGACAAGAAAATAAGATAAATCTTACGAAGTTTGCGAAACCAATAAATTTTATTGAAGAGTAGCTTAACACAACACGCCATTACATATACTTTCTCAACAATATTGACAACCCCTCAGGCGACAACTGCACATCATCTGTATTTCTTTTTTTTCCTTTTTCTTTTCGATCGGCGAGACAGCTAGACAGAGAGCATGCATTGAGACTAAAATGACAGACATGATACAAATAGAGTATGCATTGAGACATTTGTGTTGCCTTGCTTCAAAGTATGCATTTCATATAAAGGACTCATAGTCATAGGGCATGAGGGAAATCAAGCAGATGCAAAGGGGGATGTATATGTATCAATGTGTGTCCTTGACTAAGCAGAATATTAAAGATGCCTCAGTTCCACATGGAAATAGAAATGAAGAGAAAACTTTCAGTTTTTTAAAAAACAAGTAAAATGTGTGGATTTTATAGCTTGCAGACCGAAAATAGATATCCTAAACCACTACTTTATTCTTCACTAAAATGTAACAAATAAGAACGCATATGAAAACACTTTAAAAAATCCAAAATAAAACATTAAGGAGCCCTTGAAATAGAAATCGAAATCTTGCTAAAAGTCGACAAGAGCTGGGATTGATCCAAGTTACTGACGTTCATTGTTAACTAAGTTCAGTCAACTATTTAATTTGTTCTTTTGGCATTTTCCTCATTTCTCAACCACGTAAATATTCAACAATCCAGTCGATCTTCTACATTATTCCTAGTAACTCTAAACATTTTGAGGTATTGCTTCTCCCATTTCTATCTCTCTCCACCACACCATTTCTTCCCATTCTCTCTATCCCATTGTGCCTCACAATGACCTCTCTACCACAAGCTGATATCTTTGTGTCTACTCGATCACCACATTTCTTTTATCTTTGTCTATCTATCTATCTGATCCTCCCCACTTCTACTCATTACCCATATCTATGACTCGATTCACTTGCCTTCTTCCCATACCTCTCTCTATATTTTGATTCTTCTCACTCTCCCTTCTCTATATTCCAACTGTCATTCCATATTGCATGGAAACAGAAAAAGTCCAATAACTTATGATGCACATTTTATATCACCAATCCTTGATTAATTGATATCAATATATTAATTCCTCATCATTCCCCCCAATGTATATATTAATTCCTCATCTTTCCCCCCAGTGTACAGTATGTAATTTTAGTTAAATATGTTGGAAGTATGTTAGTATTTCAAATTCACGAATGTCATTGTTTATATCAACATAATTGTTATTGTTTTGAAAGAAACATTATCACTAGCACAATAGTATCGATGAATTATGAATGAGCATGCAACAAAATGGCCCAAGAAACCAAATGTGAGTATTACCTCATTCAACCAGAAATCTTCATTGGTCTTATTGGTGATCAAGTTCCCAGTCCAACTATGAGCAAGTTCGTGCGCCACAACCTGAGCCCCACTCGCATCTCCCTTAATCACTGTTGGTGTCAAGAATGTCAACTTTGGATTCTCCATCCCTCCATAAGGAAAGCTTGGTGGCAACACAAGAAGATCAAACCTCTCCCACTCATAAGGCCCAAACAACTTCTCCCCCTGTCTCATCATATCCTCAGTGCCCGCAAATTCCCTTGCAGCTGCCTCTAACACACTAGGCACTGCCTCCGCGAAAACCTTACTTCTCGGTCCAACCTCCTTAAACCCAATCTCCCCCACTGCAAATGCAAACAAATACGGAGGAATTGGCTGCTCCATCAAAAATTCCTCCACCATTCTATCCTCAGCACACCACAATGCCTCATCACACACCACCCCTGCCTCACCCGCCGCAGGAGGCCGACGCTCAACATGCCTCGCCGCCATCACCGCACCCAATTCTCTAGGCACATTGACAATGGCTGAGTACTGAATTCTAGCTGCCGGGGTGTCTTGGCAAGGGAAGATAGAGCGGGCATGAATTGCCTGGCACTGCGTGTACACAAAGGGTAACTTCTTGTTAAATGTCTGGGGTGGCGTCAGCCATTGAAGTGCTGAAGAAGACGGACTGGTTGTGAAGCTAACGAGGAACGAAGACTGACCTGAGAGTGAAATGGTGAGATTTTGGCCCTTGATTGGATCAACCACCTCTGAGAGGGTATAAGGGAGAGGGTTTTCTTGATCAAGAACAGAGTGAATTGTGAGCGATCGAGTGTCGAGAGAGAGCGAACCAGTGTGGGGGTTTGGGAGAGTGTAGAGAGCTGAAGCTTTGATGGTGGAGGAAGCGAAGTCAAAGTAGAGTGAGAGGGCGATGTGGGTTGTGAAGGGGTGAGTGGAATCGGTGAACGAGTGAGGATCAACGGGCGACATTGCAGGGTGAAGGTTAGGGTTTTGGTGACGGGTTGGGGAAGATGAGCCCGCGGGTTAATAAAGAAGGGGTGGAGGTGGCGTGGGTTGGCAGCGGAATCCAAGTAACTGTCTGCTCAAGGAAACATGGCGTAGGTGCACGCTTGAGCTTGGTTTTGCCTGGATTGTGATTTCGTTTTTTCGAGGTAATATCGTTAACTTTGACTTTAATAAATATTTGGTTGGTAATAGAAAAAAAATTTCGATTGTAATTTTAAAATTATTAATATAATTTAAATATTTTAAACTCTTATATATTACATAAAGAATACCACAAGATTAATAATGTCATACAAACTACGTATTGCATAAGAATTACTTATATAACAAAATGTTAATACTAAATTATGGTTATAACAGGTTAAAATATATAGAAATTGAGATTGAACTAATCAAAAAAAATAAATATTTCGGATTTTGAAAAAAAAAATTAATAACTCAAAATTTTTTTTTATGAAATTTCGACATTTCACCACTATGTTTTTGTAGGGAAAAAAAATCCAAAATTTTACCTTCCACCACATAAAATAAAATCGAAAATTGCAGTTGTCTCGTTAGAAAACATGAGGAGTTTTATTAGGGTTCACACGAGAGTTCTCATCTTCTTCGTCCTCATCGATTTTAAAGCCAATTTCGACCCTCATTGTTTGTTATCCACTCCATTGAAGAGTCTTTGGTCGATTTTGAAGTTGGTATAAACATTTGTATTCGATTTGGAACGAAAAATAGTTGATCAAGAGTGTGGAGATGTTATTGGTTTGATTTTGAAACTTGAGAGTAATTTTGTGAGGATTTGAGGGAAAAATATTGGTAACATTCATGGTACTCGCAGCCTATGCAGAGAGTACTATGAATGTTACTCACAAATTTTTATTTATTTTTTAAACCTGAAAGCAGTTTTGGGGATGAATTTGGGTTGGGGAAGGTCGACGTAGTGATCACAGTGGAAGTGGAAGTGAAAGTAAGTGATAAGGTGGGGACTTGAGTAGCAAAAGTCGTTAATGATGAAACAGGTTTTGGGGATGAGTTTCAGTTGGCAGAGGTTGAGTGGGGGGAGGGGGAGGAAAGGGAATTGTTGATAGAGGAGGGGGATTGTTGAGACGCAGACGCAAAAATGGAGATGGGAGACGCAGACGCATAAAGAAATATGAGAAATGGGAGACGCGGAGAGGTAGAGATCATCATTTCAAATTTTATTTTATGGCAGGTGGTGAGGAGAAAAAGTTACAATTGATATGGTGGTGGAAGTAAGTGGCGGTGAGAGGAAGAATCTGTGAATGTAATTAGAAGTTTTCCTTGGTTTAAATGGTTAGAAGGAATAAAAATGACCCATAAGCCCTTGCATGAAGTTTTTTTAAAATTTTATTATTATTTTTATTGCAAGACCTAGTCACTTTTTTCATTTATAGTTAGAAGGATTTTACTAAACTGAAAAGATTGTTTATAATTTAGTAGAACTGAAATTTTGAGGTTACAGATTCACATCGGAAAGTACATATTAAAGTGTCAGCCCATTTTGACGTACACTTATCGAGATATGCGTCAAGATGTGATATTATTAAATTCTTCTATTGTAATTTCAAAATGAATGAGCGCCTACTTTGGGAGCGATAGAGGTTGTCCAACTCCTATTGTTCCAACTGCTCGAAAGGTAGTCGTTAAACATCGATAGAAACTATTTATGAAGATATTTGATGACACAAACTTATATTAATATCTTAATGAGTGTATGTCGATATGTTCTGAAACCTTACGGACTTGAGCGACACATCTCATCCTATGACATCCTTAAATGAAATACAAACGAAAATCTCCCATAGGAAGCTCTAGCAGTAAGGATTCCCGTAGGATGAGGGTTGGAATGTTATGTTTTGTTAAATAGGGTGGTTGGTCTCCCCGTTCTTTTTTTCTTGTGAAACCAAAGATGATGATATTTTCATAGATTTTATGTATATTTGAGTTAAGATCGTCTTTCAAAATTGATATACCATAAATTTATAGTTTGATTCCTTTTAGTATCCAACAACATTAATATATAGTCAATGAAAATGTGCTAGACTTATTTCAAATTTCCGATACCAAAAAAAAAAAAAAAAAAGATTACCTCAACATTAGAACAACCTCCAAATTAACCTTTCATAATTGAATGATTATGTAGATTTTGCTAACCTAAGCAAATGGGGTTTAGCATTAGGTTGTTATAGCACCTTGTGATTTCACTGTAACCATCACTCTATATTACTCTTTGAGTTTGTCAAATAATTGCTCTCCCGACTTTCCGCTTTGATACGATTTCGTCGTTTAAGCTCCCAATCCAATAAAAACACGAAAATGAAATAATTAGAATAAAATACAATATTTGAAATAATAACAAATATAAATAAGGTAATTTATTTATAGAATATCAAATGACATTACAACAAGGAATAAAATAACCCAAGAACACTGAATTTAGTTTTAGCTCGTTGATCATCGTTTTGGCCAAGAAACTTAGAATACACAATCTGCACAAATTATATAAGCATTTACAATACAACTCTGAAAAAATATCCATTATTGATACATACAATTCTTTAACACGACATTTAAACTTATAACTTTTTTTTTCATCTCAATGAATCTTGTTGAGTGCCTCCACCGCTATCAAATCGTGTTGGGCTTGTAAGCACAATTACTTCAAGAGAAATTTGTGTTGGAGTGATAGTCTCCTCTTGGTTCCAACTCAAGCAAACACACCTCATCCGTAGTATTTCCTAGGGTTGAACAAAAAACCGACCAAACTGATTAAACCGACCGAACCGATTGGTTCGATTTAAATTCGATTCGGTTCGATTTCGATTTTAAAAAAATTTTAACTGAAGTGGTCGGTTCGGTTTCTATGTGATTGTAACCGACCAAACCGAACCAACCGAATATATAATAAATAATATATATTTTATATAAAATAATATAATATGTTTAAAATAGTCGGTCGGTTTGGTTTTATTTCGGTTTTGGTTTGGTTTTAGTCAGTTCGGTTACGGTTTGCATAAATTAGAATCGGTTCGGCTTCGGATCGGTTTTGTTAATGGTCGATTCGATTTCGGTTTGAAAATTTTGAAACCGACCAAAGTCGATTTGGTTCACGGTTTAGGTGAAAAACCGAACCGTCGGTTCGGTTTTCAACCCTAGTATTTCCATGAATGATGTATAAGACGAATTATCCGAATAGTTCCACATATATTTTCAATGTTGTTTGTCTATCCCATTTGTGTTTTACATATTGGGTTGTCACCCATATTAAGTTTGTCAAACCATATTGAATAATTTAGTATGTTTATGCTTACAATTTGTGAAAGTAATGTCATTTCTTACTCATTTTTTTTGTGATTACTTATGTTCATCCACAATGATATGTTTATATATATATAGTCTTTTTGAAAGAGATTATTATCAATTTATATTAATGATTGTAGTATCAATAAATGGATTGATTTTAGTTGACTCTAATTGTTATTGTCATGTTGTCACAATAATTGAAAAAAAATATCTCATTGGTAAAAGTGATAGTGATTAATGCAAAAGATATTCATTTCTCTCACCCATCAAATCAATCACAACATATTCGCGTCTTAGTGTGAACATAGTAGAAAATCTAGAGAGCCAGGCCTGGCAAGCCAAGCCCACACCAGGCCAGGTCTGATACCGTCCATCATCCTAGAGATGTGCATCTCAAGGATGATGGACGGTATCGAGCCTGGCTTGCAGCTTGACAGGCCTGGCTCTCTAGAAAAGTTCGCGAACATAGACAAAAAGTAAGCTTATAATTCTTTCAAAAACAACATTTGATAAAACTCATCAAGAAAAATGTTAAAACAATTACAACCCATCTGGAAAGAAACGCAAAAATGTATGAAATTTGCAATAAATCACATACTGACCCTGACAATGAAGTCATATACAAAACGGTGGGCTTACATGGATGTTGATGTGTCCAAATCTCGTCCTCCTGTAAGTTTGACCTGCAAAACAAATGTTAGACTTCCAAGGGCCACTTTTTTGGTGGCCGAAGGCACTCCGATGCTTAAGTCAACAACTTTATTGAAGAATGAAGTAAATATGGACAAAACTCAGCTAAAGTTGCATACATTTGTTGATTGTTCCCTTTACCTTATATACTGGTCGCGGTTAATTCTCTGCGTGACTTTAGCATGTGATGCGCAATGGAAGGAGACGTTTTTCGTAACCGTCTCTTCCTTTATAAAGACGCATCCGTGGAGGTGTAACTCCCTCCACGACTCATTTCTTATGCAATGTTTCTCTTCTTTACGAGAGAACTCGTTCAGACCTGGATTTGGGTCTTACTTATGACTTCTTCTGATGGGTCATGTTTGGGATTTTATGATTGGTTTTGCCTTATTTGGGTTTTATGAGCTGGCCTGGTTTTGGGATGTCTGATCCTCGTGATGGATGATTTATGCCACATGTATGACGGTGATGACGGTCTATTTTGATGTATCATCAGCTACTCCTTCCTTAGTTAGTAGGTATGCTTATGTATCCACTAATTGTATGGTTGTTGGATTTTTGATTTCATCATTACGATGCATTTAATGTTGTTACTAGTTGTAGTTGCTTTTGTATCTTTGATGTTCCGTCCGTCTGCTCGTTTTAGTGTATTTTTGGGATTTTGTGCGATTGTCACATTTCACACATTCTCTCAAGAATGGACCTTTTGTTGTTCATCCTTATAGAAGGAAGAGTTGAGTGCAGGTTTTCCCTTTTACGCCCCTTTTATTTCTAGTTGTTGATTCCTTTATATCTTGTTTTTGCTTTGTAACCATGTCTAGCTTCAGGGTTTTGAGTGGCGACGTTTTTTATGCTTGCGAGGCATTCTCTTTGCCTAAGCAAGTGACACAGGCGACTTTCGATAGCATTCGTCATGATTACTCGCTGCCGGCCGATCTCGAAATCATTCTCCCCGAAGAGGGTGACAGTCCTTGTCGTCCGTAGCATGGCTAAATTACTTTGTACCCTGACAAGTTTTTTCCTACTTTAGGCTTTCGGTTTCTGAGATCATCTGGGAGTACTTAGATCTTGTGGGCATTGCTCATGCCCAACTAGTTCCTAATGGTTGGAAGGCGATGATTGCAACCTTAGCAAGGGTTGTTGCATCCAGTATCCCTATAAATGTCAGGGTTTTGCATTCCTTGGTGGGGTTTCTCCTAAACGCTAACCGCACTTGCTATCTTCGTTCCCCATCTTGTTTCAAGAGTATGTGAGGGGAGTATGAGGGCTGGTCAAGACCCTGGTTTTATGCGTCCATTGCCTTCGACTATTTTAAGTTGCTCAAAATTCAGATTGTGTAGTCGTTCTGAGAGCCATAGAAGATCGAATTATCATTGTAGTTAGAGGAGCAGAAGCTCTGTAACCGGATTGACAAGCTTCCTCGAGTCTCAGTGGAAGATTTCCTTGCTACAGATGCTATTATCTGTTGTGGCTTGCATTCATCGAGTGAGTCGGGTCGCGCAGAGCTTACGGTAGTTCGTGTTTCAGAGGTGACTATTGCACGTGCTAGTGATGTTAATATTGGTCGGGGAGCGAGCTATGTTAAGGAACATGTGGGGCAAATTGCTTCTGTTGCTGTTAGAAACTCTGGGAGTGCTAGCTCGGTCGTTAGAAAGAGGAAAGTTCCCAAGCTTCCCAGCCCGTCCAAGATGTTGGCAATTAGTCATGGTCATGTATCAAAGAAGAAGAAGCTCGCCATATCGGTTCACAGTACCATTAGGGCTCCTTCTCCTCTTACGCTTCCCGAGAAGGGAGGTCATGGTGCGAGTGACTTTGTTGCCCGAGAAGATGAGGAGATAAATCAAGTTCTTGAGAAGAACAAAAAGGAAGTTTCTCGACCTTTGGACGATCGTGAGAAGAGTCTTGTCTCTTCGTACGGCTTGCATGTTTTTGCTAACATGACGGTTGATGACTCTCGCATCATTGATAACAAAATGCTTCAGCTTGGGCTCAAAGCAGCCTAAGAATCCGAACAATACCAAGACTTTGGATGATTTCGAGTATGATCCGTCATTGTAAGATTAAATCGTTACTCGAGCCTAGGGCTTCAAATCTCCTGTGTCTCCTGCTGTTATTGAGACCTCGGAATCGCCTACAACTCCCTCTGCTTCTCGTCTTGTCTCGGTTGTGCCCGAGGAGTCCTATTGGCCTTCTAAGATTGATGTGCAGGACAATGCTCAAAATCTCATTGGCGGTTGGCTAACAAGGCTCTTGTGCCTGTGCGCCCACCACATCATCATATTGATGAGGGCCTCCAACACCTTATAGAATGAATGATCCATCTCACTTATGCAGTCGTGATGAGGTCGAATTATAAGGTTGCCTGCGATCAAGTGGCGTTCATCGAGCGAAAGCTGGTGGGGCATGCCTTGGTTCTTAACAAAAGAAGCAAGTTAGAAAGTGTAACGCATACAAAAAGCAAGTCATCAACTGTGAAGTTATGCCACCCGTTTGAGTAATATCCATTTCTACTACTTATTACAATCCCCAGTTTGAGTAAACATAGAACACCTTCACTTGATATTCTTAGCAAGGATGGACTCAACGACACCCTGAGCTATGGGGTGATAGGATGGACGAGCTTCAGAGAAGACTCTTTTAGCCAATAGCTTTGCTTCTTCGTTAGTGCCTTGCACTAGTGCAGTGTAGAGTAGACGCAGGTACCTCATCCTCCCCACTTCCTTCAAAGTCTTCTCCACCTCACTGAAATAATCATTGCACCCAGATGCAATGGCAAGTTGTAGAAATGCTACTTTCACCTCATAGTCCTTACATTCTGCCAACCTATACCGTTGATCTAAAGCCACAACCTAAGAGCAACAACAATTTGAATAGTAAGTCCCCATTTAGTAAGTGAAAAATGACACCAAAAATAACACAATGCATGTAAAGGTGTAGAGTTATTCTACATTCTGATCATTGTTAACAAAAACTTGTTTGCTAAAAGTTGAATTGTTTCCACTTATTGTTAAAAACATCATTGGTATGATCCGACCTCGTGATTATTATTATTCTCACTAAAACCAACCTTTATTAAGGACCAGCCAAAGTCTCTTGTTCTCTCCAAAAGCCGACGAGGTAGTCAGCCATTTTACATATCCAAAGCAACTACCATTTTGACCATCTATTTAAACGGTTATATAAGAGAGACAAGATAATTGAATCTCTCATTATAGACAAGTTAAAATTTATTTTCCCCGATGATGAGGGATGTGAAGGGTCTTACAGTGACGGACATTGTAATACATGAAATTAGTGTTTTTTTCTAATTCAAGTGACAATGCTAAGCAGCAAATAAATTACAACCACAATAGGGTAGGATCCTAATAGTTCATATTTCACAATGAATAGTTTGTAAAACTGTTTATGCCAAGGTCATATGTGCAATAAAGAAGTGTGCATAAGCAGCAAGAGTCAAGACATGTTTGATATACAGACTATAGTTCACACGAGGCAATACCTGTGAAGATTCAACAGCTTTGGGTAGATTCTCTAAATACAGTTCCCATTCTTGTCCTTGCCAATCGGCTACTTCCTCTTCTGCTGGCATTCTTCCAAGCTTAAACTCACTAGCCAGAGATACAATCTTGGTATAAATGTTCGATACTGGTTCCAGTGCATCGGAAGGGATACCAGTACCGTTAGTCCAGGTATCCAGATCAATCTCTTTCTCTATTCCAGGAACATTTTCTTTTAGAAAACTAAGAAAAGTTTCTGTGTCTATTGATTGGAACTTAAAGGTGAAAATATATTTCTTAAGGAATTCGTCAAATGCAGGCCGCC
Organism: Berberis vulgaris; assembly: GCA_963556465.1. Lineage (NCBI taxonomy): Eukaryota > Viridiplantae > Streptophyta > Magnoliopsida > Ranunculales > Berberidaceae > Berberis > Berberis vulgaris. The sequence continues at coordinate 24,332,827 of OY747135.1, forward strand.
CAATCTGATAAAAATGAGCAAAAGTAAATACAGAAATTCATCACAGCAAATTCCTTCTAGAACAAATTAACAGAAGAAGAAAAAATACCTGACGTTCAATGCGCCAGAGGAATTGAAAACCTTTCTCATATGGAACCTCAGAGTATATTTCATCTGGGTCCACTCCTTCCTGCTTGTTCTTGAGTTTTGTGAATTCCATGTTGTCCTTGAACCTTTCAACAGTTTGGTTTAGACCCCGCCAACCGATTCCAATATTCAGAGCAGCTCTCTCCTCCCCTTGCACTGCCTCGACTATTCTCCGCTCAGCATATGTTGTAAACCCTGAAAAAGCAAGGAGAAGAAGACGAGACAAGAAAATAAGATAAATCTTACGAAGTTTGCGAAACCAATAAATTTTATTGAAGAGTAGCTTAACACAACACGCCATTACATATACTTTCTCAACAATATTGACAACCCCTCAGGCGACAACTGCACATCATCTGTATTTCTTTTTTTTCCTTTTTCTTTTCGATCGGCGAGACAGCTAGACAGAGAGCATGCATTGAGACTAAAATGACAGACATGATACAAATAGAGTATGCATTGAGACATTTGTGTTGCCTTGCTTCAAAGTATGCATTTCATATAAAGGACTCATAGTCATAGGGCATGAGGGAAATCAAGCAGATGCAAAGGGGGATGTATATGTATCAATGTGTGTCCTTGACTAAGCAGAATATTAAAGATGCCTCAGTTCCACATGGAAATAGAAATGAAGAGAAAACTCTCAGTTTTTTAAAAAACAAGTAAAATGTGTGGATTTTATAGCTTGCAGACCGAAAATAGAAATCCTAAACCACTACTTTATTCTTCAATAAAATGTAACAAATAAGAACGCATATGAAAACACTTTAAAAAATCCAAAATAAAACATTAAGGAGCCCTTGAAATAGAAATCGAAATCTTGCTAAAAGTCGACAAGAGCTGGGATTGATCCAAGTTACTGACGTTCATTGTTAACTAAGTTCAGTCAACTATTTAATTTGTTCTTTTGGCATTTTCCTCATTTCTCAACCACGTAAATATTCAACAATCCAGTCGATCTTCTACATTTTTCCTAGTAACTCTAAACATTTTGAGGTATTGCTTCTCCCATTTCTATCTCTCTCCACCACACCATTTCTTCCCATTCTCTCTATCCCATTGTGCCTCACAATGACCTCTCTACCACAAGCTGATATCTTTGTGTCTACTCGATCACCACATTTCTTTTATCTCTGTCTATCTATCTATCTGATCCTCCCCACTTCTACTCATTACCCATATCTATGACTCGTTTCACTTACCTTCTTCCCATACCTCTCTATATATATATTTTGATTCTTCTCACTCTCCCTTCTCTATATTCCAACTGTCATTCCATATTGCATGGAAATAAAAAAAGTCCAATAACATATGATGCACATTTTATATCACCAATCCTTGATTAATTGATATCAATATATTAATTCCTCATCTTTCCCCCCAGTGTACAGTATGTAATTTTAGTTAAATATGTAGGAAGTATGTTAGTATTTCAAATTCACGAATGTCATTGTTTATATCAACATAATTGTTATTGTTTTGAAAGAAACATTATCACTAGCACAATAGTATCGATGAATTATGAATGAGCATGCAACAAAATGGCCCAAGAAACCAAATGTGAGTATTACCTCATTCAACCAGAAATCTTCATTGGTCTTATTGGTGATCAAGTTCCCAGTCCAACTATGAGCAAGTTCGTGTGCCACAACCTGAGCCCCACTCGCATTTCCCTTAATCACTGTTGGTGTCAAGAACGTCAACTTTGGATTCTCCATCCCTCCATAAGGAAAGCTTGGTGGCAACACAAGAAGATCGAACCTCTCCCACTCATAAGGCCCAAACAACTTCTCCCCCTGTCTCATCATATCCTCAGTGCCCGCAAATTCCCTTGCAGCTGCCTCTAACACACTAGGCACTGCCTCCGCGAAAACCTTACTTCTCGGTCCAACCTCCTTAAACCCAATCTCCCCCACTGCAAATGCAAACAAATACGGAGGAATTGGCTGCTCCATCAAAAATTCCTCCACCATTCTATCCTCAGCACACCACAATGCCTCATCACACACCACCCCTGCCTCACCCGCCGCAGGAGGCCGACGCTCAACATGCCTCGCCGCCATCACCGCACCCAATTCTCTAGGCACATTGACAATGGCTGAGTACTGAATTCTAGCTGCCGGGGTGTCTTGGCAAGGGAAGATAGAGCGGGCATGAATTGCATGGCACTGCGTGTACACAAAGGGTAACTTCTTGTTAAATGTCTGGGGTGGCGTCAGCCATTGAAGTGCTGAAGAAGACGGACTGGTTGTGAAGCTAACGAGGAACGAAGACTGACCTGAGAGTGAAATGGTGAGATTTTGGCCCTTGATTGGATCAACCACCTCTGAGAGGGTATAAGGGAGAGGGTTTTCTTGATCAAGAACAGAGTGAATTGTGAGCGATCGAGTGTCGAGAGAGAGCGAACCAGTGTGGGGGTTTGGGAGAGTGTAGAGAGCTGAAGCTTTGATGGTGGAGGAAGCGAAGCCAAAGTAGAGTGAGAGGGCGATGTGGGTTGTGAAGGGGTGAGTGGAATCGGTGAACGAGTGAGGATCAACGGCCGACATCGCAGGGTGAAGGTTAGGGTTTTGGTGACGGGTTGGGGAAGATGAGCGCGCGGGTTAATAAAGAAGGGAGGTGGCGTGGGTTGGCAGCGGAATCCAAGTATCTGTCTGCTCAAGGAAACATGGCGTAGGTGCACGCTTGAGCTTGGTTTTGCCTGGATTGTGATTTCGTTTTTTCGAGGTAATATCGTTAACTTTGACTTTAATAAATATTTGGTTGGTTATAGAAAAAAAAATTCGATTTTAATTTTAAAATTATTAATATAATTTAAATATTTTAAACTCTTATATATTACATAAAGAATACCACAAGATTAATAATGTCATACATACTACGTATTGCATAAGTATTACTTATATAACAAAATGTTAATACTAAATTATGGTTATAACAGGTTAAAATATATAGAAATTGAGATTGAACGAATAAAAAATAATAAATATTTCTGATTTTGAAAAAAAAATTAATAACTCAAAAAAAAAATTCATGAAATTTCGACATTTTTCGAGAAATCATATTCCTTGCCTTTGAGAGCTTCTAACTATACCCACGAATTCTTCCCATCACCACTATGTTTTTGTAGGGAAAAAAAATCCAAAATTTTACCTTCCACCACATAAAATAAAATCGAAAATTGCAGTTGTCTCGTTAGAAAACATGAGGAGTTTTATTAGGGTTCACACGAGAGTTCTCATCTTCTTCGTCCTCATCGATTTTAAAGCCAATTTCGACCCTCATTGTTTGTTATCCACTCCATTGAAGAGTCTTTGGTCGATTTTGAAGTTGGTATAAACATTTGTATTCGATTTGGAACGAAAAATAGTTGATCGAGAGTGTGGAGATGTTATTGGTTTGATTTTGAAACTTGAGAGTAATTTTGTGAGGATTTGAGGGAAAAATATTGGTAACATTCATGGTACTCGCAGCCTATGTGGAGAGTACTATGAATGTTACTCACAAATTTTTATTTATTTTTTAAACCTGAAAAGCAGTTTTGGGGATGAATTTGGGTTGGGAAAGGTCGACGTAGTGATCATAGTGGAAGTGGAAGTGAAAGTAAGTGATAAGGTGGGGACCTGAGTAGCAAAAGTCGTTAATGATGAAACAGGTTTTGGGGATGAGTTTCAGTTGGCAGAGGTTGAGTGGGGGGAGGGGGAGGAAAGGGAATTGTTGATAGAGGAGGGGGATTGTTGAGACGCAGACGCAAAAATGGAGATGGGAGACGCAGACGCATAAAGAAATATGAGAAATGGGAGATGCGGAGAGGTAGAGATCGTCATTTCAAATTTTATTTTATGGCAGGTGGTGAGGAGAAAAAGTTACAATTTATATGGTGGTGGAAGTAAGTGGCGGTGAGAGGAAGAATCTGTGAATGTAATTAGAAGTTTTCCTTGGTTTAAATGGTTAGAAGGAATAAAAATGACCCATAAGCCCTTGCATGAAGTTTTTTTAAAATTTTATTATTATTTTTAGTGCAAGACCTAGTCACTTTTCATTTATAGTTAGAAGGATTTTACTAAACTGAAAATATTGTTTATAATTTAGTAGAACTGAAATTTTGAGGTTACAGATTCACATCGAAAAGTACATATTAAAGTGTCAGCCCATTTTGACGTACACTTATCGAGATATGCGTCAAGATGTGATATTATTAAATTCTTCTATTGTAATTTCAAAATGAATGAGCGCCTACTTTGGGAGCGATAGAGGTTGTCCAACTCCTATTGTTCCAACTGCTCGAAAGGTAGTCGTTAAACATCGATAGAAACTATTTATGAAGTTATTTGATGGCACAAACCTATATTAATATCTTAATGAGTGCATGTCGATATGTGCTGAAACCTTACGGACTTGAGCGACACATCTCATCCTATGGACATCCTTAAATGAAATACAAACGAAAATCTCCCATAGGAAGCTCTAGCGGTAAGGATTCCCGTAGGATGAGGGTTGGAATGTTATGTTTTGTTAAATAGGGTGGTTGGTCTCCCCGTTCTTTTTTTCTTGTGAAACCAAAGATGATGATATTTTCATAGATTTTATGTATATTTGAGTTAAGATCGTCTTTCAAAATTGATATACCATAAATTTATAGTTTGATTCCTTTTAGTATCCAACAACAATAGATAGTCAATGAAAATGTGCTAGACTTATTTCAAATTTCTGATACCAAAAAAAAAAAAAAAAAAGATTACCTCAACATTAGAACAACCTCCAAATTAACCTTTCATAATTGAATGATTATGTAGATTTTACTAACCTAAGCAAATGGGGTTTAGCATTAGGTTGTTATAGCACCTTGTGATTTCACTGTAACCATCACTCTATATTACTCTTTGAGTTTGTCAAATAATTGCTCTCCCGACTTTCCGCTTTGATACGATTTCGTCGTTTAAGCTCCCAATCCAATAAAAACACGAAAATGAAATAATTAGAATAAAATACAATATTTGAAATAATAACAAATATAAATAAGGTAATTTATTTATAGAATATCAAATGACATTACAACAAGGAATAAAATAACCCAAGAACACTGAATTTAGTTTTAGCTCGTTGATCATCGTTTTGGCCAAGAAACTTAGAATACACAATCTGCACACATTATATAAGCATTTACAATACAACTCTGAAAAAATATCCATTATTGATACATACAATTCTTTAACACGACATTTAAACTTATAACTTTTTTTTTCATCTCAATGAATCTTGGTGAGTGCCTCCACCACTATCAAATCGTGTTGGGCTTGTAAGCACAATTACTTCAAGAGAAATTTGTGTTGGAGTGATAGTCTCCTCTTGGTTCCAACTCAAGCAAACACACCTCATCCGTAGTATTTCCTAGGGTTGAACAAAAAACCGACCAAACCGATTAAACCGACCGAACCGATTGGTTCAGTTTAAATTCGATTCGGTTCGATTTCGGTTTTAAAAATTTTTAAACTGAAGTGGTCGGTTCGGTTTCTATGTGATTGTAACCGATCAAACCGAACCAACCGAATATATAATAAATAATATATATTTTATATAAAATAATATAATATGTTTAAAATAGTCGGTCGGTTTGGTTTTATTTCGGTTTTGGTTTGGTTTTAGTCAGTTCGGTTACGGTTTGCATAAATTAGAATCGGTTCGGCTTCGGATCAGTTTTGTTAATGGTCGATTCGATTTCGGTTTGAAAATTTTGAAATCGACCAAAGTCGATTTGGTTCACGATATTAAGTTTGTCTATCCCATTTGTGTTTTACATATTGGGTTGTCACCCATATTAAGTTTGTCAAACCATATTGAATAATTTAGTATGTTTATGCTTACAATTTGTGAAAGTAATGTCATTTCTTACTCATTTTTTTTGTGATTACTTATGTTCATCCACAATGATATGTTTATATATCTATAACAGTCTTTTTGAAAGAGATTATTATCAATTTATATTATTGATTGTAGTATCAATAAATGGATTGATTGTAGTATCAATAAATGGATTGATTTTAGTTGACTCTAATTGTTATTGTCATGTTGTCACAATAATTGAAAAAAAATATCTCATTGGTAAAAGTGATAGTGATTAATGCAAAAGATATTCATTTCTCTCACCCATCAAATCAATCACAACATATTCGCGTCTTAGTGTGAACATAGTAGAAAATCTAGAGAGCCAGGCCTGGCAAGCCAAGCCCGCACCAGGCCAGGTCTGATACCGTCCATCATCCTAGAGATGTGCATCTCGAGGATGATGGACGGTATCGAGCCTGGCTTGCAGCTTGCCAGGCCTGGCTCTCTAGAAAAGTTCGCGAACATAGATAAAAAGTAAGCTTATAATTCTTTCAACAACAACATTTGATAAAACTCATCAAGAAAAATGTTCAAACAATTACAACCCATCTGGAAAGAAACGCAAAAATGTATGAAATTTGCAAGAAATCACATACTGACCCTGACAATGAAGTCGTATACAAAACGGTGGGCTTACATGGATGTTGATGTGTCCAAATCTCGTCCTTCTGTAAGTTTGACCTGCAAAACAAATGTTAGACTTCCAAGGGCCACTTTTTTGGTGGCCGAAGGCACTCCGATGCTTAAGTCAACAACTTTATTGAAGAATGAAGTAAATATGGACAAAACTCAGCTAAAGTTGCATACATTTGTTGATTGTTCCCTTTACTTTATATACTGGTTGCGGTTAATTCTCTGCGTGACTTTAGCATGTGATGCGCAATGGAAGGAGACGTTTTTCGTAACCGTCTCTTCTTTTATAAAGACGCATCCGTAGAGGTGTAACTCCCTCCGCGACTCCTTTCTTATGCAATGTTTCTCTTCTTTACGAGAGAACTCGTTCAGACCTGGATTTGGGTCTTACTTATGACTTCTTCTGATGGGTCATGTTTGGGATTTTATGATTGGTTTTGCCTTATTTGGGTTTTATGAGCTGGCCTGGTTTTGGGATGTCTGATCCTCGTGATGGATGATTTATGCCACATGTATGACGGTGATGACGGTCTATTTTGATGTATCATCAGCTACTCCTTCCTTAGTTAGTAGGTATGCGTATGTATCCACTAATTGTATGGTTGTTGGATTTTCGATTTCATCATTACGATGCATTTAATGTTGTTACTAGTTGTAGTTGCTTTTGTATCTTTGATGTTCCGTCCGTTTGCTCGTTTTAGTGTATTTTTGGGATTTTGTGCGATTGTCACATTTCACACATTCTCTCAAGAATGGACCTTTCGTTGTTCATCCTTATAGAAGGAAGAGTTGAGTGCAGCGTTTTCCCTTTTACGCCCCTTTTATTTCTAGTTGTTGATTCCTTTATATCTTGTTTTTGCTTTGTAACCATGTCTAGCTTTAGGGTTTTGAGTGGCGACGTTTTTTATGCTTGCGAGGCATTATCTTCGCCTAAGCAAGTGACACAGGCGACTTTGGATAGCATTCGTCATGATTACTCGCTGCCAGCCGATCTCGAAATCATTCTCCCCGAAGAGGGTGACAGTCCTTGTCGTCCGTAGTATGGCTAAATTACTTTGTACCCTGACAAGTTTTTTCTTGCTTTAGGCTTTCGGTTTCTGAGATCATCTGGGAGTACTTAGATCTTGTGGGCATTGCTCATGCCCAACTAGTTCCTAATCGTTGGAAGGCGATGATTGCAACCTTAGCAAGGGTTGTTGCATCCTGTATCCCTATAAATGTCAGGGTTTTGCATTCCTTGGTGGGGTTTCTCCTAAACGCTAACCGCACTTGCTATCTTCGTTCCCCATCTTGTTTCAAGAGTCTGTGAGAAGAGTATGAGGGCTGGTCAAGACCCTGGTTTTATGCGTCCATTGCCTTCGACTATTTTAAGTTGCTCAAAATTCAGATTGTGTAGTCGTTCTGAGAGCCATAGAAGATTGAATTATCACTGTAGTTAGAGGAGCAGAAGCTCTGTAACTGGATTGACAAGCTTCCTCGAGTCTCAGTGGAAGATTTCCTTGCTACAGATGCTATTATCTGTTGTGGCTTGTATTCATCGAGTGAGGCGGGTCGCGCAGAGCTTACGGTAGTTCGTGTTTCAGAGGTGACTATTGCACGTGCTAGTGATGTTAATATCGGTCGGGGAGCGAGCTATGTTAAGGAACATGTGGGGCGAATTGCTTCTGTTGTTGTTAGAAACTCTGGGAGTGCTAGCTCGATCGTTAGAAAGAGGAAAGTTCCTAGGCCTCCCAGCCCGTCCAAGATGTTGGCAATTAGTCATGGTCATGTCTCAAAGAAGAAGAAGCTCGCCATATCGGTTCACGGTACCATTAGGGCTCCTTCTCCTCCTACGCTTCCCGGGAAGGGAGGTCATGGTGCGGGTGACTTTGCTGCCCGAGAAGATGAGGAGATAAATCAAGTTCTTGAGAAGAACAAAAAGGAAGTTTCTCGACCTTTGGACGATCGTGAGAAGAGTCTTGTCTCTTCGTACGACTTGCATGTTTTTGCTAACATGACGGTTGATGACTCTCGCATCATTGATAACAAAATGCTTCAGCTTTGGCTCAAGCAGTCTAAGAATCCGAACAATACCAAGACTTTGGATGATTTCGAGTACGATCCATCATTGTAAGATCAAATCGTTACTTGAGCCTAGGGCTTCAAATCTCTTATGTCTCCTGCTGTTATTGAGACCTCGGAATCTCCTACAACCCCCTCTGCTTCTCGTCTTGTCTCGGTTGTGCCCGAGGAGTCCTGTTGGCCTTCTAAGATTGATGTGTAGGAAAATGCTCAAAATCTCATTGGCGGTTGGCTAACAAGACTCTTGTGCCTGTGCGCCCACCACATCATCATATTGATGAGGGCCTCCAACACCTTATAGAAGGAATGATCCATCTCACTTATGCAGTCGTGATGAGGTCGGATTATAAGGTTGCCTGCGATCAAGTGGCGTTCATCGAGCGAAAGCTGGTGGGGCATGCCTTGGTTCTTTCTCACGTTCTCTGGCAATTTGATTTGTTGAAAACGCGGTGCATAGAGCATGCGAGGGTTGTTGATACTGCACGATCTTTTTTGAAGGAGATCGAGGCTATTTTGGATAAGTTTGTTTCTGATCTCGAAACATTCGAAGTCGAGCTGGATAGGTTGTGGTCTCGTATGCGTGTTGCTGAGAAGGAATTGTCCGACCGAGTGGATGAGCGTGACGAGGCCAATCGTTCAACTGAAGAGTATTCCACCAGTTTCAAGGCTTCTGTGGCACAAATTGCTCTGTTGAATTATGAGTTTATTGCTGCCAAGTCTGTGGTTTCGACTAGACTTACGGTCGTAAAAAATGAATTGGTGTCAACTCGAGCCGAGCTCTCTTTTTGTTACTGACAAGCTAAAGGCTACAGAGGCGGCGAATTGGAAAAGAGTGATTGATGGCCGTCACAACCTTTTGGATTTCCTTGAGACGCAAGGCTTGAATTTAACCGAGTATCGTTGCTACGCTGAGCAAGTATTCGAGGATGAAGAGGAACCGTTCCGAATTCGCTGAGTGACCCTGTTATCGAAGAACAATCGTCTCATCATCTATTTATCTAAGCTTGTGCCATCTAGTGATGTTGTTGTTAATGTTGACATCCCCTCTTAAACGCCCATTTTTGCTCATTTGTAATCTCTTATTTTTAGATGATCAATGGAAATTTTGTATTTTGGATTGATTGTGTCTTGTATGTCTAGCTTATTAGTTTTTTTTTTGCTTTCGATATTCCTAGTATACTTCTGACTCATTCGTTCGGATTTTTGGGAATGGCTTCAGTGTTTGACATACTAGTCGTGTAGAAGCTCTTTTTACGAAATTCGATTATGTATGGATTATGATGTCGTACATTATAGTCGACGAGAAAAAGTTCAACTCGTTGATCTTGCCAAAAGTTTCATGTTTATGCCCGACTCGTTTGTCTTGATACAAATATTTATTTATTGTTTGATACTCTAGTCGTGCTGAGTGTTTTCACGAGTGAGATTTTTGGTCCGACTTCTTCGTTCCGACTAAACTTCGCTTGAATTCAAAATGGAAGATTGCTCAAAAGTTTTATCGATAATATCTTTTCAGGTGCTCTACATTCCACGGTCGTGGTAACTTTTCACCCTCTGTATTTTGTAACCAGTATGTTCATGGTCTATTGATTTTTATTATGTACGACCCTTCCCAATTCAGGTTTAGCTTGCACGCGCCTGTTTCCTTTGTGTTGAGTTAGACTTTTTGGAGCATCCAATCACCGATATTGAAAAAGCGGGCCTTTACGCTCTTATTGTAATATTCGGCCATACGCTGTTGGTAGGCAACTATTTTGATAGAAGTCACTTCTCTTTTTTCTTCGAGGAGGTCCAACCCGACTCTCAATGTTTCGACGTTATCTTCGGAACAAAATTCTTCAGTCCTAAATGTTGGCATACCAATCTCCATGGGTATCATTGTTTCGGATCCATATGTGAGGGCGAAAGGTGTTTCCCCTGTCATAGTTTTTTCCTTTGCTTTCCTTTTTCAATCTCCTTGATAGCGTCTGCTCTTTCCTTTGCCCGACCCTGCCTCATGTCTGAGCCTAGAAATTCCTTGAGCTTGCATTTCCTAGTCTAGTACTCGACTTCTCCTATGAGGTTTCTGCAATCCTCAATATCGTGCCCGCCTTCCTTGGTGGTAGGCGCAATATTTGGTGTTGTAGCGCCGAGAGGGGTCTCCTCGCTGCTTAGGCGGCCATTTTAGTTCTTCCCAATCCTTGATGGAATCAAGGATGTCAGACAGATTGGTGTTGAGGGGGGTGACATATTTGGACCCGACATAATTATAGGCCTTGTCCTGTCTTGTGTGACCTGAGTCAGTTTTACTGTCAGAGCGCTTCCTTTTGTTCTCGTCGTCGTCCTCTTTCTTGTCCCTGGGGACATAGGGTTTTTTCTCTGATTCCATTTCCTTCTTGGCGACCAGCCTCTCGTCTAGATGACATATCTCTGGGCGTCCCTCAACAGGTTTTTCAGATTGGTTGGGGGTCCAGAGTAAGTAAGTCGTAGAACTTGCCCCTTCTTAGACTCGAAGTGAAAGCTACGACGACAGTGTCATTAGTACAACCATTGATGAGGGTCAACTCATTGTTAAAACGAGTGACGTACTCCCGCAACGTCTCGTTCTGATTTTGCATTAGGGTCGGCAGATAATGCATGCCCTTCCTGATTCGTGGGCTGCCCACGAAGCGTGTGAGGAACGCCGTCGCCAATGTTCAAAATGAATTGATAGACCTCAGAGGGAGGTTGTGCGATCAGGTCAGTGCTGACCTCTTGAGGCTGGCAGGGAATGATCGACACATTATCACATTAGACCCTTCCTTGAGTGCCATAACGTGCTGAAAGTAGTGCAAGTGATCGCACGGGTCTGCTGTCCCATCATAAAACTCTAGCTTCGGTGGTGTGTACTTCTTCGACAGCGGTTCGTCTATGATATGATCCATGAATGGAGGGACTATGAGATTAAACAATACGCCTGGGTTTGTGGCCCCGTTTCAGATGGGGTTGTGCGAGATGTGTCTGTTGGCTCTGGACGTTGGGTCTCTATTGGTCGCTCATCCACTTCTTGTCCATTGAGAAGCTGCTAGGGCCGTGACTCTCCTGAACATGTTTTCTAAAGCTCTATGGGGACTGGGCTTTTCGCTGCTCGCAATCTCCTTCTGCGGGTAGAGGATTTCGTTGTTTGAGTGCCTCCACTGCTTTTGCGATTTGCTGTATCTGGCTTGACAGTAGATCCACCATTGGGTCCGTCGTGGATGCCACCAGCGTCGGGGTCTGAGAGGGGTCCTGCCGTGGTGGTGGTGATGCCGGAGCGGGCAACACTCTAATGGTTCGAGCATTCGAGGGTTCTACAACATCTACATTGTTGCGAAACCTTGTTGTCACCATCTTTCTGGCTTTATGCGAAATGTGGCACTACTGTTTCTTCTAAGGAACTCTGTCGTTCCCCATGGACGGCGTCAAACTGATGTAGTCGATTTTTGCTCTCCTTCATCGCCTTTACCTAGACCTTTACAAGTAGCACATGTGAACCAAAAACTACCGTGTGGCAGTCGATGAAACTCCGATGTTTAAGTTAGATAAGGTTTAGGAGAGACTTAAAGCTGTAAATTGGGTTTCTGTAGCGTACCTTAGTCCATCGACCTTATCTCATTTTTATAGTGTAAGAGTTTTTGTTCGACTAGGCCTTTGGTGGCGTAGTTTAGGAAAAAAAAAATCTTTTTGGAAATCTTTTCCTATTTGGAAGTTGTTCATGTCGGGTAATTTTCCTACACGACTTATGTTTCTATATTTGCGAGAGAAGTTTCCCCTTCTGAGTATTGTCCATGTAAGGAAGTTTCCTTGTCCGACTTATACTCTAATATTTGTTTTCTAGTCGGAACCGATGTATTGCTGGCATGCCTGTCTTGGGTCGATCCCCCATAGATTTGCCTTTATCAGGGCATACTCTTGCTTTATTAGGGCTTACGAGTATTGGGTTTGACCGCGTGACGCATGGGCTTATTAAGACACTACAAGTCGGATCCAACATTCTAGATTCTGCCAATAGTGGGATTAATGTTGTTTGGGCTTCGCTGGATTGAGCATGCAATTGGGGTTGCTTTGTTCTGTTGACGAGATTATCATGATACAAGTACGGTGCTGATCAGAGGACGGTTTGATGTATCATCAAACGTCTCATTGAATGATTGACTAATTCTACTTTTCTTGGAAAAAAAGTTTCAAGTAAATCAAATCTAGTGTAATCTTATCTTCTTGTATTATCCATTCACTGTTATTGATTCCTATTTCTTCTATTATTTCAGACGTCGGTTTTTCTTTGAATTTCAACTAGGATAGTATTTGAAAGCTGCGTTCATCGTGTTCAATATAGATGTTGAATTGTCTTTTGTCAATAAACAATATTTAGTAGGACCCATAAATAGAAGACTTTGGTCTTAATCTTCTTTGAACCCGTCTAACTGACGAGGAAACCATCGAGGAAACGCGCAAGGGAGGGGGTGGAACCCTTTATCCCCTTCGAGATGTGTGCACTCACGCATCTCGAAGGGAATGGAGGGTTCCACCCCTCCCTCGCGCGTTTCCTCGTCAATTAGAATTCTCCATCTTCTTTTTCAACTTACACGCATATTTTGGATCTGCAAGTATTAAATGTTAAGGAATATAGGCAAGGTAGAGGTGAGTTGGGTTGGATTGAAATCATAATAGGCAGTCTAAGCTAGATATAGCTAGACCAACACTTTGATGTGTGTTCTATTTGCCCTATATAGGCATTGTTTATTTATTGTTTCTTTAGCTAAATGTTAATTTATTTAAATAAATTACTATTTGTCCATTGTATTATCCATTCACTGTTAGTGATTCATTTTTCTTACTATTGCAAGTGAATTTTTTTTAGTAAGCTTATATGGTTTTTTACCTATGTTACACGATTTTATATTCTCTAATTTATTGTTTTTAGCAAAAGAACATAAAAAAATAGATCCTTACATTGGTGTTCATCTTCAAAAATCAGGAATTTGGGTTCATGAGTTGGCGGAAGTGAATTGGGTAATCGATCGCCTACTAATTAAGTTATAGTTTTTTTTTACTACACTTCAACTTCGGTAATTTATTTTAGTAGTTATCTTACACTCCGTGATTGACATGACCCCCTTTGCACGACAACTTGCTATAATTGTCCTTATTTTGTGTCGGAGGTATGACAAGTCAACAATCTTCTATTTGTGGTGGTGTTTGATACCGAGGTCAGACCATTACTACTCTAGCTGCTATTGGTAGTGGCGGTGGTGTTTAACAAGAAGTTCTAACCAAGACTCCAAGTGTTGTTTTAGAAACACTTATTCGATTGAGACGTCGTAGGAATAGACAAAATAATATGGATAAAAAGAAAATAATATGGATAAAAAGAAGATGCGATTGATTTAGTCCAAAAATACTTCAATGGAAGATGAGACTGATATTTGTATTGAGTGTTTACATATCAAAAGATTTTTAAGTGTTGACATTGTGTGTCATTTTTTCGGAATGCAAGTTATGATGTATGTCGTTTTTGTGAGTCGCTAGCAGATTTCAAATTGGCACATACAAAAACCTTGAACCAGTGTAATAATTAACTTTTTTTTCTTCTTCTTATATTCCCTTCTTCTTGAACCAAGAAGACGGTTCACACGCTTGAATTGACACACATAAATTCAAGCATGTGTGATGACCTAAACACGTATAAAAATCATAAGTTCACATATCCATTCAAAAAACTATAGTGTAAATAAACACAAAAATCTTACGTCAGATAAGGTCCGAACGCACATATTGTCGTGTAAAGGTTGTCTCCACATAAGGTTGTCGCTAGCAGATAAGGTCCGAACGCACATAAACACAAAAAACTATAGTGTAAAGGTTGTCGCTAGCAGATAAGGTCCGAACGCACATAGTGTGAGTATCATTGCTTTCTTCAAATTTCTGTGTGGGTTAGCATTATTTATTCACATAAATTCATGTGTGTACATGTTTATGATAAGTTTCAGAAACGTGTCATACTTTTTTGTGCGTTTTGAGTTTCTTTGCAGTGAAATTCTACCTGAAATCTGCTTGAGCGAGCGAGAGAGAGTTGGTCGGAGTAGTCGGAGCAGGGAGGAGTTTTTTTTTTTTTTTGTTGGTCAAGGGTTATTTTTTGAGAGAAACCCTTATAAAGACTTAAACGTCCGAGGGTATGAAAAAAAGTGAAGTGTAGGTGCAAGTAGTAAGTAGTAACTATGAACGTAACCTCTCCCTAGGTCTTCCAACCTCGTGGCCTCCTCACGCCCCACATAAAACTCCCTCCCCATCAACACGACCACCACATTCTCTCCAGTCTGCACTCCAGCTCCTCCTCCACTAATGGCGGCCTTAAACCGCCTCTTCAGACCCAAAACCCTCTCCTCTCCCTTCTTCTCCTCCACATGTCGGAGCTTCTCTTCTGCAGTAACTTCCGAATCTGACCTCCGCACCCCTTCTTCTCTCCCTCAGAAACCCACCTTCTCTCGCCAAGATCTCAAGGACAGAAGTGTGCAATGGATCTTTCTTGGCTGTCCCGGTGTCGGAAAGGGCACTTACGCGAGTCGACTGTCGAATCTCCTTGGCGTTCCTCACATCGCAACTGGCGATCTTGTTCGTGAAGAGCTCTCCTCCTCTGGCCCTCTCTCCAAACAGGTTCGGTTTTTAGGGTTTCTTTTTCATTGAATAGATGTTTCTTCATTACTGGGTTGTATTTTGATCAATCTATTTCTTTGTGTATATCCACTGTCATTTAGTTGTCTTTATTACTCATGATTAGTCAAAATTGTATCTTATCTTACATTATTATAAAGGATTGGAAAGAAGTGAATTGTAACGGGATATAGTATTGAATGCTTCAAACCCGTTTCTTATATGTGTGCACGTTTACAAACGATACAAAACTTTATTTAATTATGCAGCTGCAATTAGTAACAATTGTTCTTACCATGCTTGTCACGGACAAATGAAAATAAAGAATTAGTGTAACACATTACTGGTAACAATAAAATAATTTTCCATAAGGAAGTTGGATATGTTCATATGTTTTGGGAGATATTAGAATTTTAGTAATGTCACGATCTTAGTCATGAACTTTCACTTCCTGTACCGTTCGGGCTTTTGGGAGAATGGGTTGGTTCATTTGTGCCAAACCCCACATCCAATGTTCGATTTTCGGCAGGGATGACTGATAGGCTAGATTAAAATAATTTAGCATTATGTATGGGCATAGTGCTAAGTTGTTGTATACTGCTAAGTGAGAGAAGCTCATCGGGCCAGTGTTGATAGAGTAGGCTGACGAGGGCGTTGACTTTGGAAGTGTGGGCAAATGTCACGATCCTAGTCATGAACTTTTCTCTCCTAGACAGCTCAGGCTTTGGGAGAATGGGTTGGTTCATGACAACTGGTATCAGAGCCAAACCCCACATTCATGGTTCAATTCCCGGCAAGGGCGACCTATAGGCCGGATTAAAATAATTTAGCATCATGTATGTACATAATGCTAAGTTGTTGAATACTGGTAGGTTGAGTGAAGCTACATCGGGCCAGTGTCAATAGAGTAGGCCGACGATGACTTGTACTTTGTAAATGTGGGGCAATGTCACGATCCTAGTCATGAACCTTCCCCTCTTGGACAGCTCGGGTTTGGGTTTTTGGTTCATGAAGTCAAATATGTTCAGACGTTTTGGGAGATATTAAAATTTTAGT
This sequence comes from Berberis vulgaris, assembly GCA_963556465.1. Lineage (NCBI taxonomy): Eukaryota > Viridiplantae > Streptophyta > Magnoliopsida > Ranunculales > Berberidaceae > Berberis > Berberis vulgaris. Next base: position 24,349,234 of record OY747135.1, read on the forward strand.
GTGGCTTTGGACTGGTTATAAAAAGTACACAAGGTTTGTGATGTCTTGGTTTGTAGTCTATGCGGTAATAGGAACAATTGATCAACAGGTTGTGTATTGCAACACCATTCTACTAAAAGCTTAGATTGATAAAAATGAGACCTTTGGTATTTTGAAGAGGTTTAATGCTCAGTCGTGTGTGGATCAGAACTTATTACCCCTCTCCCAAGTGCTGATCTTTTTCTATTAAGTGATCAAAAGCAAAAGAAAAGAAAATTTTCTAGTCAATGTTTGCTAATTGAATGTGAACAGGTCATTGACTAAGCCATAGCCAGTTATAGTTATAGTTATAGCGACTAGTGAGTCTAATTAAGGAATTTGGTATTTTCTTTTTTAATTTAGAGTCTAATTAAGGAATTTGGTATTTTCTTTTTTAATTTATTATGTATATATAATTTACGAATTTCCTTTCAGTTGATAGATTTTCGTCTTATAACATTATTCAAATTTGTAGGCATGTTTGACTTTAAAGTCATCATGCACCCTGAATATCATCAAGTTTGTACTATACCCCAATCACTTTGCTTTTGTTATGATAATTTAGGCAGTGACTAAATTACACCATCAATTCTGCTAAAGGACATCACCATTGTCCTACTTTCTAAATGACACAACACCTTTTTAAAAGACACCACCACCTTTCTGAAGGATACCACCATCTGCTGAAAGACACCACCAATAAAAAAAATTATATCACTTCTCTCCCTATCTTCTCTATCAAGTAGCACCACCACTGCGCCACTGCCATGTAACAACCCTATTTTTCAAAACTACTTAAAATTGTATTTTTTTCGTATTTATACTTTAACAATTTAATACTTTGAATAATATTGCTTAGTAAATTTATTGTTCATATGCATTGGTTGATAAAGTAATCTCTAGAGTTGGCTAAAAGCTTCTTAGCTAATTATTACATTTTCATTATTGAAATCGTGATTTCTATTAGTTAATGAGTGATTAGATTAGATAATTATTCTAGAATGGCTGCAAATAGTAAGTTTGGGCTTGGACCCAATATTAAGATTTGAGATTTTGTTATTTTTCTTTTATTAGGGTGGTGATAAGGTAAATTAACAAAAAAGAAAGTTTCCTTCAACTCTGTATGGCACAGAGTGGGGAGGAAAAAAAAAGAAGAATAATAAGAAAAAAGAGAGAGGATCTGTTGAAAAATGGAACAAGGAAGAGCGGATGTCTTCACAGACGGGTTTGCATGGTTTGCATGCCAAATCTGTGAGTATTTTTCTTTTTTGGTTTTTTTTTTATCTGTGTTCATAATTTTGCAAATATTAGATCATGTTCATGTTCTTTGCATCATAATTATGATTGCTCCTGTGGAATGTTGTAGTGGGTAGATCTAGTTATTTAGATTCCTTGGTGTAGAGTTTTGGATTTGATTGGTATTCGGGATAATAACTATTGTTCTTTCGAAATTTTTTGATTTGATATGTAATTGATTGCTATATAGTTGTATTGTTGTTTTAGTTATGTGGATGTGATTGAAGTTTCATTAAGAAGTTCTAGATTGAAAAGTTAAATGAAGTAAGTTGAAGTTTCTTTTGATAGAACATGGTAAAATGGATAGAAATCACTTTGATCATGTTGACATGGGTACATTTCAGACCTATTTGCTTCAATATGAGTTAGGATTTCATTTCAGACCTATTTGCTTCAGTCTGACTTAGGATTTCATTGATATGGGTGGATATATCTTGTCGTTAGCTTTCTATAGGTATATAGAACATAAAATTTCGATGAGAGTTGACGTAGTCATGGTCAATTGAAGTTCGCTCAGTTTCAGCAAAAAAAGTTGTTTATGGTGCATTAGGGAAGACGTGACGTTATGATGTCATCTATTGACCAGGACTGTGACCTGTTCGATCGAATTTTGACTAGGTAAAAAAAATAGCTTGTAGCTCAGTTTTTTGTACACAGTTTTCACCGTTGGAATCCTTCCCTTGAGATATATTTAATAGAAGTATAATTTTCTGAATTTAGAAAAATAATATTTTGACACCTTAACTCCTTTATGCCTTGATATGCGTGTTTTTGGGTCTATGATTGTGTTTTGAAGTATGTGGGTTGTGGTTTCATAGAGATTCTTGAGATGTGAATGGTTGAAGAATGTATGTTAATGCATTACGAAGAATTTGGAGATTTGTATTGTTATGCATTACGAAGAATTTGGAGATTTGTGTTGTTATACAAATTTTCTTGTTAAGGAGTGGCTTAATTGCTGTTTCGTTATAAACATTTGTTTATGAAAATAATATGTTTTTTTCAAAAATATGGGTGGATATTATGGTGACATTATTTATAAATGAATTTTGAGATATCATAATATATGATAATGACAACTTTGAGTCCTTAAACGTTAATCACTTAGAATTGTCACTTAGAACTATCACACCTCTGTTGATTATGATTTCTCCTCACCTATAAAGAAATTAAGTAACTTTTGGGTTGGGTCCTGCGGATGTGGGTCACCATCTTTCTAAGTAACCTTTGGGCTGGTCTTGCGAAAAAGTGGTGGGTTTTATGCCTAAAAGATGTTTTATATTTATCTGTAAAAAAATGTGTCATGACTTATGCGCATTGATAGTCCAATAGTGGCTTTTATGTAACTCATATATTTAAGAGTATCTGGTGATGCATGTCCGTATGTGATGTGTTCCCACTTAGACATGGATGACAAAAAGTTCTTTATATGAGAGATGCATACATGCCCGCACGGAGATTTGGCGAATGTACTATAGTCTAAGTGATTAATTAATTAAAAACGAATAATATGTTTAAGACAAATAATATATTTAAGACAAATAATTTATGAACACACAATTATACTAATTGATGAATACCGATTGGTTGAGAAATTATATACCTTTTGTTTTTAACCATTCCTTGCAGGATGTTTTTAACCATTCCTTGCATAATGGTAAGTCTACTAACGTTATACAAGTCAGACTTGCCATGGTCAACCTCTACAACTTAAGCATAGGTAAGGTAGATATTTACTTTTAGAATGACACAATTGCCTCGTTGAAGAACTACAAGTCTTTGAGGTGTTATTTTATTGTATATGTAATTTTATATCATGACGTTGAACTTATTTTTATTTAGAGTTTGAGATTACTCATACTAGCTAAATTGCTTATTTAAGTGAGTTTTTTGCTTTTTTGGTACATTCCTTTGGGAATGTAGTTGATTAGTTTTGCCTCGGGTTTTAGAGATTATTTATGCGACGCTATTGAAATCTTCCTTAGTGGGCGAATTTCATCAAGAATTTTCAGGTTAAAATCTTTTTGTTCTACTTTAACTCTTTTATAAATGTTTATGTTATTGAATTTTCATGTCCCGAATGCTTAGATACCAACAAAAAATTTCATGGATTACCTTGACTCTAACTCGAAAACTCTTGATGAGATTTGCCCACTAATGAAGATTCCAATATTGATGCCTAAATAAGAATCAAAAGCTCACTTGGGTCAAAATGGTATAAAAATTTCAAGGATCACATTGACTCTAACTCGAAAACTCTTGATGATATTTGCCCACCAATGAAGATTCCAATAGCGATGCTCAAATAAGAATCAAAAGCTCACTTGGGTCAGCATTTTAGCTGATGTAATCTCATATTCTAAATAAAAATAAGTTCAGCACCATGGTATGAAATTACATATATAATAAAATAGCACATCAAAGACTTGTAGTTCCTTAATGAGGCAGTTGTGTCATTCTAGTAAATTTCCATCGTTCTTAAAGTAAATATCTACCTTATTTGTTCTCAAGTTTACTAACGTTATGCAAGCCACTCATTGACAAGAAAATTTGTGTAACAATTCAAATATCCAAATTCTTCACAATGTATTAACAAGTCAATATGCATAACAATTCAAATATCCAAATTCTTCACAATGCATAACAATACAAATCTCCAAATTCAACATAATGCATCAACATACATTTATCAACCATTAACATTTCAAGAATCTCTATGAAACCACAATTATAGATCGAAAACACGCATATCGAGGTGTAAAGGAGTTTAAAGGTAAAAATATAATTTTTCTAAATTCAGAAAATTATACTTTCATTAAATAGTTCTCAAGGCAAGGATTCCAATAGCGAAAAACAAGCTTTTTTTTTTTTACTTAGTCAAAGTTCGATCAAACAGGTCCTAGTCCTACAGATGACAATATCGTCTTTCCCATGCATAAGAAACAACTCTTTTTGCTGAAACTAGGTTAACTTTGATTGATCATAAGTACGTTAATTTTCATTGAAATTTTATGTTCTATATACCTACAAAAATCTCACGACAAGATCTATCAACCATACTGATATCAATGAAATCCTAACATAGATTGAAGTTAAATAGGTATGAAATGTACCAATATCAACATGTTCAAAGTGATTTCTACCACTTTATCATGCTCTATCAAGGGAAATTTCAAATTATTTCACCCAAATTTTTAATCTAGGACTTCTCAATGAAACTTCAATCACATCCACATAACTAAAATAACGATACGACAACTATATGGCAATCAATTACACACTAAATCAAGATTTTGAAAAAACAATAGCTATTATCCCAAATACTAATCAAATTCAAAACTCTACACCAACGAATCCAAATAACTAGATCTACTTGCACAACATTCCACGAGCAATCATAGTATGATGCATAGAACATGAACAAGATATAATATTTGTAAAAATTATAAACACAAAGATCAAAGAAAAACATAAAGCGAGTGAGAAGTTTTCACAAATTTGGCATCTTCACCACGCAAACTTGTCTGTGTTCCCTTCTTTTCAACGTATCTTCTCTCATTTCTCTTATCATTCTTTTTTCTCGTCCCTTGTGTTCCCTTCTTTTCAACATATCTTCTCTCATTTCTCTTATCATTCTTTTTTCTCATCCCCACTCTATGCCATACAGAGATGAAAGAAACCATTTTTTATTTACCTTATCATTACCCTAATAAAAGAAAAATAGTAAGAGCCCAAATCTTAATATTGGGTCAAGCTCAAACTTACTATTTGCACCCATTCTAAAATAATTATCTAATCTAATTACCCATTAACTAATAGAAATCACCATTTCAATAATAAAAATGTAATATTTAGCCAAAAAAAACTTATAGCTAGCTCTAGGGATTATTTTATCAACCAATGCATATGAACAATAAATTTACTATGCGATATTATTCAAGCACTAATAAAGTATTAAATAGTCAAAGTCTAAATACGAAAAAAATAAAATTTTAAGTAGTTTTGAAAAATATGGTTGCTACATTTTATACATCTTAAATGGAATCTTGTCCCAAGATTCTGAGGGTTAGAGAGAAAAAGGAATTTCGAAAACACACTAGGTGAACAGAATAAGATTTAAAAAAATGCAACTCGAATGGAAAAAAATTCATATCTTGTATTAATAGAGAATCTACTGAAAAATTTCCCTAATTCAAAACTAAACCAAACATTCACATACTACGTGGCTACAACATAAGTAAATTTATATTATTTTAACAAGAGAAAAAAAAATGCAAAACCAAAGTGTCATGTAAAAAACTATTTATTAAGATCATTGAAAAAGTATGACTATTACACCTCACCTCTTCTCCTCCTCACTTTCTCTCTTCCTCCTCTCTCTTCTCCATCAAGAACCACCCCGCCACTTCTCCCTTCCACTTCCGGCTTCACCAGGCTGCCACCTCTCCCATTACCCCTTCCTTCTTCTGCGCTCTTTTTCTTCTCCTCCCCTATCTCCTTATTATTTTCTTTCTTCTCCATCAGGCACCACTTCCACCTCTCCCCTCCACTGTCGGCCTTACCCGGTTGCCACTTCTCCCCTCCACTGTCAGCCTTACTCGATTGTCACCTCTCCCCTCACCTCTTATTCTCCTCCTTTCTTCTTCTTCTATCTATTTTCTCTTTTTCTCCAAGCACTACCACCCACCCCGCCACTGCCACCTCTCCTCTCACCTCTTGTCCTCTTTTCACCATCAAGCACCACCGCCACTCCGTCACTGCCACCTCTCCCCTCACCTCTTGTCCTCGTCTCTTCTTCATCAATCACCACCACCACCACCACCCCGCCACCTCTCTTCTCACCTCTTCTCTTCTCTTATCCATCGTGCACCACCACCACCCTGCCACCCCTCCCTTCTACCGCCGGCTTCATCGAGCCGCCACTTCTTCCACTTCTTCTCTCTCTTCTCCATCAAACACCACCACCAACCCGCCATTGCTACCGTCGGTCGGCGGTGGCGGGGCAGGGTGGTGTTGCTCCTGTGAAGAGAGAAGAGAAAGTGAGGGTGATGGTGTCCTATAGCAAATTCCAAAAAAAATGGGGTGGTGTTCGTCAGTAGAAGTGGTGGTGTCATTTAGTCGCTATAAACAAATTAAAAAAAATGCTCTAGTATTTCACATGTTTGTTATGTGTGTATATTTTCTCAGTGGACAATGAATTAGTCAAGCAGTGTATGCATGACACTAATGAATTTGTATACATGAATTTCATATTCTTTTTATATGGTATGTATGACAATTCATGAGATTAGTGTACGTGAAGTAGTGTCTTTGTTATTTATTTTCTTTTCTATAAAAGCTTATTAATATATTAATTTTTAGAGCTTGAAGCTATGTGTTTTCTGTTTTTTTAGAAAAGAAAAAAATGAAAAAAGAAAAGAAACGCAAGGCAGCTTCTTGTCTGGATCTCAATCAACCTACAACCTACATAGATTCTGACAAAAATTAAATTTCAATCTTGTGAAATTGATCCAATAACACTCGCCTGAATCTGAAAAACTGATTTTTCAGGCCCGTTGAAGCTGGTACGTTTCTTTTTTATTCTTCTTGCACGTTCACATTTATTGATGTGAACTGTTTGATGAGTTAGTAGCACATCAACAGTAATTGATTTGAAGTGAAATTGGGTAGTAACCAAATGCACTCTGTCTCTAAACTAAAAATTTGAATGTTTTGGGACAATTTTCACATTTGTAGTAGTGATTATTATGTTTAATCCAAGTAACTTGTCTAGAAGATGAAGTGATTTCGCTCTCGCACACACCTTATTGGACACATGGTTTGACTACATCAAGGATGCACGGATACGGACACACGCGTCGTGTCGACTTGACAATTTTCCAAAAACTAGGACTCGGGGACACGTCGACATACTATTTTTTAATGTCATATAAATATAAATAATAATCTAATAAAATGCCTTTTTAGAGTCTTGAAGAAGTTGACACTGTTGCAAGAAAAAATTATAGTAGAGAAAAAAGTATAGTAAAGAAGAAGTAGAAGGGAGAAAAAGCAAATGAGAGATAAATAAGAAGCATAGACTACCTCTATGCTTTAGTGGTTTTTTGCCATATTTATCTTAAATCTTAATTAAAATAGTCATTCACTTCAGATAGATCAATAACCATTATATTACGTGGTTATTTGCAAATATTTAAAAGTGAAAAATAAAACAAAGTTGCTTTTCGAGTCTTGACTGTGTCCTGACCAAGTTCCTGGTGTATTGGAGGCGTGTCCGACACGTTGACTACATTGACCATGTGTCTGACAACTGTCGACACGTTGACCAAGTGTCTGACGCGTGTCGGAGGCGTGTCGAGCGAGTGTCGTGTGTCGGATACGTGTTGGACACGAATACGGCAAGTTTTTGAAGAGTCTGTGCTTCCTTGGACTACATACATCTATTCAGGAAAAACTTTGTCTTGATTGGGAGGTGGTGTGGGGTCTATTAATTGGTTGGTCGGCGTAGATTTTAAAAGTCAACCTATGATCTGGATGTTACTTAAGCATGTGTTTTTCAGCTTGGATAGCTCAGTCTGTCTTTGCTCAAAGATGGGGACACCGGACATTACTTGGGTTTGGAAGGGGGATTTATGACCAGTTGGTCTTTACAATTAGCATTGACAGCCTTTTAGTGCCTGGATCAATTGCCGCATTTATTTTCACTTTTTTTTTAATAGTAATGTACTATGTACTTCTTAGTTGCTATAGATGTGAGATGTAGAAAATATGGTCTGACTTCTCCATGCAAAGTACCCTATTACATGTTTTGAAAAATAAGTAATTGACTTGTTGTTGAACTTTCATATTTTATGCTGCTAAATATTTGGCTGCTAAACTTTTGTATCGTCTTTTGCAGCTATCAGAGATTGTAAACCAAGGGAAATTGGTTTCTGATGAAATTATAATAAATTTGTTGTCTAAGCGGCTTGAAGCTGGAGAAGCCAAGGGCGAATCTGGATTTATACTCGATGGTTTCCCGCGTACTATTAGACAAGCGGTAAGAATCTTTGATTAATGCTTCCTCAAGATTCCCAAGTTATTTGGAAGGCTAACATAATTTAACTCAGTAGTGTGTTCTGATATTTGAATATCAACTCTGATTGTGGCCTCTTTTTCCTTTGGTATCTGTTCTTTATGTTCTTTTATGTAGTAATGTTCAAGGAAGAAACACAATAAGAGTGATTTTCTAGACCAACAAGGGCGCCTTCAACTATCTAAAATTTTCTAGACCAACAAGGGCGCCTTCACTCTTAGTATTTCATGATCGATATATATATTTTATTGCATAACAAGTCCTAAAGCAAATTTAGATCATAAGTCATAAAAGTAAGTTTTATACCATTACAAGACTATCAAAAAGGTGAAAAATAGGGAAGACGTTTCACCTAACGCAAACGCCTTTGAGACGTTTTTGGTGCGCCTCACCTTGAAATGAGCCTCGAGGCACACATTTCAAGCATTTTTAATAACACTGACGTCATTCTCCATTTCGTCCAGCTAGCTTTAATCTTATGGTTTTATCTTCTCCAATATCCCCGTTCTTTGAATTATAGATCCTAGATATCGAAAAGGAACCTCCACGCCTTCGATCTCAATTGATTACTCCTCACACATGATTCACAACCAAAGTTGCACACTAGATATTTTGTTTTCGAACGACTGATTCTAAAACCCTTACTCTCTAATGCCTCCGGCCACCTATCTAATTTCTTACCCAAACCAATAGTCTCATCAATTAAGACAATATCATTTACAAACAACATGCATCAAGGTACAACTTATTGAAGATGTCTCGTCCACTCATCTATGATCAAAGCAAAGAGGTATGGACTTAAGGCCGACTCTTGATGTAGTCCTACTGATATTGGAATTCACTTGACACACTGCCTACTGAGCGAACACTTGTTACAACCCTTGCATACATATCTTTAATGATATTGACAGTAAAATATATTATAATTCTAGTATATACATTAAGAAAATCATGAAAGGGAAAGCAAAGAATGACCTGAAAATATCTTTTGAAAATGTAAAATAAATAGCAATTTCTAGTACTGCAATTATATTTCATATATACGAAAGAAAGTAGGAGGGGGTAGTACCTTTGCAAAAACGACAACGCAACCTTGCATATTGTGAGATGGATAGAGGGATTGGAGTTCTTTGGTTATCAATCATGTAAGATTTGACAGAGTAGTCACACAACCCCTGCCCCAGTTGTCACAGGTAACAAGTAGATTTCGCGTGAGAGTTAATATGTAACAACTGTATTGAAGTTTGGCCTTTTACCAAGGCGGTTGCTTCAATCGTTTCTCACTACACGTAAAGCGGTAAAAAGTGACTGCTGATATTAGTATACAACCATTTCCGCCTTGGTTTAGTTGCATTGTGACTGCTTGCTTGCTTTTGGCTTCAGGCGATGAGAGTGTGCCTTGCTTTGACAATACTTGTTTTGAGATTAAGCTTCATAAAAGAAATGGATCCCTTCCTTTCATCTAGTCACAGGACCACCAGATGAGCTAGTTAGGGAAGTCAAGAATGAGCACGATTGGTTTTTCTGTCTTGCTTCCCGAAAAATGACAAACCTGGCATAATTTTATCTTGCTAACTGCTCAGAATTAAATCTTAGGTGGTCTTTACTTTTGTTCTGATTGGAATTAATAAGAAATGGATTAGTGCTGGCTATTGAGTGCTGAATACTTGACAAACAAACAAACAAAGAATCCCTTACTAGTTGCCATCCACTAGCTATCTTCAGTTTCAGAAAAGCAAAGGGTAAAGGAAGAAGAAAGTGAAAGTTAAATCATCCGAGTTTTGACCATTTGGCATCTCAATTCTTGTTTATGACTTGATCCCCGACCCATAAACCAGTTAATTAAGGTTGCATTCAAGCAAAAACAAACGTTTTATTATTTTTAAATCCTTGATGAAAGGTTACACATTTGGCCAACGACAATTATATTCAGTAATATGTACTATATATAACGCCTGCAATGTTGGATGAATAGTGCCGATGTCTTCAACCTGATTTTCAGGTTCCAAAAATGCCCTTTCACTTTATTAATATTTACAAACAAAATAAATAGGTTGGTGAACAGTGTCTTTTAAATGAAAAAAATATTACACCTGTTTACCATTCTACTCTCCTAAATTTAAACTATTTACAATCAAAACCAGCCTCACTCTAAACATTTATTAATTATACCTAAGCCCATAACAAAATTTATTTGAAATCCATCAATTATCTATAAACTAGGTCCTTGTATCTAACTTTGTTTCCCCGTTTTGCCCTCCATATTTAATATTTTTTACATTCAAAATCAGCCCCTCTCAAACATTGATTAATTATATATAAGCCCATAATTAGAATTTACTAGAAGTCCCCCAATTATATGTAAACTATATTTTTAATTAGTACTTGTTTTTAACTGGCTTATTGTTTTCATGAGTCACTGGTTGTGGACAAGTTTAATATTCAAAACATTGCAAAGTACAAATTACACTCTTGCCTGTGTTAATAATTTCATATGAAGAAATTGTTAAGTGTCACGAAAGAAGCGGTTTCTGAAAATTACTCTCTGAATTTAATTGCTAGAGAGTGTTTTGAAGGAGGGGAAGAAATCATTACTGATTGTTTAAAACAGTTCTGTATGCGCCTAACTCCAAACCACTAAAATTTAGCTCTTGCAATTGGAATTGCAAGTTCGAACCTATTTAAAATATATTGCAATTCTGCTCTGTCAATTATATCTTTATTTTTATTTTTATAAATCCTATTTGCTTCTGCAATAAATAGTCTCAAGGGCTTCTGAGATATGTTGTACTGATCAAACATAAATGATAACATGATTTGGGTCGTTCAATGCCTGATTTTTAGTGTCTTGTTCATTCATCGTCGCTCTAGATCATGGAGTGTGTTTGTTGTCCATATGGGGTAAGCCAAGAGCCATTTATGGGTGTAAATTTATCATATCAGAAAATTCTTGAATTTCTTTTTTACACTATATCCTGCTGTATAAAGACATAGCATTTCACTTGCATTTTCATTTTCTTCAGGAAATATTGGAAGGAGTAACTGACATTGATTTGGTGGTCAACTTAAAGCTCCGGGAAGATGTATTAGTCGAGAAATGCCTGGGAAGAAGAATGTGCAGCCAGTGTGGTGGCAACTTCAATGTTGCTTGCATTAACATAGAGGCTGGCAATGGGAGCCCTGCAGTATACATGGCTCCACTTCTCCCTCCTGCACATTGTGCTTCCAAGCTCATTACTCGAGCTGATGATACAGAAGAAGTTGTGAAAGAAAGACTTCGTATATACCATGACATGGTAATGCTGCACTGTCTTCAATGTTATTTTTGTTATTTAAGTTTTATCAGAAGAAACAGGGTATTCTGAATATATTATTCCATATGAACAAAAGGAGAAAGGTCAATAACTAAGAGGATTACTCATCTTTACAAGAAGAACATACAAAACGTCATGTCACCTTTTACAATTATATCATTGGAACATACACGAGGATAAAAGGATACTCTTAGTAACTCCTCAGCTGGAATTATCTATTCTCGTAATTCGTGTCAAAATTTATGAGCTCATTGGATATTATCTCACTTCTGCAGAGCAAGCCTGTGGAGGAGTTCTACCGTAGTCGAGGAAAGATGTTAGAGTTTGATTTACCTGGAGGAATCCCAGAGTCATGGCCAAAGCTGCTTCAAGCTCTAAATCTTGATGATCATGAATGCAAGCAGTCTGCAGTGGCATGAGTCCTTGAAAGAAACTTTTGAGGCGAGTTTAGTTATTCTTCGCATGTGAGTACTACATGCATAGTATTTTTAGCAAAAGGAAAATCATTTTTGTTAAAAATAAATCCTTGAAATCCAGGCAGCCATGAATTGGGCTTTCTAATGGGTGTTGACCTATTGGTCGCCCAGTTGATAGGTTATGGGATCCTTAAAAACCCAGCTCATCTTCCAAAAAAAAAAAACACAAATTATATTATTTGGAGAGTAGATTGAAGGTTAATTGTTTGTGAGAGTAGATTGAGGTGCATTATTTGTTCAAGTCTATGTGGTCAGTTAGTTTGATCATGAAGATGAGCTCCTCTTTGCACAATAAGGATTTTAATTCTTTTGCCTCAACGCGGTTATTGCTACTAGCATGTTCTTTTATTCTCATGGGGATGAGCTCCTCTTTGCACAATAAGGATTTTAAGACTTTGTTTATTCTTTTGTTACTTTACACCCTCAACGCTGTTTATTGCTGCTAGCATGTTTTATTTTTCTTTTTATTCTCAATGAATCATTGCATCTTGTCAAGTCAATACTAAATTCATTTCAATGTTAATTATAATATATATGAGAGAACTTTCATGCTTATTGCTTCAGTGACCGCTGTTCTCGTTGTTGTTATTTTTCTCATTTCGTAAGGCAGAAGCATCAAATGTACTCCATGGTGATGCATTTAAGATGATTGTCAGAAGGCCATAATTAATTTTCATGTGGGTGAGTTTGGCGATATCTGCAACAAACATTCACATTATCCACACAAGGTGTTGATCTCAAGTATTGCAGGGACATTATACTGAAGCTCATAAACATGCTCGACTGAGCAGGGTGACAAAAGTGTAAAACAGGGGTGGCCATGAAGAAGTATGACGATGACATTGTTTGTAGGAGTGAACGCAATGACATGTAGTCAGAGCATGTGAGACGTGGTTTTGATAATTTCATAAAGGGGTGCAAAAAGCTCTATAGGCACAGAAATAATATCATTGGGGTACATAAAAAGAGTATAAGATTTTGCTCCTTGGGCTTAAGGACCTTGCGCTGTTGGCATAACCTGTGGCACATAAAACCGGGCTGGCTCTCATGAGAATAATATATAGTTTTGAAGATCACAGCTAAAGATGAATGCCATGTGCAAGTATGAGAAGCTTGGCATGCTTAGGCAAAGTTATTTTCATTTCTTGTGTATTGGGTAAATGATTTTGGATCGGATCTAGATATGTGATAATTTTTTCAAAGCCCTCGTTCCAAATTATGTGTTTACATGTCCCCACTTACCGCCTTGTAAATTTCCATGCTTACTGCGACAAGCATTTTTTATTACCTGATGGCAATTTATGGGTGGGCACGGGATGGGATGAGAAGGGATAGATCTCATCCTAGGGAATAAAACATTTTGTTTATTTCACATTGATGTTATTCTTTATTTTCAAATGTAAATAATTGTATTAGCTTTACTAGTACTTGTATAAAAATTATAGATTCATGTGATTTGATTGTATATATGAATATGTTTGCTATGCATTTTTAGCAATGTGAACTTTTATAAGAAAGATTTAGTAAATTGAGATTTCTATGAATGACATTATTTGGTACACAACTTGTGTTTTATCTAGAATAGAATACATGTGTTATTATTTTCATGAATAAGACAATAATATAAAACAGTTCTTACTAGAATAGAATTCATGTGTTATTATTTTCATGAATGATATTAAATTTGTTAATAAAAAAATATTTAAAAAATCAAGATGGGACAGGATGAGCGGGATTGAAAATTTTCATTTTGATCCAGTCCCAGTCCCACTCTAGATCAGGAAGGGATTGATCAATCCCAATAAGACCCAGAAAGAATCGGGACGGGGTTGGGATCTCCCCTAGATGGCATGGCATAAAACTTGATGACAATGCATGTTTTACACATTGGCTAGTAACCTTGGAGTTAACTTGTGAGGAGTAGAGTCCCTGGATATCTATTTACATTTTACAATAAGAAATTGTATTGTGAATATTCTCTCTTTCCCATAGAGTCGATTCGTACATAGAAATCAAGTGTTCGGTATTTTCACACCAAATGTAAGATATTTATTTACCTCAATTTTTAAGGGGTCTTTTTCAAGCAAGCAAATCCCACTTTTTAGGCGGATGTTACAATTGTGAATGTATTCTTTTCATGGATCCAATATGACTCCAGATGGGAAGAAGATAAAGAGGCATCTCTTTGTATGACCATGGAAAATAAAGCTTGGTAAAGACCCCAAGGAGTGCCACGGGAAAAAGATTCAAAGCTAAAAGGAGAAGCCAACATTTAACCATGAAACTAAATTCACCCCACCTGTACAACATCCATAATGAAGCTTTAAAAATGTTCGAACAAGGGCCACAAGTGAAGCAAAGAACACAAAATACTAAATAAAGAAGGAAAAAATGTCCTCCACTATAGTTCATCATTCATGTTCTTTTTCCAGATCGAGACTCATAGGTATCATTTTATAGTATGACATGTTTTTCTCATGAAGCTTCAACCCACGTTTTGATCAACCATTGGATGATAAGTTCTTGTTAAAGACCCAAATGGATTTTTAAATTTGTAACATGAAGTTCATATCTCAATGCCACACAACAACTGACCTCAATGGATCATTTCCTTGTCTCGCATTGCTATATGAAATGAAATGAAGGACTTGGCATACTGGTAATTAAAGAAGCATGGATTTCCTCGGTAAATCACTCTAGAAGCATGGATTTCCTCGGTAAATCACTCTTACAGATATATTTCCTCTCCAAATATCTTTCTCTGTTTTAGGTAATCATCATTCTATCTCTCAGCTAGGGATGACAATGGGGCGGATTTTCACGGATATCCGCCCCACCTGCCTCGATTGGGGCGGTTTTGGATGCGCTAAATGGATTTCGGGACAAATACGGATATTCAAACAACATTTGTCAGATATTCGGGGTGGATACGAATTTGGCCATATCTGCCCCATATCCGTCCCACAGATATCCATTTAGGTACAAAAATTATAGAAAATACCCCCCTTTAAAAGCCAAGAAAAAACCAAACCCTACGTCCCTGCCCAAGATCTCTCATTCTCTTATCTAATAACTCTCTTCATCAACTTTGTTTCAAAACCCTAACAATGGCTCCCCCAACCCTAACGACGATTGTGATCACAATTTCAATTGCAAAACCGAAGAAGAAGAGCTTTTTTGTGACGCTCTCGACGAGTTTCTCCTTCTTTGACTCCCTCGAATCATCCACCCCTGTTGAATGATCCATCCAAGACAGAAGAAGAGAAGTTGACGATGATGATGTATCCAAGCATTTATAATAAATTCTCCCAATCAGAAAGGTCTCCAAGGCAAACTTCATTTAGGTCCAAGGATTTCACTTATACTTGGCAGAAAATCATGACGAAAGAGCTAAAGGATGACATCTTGAACGCTACTTCACAAGTTTCTTCACCCAGAGAGAAAAAAAATGAGATCTTGAGCGGTGTAAAGGAGGATGACGACAAGGTAAATAAGGTATCTGACTCTCCTCCTCAGCTTTCGACAAGTTTCTGTCACATTTACAAAAGAATTGAAGGAATAAAAAATAAAGGCGCCAAACTGAAAGAAATCAAATACAAAGGCACCAAGATTCAAAATCAATTTAAATTTGAATTAGGGGCAAATTAGTAAAAATACCTCTCAGGTTGTTATAAACTCACATGGGGCAAACACGTGTAATGATCCAATTGGCTTCATTTGAAATTCTGTTGTAAACACTTTAGTTAAATAGAGCAGAGGAGATGAAGAAAAGCAGGGAAGAAAGTTGTAAGCAAAGGGCCAGATCTATAGATCAGATTGAGCAGTAGGATTTGTAATTCATCTTTTTCGTATTCAATAAAGCTTACTCTTCCATCTATTCTTCTCTTTCTCAAATCCAAGTCACAACTGTGACATTTGGTATCAGAGCCAGATCGATCAATTGGGAGTGTGGACTGAGCATCACCATTACCACCTATGGAAACCAGAGCAAAAGAAGTTAAACAATTCATGAGGGAGAAGAGGAAGAATCAGAGCGAGACTTCTGGCCAGATTGAGTTCTTAAAGGGCGAAATCAAAAAGTTGGCTCTAGCTCATGAGGGATAAGAGAAACAAATTGACTCCAGGTTTGATCAACTCATCCAGTTGATTCAACATCCACCTGCACCAGCAAGAGCGACAGAACCGAGTGCATCCACCACTCCAATCTCTAGCCATACATACCCTCGATCTAACTCCCAAATTTAATGAGAGAACCTAGGTATGTTCCCTCGACTACCAAAGTTGGATTTCTCCTATTTCGATGGTATAAATCCCAGATCATGGGTGAAAAAATGCAAGACATACTTCGAATTTTTTCAAGTCTCAAATGCTAACAAGGTTAGCATGGCTTCCATTCACCTCTCGGCCAAGGAGGACCTATGGTTTCTTGACTACCATGTGGGGAGAGAAATGCTCCAATGGCATCAGTTTCGCCATGACCTCTGTGAACGATTTGAAGAAGCAGTGCTTGATAACTTTGTTGATTCATTTAATAAACTCCATCAAATAGGGAATGTTAATGAATATTTTGACAAATTTGAGGAGCTACGTTCATTGATGCTGGCTCACAATCGCCATCTAGATGAACACTACTTCATCCTCAGTTTTTTGAGCGGACTGAAAACCAACATAAAAGCTTTGGTTCAACTTTTTAAACCTACTACTTTGACTCAGGCTCTCTCTCTGGCAAGGATGCACGAGGCATCCCAATCCCAAAACAGTTCCAAACCACCCCATTATCATTCGTACTCCACTAAACCAAACACCTACTATGAGGCATCCCAATCCCAAAATAGTTCCAAACCATCACACTCTCATTCGTACTCCACTAGACCAACCACCCACTCCACCACTTTTGCAAATTCAGCGGGTACTCCACCTACTCCCCCATCACACCACAACAACTCTAACCACACTCTTTACCACTCCAATACATCTCAAAGACCTCCATATCAGTCATTCCATCATAATGCCTCTCACCCTCTTCCCTCATTACCACCTATAAGACGCCTCACTCCCACCCAGATGCGCCTGCGCAGAGAGAAAGGCCTCTGCTACAATTGCGAGGAGCAATACAAGTCGGGCCACTTGTGTAAGTCTCAACACTTGTATATGTTGATTTCGGAGGATGATCCACATGATGAAGTAGAGAGCTCCCCTGAAATTATGACTGAGAACCTCCTTCAGGAGATACTTACTGCTATGGAGATTTCCTTGCATGTTTTCCATGGGTGTTCTTCATCAAATACACTACTAATCAGAGGGTTGATCAGGAAGAAGCCAGTATCCATTCTAATAGACACTGGAAGCACACATTCGTTCATTGACCCTAGTGTGGTTAAAGCTACTAAATGGCCTACATGTTTAACACGACAAATGCTTGTCAAGGTTGCAAATGGGGATCAGCTGTTAAGCAACGCTGTCTGCCAGCGACTTCTATGGACAATGCAGGGTGTGTCATTCGAAGGTAGGGTACGAGTGTTGCCTCTAGGAAGTTATGATATGGTTCTTGGTGGAGACTGGTTGAAAAAATTTGGGGACATCACACTGAATTTACAGAAGCTCCAACTGACATTGTCCATTGAGGGCCAACTTATTACTCTACAAGAACTGCTGATTTATGCTTATTGGAAGAAAAAAGGGCTATCTAAACTATGGAGAAATCATACTAGCTCATTCTTTTGTCACCTCTTCTCTATGACTGCTAAGGATTCACCTCCACAACCTGACCCTGCAATTAATACAACACATCATTTCAAAATTTAGTGATCTCTTCCAAACTCCTACTAATCTTCCTCCCAGCCGAGCCCCTTCAACCATCATATTCCTTTGAAGCCAGGCCATCACCCACTTTCTCAAAACCCATACAAAATTCCTTACATGCAAAAAGCAGTAGTGGAGAAGTTGATACAAGAGATGTTAGAGTCTGGGTTAATCCAACACTCTCATAGTCCTTTTGCAGCTCCCATCCTTCTAGTCAAGAAAAAATATGGTTCTTGGCGATTTTGTGTGGACTACAGGAAGTTGAATGAGATCACCATCAATGAAAAATTTACTATGCCTCTCATAGATGAGCTCCATAGTGCTACTATCTTCTTTAAGCTGGACTTAAGGTTAGGGTATCACCAACTTCTAGTTCACCCACCTGATATCCACAAAACAGCTTTTAAAACACATCATGGCCACTTTGAGTTCAAGGTGATGCTCTTTGGTCTTACGAATGCACCAACCTCCTTTCAGGCTCTTATGAATCAGATTTTTCAGTCCCTTCTCAAGAAGTATGTTCTGATATTCTTCGATGACATTCTTATTTACAGTCCAAATCTCTCCATCCGTCTAGACCACGTAGAAGTTGTCTTCTCCATTTTCAGGCAACATCAGTTGTTTATCAAGTTATCCAAGTGCTCATTTGCTTAAGAGAAATTGGAGTATCTAGGCCACATTGTCAGTGCTCAGGGTGTTGAAGCCAACCCTCAGAAAATTGAAGCAATGACCAATTGGCCAACTCCAACAACTATTAAGCAACTCAAAGGTTTTCTTGGTCTCACAGGGTATTACAGGAAATTTATTAAGCAGTATGGTCTCATTGCAAATCCCTTGACTGATCTTCTTAAGAAAAATGCCTTTCTCTGGTCTCCTTTGGCAAATACTTCTTTCTTACAGTTAAAGCAAGCTATGAGTGAGGCTCCTCTGTTAGCACTTCCAAAATTTCAGGAACCATTCATCATTGAGACTGACGCCTGCTCCAAAGGGGTAGGAGCTGTTCTCTCTCAAGCTGGCTGCCCAATTGCATTTTTAGTAAGGCTCTCAGCCCAAAGAACCTCTCATTATCAACATATGAAAATGAGTTACTAGCAATTGTGATGGCAGTTCATAGGTGGCGCTCTTATTTGCTCGGCTCCAAATTCATTATATATACAAACCATCAAAGCATCAGGTACTTTTTAACTCAAAAAGTAACTATGATGACTCAATAGCATTGGTTAGCTAAGCTACTTGGATTCGACTATGAGATTTGTTACAAAAAATGGGTTGACAACACAGTCGCAGATGCATTGTCTAGATGTACTAAAACCGATGGCCAATTATTAGCTCTGTCAATAGTTACTCCATCTTGGCTCAATGAAGTAGCTTCTTTATATACTCGGGACCAATTCATGCAACAACTAATGCAACAGTTACTCATCAAACCCAACTCCAGACCACCTTTCTCAGTAGCTCATGGTATTCTCAAGCATCATCATCAAATCTGTATTGGTTCCACAGGATCTCTTCGTCAGCAACTCTTACATGAGCTTCATAATTCGGCCTTAGGAGGGCATTCGGGCATCAACACTACCTACAAAATGCTCCACCAATACTTCTTTTGGCCCATAATGCAAAATTATGTACTCACATATGTCTCTGAATGTGATACTTGCCAACGCAATAAAAATGATCAGTCGCCTTATGGTGACCTTTTTCAACCACTACCCATACCGGAGCACGCTTGGCAACACATTTCGATGGATTTCATCGAAGGGCTTCCTCCATCTAAACACAAAACAATCATATTAGTGGTCGTTGACAGACTGACTAAATTAAGTCATTTTATAGTCCTCTCACACCCCTTCACTTCAGCCATGATTGCTGACCTATTCTTACAACATATCTACCGTCTTCACGGCCTCCCTACATCAATTGTTTCGGACAGGGACAAAGTCTTCTTGAGTGCATTCTGGCAAGACCTATTTTTGGCTCTTGGAACAAGTTTAAACCTCAGTTCTTCATACCATCCCCAAACCGATGGGCAAACTGAAAGAATCAATGCATGTCTCGAAAACTACATCCGTTGCATGACTAGTGATGCTCATCTTCAGTGGTCGAAATGGCTCTATTTGGCAGAGTTTTGGTACAACACCGCATTCCACACAGGTCTCCAAACTTCTCTATTTGAAGCCCTATATGGATATCGACCTCCAATGCTGGCTCTCCCTCCTACGACTTCCAATACCATTTTTGATGTGCAACAATTTCTTAGAGACAAAGACCGAATGTTGAGTATCATTAAAGAGAAACTTCACCGTGCTCAAGAGCGGATGAAGCACTACGCTGACAAGCACAGGACAGAACGTGAATTCGCTGTTGGAGATTGGGTATATTTGCGCTTACAACCATATCGCCAAACATCTGTCAATCTTCAGCACAATCTCAAACTCTCGGCTAGATTGTATGGACCTTTCCAAATATTGGAGCGCATCGGTGTTGTGGCTTACAAACTAAGTCTTCCTCCTAGCTCTAAAGTTCACACTGTCTTCCATGTGTCACAGTTGAAGAGAAAGGTAGGATCCAACACTGTCGCAACTCCATTACTGCCCTTGGTCGACCATTCTGGAGCATTTCAAGCTGAACCAGTAGCCATTCTGGCTCGACGACTCATTCCTCGTCACAACAGAGCGGTCACGCAGGTCCTCATCCATTGGTCGAACTCAGCTCGAACGCCACTTGGGAGGATTGGACGCACATTCAAGCAACCTTTCCTCACTTCAATCCTTGAGGATAAGGATGTTTTCGAAGGGGATGACATTGTCACATTTACAAAAGAATTGAAGGAATAAAAAATAAAGGCTCCAACTGAAAGAGATCAAATACAAAGGCGCCAAGATTCAAAATCAGTTTAAATTTGAATTAGGGGGCAAATTAGTAAAAATACCTCTCAGGTTGTTATAAACTCACATGGGGCAAACACGTGTAATGATCCAATTGGCTTCATTTGAAATTCTGTTGTAAACACTGTAGTTAAATAGAGCAGAGGAGATGAAGAGAAGCATGGAATAAAGTTGTAAGCAAAGGGCCAGATCTGTAGATCAGACTGAGCAGTAGGATTTGTAATTCCTCTTTTTCGTATTCAATAAAGCTTATTCTTCCATCTATTCTTCTCTTTCTCAAATCCAAGCCACAACTGTGACAATTTCTTTATCAACTCCCAGCCTTCGACAAGTTCATTGTTCTCGCTACTTCATTTGTGTCTCTGGCTATTGTGTCTCCCTTCTTGGAGTTTGAAGGAAGGCCGATCTACGGGGGCCCATTGAGTCGATTTTGTTTGTTGAGTTGATTTTGAATCGATTTGTGTTATGGATGTTCTAGAGGTTTCTTTGTATTGTTGTTTAGGTCGATTTTTGGTATATTTGAGATTTTAGTTTTGATGGGTTTGAGCTTTTTTTATTTTTTTTTTATTTTTTTATTTTATGTTGACAGTTTGATTTATACTAAAATCCAAGTTGTATCTTGCTGAACTGTGATGGTGAAGGGAATGATTCTGGATGATGTCTCTCGATTCTCTCCATTAGGGTTCTGGGGAGAATGAGGCCGTTAAGAAAATGTGAATGGAGATGAAAAGGATCAGGGCGGGGAACAAGCAACCACCCAATCTATAAACGGATTGGTGGGACAGAGCGGATATCCGCCAATCCGTGTGGGGCGGGGACAGTTTTTAATTACAAATATAAATGGATTGGCAAGGAAAATTTGGGGATCCGCGATCCCTGACAGGGCGGGGATGGATTTGCTCAAATCCATCCCTACTCTCAGCCATTTTTCAATCGATTATGGAAACATTAGTTGTTTATGCGAGTAAGACTAGGGTTTTCACATAATTTCTTTTGAAAGCCAATTAGTGATTTCTGATATACTACCTAATGTTGTTAGTATCAAACATTGTACTGATCTCAATAAACTTCCAACGTCAATGAGTTTATGGTGTAAACATGAAATTCTAACATTATGAGCTCCAACACAAAGAATAGATAATTATAAAAAAAAAAAATTGGAGAAATTATCGTCTTTACTTGTTCTGAAGGATCATAAGAGTCAATTTGTTCAATTCAAATAATATTTTATAAGGAAAATAAGGGTTATGAAACTTCTACTAAAATTATCCAGGTTGGTATTTTTTTTAGAATAAAACAATGACTCCGGTTACTCATTTTGACTAGAATGATCAATGTCAAGTCATTTCAGACATTAAAAGATGATACATTGTAGTCATTTTGACAAAAAAGAATTGACCTAAGTTAGTCGTTTCGAAAAAGAAAAGATGATTATTTTGCAATAAAAATAATAAATAAATATAAATACCATATAAAGCCTCTTCATTCTCGTATTAGAGAAGGTGGAGCGTAGTTATGGAGTTATCCTCGTTTAGTATTTCTAATTGTTAGGAATTTTTTGTTGTTGGGATGTTTCCCCCCCTCCAAAAAAATGTTTTTTTAATAATCTCTGTGATGTATACTAAAATAAATGAAAGAATCAAATATCATTATTATTTTTTTTACATTTCATGAAATTTTAGACTAAAGTCACTTTGTGACAAGAAATGTGATCTTATTTCGACAATAACAAATGATAGTAGAACGGGAGAAGACTACCCAAGCACAAAAACTCTAAATACCAAGGATGCAAATGTTATATACAGCAGGTGCCTAAGAGTGACGAAATGGCGAAAAATGTGGTGTTACTTAGTTTTTTAAATGCAGTGTCACAAAGACAAATACGCGAGCACACATAAACAGCAGCAGTAAGGGCAAGTTCGTCATTTCAGAAGCGAGTAAAACCAACCAACCATTTCGAGCCGGTAGCTCTGTTGCGATGGCAGGACCTTTAACTTGGCATGTGTTTCGCCACGTGTCCCAAATCCAGATCTCATCCAAATCCAGTGTGATGCGGTACGAACTCTTGCCCTTCCCGCTTTAGATTTTGTCCATCTCACCCAATTTACTCCTCCGATCCTCTCCATGTCAGCCCGTCCTACGTGTCACCTCTCCAAATCATTTCAGACCTCCACTTGGTCCACGTCATCCACGTTCGAGTCTCACTCACCCTCTCTAATACTAATACCTCTCTCTCTCTCTCTCTCTCTTCTCTATTCACCTGGATATCTTTCTCTCTCACTTCGTTTACCTTCCCAACCGTTTCGATCTCTCTTTCTCTACTCTCGAAAAAAGCAAAACCTACCTTCATCTCACAACCTCGTCTCTTTCTTTCTTAGAATCTCTGTCTACACGCAGAACACACCATGGTTTGATTCAACTTCTTCGATTTCGCCATTTTTTTTATTAGGGTTTGGATCTCGTTGTTCGAGCTTCTCCTTTACGATGGCTGTTCTATGTTTTTCGGTGAGACCTTTCTCCAGCGTACTTCACTCATTCAATTCATCAAACATTTTAAACTCTATTTTCTCGAATCATTTATTGCTTCCAAGAGAAAGAGAAGGTTATAGATCGAGCTTCTGAGCTGTTAGATGAGTTACTAGTGTTAGTCTATATTTTAGGGTTTCATGTGGTGGTTTGTGTGATTCATTGAGGACTTTGTGAATTGGTTATATATAGGGATTTGACTTGGTTTGTGTGTGTCTGGGAATGTTTTGCAGGGTAAGGTCTATGGAGTTTTAATCCAGGTGATCTGTGGTTGTTGCATCTCCGATCTGTTCTAAAATTGACTTACTTAATCTGGACGATTTTCGTGTTTTTTGGTGTGTGGATTAGGTTGAAGGGATTGTTTTTGTAGAGGTGAATTCTTGAAGACAAACGGAATGTGCAAGTTCTTTTTTACTTTGAAGGAGGGAGTTGCACCGGTTCAATCCAGTGCCTTCCTGATTAGTGGATTATTTGAATCTGGTTGATGGGGAGTGTTCCGGTGAATAATAATGGGGGTGGTACTGGGGATAGAGGGTTAGCGGAGCTTAATTATCATAGGAGGTATGAGCATAAGGAAGTTAGGGATGGAGTTGTAGGTGAGGGGCAGGATTTGTCAGAGGAAGATGAGTCGAGGATTAATGCGGTTGTGCAAGATGTGAATGAAGGACGTGAACGGTCCGCTTTTCAGGCCCAGCCTAGTTTGCAGCAGCCGCAGCAGCCTCAAGGGTCAGTGGTTCAATGGGAAAGGTTTCTTCCTCTGAGGACGCTGAAGGTGCTTTTGGTGGAATCTGATGACTCGACGCTTCATGTTGTCAGTGCATTGCTTCGCAACTGTAGCTATGAAGGTTTGTATTTCTCCTCTAGTTGGTAAGAAATTCTATTTATGATACAAGGAAATATATTGTGGTAGGTGTAGCATGTTTCTCAAATGGTAATATACTGTTTTTAATAGTGCAATGACAATCAGCACGTGGTTGTCTCTTGCCAAAGCAAATATCGTTGGCAACTGCGCATGGGGCCAATCCTAAGGCTGTTTGTGCAATTCTGTGTGTCATCGGTTTAAACTGTTGCATGGCGAGTGAGTCAGGTCATGCAGTGTAGGGAATTAGTCTTGGGATACGCAACAACGAAACCAACATGGATGTTTGACACGGATACGAGGTGTTAGGCATGTTGACTAAAAAATCGCAATACAGAGACACATGGACATTATAATATTATTTGCACTTTTAGCAATAAGTTTTATATCATTACTTAAGTCAGTATTGCTATATATGTATTACTAACTTGCCATAATATGCTTATAATATTTGTAAAGAATTTGAAAGATATGTGAAATAGTTGATAATTTATTATATGGGTATGCAACACCTTTTCATTCCCCTTTGTTTGCATGTGAAGTCGAGTCATCATGCTATAATGTCAAAAACTTTTTATCTGCTTGTTGGGTTTTCAATGAATACCAGGTCATGTTCACACATGAAGTTCTCCAACTACTTGGTGTTCTATCACATGTATCACATGTAGCCTGGTTGCTTGAATTTAGGCTGTTCACTAATATTTTGGTTATCGTTGCAACTAATTTCTTGCATACTTTGATCGTGCTCTCAATGCATTTGCATAGATGTGCAACACCATTGATGTGCCCATTTTGGATATTTCTACATAGTTTGAGTTACTCGTAACATTCAAGAGGGGTGTTGAACTGCCATTACAGGTCCTCGTGAACTTCATGCTTAGCTTGGATTGATTCGGTAGTCGTTACTTTAAAACAAATGGTAGGAAATAGAGCATGATTGGATCACCGTGCCTTAATTCTCTGATACCAACTCTTATGGGTGTGCTGGTTGACAAGTGCGTTGTTGGGCAGTTTAGTTATTGTATTATAAGTAGGGTAATGATTCCGAGGCTGCCATCAACTAAAGGTGTGTTGGGTTGCTTGGAATCCAATTCCATTGAATCCATGGGGGAACCACCTTTGTTTAAGGCACATTTGATCAAACTATGGTGGACAACATATCATGAAGTCTAGATTTTGATCAACTGTGAGAGTTGACCTCCTATGAAACATGGGAATCCAATCCTTTGGGGGGAGTGAGGAGTTGGGATTTTCATGTTTCATGGGAGTTCAACTATCACTTTTGATCAAAACCTAGCGTTTGGGACTATATATGTTGGACCCACAATATTTTGCTTCAAAATGATTGCTACTAGGTCTAGCCATTTTTTATTTTGGCTATAATCAAAATATTTAAAAATAACATTTTAAAGAGAAATCAACATTTCAAGATGCAAGCTAAAAACCCTAAACTCGAAGAAAAACTAAAAACCCTAAACTCGAAGAGAACCTAAAAACCCGTAACCGTAAATCCTTAACTCTAAGAAAAGGTAAGAAACTAATTAATTGGACTTCTATTTAGGACCAAGCTTTGACAATTCACAATAAAATCCAGGTCGCCTGTATTTGATAGGAGTATAGGAGTAAAGTCCCTGCTACGCTTATGCTTAGGTTTCGTGCCTTTTATGGCGATGAGTATTAGTGCAATTCTTAGTAGCAAAGCCACCCTCATCACTGCAACTATTTATCTCAATCTCCCTCTTTAGTAGTTGCTAGAATTTTGTCTTGGATAACCTATTAGTAGTGTATTTTCTTTTACTTTATTTTTTTTACATAAAATCAACCATTCATCGCATTATACACTCCACTAATGTGTTAAGTTGCTTCTAAGTTATTAATGCGGCGAAAAATCACCAATCAATCGCAATTTGGGGTTTGATCGAACCGAATTGGGTAAAATCAATTGGGGTTTAGCGGACACCGATTAATCGACCCACTGACTTGCCGATTTATTGCTATTAATAAAAAAAACAAACTAAAATCAAGATTCTCATTTCATTCGCAGGCTGCGACTCCCCCCATTCCAAATCCTACATAAAAGAAAAACAAGAAGAGAGAAGATGAAGATCTCTGGACGACCACTAAATTCCCTATTCCTATCCTCCTAGTCCCCATCCCACACGGCCTCCCCTCTTCTCCTCCCTCCTCTGTATACTTCATATGGACTAGGGGAGATTGTTGATTGAGGTTGTTTGTTGTGATATAGATTTTGGTGAAACAGTTGATTAATGTCATAACAAATTGGATTCAGCTTGTTGTTGAATTTTAATTTTTTGTGTATTTGACATTTTTGGCCTTCTGACTGAGAGTATTAATAACTAAACCTTGCAATTTCTTTAGAAGTTTGTGATTATTTGTGACAAATTCACACAATTTTTACGTACTTCGGTCATGACTTTCTTTATTCTTTAGTCTAGAATATATTGGCATAATCTTCTAGACGTGGAATATTTTTGTTTGTACAAAGTGGCATTTCTAGAAATATTTTCGGTGCATAGTAATACGATTTATGTTCATGGGTTAGTGGGATAGGTATGTTTGTTCTTCCTGTAAAGTCTGACATATACTTTGCTTGAATGTTTGTCTTGGTAGTTTAGCAGATAATTAGTAAAGTTATATAATGACAAATTTATACCATTTTGACTAATTATTTATGATTGTAATCTATGACTATGATTAAATTTAAAAAATATATACTTTGACAAAATTGACCGATTAAATTCAATTAATCCCGATTAATTGTAATTCGGTCATGGACCACGCTGCGACCGCATTTTGATTTAACTGCATATGTTGTCCTCCATGGCTAAGCCAAGGCTCTAGTTTTTATCCAAAGTGCCTCTCCATTGCTCTAGTGGAGGAGCTTGGCACTTCATGTCTCGCCTCATCCCAGACAACATAGCATGTCTGCACTAGAGTGCAACCACATACATGCATCCGTGGTTTGTGTGTTACATATTTGGCACAACGCATGGGAGTATTCCATTTTCTAATTTGAAGCACTATGTTGTTCAAAAGGGTACCCAGTGGGATTTTTATTATTGAAGATAAATTTATTAGGCTCCCTAATTTCTTGACCCTAACATTACATTGCAAGTACTAAATCCTTCATATCACAAATTTTTTTAATAAGGAATCGGTTTGTGCTGCTTGTGACATGAGGACTAATTCAAGTGATAAAAAAAAACTAGTGGCCTAATAAATAACACCAAAAATGGTAATATATCGTCTTAGAGCATCTTAAACAGCCTCCTTAAGAGAGTTCCAAGTCTTCCTATGAGAGATTCCTATCCCAGGTGGCATGGGGAGCCTCTAAGGAGTTTCTCTTCTCTAGTTAAACGTAGTTAGCCATTTTGTTTCATAAATCTTTGTTTAATATTTTCTCTTTTCTAAGGAACACAATATATTATTTTATTAAATTTGGAGAGCCTCATGGGGAGCCTATTGAAGATGCTCTTAGTGCTTTATTCATGGTATAACTATTCTTGGCTACAAGTCAAACTAATCATGAGTCATACAACCGGGGTAATACTCCATATAGCGACTTTTTTAAGTGGACATACTTGATGTTCAAACCTTCACAAAATCCTCACTGGACGAGCAGTAGTTTAACCTTCCAGTTGTCTATTGATCCATCAGCTTTTTTAATATCCATTTCTACCGTTTTACATTCATAAGGGTCTCAATTTCCTTGTTGATTGCTTCTTATCCTAATCCTAATAGAGCATTAACTGAGGCCATGGTTACCCAAAGTTTCGAGGTAATCATTCAATATGTGTCATACTAAATCAAGTAAGAGCTAGATGTTTTTCCAATGTTTTTTTTCCCTTTCTGAGCTGATTCGTCTTTGAAAGATTCTATGAATTTAGTAGGAGCGGAAGGTCAAGTCCGTAAGACTTTTCTTCTCTCGAAAATATGTCAAGGAACTGGGCATGTGTTCTCTTTGCTCAAACCACTGATAGATTCAAGGGTTATTTACCTTTTGGCCCACACTAGTTTAGGTATTCAAGGGTTATGTACCTTTTGGCCCACGGTATTTTAG
The DNA here is from genome assembly GCA_963556465.1 of Berberis vulgaris. NCBI lineage: Eukaryota > Viridiplantae > Streptophyta > Magnoliopsida > Ranunculales > Berberidaceae > Berberis > Berberis vulgaris. The sequence continues at coordinate 24,377,566 of OY747135.1, forward strand.
GTGTATTCCTTCATGGGTGCTATCAGTTAAGTGTATTCTTTCATGGGTGCTATTAGTTCTCGAAATCCAGTTGGACACTCAAAATATAAGTCAAGCATGTGGACTAGCTGAAAACATCCAAACTTCTATAATATCAAAATTAGGGGTCGGGACGGGATGGGACGAGATGAACCCATCCCTATCCCATCCCGTTCATTTGGGATCGGGACAGGATAAACCTCATCCCGAACTCCTCCCATCCTAAACGGGATCGGGACGGGATTAGCATGTTGTATTTGTTGATTGAGTTTTTTTTTTAAAAAAAAAAAATCTAATAGGTATAAACTATACATTAATGATGGAACCATACGTTATATGTAACATAATCTATATTTTGTAACATAATGCAAATGAACATAATTAACCTGTAACACAATATCATACTCTGTCATATACTGTAATGTGTCAATTTTTTTTATCAACTTGCATATAGATCAATAAATCAAGAAGAAATTTATCAACTTGCATATAGATTAGTACCTATAGCTTTCTAGTCCATTGCATGTTACCCATTATTGTCACAAGTGATAATGTTAGAAGCACACAAACAATTGATAGGGGTTTCCATGCAAATCAGCCAATACCATTACATAGACCAAGCAATTCAACACAAAAACCAACCTAAGCCCCCTAACAAGCACATAATCAACAACAAGCCCAAATGTTAAAAAATTGATTTTTACAGATTATGTTTCCTCCTTTTACAGAGTTCATCCAGTTCACACTCATTCAGTACACGGATCAGTCGAATTTAGACCTAATTATACTTCCATGAACCATCAAAACCAAATCAAGCACAAAACACAGGTCCACCAACAAAATTATAAAATTAATCTGAAATCAACCTCAGATTCTCAGCGTGTTGTATTTGCACTTTTGGGTTGCTTGCTTTTAGTTAAAATTTTGAAAGTTTTCTTCATAGCAGGTATAAACTAAAAATTTGCAAGTCCACAAATGTGTGGAGAAGATCTAACCTGACATAGAACTGAATCGAAGTTGGATCTGAGAGTGAACAAGTTGGATCAAAGAAGTTGGATATGAGGGAAGGAAGACGACGTTGTTCTTCTCGGTGCTGTTACTTGCAGGAGGGAAGGAAGACGGCGTTGTTCTTATTCTCTTTGTTGTTTCTCTGTTGTGAAACTTGATTGGATCTCTTTGAAGTTGAGAAAAGGAAAGAGTAAAATACCAAATGAATAAGATGATTCAGAACCAAGAGATTAGCCTAGAGATGTGTATAAATGAGATGCTAATTGCTATCTCCACTGTTGATATTATATGGTCATCCAAAAAATTGCTATCCTAAAATAAAAATATTAATATTATTAATAATAAATATAAAAAAAATAGTTCGGGACGGGATTGGCGGGATTGAAAATCTCCATCCCATTCTAGATCGGGACGAGACGGGATCGGAATGGGATTGATCAATCCCAATAAGACCCGAAAAAAGGGACGGGATCGGGATTACGGGATGAGATGTCCACCCCTAGTCAAAATTGCCCTTCATTAGTCACACGCGCCTCACACATGTCGTACAGGTGTCGTGATCTATAACAGAGCAGCAGCTACAGTCCAAGCCTCTTTTATATGGTTTCCAAAGCAGTTTCTCTCCTTGACTCAACTCAAGTGCTCATTTCTCTCTGTACTTTCTTCTCTCTTCTTTCTTTTCTGCTAAGTAAATTGTAAAATAGAGCAAAAAGAGAGCTCGATTGAGCTGATGGAGTGGTGGAGAAGCCTTCAATCTTGATAACAAAATCAGCTCAAGTATCCTTCTTATCATCATAATTCTTTCTATTATCATTTTCATATCTGGGTTGCTTCACCTTCTTGTGAGATTCCTTTTCAAACCCACCACTAGAGACCCTGATGAGTTAGACAATGTGATTCCTTCTCCATGACTCTAGGTGATCAGTCTTTACATAGACACTCTCCCTATGTATCTTTACAAAGCTATAATTGGATTGAAAAACCCATTTGATTGTGTTGTATGTTTGTATAAATTTGAAGATGATGACAAGCTTAGATTGCTCCCAAAATGTAGCCATGCTTTCCATGGTGAGTGTATAGCTACTTGGCTATTGTCTCACCCAACCTGCCCTATTTGTAGAGGAAGTAAAATCAAAACCATAATTGTTCTCCAATTGTTCTTATTTTGGAGTATGGGGTAAGAGTTCTACGGAGATTGTTTGAGATGCTACAATTGGGGTCTTCTTGTAATGATTTGTCGCAAAATTTTGATGAAAACCCCATTAAGGAGGATTCGATTCCGGTGGCAATACCCCCTTCATCAACCCCTTTTGCAACCTCACCTTACTACCACCACCGATGACCATTGCCCAACCCCCTCTCTGTTTCACTGCGTCAACACTGTTTCCCCCTCTACATTGCTCCATTGCACCATCACTCTGATTCACTGACCACCAATGATTTGTGGCAAAAGTGGGAGTGGGATGAACACCATTACCCTCGTTGCTCTTATTCTCGGCGGTGTCTTCATCTCTATTGGGTGAAATTGGAGGTTGAAGAGGATTGGGAGTGGGGAAACGATGGGTGAGGTTCAATTGAGAGTGATTAGCGTCTATCGAGGAAAAAGAACACCTGCAATCTTTCCCGCACAAGCAATTGCCCGTAGCAACCATCATCCATCTAGCGCACAGCTTCGCCACCATCAACATTGATTACCTTCACTTATCCAATCGATGGAAAGCCACAACAGCCCAATCCCTCTCTCTCATCGACAATCCCTCTCTCTTGCTGATCGTCCATATCTTTCTCGCCAACAACAACAACAACGACAAAAACCACCACGCACCAAACCATTGTAGTTGAGCATTGAGGTGGAGGCGAGACGGATGAGCTTGAAAATGCCAGAGGCATGAGGTGAGGCGGACGCCTCAATGAAATGAGGCGGTCTTAACATGTTTTAAAGAATTTTTTTATCATAAATTAAAACATCAGAATATTAGTATACATAATCATTTTGATAAGTATCATAAGTAAATATGTACAAAAAGTGACACAACTACCTAGAATCGAAATGGAAATGTAATAAAGTTGTATAGCATAGTAAAAAGATGCACTATATAATGTCAAGTAACATGAAAACGTCCACTAAATTATTATATATCAATAATCTTGAAAGATAGAAACTTGAGAACATTGAACATTTGTTAGAAGAAATTGTTAGAATGGTTGGTAAAAATTCACAAGTATGATCATTATTGGTATTCCAAAAGCTAAAATCATTAAACTATGCTATGAAAAATCAAGATTGATGTTGATCACAGACTGATTAAAACAAGATATGTTTTTTTCAAAAATAATAAAAAAAAGTGACAAATTTATCAGAACTTAAAAATGTTTTATCATGTTTTTATCAAATTTATCAAGTATTACACAAAGAAATATAAAACTCTATTATAGAGTGGGTTGCAACCTTTTTTTTCTGCAATTGGGCTGCAAATGGGCTGACTGCAACAATATTTAGGCTGAGGCAGTGAGGCGAGGTGGACACCTCATTTCACCGCACCGCATTGCCTCACTTTGAGGGGAAATTTGAGACGTGTCTAGGCGGTCATCTTGACTACACTGCACCAAACAACAACGTTTCAGTCTCTTGTGATAGCAGTAGCTCTCCCTCTCTCCCTCAGTCGACTAGTCTCAATTGATCTCCATCTCTCCCTCGGTCAACAGACGATGATCTCGACGTAAAAGAATAACCTCGATCTCCATCTCCATCTCCCTTCCCTCTCTCCCTCAGTCAACAGACGATGATCTTGACGAAGAAGAATGACCTCTCTTTCTCTCAGTCGATCTCCATCTCTCTCTCCCTTACAACCTTAGTTAGACATCCCCACACTTTCAATATTTTTTTTGTAGAAAAGTTTATTCGGGGGTTCCCCAGGTTTAAAAACCCTGAATTTATTTAAAGGAATATAACATGCCCTTACGTGTTCATGCAAGTCCAATTTAATTATATGTAATTTCCTTAAATTTCTTTTTGAACCCATCACACTCATTGCCATAATAAATTTCTAAGTGTCAATCTTTTTCTGCAGTCGATTTCCTACTTCAGTCCAAAGACTTAAGTTTAAGTTTATTGATTTATTATCAGCTTCACGTGTTATAAGAAAGTAATGCACTATATGTTATCTAAATTAGTAATCTTTTCTCAAAGATCCCTTATTTGCACTTCCTTATAAATGATGCTCATGAAATCTACTTTACAAGCAGAACACTACATTTATAATGATATTCTATAAACAATATAATATATATGTTATTAACTATTAAGATGTGATTGCATTTGTGTATACATTACTTCTTTCTTGGCTCTAAATTTTGAATCGGGCATTGGCAGTTATTGCTGTATCAAATGGCATGCAAGCTTGGAAAATCCTGCAAGACTTTACCAATTGCATTGATATTGTCTTAACTGAAGTGATCATGCCTGCATTATCTGGTATTGGTCTTCTATGCAAGATTATGAACCACAAAACTTGCAAGAATATTCCTGTGATTAGTAAGTGTTTTTCTACTACCTCTGTCAATACTTTTTTTATTAGGGAAGGCTTTGTACTCGGTAATGCCTTTCATCCCGTCTTTGAAGAGTTGTTAATGCTATACCTGATGAGTTTTGTCCGCAGTGATGTCATCCCATGATTCTATGGGCATTGTGTTTAAGTGTTTGTCAAAGGGTGCAGTAGATTTTCTTGTGAAACCTATCCGAAAGAATGAGCTCAAAAACCTTTGGCAACATGTTTGGAGGAGATGCCACAGCGTGAGTTTCTAATTTATCAAAAGTTCAAGATGGGTTTTATGGAACAAGCATCAACATAGTAAAATGCGTCGGACATGTAGATGTAAATAAGCATGTTAAACTACCTTCTTCATATTTGGAAATTGTTTTGTTTGTGCATTTGATATCACCTTTGTTGCACCTAAGTCTTCTTTATTACTTTTTTTTTTTTTTAAATTTTATGTCATTCCGTTATTTTTAGGATCCAGGATCCTGACTGATGTTTTTACTCATCGTCATATCCATTTTCATCTTTTTCTCAGTCGAGTGGCAGCGGAAGTGAAAGTGGTATACAACAAAAGTTTCCAAAGTCAAAGGGTGTTGAAGAGTCTAACAACAATACAGGCAACAATGATATGGACGATAATGTCAGGGACGGAAGTGACAATGGAAGTGGCACTCAGGTATGAATCTCCCCCTTGTTTTCATGGCGAATTTTGTTCACATTCGTTTTTATGTCACTTTTTCATGTATCTTGTTAGCATAATTTATCTTGTTAGCATAATTTTCACTTACGGCGTGTTTGGTTTCAAGGAATATTTGTCATGAGAAGATTTCAAAAGAAAGAAGAAATAGGAGAGGAAGTAGGAAAATTCTCCACCTTGAGGTTGAAGATGACTATTTTTGGCAAACATTTTCTTAGCTTCCTCTTACGAATTTTTTTTTCCAACAATTGTGGAACTAACCAAGCGAATAGTGTTCATCATAAAGTTCACGTTTTTCATAGGGATGTTAATCGGTTCGATCGGTTTAAAATTGAACTAGAACCGAAATCGAACCGATCAGTTTGATTTCGGTTTTTTTCGATTTTCCATTTTTTCCTCCTCCTTCCACCGCCTCCTTCACCTCTCTTCTTATTCCTTCCCCCTCTCAGATCTTCTACACAGAACTTCACCATCCTCTCTTTTTTATTCATCAGGCCATATCCGTTATAGTTATAACGATGTCTCCCTGGTTTCTCTCTGCTCTTAATGGCGATGTTCAATGAGTAAAAGTTCGACCTACAACTTCAACTGGTAGTGCTTCAAATCCCTCTCGATCTCTGCAAGTCCATCACTCACATCCTCAAGGTATTCAGAGGAAGAAGAAGAAAATGGGGGTTTCAGAGGAAGAAGGGAAGTGATTGAGTGAAAATGGGGGTAGTTTAGTGGATTCGTAGGCGGAGATTGGAAGAAATGATATTCTTTTACTGGATTGTTTTTGTTCTCTTGTTTTCAAAACCCAAGGGAAAGGGAAAGGGAAAGAGAAAGAGAAGGGAAATTGAGAGAGGATAATGACATCATGTCATGTGGCTTTATTTTCTTCTACAAAGACTCTTGAGCCATGTGTTCTTTCCTCTTTTTTCTATAAAGTAGTACAATGGTAGTGGGTGGTCTCTTTTGATTTTTTTCACACAAACACACAATACACTGCCCTTTAAATTATAGTTTTTAATAATAACTCGGTTCGGTTTTTCGGGTTGTAAATAATCAAATCCGCAATTGAACAGAATGCATTCGGTTCAGTTTTTTCTCGTTTTGGTTTTTTCTCGATTCGGTTTTTTCTTAGTGCGGTTCGGTTCGGGTCGGCTGGTTCAATCAGTTTTTAGAACCAATTAACACTCCTAGTTCTTCATTCTTTCTCTCTTTCCTAATTCTCCTTTCCCACTTTTGGCAAATTTTCCTTAAATGAATCACACCTTCAAGGTAGAGATTTTTTATCCCACTTTCTTCACCATCTCCTCATTTTTTGCAATTTTTTTTCCCATGGCAAAATTTTCTTAAAATCAAACACACCCTTTGATTGATTTGTTTTCATGCATCTCAAAAGCTCAATGTCAACACAGGGGTATCCTTTTTCGTAATCTGTAGACATTATTTACTGTAAGAGTTTTTTCCTTTTTAATTGGTTGTTTTATGCTTGGCCCTTTTAGTGTTTCATAAAATTTTATTATCGTTTGCTCTCAGTTTTAACTAGTTGTGGAATTTTATTTTTATAGGCAGCAAAAGTAGTTCCTTAGCAATATTTTATTATTTTAATATTTGAAAATGCAATAAATTTCAGAAATGCTAAAATTGGTATCGTTGTCACAAAGAGAACTTTACACCACTCTAAAGTCCAAACTAAAAGCAAATAATGTGAAAGTATATGCAAGCACCATTGGTGGGCCTACCTCAAGTAAAGAATATAAGTGGCGGCATGTTTTTTGAGATGGCATGCCTATGACCGAAACATGTGTACTGAATTATAGTTTCGCCTCCTATATCTTTCTAGTGTTACAAAGTTAGGATTTGAAACCGCACGCAACATATACACAGTAATTTAAGTTCACTGCTCCATACCACTTCTTATTTTTCAGACTGTTACTTTTCTTTTGATCACGATTACACGAATCTAACATGGCAGCAACACATCATTGTTTTGTCATCAAGGAAAAGACTCTAGAATGTGTATTGTAAGTCTTAAGAGTCATCACATGTATCTGTGTACACTAAGGGTTTCAACGGTTTTGGGGTTTCAACAGTTCAGTTTGGATTCATTTTCAATAAAAATGACCAATCAAATCGAACATTGTCCTGAAAAACGAACGGAGCTGTCCCTCATATTACAGTACTAAGGCATCCCTCATATTATAGTACCAAGGCAAAGAGGACCCATTGAAAGGAAGGAATGAAAACTTTCTCTCTTTCACCTGAAGTATCAAAGAGAAGATAACCAGGAGAAGTAATTAACAAAAAAAACAAGGAGGAAGGAAGAGATGCAGGAATTGAGTGAAAGAATCAGTGGATTGAGGAACTAAAGCTCGAAGACAGAGAACCAGATTTTTCCAAAGGACTACTACAGCTTTCCCATACCCTTTTTTTGTTCACATGTAAATATCTTTTAGTGCTTTATTAGTCCTAAACAAAGTTGCAGATAAACAAGAAGTAAGTTCAAACATTCTAGTAGGTCCCACCTCCTGGGCGAGACGAGCTACCTTTGGCTAGGAGCATCTTTTCCTTTCTGCTTGACAATGTTCGACTTGCATATGTTAAGCATATAGTGTTCGCTCTGAGCTATAATGGAAAACTGAAATGAACTGACTTTCAAATATTCAAACTGAAAAGTTTTAAAGCTGTACCGAATGACAAATAGTTTATGTCCTACGTTTTATTTTGTAGATTTTCTTTTAGTTATTTTAATTGTGGTTAACGTGTCAGTAGTCTTGGTTTGGTTATTTACGGTTTTCGAATTTTAAAATTGACAACTGAAGCAAGGGAAGTCAGTTTAAACAGTGACATACAAAATCAAATCAAACCATCTTCAAAAAATTGGTATGGTTCTGTTTGTTTATTCAGTTTTCTGTACATCTCATAGTGTGGATTGTTTGGATGTTACACCCAAGATGGGAGAGAGTTCCGTTATCCACAGTTCAAACCATAGAGCATAAAGCTTCACGTCTGCAATGTATATTGTGTATATTGAGACCTTTGAGTCAATTTTGTAGGGACTAGATCTGGTGTAGAGAGTATTTTTTTTCAGCTTTTGTGTTTGTAAAATGACATTACGCAGCAAATTACATGTCTATCTATGCCACAACAAAATAGAAGATAGTGAGACAGAGAAACATCATCACCTTCTTGGAATCGAGTAATGAGTTTGCTTTTTGATTATACAAGCTTTGACATACTATAGTCATGAGTCTCATGTATTTTATCATATCTGTTGCATGTCATTTAAAGTCCTTTGGATTATTCCATGGTTTTGTTTGTTCGTGCTTTACATATATTCTGCTGTGTACTGACCCTGTCGCGATAAATTGGATGGGAAGTGTTAAAATTTGTGTTTCCGGCTCATCCTTCATACCAGAAAGGGTGCAAGTTTTCCTTATTGCTATTCAACGTAGATTTGTGTCTATGTAGATTTTGGGTGTGCATTCCTTTCTTTGGTGGTGGAATCCACATGAATAGGGATCCCATTCCTTTCAGTTTAATACACAAGTACTCAGTTGAAACAAGTACTCAAGTTATGTCTTCAATTTAATACACGAGTACTCATAAATGATTCAAGTAGTGTAGTCAAAGGCATAATCTAGAGAAGGTGAGAAGAACTAATTAAGATCCCATAACTATAGTAGTGTACTCATAAATGATCCCATAATCCACATGAATATAGCTATAGTAGTGTACTCATAAATGATCCCATAACATAATTTTGGATCTTGCTATTTGAAAAATTGCATTCTATCTGATATTTTGATTTCATGCGAAAAAAAAAAAATGTTAGTGAGTGCTGACAGATAGTTCCCTTTTTTGGTTCACAGAGCTCATGGACTAAAAGGGCAGTGGAAGTTGACAGTCCCCAACCTACAGTGCAATGGGATCAATTGGTTAATCACACAGATAGCACCTGTGCCCAGGTTATTCATCCGAAATCTGAAACATTTGGCAATGAAAGAATGGCTGTTGATGCCAAGAAAGAGTGCCCAGAACGGGATGAGAAACTACTAGGTACCCCACTGTTATTTTATTTGCTTGCTTTAGATTTTCTTTGCATTTCAGTTTTTCCCGTCTTTCTAACATGTTGATGTGACAGATAATATTGCTACGAGTAAAGACTTGGAGATAGGAGTTCCTAGAAGCAAACAGCATGAAGATGGAAGTGAGAAGGTCTGTACTAACATGCCTGAATTGAGAGAGAGTGAGCAATTAGATAAAGGACTGCAGGAACACAACTCCAATAAGCCTACTATTGAGCTGCGGGCCCAATTTATCAACTTTGCTGGTTTGACCACCAACTGTTCTGATCCTCAGGCAGACGCAGTAGCCTATGAGGCTCCAAATGGTTTCTGTAAGCCCTCAGAAATTGAAGATAAGACCTCTGATGATCCTAAAGAGCCAGTGTCTCTGGAGCTGAGCTTGGAAAGAATGAGAGGAGTTGTAGCAGATGTTGGTAGCACCACACCTGATGAACGTAATATCTTGAGACATTCAGACATGTCAGCCTTCTCAAGGTAAGCAGGAATCTTTGAGACCATTAAGTGTACTTTTTGTGTTTCTCATCAACTTCAGCTCATATCTGGACTTTGGAAAAATTGATACTACTCAGGTATAACACTGCTTCTACCGCTAATCAAGCTCCAGCTGGAATTGTTGGTAGTTGCTCACCACATGATAATAGCTCAGAAGCAATGAAAACAGAATCTATGCATAATCAACAGTCCAATGAGAGTAGCGACAACAATGACATGGGCTCTGCCACAAAAAAATTATTTGCCAAACCAGCAGCATTCAATGAGAAATCAACTTCCATGTCAACAGCAACATATGTCCATTCTTCTGCCTTCCGACCTGTGCAAAGTGGTCGCATATGCTCACCTGTGCAAATTATGCCTCAAAAAGTGGATGATGTGGCAGGGAATGCATCTGGAGCACAACCAAGAGATGCACACCAACAAGTTCAAGTTCAGCATCACCATCACCACTACCATCATCATCACCACCATGTCCACGGTATGCAGCAACAACAACAACAACAACAACAACAACAGACACCAGACCAAGATGATTTATCTTTGAACATCACAACATCAACAATGCAATGTGTCTCATTTGATGTGTTTGGTGGCCCAATTGAAGGTAATGGAGGAAATTATAGCTTGAATGGAAGTGCCTCATGCAGTAATAATGGAAGCAACCGGCAGAATGGAAGTGGCAAAGATGTAAATGTAGGAGGCACAAATTCTGAGAATGATGTTGGGGTGACTAGAAAAAATATTGTTGGAGCTAGTGGAAGTGGCAGTAGTACTGGGAGTGGAGTGGATCAAAACCAATTTTCACAAAGGGTGGCAGCATTGACCAAATTTCGTCAGAAACGGAAAGAAAGATGTTTTGAAAAGAAGGTAACTGGTCTCCACTTTTACACGTGTTTTTCTGCTATAATTTATTCCCTGATAGACTCCACTGGTCATTTGGGATGGTTTATGGACAATGGCATGGGCGGAGCCACTATGGAGACAAGGAGGGCAATTGCCCCCCCCCAACTTTGAAAATGATTTACCTATAGAATAGTGGGGTCCACTTGGTTTATACTACTGATTGCCCCCCTACTAATTATGCATTTCATCTTTCACCCTCATTTTGCCCCCTCATATTTTCCTAAATGGTTGGTCCATTACTCCACTAATTCACATTTGCCCACCTTCTATGAGAATTCTGGCCCTGCCCTTTAGATTCTAGTCCAGCAAAACTTTATCCGCATAACTCTTAACTGACAGCCCTCAAAAGACGTGGGTGTGCAGGACGTGTATATGGCCAAGGAGAATCTGAATTTAATAAACTATAGTTTGGGCATGTGTAGCATGCCCCTCAAAACCGACTCAGGAAACAAAAAAAATTCCCTAGAATTAGAGATATCCTAAAATTTGTTTGATATGCTCATTTTTGGTACATTAGTTTTTCTGTATTTCCGTTTCTACTATATTCTGTTGCTACTTTCTGCCATATTTTCTAGGTCATACAGGATGCATTGGACACATTTTCTGTGGCTTGCTTTTCAGGTGCGTTATCAAAGTAGGAAGATGTTGGCAGAACAACGACCTCGAGTTCGTGGGCAATTTGTACGACAGAGACTGTATGAAAACAATGATCGAGAAGCAAATTCGTAACACTGGCCTAATGCATGGTGGTGCTCATCGTGTATGTTTGTAAATGAGATTAGCACTAGCTGTGTACGAAGGCAGGTTAGTTTTTGAGTTGTTGGGGATGTTCCACTATTTTCAGTAGTATATTTAGTGCAGACCAATCTCGTTGTGAAAACTGTTAAAAAGGACACCTTGTATTATGTTTTATGGTTGTCGGACTTCAGGACCATTACTAGGAGGAAGTAGGTCACCCTTTAAAAGGGCGCTCTTGCTTCTGTTTTAATAAATTTGGTGTGGTGGTGTTCTTCAAACCTGTTGTTGTATGTTGTATCATAAACCATTTCACCTGTTCTATGCTGTATCATAGACTTTTTTTTTTTTTTTTTTAGAAAGAACTGTGTATGATCAAAATATATTTTTATACAGAATGTATATATTTTCGGAGTTGCTTCTTGTTTATTGAGAGTAGTTTTTACTCTAGGAAGGGTATTTACAAACTCTACATCAAAATTCTTAATCAACCAATTTTAGATTGCATCTTTTTCTTATCAACTAGATTTATAAGTTATATGATATGCACTTTGTTGTTATTCAATGCAAAAAAGAAAGAAAGAATGGTAGGCACATATTTGGGTTTTCTGTTTGTTATTTCCTCGTCATTCATGAGTATTTTAGGGGATGGGATTGAGAAAGGTCTTTTGATGCGATTTTCATGAGGGTAAGTTATATACAGTGAAGCCAATAGATATGTAAAATGTTAATTTTGGAGAAGAAATTAGCATATGTCAGTGCGAGGTACTTGGTAATTTTGGCTTTACTTGAACGCATTAAAATATGGTGGATGAATGCGTGCTTGTTGTTCCCATCTTTGGCTCCAGTGCATCTGTTGATTTTAGGGACTCAATAAATAATAAAGTTTTATTGAACTGGAAAAGATGTTTGAAAATTTTATTTTTTGTATTTTTTAAAAAAAATTATTATTATTTTTAAATATTGGATGTTAAATAATGATGTTCATGGAGAATTTTAGGGCAATGCCAGGTACCTATCAGCGGCATTGTGAACATTTGACCATTTAACCTTTTTAAGTTTCACGCGGACACTATATTCCTAATACACAAATTAATATCATAATTCGAATATTATCAATTATATAGCAACTGAATAGCGCATGTGTGGCTACATTAGATAAAAAAGTTTGCATCATACCAGTGAATTTGGTGCCGATCGAACAAATGATAACTCGTATTGACGTCTGTTTTACTGTATGGATATGAGGAATCATGTCAAGATGTATATGATATATAAGAAAACTAGTATATTACCCGTGTCATTAACATTTCATATATATTTATTTATTTATTTTTACTATTAATTCTCATTCACTGAACACTTACATCATCATTCCCACCATTGCCCTCAATTAGTTTTATAAAAACATCGTATTTTAGAATACTAATTTTTTTTAGAGTCAAACTCGGTTAAAAACAATCGAATTAATGTTCGGAGTATTTGTTTGAATGTTCAATAAAATGTTCGTCCGTTTCTTTGAAAAATATTATACTTAGGCATAAATATTTTAAAAATACTTGCATGTTTTAAAAATAAAATATATTTTTTAAAATTTCAAGTGTTTGCATTGATCATTGGTTTTGTTATAAAGATCTTCAAAATTGCATTTTAATTATACAAAGTTGATCAAAATCCAACAACTACGTAAATAATTATGATAGTTTTCATTTTGAAAAAAATAAAACACAATACTTTCTCTCTCCGCCACATGAACATTCCACTAACTTTTTCACAAATTTTTCACATTTTTGCCCTTCTACATGTTTTTATATTTACAAACATGTCATTGTAAGAGGAGAATGAATCTCAACCCTCAACATCTTTCTAACTTTCAATCATAACCCTATTTTATCTCTAATTGATTGTTTTAATCAGTAATGAATAGTAAAACACCTATGTGAATTGTAAGATAGATTGTAGATTATGTTGGTGATTGCGCCATTTCTTTTGATATTTTGAAGAAAATAATTTTACCAATGGACTTGTTGCGAGGGTGGCACATGAAGTTGCCGGTTTGGGTATAAAATAGGTCGGATATGGCGTTGATAAGCCTTCGGGTATTGAATGCAGCTGCTTAGATGGACTAGACCGGAGCGAAGCGAAAGCGAGTCTTCATTCAAAGTGGAGGCGATGGACCAGAGTGAAAACAAGCCTCTATGCGAGATAGAGGCGACGAGGATATTAAGTGGCAACAATATTGTAGCATTCGGGCCTGATTTGGTTAACCCTATAGGGTCAGTCATGTAGCCTTCGGGCATGGATTAATAAATAAATAAATAAAAGGGTCAATGACCCAAATTTTTTTTTTTTTTTTTAAAAAGGCCGGATACGGCTCATATACAGAGCTTCATATCTGGATCTAAATTTGAAATATGAGAACACAGATCCTGATCCTATTGGACACTAAAATCTGTAATATTGTGACTAAAAAAAATCGTGTCTTGATTTGAATAGATCCAAATTACTATATTCGATCTAAATTTTATTTTTTATGTCAATTAAAATATGGATACAATTATATTTTCTATATTTGGAAAATATTTACTTGTCTTAGGTACATGCATAAATAAAGCAAAGGGTTATTTCCAATTTGGCCCCATTAATTTTTAGTTCTTCCTGACCTCTATTAGTTTTTGTATTTCAATCTAATATCCATTAATTATTCAATTATGTTGACTAACAAATTTCATCCCATTTTTTAAAAATACGAACTTACCCCTGCATGTTATTTTCCAAAATAACGGGTTTTTTTAAACCAATTACAACTCTCTATTTAGTTCACACTAACCCACCCTCTCTCCCTTTCTATCTTTTTAATCTCTCTCTCTTTTTTAATTCCCACCAACCAACCTTCTATCTATTTTTTTTTTTTAATGTCTCTCTCATTTTAAAATCTTTTTCAACTTTCAGCTCCATTCGTCCCCTACACACACAAAGAGAAACAGAGAGATGAGGGTTTGTTTCGGCGATGAAGATACCAGTTGACTATAATCTTCAAGCTCCCCAATCTTGTTTGCCTGAATCTTACCCAAAATAACTTCTCCGGCCCCATTTCGCCGGAGTTCAATAACTTGACGAAATTGGGCACTTTGTACTAGGAAAGCAACCAGCCGAGTGGGTCGATTTCGAAACTCAATCTACCCAATCTAGTTCAATTCATTATTCCATTCAACGGATTGAATGGGTCGATCCCAAATAAGCTTCGGTCGATGAAAGCCAATGCTTCATTGAATTTGGAAGAAATTTTTTTAGATGTTTTAATGATACATCAAAATAGACTGTCATTGAAGCCATACACGTGACAAAAAACATCCATCACAAGGATCCGACGTCCCATCTATTGGGTCAGCTCGTAAAACCCAAGAAGGTCAAAGCCAACCATAAAAGCCCAAACATGGCCCATTAAAGGAGGACGTAATCGAAGCCCAAATCTATACCCGAACGAATCAAAGCCCAAATTCAGGACCGACATGAGTTCTCTCATAAAGAAGAGGAATGTTGCATAAAAAAGAGTCGTGGATGGAGTTTCGCCTCCACGGACGCATCTTAATAAATGAGGAGAATGTTACGAGAAACATCTCATTCCGTTGCACCTCACATGCTTAAGTCCCGCAGAGAATTAACCGCAGAGAACACGGTGCTGACGTGAGCATGATCAGACAGTTTGGCAGTGATGTGAGCATGATCGGTCAAATCAATAATGCCCGACTACCATATCAGAAAACACATCAAGTCAATTAACTACAATGATGAACAACGAAACACGAGCAATAGCGGATCCGGCGACTGAGGATATAGATTAAACGAGATAAAACAACAAAGGCATGAACCTCTAACATGAGGATAGACTTCAACCAAGCAAAGATCAAGATAACAAAGTAAATCACTCTCCAATGTCGCGTAACTGCTCAAGAAAAGCAACCATTAGGACCGTTCGGGACATCCAAAAGGAAATATCAATAAAATTACAAATTCGGAATCATCATCTTATGCGTGGACAATAAGATAAAAGCGCCAAAACTCAGCCATAAAAAGCAATCAACATATAAAGCGAAAAGAGATTAGGATACAAGTTGGATACATATAGTAAACTTCTGGTCTGATCAACCAACAAAGTAAAAATTGGATGAACGAGTCAACTAATAAAAACAACTTCAGGTCGACAGAAACGTCAAACCAACGAAGTAAAAGTTGGACGAATGAGTCAACTAAATAAAAACAACTTCGCATAGACTGGAACGTCGAACCAACGAAGTAAATGTGGGACGAACAAATCAACTAAATAAAAAACAACTTCGAGTCGACTAGAACGTCAAACCAACGAAGTAAAAGTTGGATGAATGAGTCAACTAAATAAAAACAACTTCGGGTCGACTGGAACGTCAAACCAATGAAGTAAAAGTTGGACGAACGAGTCAACTAAATAAAACAACTTCGGGTTGACTGGAACATTGAACCAACGAAGTAACAGTTGGATGAACGAGTCCACCAAATAAAAACAACTTCGAGTCGACTTGATCGTCGAACCAACGAAGTAGAAGTTGGACGAATGAGTCCACTAAATAAAAGCAATTTCGAGTTGATTGGAACGTCGAACCAACAAAGTAAAAGTCGGATGAAACAACTTCTGGTCGACTGGATCGTCGAACCAACGAAGTAAAAGTTGAGCGAATAAGCTAACTCGAAAGAAGTAATTTTGTTTTGATTAGAACATCAAACTAGCGAAGTGAAGGATGAAAGAACGAGTTAACATAACTCAAGAGAGCCTGATCAACTAACGCGCTAGATCGATGGAATAAAAGATGAATGAACAAACTAGCTTTCTCATAAAAGCTTCGAGACAACCAACACAAGGTTGAGATAGACGTGTCGGAGTGTAGGAGAATTCAGATCAACGAAATTCAGACAAGGAAAAAATGTAGCTGTAAAAATCAAAGCTAGAAATACATAGTGCAACTCATTTCGACAATCACGACTGACCTAAAAAAGGTACAGGCAACATGAACGAGTCAACAAGACGAACTCTGACTGCGAAGAAAAGTAATAAGACCAAGAAGAAAATTCAAGTTATTTAATAAAACTATTCTATTACACTAAAATAAGAAAGTAAAGGAGTGGGAGATCAAGGGGAAGGATCCATAACATCATCAATGGCACCTTTTGATGGATAAGGGGCTGCAGAATCACTGGAATGGCTCTTCAACCGTTGGATCATTCGGATGGTCTTCGTCACCATCTTCATCCTCAAAGGTCTGATAGACCAAGTGACGGTACTGAGACAAGTTAACATCAAGACCCTCGATATAGTCGAGAAGCTCAGTCTATCCATCCATAATTCGCTGCCAATCCGCCACTTCCATAATGCGAAGCCGGTCTTTAACGGAAGCAAGTTCATTCCTAGCCGTTATAAGTCGCCCCTCAGCAGTGGTAAGCATTGCGAAGTTATCTACCTTGACCTCGTCAAGCGCAATCATTAATTGCTCTACCCTTTTCTCGGCAATGTCGCGGTTGGTAGAGTGCTCTATCACGGCATGCGTAGCCTCATCATGAATTGCCTTATCGGTGGACAACTCCTTATCCACATCATGTAAGCGTGCATAAACACCGTTTAATTCGGTTCTTAAAGATTCAAGCTCGGTTGCAAATTGATCCCGTGCACCTTCCGCTTCGACCAACGAGGATTGAGCAACCCTAGCTGCTTTGACCTCTTTCAAGCACTGCGCTCTTAACGCATCAGACTGACAAAAGGACGTGGGTAAACACCAACAATAACACAACAAACTTCCTCTCCAGAAAAGCCACCTGGTTACAACTAGCTTGGTAACTTAAACCCATCACCCCTGCGTAAGCAAGATGATTCATCCCATCCATTATATGTTTGAGGCCATTATCAAGATGAAGGCTCGAATCAAACACAAACAATGAAGGTCTCTCCATCGACCGACCGTCTATGCCATTCGTTGATCAGCCTACGCGCACCATCCTGCACGTCAAGCTGGAAAAACCAGCAATACTTCCCATCCGACTTAACCTGAATCTCTTCAGGGGTAGGTTCCGTCCAACTAATTCGCGATTGAAGAACGTGGGGATCTGGAAGCACGGAGAAACCACCACCAACAGCCGGGAAGGAAAACAAAACGAGAGAAGAGCCATCCTCACCCTATCGCTGCATAGTAACCGCAACATAAGCAGAATGAGGGGTAGTCCCAACGAGGGAAAAAGAACCTATGCGGGTAGAAGAAGGCAACACCTTTGCCCCATCAGCAACAAGATAACGAAGAGACTGCGCCTCGAGAACTCGATCATGACCACCAAGCTCCTTAGATTGAACAACCGCTGGTAGTAACATCTTATCATCGATGGCCCTAGGATCGTCATTGGAGCACTTGGTAGCATCAGGTCCACCATAAGCACAAAGAAGCCCCATTTCGCCATCGTCCAACGGGCGAATGTCACTTTTTCGCCTATCTCCAATGCCAACTTCATCTCTTCAGCCTCTTGTAGAGATAAGCAATCTTCCCTCACAGGCTCCCTATCAACATAACTCGAATAAAGAAAAACACGACGAGTAGAATCGAGGAGCCGCTTTATCTTTGAAACACGATAATAACTTATAAACAACCACACTTTGACGGATTAACAGGCCTCAGAATCTTTCTCTTCTTGGAAGTTGGACCAGTAGCGGCAACGCTAACAAAAGCATCGAGATCCGTAACATCCGAGCTATTTTCCCATCAATGACAACATTACCACCATCAACAAGGGCAGCGCAGGCAACAATCTCCATAGGTTGCCTCTCAATCAGCAGTGCCCATTCAACTTCATTCATATTATACAAATCACTGCGCTCCACCATGACATCAGAAAGGAAAGTGTCCAAAGGAACCACAGGAAGCTGCAAAAAATGCTCGCTGATAATCTGTTCCTTCGCAGTCAATTGTAGATCCCTTTGCTTGTTGGGAACCCAAAAAGATCTCACTATTTGCCGACCTCGCAAATCAAAGTGGCCAGAACAGACGAAAGCATAGAACCAATCTCGTGACCAACCCTTGATATCATCATTAAGATTACCAAATAACGCACGAGTACAAAGAAAACAAGTACTCTTGGTCACCAACAGACCGACCACCGAGTGAAAAGCTCTAGTAGTCAAAGGAATACTAGAAAGGATGACTCTTGCATATGTGGAAACCATAACCCTTCAACAGTTAGGGCCCATCTGAGCAGAAGAAATATCCAGAAAGTCTAAATAAGCCTAGAATAACTATGGAGCTGGAAATTGAAAGTCGGATTGAAACATACGTGGGTAAAGTGCAATATACCCCTCCCTCGGACGACAAGGACTATCATTCTGCCGAGGTAAAATGATCTCAAGGTCAAAAGGCAAAGAGTAGTCGGAACACATGCTATCCAAGGTCGCTGGTGAAGCCTTCTTGGGAGAAAAATGAGCTTCGCAGATAGCAAGCTGCTCACCGTACAGTAAGTCACCGGCAGGCATCGCGAATAGGCAAGAAAAGATGGAAGACGATGAAAAGAAGAAATAACCCTAATATCAAATATGGCATAAAGAAGGAAACAAACTCGTCACGTTTCTCCTTTATACAACCAAACAATGAAGAGAATGCTCATGGGACGACCTGCGGGATATAATGGAGCGCGAAAACGAACGGATAAACAAGTAATCGAGACGACCGATCGATCGAAAGTTGCTAACAACATTAAGTTCGAGGTAATGATAGAATTGGAATACCAACCGTCATGAAGTTAGTGGCCACGTTAGCATACCCACTAACTAAAAGAGGGAGTAGCTGATGATACATCAAAATAAATTGTCATCAAAGCCATACACATGGCAGAAAACATCCATCACGAGGATCTGGCGTCTCATCTATTGCGCCAGCTCAGAAGGTTAAAGACAACCATAAAAGCCCAAACATGGCCCATTAAAGGAATAAGTAATCAAAACCCAAATTCAGCTCGAACGAATCAAAGCCCAATTTCAGGCCCGACACGAGTTCTCTCATAAAGAAGAGGAACGTTGTATAAAAAAGAGTCGTGGAGGGAGTTATGCCTCCACGACGCATCTCTATAAAGGATGAGACTGTTACGAAAAACATCTTCTTCATTTGCGCCTCACATGCTTAAGTCACGCAGAGAATTAACCGCGACCACTATAAAAGATAAAGGAACATTCGACAAAGGTATGCAACTTTAACCGAGTTTTGTTAAGATTTATTTTCTTCTTCAAACAAAGTCGCTGACTTAAGCATCAGAATGCCTTCGGCTACCAAAAAGGTGGTATTTGGCAGTCTAACATCTGTTTTGCAGGTCAAACTCTCAGGAGGACGAGATTTGGACGCATCATGTTTAATAATTTTTCATCAAATTTGGAAACTCATCCGAATTTCATGAAGTGGTGGGTTTCATTTATTTTTGTGTAAAATTGGAATTTTGGAATCAAATTCTATGAATTGAACAAGCTCAGTATTGGCAAGTCGAAATGAATTGAAAACTCCTTTGTATGAAAATCTTTGTTTCTTATGATCCTTGTTTTGAACTTTTGATTGCTGGTGGTGCTCAGCAGCAAGGCAAAGCCATTAATAAATAATAGTTGAACAAGTATCCATGTGAGGATATGCAAAGTTCCATTTCTGTGTGTTCCTTGTTTTTTTTGATAAGATTTTACAGTTTCATTTGGTGCTTCTTAGAGCTTATTATTATAGTTTTGATGAAAAACTACTTGTTTATGATTATATGCCCTTGGGAGTTAAAACAAGAAGAAAAAAAATTCATTCGGGGTAAGTTTGTGATTATAGTTTTGACGCAGGGGTAAGTTTGTCTTTTCAAAAAATGGAATGAAATTTGTTAGTCAATATAGTTGAATACACATTCATGGGTGTTAGACTGGAATATAAAAGTTAATTGAGGCAAAAAAGGAGTAGTTATAAACTAATGAGGGTCAAATGGAAAATAACTCTAAAGTAAAAGTAGACATAAGGGTTATTTTCTATTTGACCCCCCCATAATAAATAGTTATTTACGATGTACACCCATGATTATTCACTATGATTAAATAGTGAATAATGATGGGTGTACTTCATAAATAACTATTTATTATGGGGGCAAATAGCAAATAACCTTAATTTTAATAGGGGCAATGGGAATTTAGGGGTGAAATGGTTTTTACTAAATCATGTGAATTCCTCTTCCCCTTAGTTTTTGTAATTTTAATGTGCTAATACTTATTTAAAAATGTATAACACTAGGGTATTCCCCATGTCGTTGGCACGATAAAAGTTTAACATGATAAATAAAATTTAGTCTACTTTAAATATCAAGATAAATAAATATTAAAATATTGGGTATGAGAATTGAACTCATGCACTCTTGGTGGTTTAAACTCTATGTGATCCGTTAGATTCTTATATTTGGATAAATCTCATCCATATTTTTTCTCCAACCTCAAACACTATCCTGATTTGTAATATAGAAAACTAGGGTAGTTCTCGTGCCGTTGGCACTACCGTACGATTAAATATTTTCATCACGACTTAATTTTCACAGTGTCTCTCAGGGCTTTTACTGTGTTGAAAAATCTCCCGGTATGACTCTGAAATTTTAACTCAATAAGCTACTAGCACCTGGTATGTGGGCTTAAACTAAACCATAATTAAAAAAAAGGATTAAAAAACTTACCTATCCCTTCAAAGTGTAATTAAAAAATCTATGTAAATGAAACAAAGTGAAAAAAATGAACACTTTTCGCTACTTAAGATTGTTGGCACGATCATTCAATTTCTCATATTTTTTTTAGAAAACTTTACAATCGTCGTTGTTTCTTAACATTTAAGACGGCTTAGAGATGGGATGTACTTTGAATCTAAATGGTTTTTCTTTTTATGCAATTTCGAAATCTTTGATAAAAAAATAAAATGAAACACAATCAGCAATTCCACCTAGCCAGATGACAATAATGTGTTTGAAACAAGTAACTTATAGATTTGAAATAGGAAAGATTTGTATAGATTATTAGGCTAGAGGCATGGAAAAAGAAAAATAGAGAGACGTGCCAGATGTGCAATACATGTAAAGTTGTGTGATAAACATATATGAACTGTTCCACAGAGAGAATTAATTGATATACTTGTCCTCCATATGAAACTCAAATAAATGAGAAATGAATTCAGCATAGAAAAAGTTTATCTAATAAATATATATTGTCATTCAAGACATGTGTCACTAATCATACCCCAAGGTTGCGGCACATGTACCATTACCACTAAATATATATTTTTAATATCTATCTTGGCATTCATCTTTTTAATAACCACTGCGGCATTATCTTAATCACAAATATTTGGTGTTTTTGTAACGATAGCTTAAACTAAATTAATTACAAATTTTTTGTGGAATTTTGACAATCTACCTTACTATAGCATTATTCCACATGTTAAATGTTGAGTAGGATAAATGAATAAATATACTTAATCACCACCATCAACATTTGAAGAAAAATAAATAAATAAATATCAAAATATTGGGTATGAGAATCAAATTCATGCACTCTTATTAGGGATTGACCGAAGGTAAAACATAAATGTTAACTTTAAGTCTCAATCATTGGATCTTCATGTTTAGATAAATCTCAGCTGTCTTTTATCTCCCAAATAGCGAAACACCTTTCTGATTTGTAATATAAATTTTGATTTTGGTGAACTTATGTGACAGAGTCCGACATTTGAATGGGATTACTTCTCTTACCCCATAATCCGACCCCTTGTTTTAAATTTGGATAATCACAATGACTGAAATTTACTAACTAAGATTGGGAATCACTTTGGATGTTGAATGTTTGTCACCATAGGTGGCTTAGGATGAGGTTTATTTATTTATTTATTATTAATTTTTTTTTTAATTTATATGCAACCATCTTTTCAGAACTAGTTCCTCCAAAGTGTTTGACCCGCCATATAATTAACTCACTGTGAATGTCCTTTAGATGCAAAAGGTGAAAGAACTTCAATCCAAAATCTGAATTTCAACCCCTTATTAACGAAAAAATAATAATAAATCTAGATTCAATTTCATGCATACTGCACAGTGCTTTGGAATTTGATAAATACAAACAAACGTCACAAAATGCATTAAGTAAATGCAAATTTTATTGAAAGCTCTTAGAGCTTGGCGGATGGTACCACTAGGTCATAAAAATCTTTATCAATTTATGATGTGTTGACCAGTTCTGGTCTTAAATTTTTTTTTTATTGACAATCGATATATAGCACAACACTAAGAGGAAAATAGTAATGATAATAACAGTAGCAGTAATGAATTAAAAAAAGGGAAATAATGTGAAATCTTTCCTGTTGTCACTCGCCTCGCGATGATCTTCTTCTTCACCAAAGAAAATTGAGAAAAGACAGTGCAATACACTTGTTATGATTCAATATCATGCAAATATGCAGGGGGGGGGGGGGGGGGGGGGGGAACAAACGAAGATTATGAGAAAATGTGTTGATTTATATAGGAGTTAGTTGAAAACATGAAAAAGACACCACGTTTTCTCCTATTTTAAAGATAAATCTAACTGCTTCCCTAGTCAAAGATTTGTTGGTTTAAGCACATGTGTTTTTGTTCATCAAATTCAAAACTAAAAGACATGTTTTCGAGAGGGCGAGAGAAATTGTGCCAGTTTTATGGTGTGTTTTTGACAATGATTTCCGGAAGCTTTTGTTTGTTAAGGTTTTTGCTGATCGCGTTATTGTCCAATTGACAAAATCAATTCTAATAATTAAGGTGTTGGTTGCAATTTTCATTTGCATTTTACTCCTACTTACCAATTAGATATTGATGATCACCTATTTAGAAAGTGCCTAATCTATTCTCTAACGTTGTGTGTGTCTCCGTGTATTGTGAAAAATCTAAAATGCCCCCCACCTTCATTATTTACCCATGCTATAGAGTAAAAATGAATAGAGCTAAAAGGACTTTTTGTCAGTTTATTATTTGCATTCAACGGCTAAAAAAGCAATTGGGTGGCCCCACAAGCACAAAAAGTGGCAAAACTGTATTGTTGAAAAGAGGGAATTTGGGTTGGATACCTCAAGGAGCATCAAATATATAAATAAACATTCTTATTTTGTCATTTACTAGCATATTACTCGTGTCATTGACACTTCACAAATGTTTATTTATTTTTACTATTAATTATCATACACTGGACACTCACATCACCGTCCCCACCATTGTTCTCAATCAGTTCAATAAAATATTATATTTTAGAATAATTATTTTTTTAGAGTCAAACTCGATTAAAATTAGAATCGATTGAATGTTCAGAGTTTTTGTTTGAATGTTCACTAAAATATTCGTCAATTTCTTTGAAAAATATTATATTCAGGTATGACAATATTAAAAATACTTGCATGATTTAAAACAATATATATTTTGAAATTTGAAGTGTTTGTATTGATCATTGGTTTTGTTGAAAAGATCTTCAAAATTGCATTTCAATGATATCAAGTTTATCAAAATCCGACAACTACGTAAATAGTTATGATAGTTTTAATTTTGAAATAAAAGGAAAACACAATACTTTATCTTTCCGCCACATGTACATTCCACTAATTTTTTCACAATTTTTCATTTCTTTTGTTTTTTACATGTTTATATTTACAAACATGTCATTGTAAAATAAAATGAATCTCAACCTTCAACATTTTCCTAAATTTCAATCACAGCCCTCTTTTATTTCCAACTCTCATATGTGAATTGTAAAATAGATTAGGGTATTTTCTGTGCCGTTAGCACGATAAAAATTTAACATGATAATAAAATTTATTTTATTTCATTTTTCTAAAATCAATACCCCATTATAACTTGAAGAAAAATATGTTATTAATCACCCTTAAGTTTCATCGTTGATACTTACATGTCTAATCACCACCATTAACAATTGAAGAAAAATAAATAAATATCAAAATGTTTTATTTTCTAGCATCAATACCCATTATAATTTGAAGAGAAAAGTATGTTATTGATCACCCTTAAGTTTTCATCATTCATACTTACATGCCTAATCACCATAATCAACAATTGAAGAAAACTAAATAAAATATTGGGTATGAGAATCGAACTCATGCACTTTGAAGCTTTAAGTTCTATGTCATCCGTTAGATTCTTATATATGGGTAAATTTCAGTCGTCTTTTATTTCCAACCTCAAACATCATCCCGATTTGTAATATAGACTAGGGTATTCCCCATGCCGTTGGCACGATAAAAGTTTAACGTGATAAATAAAATTTAGTCCACTTTAAATATCAAGATAAATAAATATCAAAATGTTGGGTATGAGAATCGAGCCCATGCACTCTGGATGCTTTAAGTTCTATGTGATCCGTTAGGTTCATATATTTGGTTAAATCTCAACCGTCTTTTATCTCTCACCCCAAACACCGTCATATTTTGTATATATAACTAGGATATTCCTCGTGTCGCTGACACGATAAAAGTTTAACATGATAAATAAAGTTGATTTTATTTTATTTTTCTAACATCACCATTTAGTGTTTATCCTTCATACTTACATGCCTAATCACCACCATCAACAATTGAAGAAAAATATATAAATGTCAAAATGTTGGTTATGATAATCGAACCATGCACTCTTGGTGCTTTAAGTTCTATACAATCCGTTAGATTGATATATTTGGATAAATCTCAGTCGTCTTTTATCTCTAACCTCAAACACCATCCTGTTATGTAATATAGATTAGGGTATTTCCCGTGCCGTTGGCATGATAAAAGCTTAACATGATAAATAGAATTTATTTTATTTTTCTAACATCACCTTTTAGTATCCATCCTTCATACTTACATGCCTAATCACTACCATCAACAATTGAAGAAATTATATAAATGTCAAAATGTTGGGTATGAGAATCGTACCATGCACTCTTGGTGCTTTAAGTTCTATACAATCCGTTAGATTGATATATTTGGATAAATCTCAGTCGTCTTTTATCTCCAACCTCAAACACCATCCTGTTATGTAATATAGATTGAAGAAAAATAAATAAAAATCAAATGTTGGGTATGAGAATCGAACCTATGCATTCTTGGGGCTTTAAGTTTTATGTGATTCGTTAGATTCTTATATTTGGGTTAATCTCAACTGTCTTTTATCTCTCACCTCAAACACCATTCTGTTTTGTAATATAGACTAGTATGTTCCCCGTGCCGTTGACACGATATGATTTATTTGGATAATCCTCATGACATGCCAACCCGTCCATGCCTATATCACCATGAACACACTCACTTTGACCACGAAATCAATTGGAAAACATAAAAGTTACAATACAAAGCCACTCATTTAACAATATAAAATGCATTTCATAGTTTTCCAACAAATTTGAAATTGTACACAATGGCAAATACTAAAAAAAACACCTAACTATAAACTTATTTGTACAATTGAATATAAATTTAGTATAAAAAAATAAATTTATACTTGAAAGATGAGTAATTGAAAGCAGGAGAGATGAAAGAGTTTAAGTAAGGGTTAAGAGAAATTGAAAGATGATAAATTGAAAGAGTGTAAGAAATATTGAAATATGAGAAATTGTTCAGGATCATTAGATCTTTATGTTTGGGTAAATCTCAGCTTTCTTTTATTTCCAACCTAAAACACCATTCTGATTTGTAAGATACTAGGGTATTCCCCATGCCGTTGGCACAATAAAAGTTTAAAACCTTTCAAAATATGATCACCCTTGAGTTTTCAATACCACCATCATCAATAATTGAAAAAAAGTAAATAAATATAAAAAAAATGTTAGGTATGGGAATCAAACCCATGCACTCTTGGTGCTTTGAGTTCTATGTGATCCGTTAGATTTATATATTTGGTTAAATCTCAACCTTCTTTTATCTCCCACCCCAAAAATCATCATGTTTTGTATATATAACTAGGGCATTCCCCATGTCGTTGGTACGATAAAAGTTTAAAACTTTTGATCTCCCTTGAATTTTCATCCTTTATACTTACCTGCCTAATCATCACCATCAACAATTGAAGAAAAATAAATAAATATAAAAAATGTTGGATATGAGAATCGAACTCATGCACTCTTGATGCTTTAAGTTATATGTGATCCGTTAGATTCATATATTTGGTTAAATCTCGGTCGTCTTTTATCTCCCACCCCAAACACTAAGATAAAAGTTCTAGGATATTCACGATAAAAGTTTAACATGATAAATAGAGGTTATTTTACTTTAAATATCAAGATAAATAAATATCAAAATGTTTTGTATAAGAGTCGAGCTCATGCACTCTTATTGAGGATTGATTTAAATGACAATTTTAAGTCTCAACCATTAGATGAAATGAATCACAGTCGTTTTTTATCTCCAACCTCAAACACCATTCTGATTTTAAATATAAATAATTGAAGAAAAAAAAAGGAAAAGAAAAGAACTTCATCAAATAAGAGATACCGACACGTTTGATGCTTCATTGAGAAATCAGGACCATGTGATTCTATTTTAGAAAAACATAATAACTGCACTAGCTCTTCCAGCAACATACAATATGACAAATGTTAAGGCAAATGAAATGACGATAAGCAACAAATTTCATTACAGCTACAATAACCACAGCGTATTCTGATATAAAATCACCTTTTAAATTAGATTGTGCAATGAACAACTCACATTAAGGAGGTCCCTGTGATATACTAGGGGTGGGCACGGTTCGGATCGGTTCCAAATTTGAAGGAACCTAACTCGAACCGTTTCAAATTAACGGATCTGGTCCAGTCCGGATCCCCTGATTTTTAACATTGGAACCGAACCTAACTCGAACCGTTTGAAACGGTCCGGTTTCACGGTTCCAAACGGTTCCAATTGAATCAAGAACAGAAATAATTGCCTTAAAAAAAAAAAACAGAAAAATAAATTTGTTAAACAGATCCATCATCTATCCATCATAAACAGATCATACAAAAGCATACAAATCCATCATACAGATCATACAAAAGAGATCCATCATCGATAAACTCAGATACAGATTCATCATCGATCCATCACTCCAAACAAATTCATCATCTAATCTCACCTAATCTGTTTGATCGATCACCTAATCTGTTTGATCGATCATCCAAACAGATTCATCACTCCAAACAGATCCATCACTCCAAACAGATCCATCCAAACAGATTCATCACTCCAAACAGATCCAAACAGATCATCCAAACAGATCCAAACAGCCTCCTCTCGAGACAGAGACAGAGAGAGAGAGAGGAGGCTGCTTCTTCTTATCGAGACAGAGACTCGAGAGAGAGAGGAGCTCGCTGCTACTTCCTTCTTCCCGTGCTGCGTGCTGTTGCTTCTTCTTCTCGAGACAGAGACTCGAGAGATAGAGGAGCTCGCTGCTACTTCTTCTTCTCGTGCTGCTGCTGCTTCTTGACTCGACAGACATAGACTCGAGAGAAAGAGGAGAGGGAAACAGAGACAGAGAGAGGGGGTTTTGGACTGATTCCATACGTCTCCTCCTCTTCTTTTTTCCTTCTGCTCCATCATCTCAAAGTTAGAGACAGAGACATTAAAACATATATTTAAGTTTTTATTAAATGCAATTTGAAACGGGTCCAATCCGGACCGTTTCGTTTTAAAAAACAGGAACCGGAACCGGATCGTTTTATAACGGATCCAGACCGTATCAAAAAATTCAAAATTAAAATCCGGACCGTTTTGAGCAAAACGGTCCGGTTCGGTTTGAACCCGCGGATCCTCGACCCGTTTGCCCACCCCTATGATATACATTTACAAGTTCCAGTCTGGGACCATTTTTTCTAAAAGGGAGTTTAACCTTCTAATTCCGACTTCCTGGAAAAACAGTAATCAACAATGCTTTCTTTCACCTTGAAGTGGAAATTATGGATTTTGTTCCTTATCGTCCCATCATGCTCATCAAGTCAACAATCCTCTTGTTAAGAACTGTCAGCTGTGACAACATAGAGTAATAGTGAATCAACAACCGATATGACAGCTCTTATAATTTGATAAAATTAGGGTTTTTTTTTTTAAAGTTTATACCTAATAGAGTTTGGTCATCGTTTAAAAAATTATTTAAGTCTAATCTTCGTTTTCTGACGGAATCGTTAAATCTACGTTATTGACCAATCAAAACTAATTTTTGAACCATTTTCCCCTTATGTTAGGTTAAATCATAGTCAAGTCCCAAAGAGTCATTGGCAAAGATAAGTACTAAACAATAATTATTTAAAAAACTGTAAGGGTTGAATAATAATTAATTTGAGGGTTTTTTTTTTCTTGTGTGATCTGGTACACAATGAATTGAGTCCTGACTTGGGTAGCCACCAACACATGAATGAGATTGATCGCTACGTGCCTATGCACCATGGGACTCCTAGCTGAGGATATATTTGTGTGAGAATGATCAACTCCGAAGATATTCTCCATGTAGTCCTGATTAGCTGAAGCGAAGAAGCAGAAAAGTGTTTTTATGTGTTTTGTTTGCTAACCAGGAAATCTCATGGCTGCGGATTGATGAGCTTCAATCAGCAGGCAATGATGTAACATCTCGTGGGTTCAATGGCCTGAAGTTGTACATGGTTGCTCCATTTCTCAAGAGTAAAGTAATTTAATTTTGAGGAGATCCACAGGCTCTGGTTTTGGGAAATTTTAATTAGTAATTCTTGATATTTTCATCCAGGCCTCTGAAATCTTGGATTTCAGCGCATCAGCTCCATATGGTTAAAAATCAGATGTGATTTCGCGAGGTTTGTTTCCTTCTCTAATTTGCATCTCAACTTCTAGGCTATGGTCTTGCGATATTACGAGTTAGGACTGTAAAACTTCTAGTACCTAGTTCAAGGAACTTAATCATGATGTCATTTGATGAATAACAATTTATCATCTCTCTTTGTTGCCTCTTTTACTCTCCATCTACTTTGATATTGAACTAATAACGTGACATTATATGATGTTTATCGTATATATCTTTAATTCAACATTTCAGTACCACAAGCATATGCTGGGTAATCTTGATAAGTTAAAATGATGTGAATACTGACAATGGTGCACAGCTGCACATATACTGATGGGCTTCCTCCTAAATGCCCTCTTATATTTAAATTCAATAGGCATTACAGGGTATAGAGAGTGAATTTGATGATTCTGGTCATTCAGAAGAACTTTGATTTTCAGTCAATAATAATCTAGAAAAATTCTCGGTCCTCGAATTTTTAAGTGTACCTTTGAACAGTCTCTGTTAAATAGTTTTCGATATGCTGTGTACCGTCATTTCTTCCTCAGAATCTAACTCGCAATCTACTGATTTATATTGTTAAGGAACATCAGTATGGAAAGCAAAAAAACAATGCAAACGGTGGAGCAACCACAACCGAGAGCCATCTAACCAGAAATGGTTGGCACTAATCAAGTAGACACTGGCCCAGGGAAAAGCTTCAGATTCGACTTTGCTCCAATCTTACAAGCAATGGAGTCCGCGCTCTCATAACTTAAGTTTTCATCCCCTTTGTAAGGTGGATGGGTTCATAGTTGCTCGAGATTATACTCATTTTTATTGTGTACTAGATCACACAAGCCAAAAAAAAAAACACTTAAATTAATTATTATTTGACCCTGCAGTTTTTCAAATAGTTAGTGTTTAGTATTCATCTTTTCCAACAACGAACAACTCTTCAGAGCTTAACTATGGTTTAACCTAAGGTAATGGTAAATGGGTCCGAAAATTAATCTTAACCGGTCAATGACGTGGACTTAACAGTTCTGTCAAAAAAATGAAGGTTAGACTCAAATAGTTTTCAAAATGATGACCAAACTCTAATAGGTATAAACTAATAAGTGCCAAACTAAAAAAATACCCATAAAATTATTGTAGAACGTTACATTAAATTTTGGGTTATATCCCTTTTAGCCCCTATTAGTTTATAGTTATTTTCTTTGCTCAAAAGTTTTTTATTCTATTCTAACCCCAATTTGGAATTTGACTGTACGTCAAACATGTTGACTAGCTTCAACCATTCATATTTGTGTTAAAAACCATATTTTGTCCATTTCTTTGTGATAGATATAATTCTATATGTGCATCCCTACGCAATATAAACCCATTTTCCCCAAATATTTTTTCGTACTTTCTTATTTATTTCTCTTCAAAACTTCAACAAAAAGTTTGTTCCTCTCTTAAAATCGATTTTCATTCATTTTCAATACTTCCTTCACTCTTTTTATTATATTCCAATTTTCTCTTTGATCTATTAAAGAAAATGTAATTTGTGGTTATTTTGCGTAAGTTTATTACAACTTCCTTATAGAGACTTTGATTAAAGTTGCAAGTGTCTTCATATTCATAACTTTTAAAAGAAATTTGTTGTTCGAGTTTAGTTTTTCAGTTTTGTCGTCGCATTCAAGGAAATACTATATTTAGTAAATTTGACCGTAAAAGTGGATTCAGGCAAGTTATGATGAACGAATCAAGTATTCCATGGACTGCTTTTACTTGCTCTGAAGGACATTATGAATGGTTAGTTATGCCTTTTGGTTTGAAAAATGCTCATTCTATATTTAAGAGAAAAATGGATCACATTTTTGGTAAGTACAAAAACTTTGTTCTTGTTTACATAGATGATATTTTAGGATTTTCTAAAGACATAGAATCCAATTATGATCATCTAATTTTAATATTTAACGAATTTGTTAAAAATGGACTTATTATTTCTAAAAAGAAAATGGAACTTTTCAAAGCTTATATAGAATTTTTAGGAATGAAAATAGGAAATGGAAAAATACAGTTACAAGATCATATTGCCAAAAAAATATTAGAATATCTTGATAAAATAAAAAATACAAAACAACTACAATCCTTTCTAGGAACTTTAAACTATTGCCGAAATTATATTAAAGACCTTAGTAAAATCATAGGTCCCCTCTATAGTAAACTTACTCCAACCAGAGTTCTAAAAATCCCTAGGCGCTGGGCGGGCGGTGAGCAGGTGCCTAGCTCCTAGAGGCCTAGGCGGTCTTAGGTTTTGTATTATAACTTTAATAATTTACAAAAGTTAAGCATAATACATTATCAATTACATCCAATTTAATGCCAATATACATATGCAAAATTTAAAAACATGAAAAATTAACAATCATGAACAAAATTTATTAAAACTCAAATGACTGAAGTTGGTCATGATGGGTACTTTATATAAAATTGAATTTGTGGACAAATATCCAAACTTACTCTTCTATTTTTCTTCAAATTGCATGAATAACCTTAGTCATGTTTGATAAAATCTACATTAGTAAAATTGGTACCGGCAGATTCTTTGAGAATTCCATTAAGTAATCATCCTTTACTACATTTAGACATATACTGAATAAAAAATAATTAAATAGTTTATTTCTAAAAAAGAGGAAAGAAAAATAAAATAAGAACACAATCAGCCTTATTAAAAAATAAAAAAAATACAAAAATAAAAAAAAATAAAATCGCCCAGACCGCCTAGAGTCCGCCCAGACTGCTCAGACTGACCGCCCAGCCATTAATCTGGGCGGTTTCCACCTTCTAGCGGGCGGCCGCCTAGGCCGATTTTTAAAACACTGACTCCAACAGGTGAAAAAAGGTTTAACACTGAAGAGATAAAAATAGTACAACATATAAAAGAAAATTTGCAAAAATTTACCCACTTTAGCTTTGCCATTGCAGTTCGATTATAAAATTATTGAAACAGATGCTTGTAAACACGGATGGGGAGCTGTTTTATTAACCAAACCAAATGAATATAGCTCTTAAACTGAAGAAAAAAATATGTGGATATACATCTGGAAAATAAAGGAACAAGGAATCACATCTTTAGATTATGAAATTTTAGGAGTTATAGATGCTTTAGATCATTTTAAGCTATACTTAGATAAACCCTTTACTGTTCGCACTGATTGCGAAGCTATAGTAAAATTTTACAATAAAAGTAATGATAAAAGAATCAACTCTAAAAGATGGACAAATTTCTTAAACAATGTAGCAGGAAATGGATATAAAGTAAAATTTGAACATATAAA
Source organism: Berberis vulgaris (assembly GCA_963556465.1). Taxonomy (NCBI): domain Eukaryota; kingdom Viridiplantae; phylum Streptophyta; class Magnoliopsida; order Ranunculales; family Berberidaceae; genus Berberis; species Berberis vulgaris. The sequence goes on from OY747135.1 coordinate 24,410,180, forward strand.
AGGAGAAGATAATAGTATTGCAGATGCTCTTTCAAGATCTATATCTGTTTTATGCAGAATACACTAGAAAGAATGGAATGTCAATTTGGACATATACGACTATCAGCTGCTAATGAAGTAAAACCATGTGACATCCAGACAGAGAATTTGGATATTCTTCAGGTATGCCTTCTTGAAAATCTTCAAATTTCAAAATCCCATCTAGAAAAATTTTAAGTTGTTTTAAAAGCCATATCCTATTATTTCCAAAAAATACAGTCAAAGCCACTTTCAAAGGTTTTTTCTTTTTATGCTGTGATTAAGGGAAGAAACCCAGGAGTATATACTCACTGAGCTGAAGTTTTTGAAGAGATAAATGAATACCCAAACCCTGAATACAAAGGTTTTTATGAAATGCAGCTAGCTTTAAATTATCGTAGACAAAAATTGGGTTTAAACTATTATGTATCTCCAAAAGCCTTTGAATATAAAAAAGAAATACATAACTCTAGAATGAAAGGAAAAGAAATTGTTAAGTATGATTCTCAAGATTCGGCATGTTCAAAATGTATTTCTAGCCTCACTGAAATTCAAAGATTACAATCTCGTGTTGAAATTCTCGAAAGAGAATTAACAAGTTCTAACCTGAAGTTACAAAAAAAGGAATTTACGGAAAAAGCCTATCTTAACTGGCTTAATGTTAAGACTAATCCGCAGCAAACGGCTAGCGGTAAAGACTTCTTAAATCCGTTGACGGCTAGTAATTTGCCAAAAATTAAACGTTCACTCTTCCACTAAAAGAGAAGAATCCTCATTATATAAACCAGAAAATATTCCCTTAAAAGACCTACAAGCCAGAATAAAATTCTTTACCCATACTTTTTTATTTCTTCTACCTCCGTCACTTCAAGCTCATATCCTAAAATTTGCCAGTCAAAAGGATAAAGATATTCAAGCCTATATCTTTGAATGGTTATCTCTCTATGATCAAAACCGTGATAAATCATCCTGGCTTATTTATCACATGGGACAGTTTAAATTATAAAAACTCGAGTCATTGTCAAAATTTAGACCAGTTCTGTAAAAACATTCCCATCTCTAAGCCTAAATGTCATTGTCAGCTTATATCTATACCTAAAGCAAATATTTTAATGGATATTTTTCGTCCTCCTATTCAATTTAAAAATGAGACCATTACCCTTACTGTTAAAAAATTGCTAGATTATGGTCACCTTGGTCAAGTTATCTTTACCGATCCCTCTCAGACAAAAAACTTTGGAAGAAAAATTGCTATGACTGTCCTCGGATCCATGAGAAATTCTAAAAACAAGGTAGAAATGTATGTCACTAGCAAACCACCTGAGTTTGATCAAGGAATAACTTACCCAGCTAAACATCGAATTAAAATAGTTCCAAAAAACAAAGCCAATGTGATTCTTCAAGATACCATTCCTTGGCCTTATCCAAACCCAATTCTTTAACAAATAGAACATTGGGCCTCTTTCATGGTAGCTACGACCTTGCAAACTGACTGGAGACATATAAAAGGAAGCCTAATTGTTGTAGACGACATCCAATGTATTTATTGCTATGACTATTGCAGAGAGAAACCAAAGACTTTAGAACCATGATTGATACAGGCTGTTCAAAATCTCAAATTGATATAAACCTTATAAAGGAAAAATATCGAATGCTACTGCCAAAACCTTCTTATCAACAAAGTTTTAATGGATCGTATAACATTGTCAGATATTGTTTACGAGATTGTCAAATATCTTTCTTAAACAGTTTTGGTAAATGTGAAGAATATTATCCGCTTCCTCAAGTCTGCCTGTAGGAGATAAAAACAATCATAAATGCGTCTTAGGTTTAAATTTCCTTAGAAATATGAATGGAAGTGTTTTAATAAATAATAATTATATCCAGTTCTTTAAATGGACTACTACCACTCCGACTGATTATTTACTTGAACAACACAATTTAGTCGACTTTCAAGAATTATCACGTGTGCAATAATTTTTAGCAAATGATTTCTCCACTCAAGGCACTTAAACCATTTATTTGCTTACCACAACTACTCTTGTTAATCTCATTAATTTGCATATGATAAGATCACATTATGGAATATATGAATGGATAAGATATCAATTTTTTTGGTAAATTTTATTTTACAGTATTTGGATAGTACTACATAGAAAAAAAGAAGAAGGGATAATTGATATCTAACACTTATGTTGAACAACAACAAAGTTATAAATTTACCTACGAGTTTTGTGTTCAACTATCTAACAAGTATTGACTTTTGTGTTTTACAGATTTTACTTATTTTTTTTTTTTACTTATGAGTTTGATACAAAAGTTGATAAACTTTTATATTTTTCAATGTCTATCAGCAAGAAACTTCTTCTACTCCAAATGTCTCCGAAAGTTGTACGGAAATGCCAAAGTGAATGTAAAATTGCGAGACTCACCCATTGATTGTGAAATTGCGAGACTCTCCTCCCGTTGATTGCATATGCTGATAAAATGTTATCATTAGTAATCTCATTTTTTACTTCAATAACAATTGCTGATAAAGGTGTAGTGTGGTCGCTACAATTTAAATTAAACTATCAAATATTTCAATTAAACTTACCTCATGTTTTCCAAGCTATTAATGTCCAAGCACTTGTTTACAACAGTTATTTATTTTTGGTATAGTTAACTTGTTGCATACTAATGAATATGGAAACTAAATTATCACCAAAAATGTTTTTGAATTGTGATCATGCGTTGCAAGTCTACAACGTCTAGGTAGGAAGTAAATTAAACCTAAATTGACGAGTGATCGGGGTAAACAATTAATCCAGCCAAATCAACAACTACGAGATTTATATATCTTTGAAATCATATGGTTGAGTTAATTTATAAGAAATGATAGTAAAAGTGGTATGGTAAAATAAATAAAGAGAAAGAAATAGGATGTAATCAAATGTTGTTAACAATGAGATATCTTTAAGATGAAAGTTGATTGTTGAGAGTTGAGGAAGCTATAACACTTGTAATAAAACGTATTTATTACCACCTAAAAATGGTTGCAAAGCTGGGAGTTTAAGATTGTTAAATGGTTAAGTTTTGATGCAAAATTAGGTAAAAGTTGATAGGTAGATTGAAAGGACATAGGTATAAATGTTTTTGGATCATTGAGATAATTAAAAGAAAAAAGATTTATCATTCACTTTGTCATATTAAGGACAATGCAAGCAATGTGGTGCAAAATAGCAATGTTCTAAAAAACGGCCGCTTAGGCGGTGCCTAGGTGCTAGGCGTTAGAGAAACACCTAGATTAATGACTGGGCAGGGTCTAAGCGGTCTGGGTGAGTTTTTTTTTTTTTTTTGAATAAGGCTGATTGTGTTCTTATTTTATATTTCTTTCCCCTTTTTTGGAAATAAATAATTTAATTATTTTTTATTCAGTATATGTCTGAATGTAGCAAATGATGATTACTTAATGAAATTCTCAAAGGATCTGATGGTACCAATTTTAGTAATGTAGATTTTATCAAACATGACTAAGACCATTCATGCAATTTGAAGAAAAATAAAGAGCAGGTTTGGATATTTGTCAACAAATTCAACTTTGTACAAAGTACCTATCATGACCAACTTCAGTCATTTGAGTTTTAATAAATTTTGTTCACGATTGTTAATTTTTCATGTTTTTAAATTTTGCATATGTATCTTGGTATTAAATTGGATGTAATTGATAAAGTATTATGCTTAACTTTTGTAAATTATTAAAGTTATAATACAAAACCTAAAACCGCCTAGGCATCGCCTACGACCCTGGGCGCTAGGCACCTGCTCGCCGCCCGCCCACCACCTAACGCTTTTTAGAACACTGCAAAATAAACAAAGTTTTCATGCCCAATCTACATTTCTAATTAAAATGAAGGTTGTCATTGGTTTGTAAATATAAGAATCACCAAAAATAAAATGAAAAACATATGTCAAAATATTTTGAAAAACTTGGCGGTGTTTTTCTAATAGAGAGAAAATCCCAACCAATTAAAAAAGTAAATACTATGTGAAAGAGGTATTAGGCACCCATAGTTTAAGTTTGTGTAATAATAACAATAACTAGTAAAATTTCCGTAGTGATTCGTTAAACCACATCGATTCGTTACATATTTTAAAAAAATAAAATATATATGGTTCACTTCTTGACCCCTAGAACCTTGTGATCAAGATCACGACACTCTTCATCACCAAGGTACTAGAGAAATTCAAAGCACTACAAAAAATGAAGTCTAAAACGACACTTTCATGGCGGCGTTTCAAAGAAAGCGCCAGTAAAACATATTCAATAACGGCGTTTGGGATATAAAGCGTCGAAAAAGAAGAAAAAAACCCGCGATCGATTCCCGCGAATTGAGTCTTAAGCAGTAACGGCGTTTATATAAGAAAGCGCCGGTACAGATATAACAATATCGGCGTTTAGTTCCTAAAGCGTCGGTAAAGATAAAAAAAAACCCAAATAAAATTGTGTTTTTGAAACGCCGTATTAGATGTAAAAAAAATGTCTGTAAAGATGTAGCAATACCGGCGTTGTGTAAATAAGCGCCGGTAAAGAGCAAACAATACTGGCGTTTTGTTTTGAAAGCACCGGTAAAGATCGAAAAAAAACCCGCCAACCCATCCCGCTAAAGGAAATAAAATTGTGTTTTAAAACGTCGTATTAGATCTAAGAAACGCCGGATTAGAGGGTCGACCCATTTATAATCTCCTCCCCTCCTGCGCTCACGACTTCCCTATTTCATCCTTCCTCTTTCCCTCTCATGCGCTCGCGACTTTGCTCCTTCCTCCTTCCCTCTCGTTAGCGCTTCCAGTCCGCTCGTTCCCTCTTCCCTCCTTCCCTCATTCCCTCTTCCCTCCTTCGCTCTCTGTCTGACCGCTCTTCTCATCTCCTTGAAATCCCTGTTGAAATCTCTCAAACATTGTGCTGGTGGTGGTACTCATTCAAGAACACTTGAATAGCAACCAAAGAGTAGAAACTCAAGGTACAATCGAATCTCTATTTGATGATTTCCAAATATAGGGTTTTGGTTTTTGATGAATCCCTATTTTATAATCTCTTTCGATTGTCTCTGTTGCTTCTCTTCATCATATGTATGTTCTATCATGCACAACTTTGATCATCCAAGTGTATTTAAACCGATTTCTAGGGTTTCTTGCTGAATTTACTTTTTTTTTTCTTTGTATTTTTTCGTGATGTATTTTTTTATTATTAATTTTTGAGCTGATATGGCAGCTCTTTGTGCATTTTTAGCCATTAGTAGGTCCGCCCCTGCATGTCCCCTTTGATTTATGAGCTGCTATAGGATGGAACCTTTAGTGCTAATTAACAAGATCTCAATCAAAGTCTTTACTAAAAAATCACGTGATATCTCTCCAAAGTTGTATATTTTGTGTACAACCCAATCCAATGCAAACTTCAAAATTGTGTATTAAGGTTGTAACTAAATAATGTGCCTTAATATGTAAGGGGAGTACACAAAAAACATGTCACCCTCCTAGCCTTTTTCTGCTTAGGTAGCATGCCTTTAAAATCAAGAAAAACAAAAAAATAAACGACAAATTAAAGAAGAAAAAAAAAGATATTTATGTTTTATTTGGGAGAGAGTTTGTTGAGAGGTTTTTTTTTTTTTTTTTTTTTTTTCTTCTTCTTCTTCTAAAAAACCACGTTATTTAGGGAGTATATCCAAAACAATATCATGTTTCCTATTTCATCGAAGAAAAGAAAAAAGTCTTTCTTTAAAATCAAGAAAAAAAATGAGAAAAAATAGAAGATAAAAAAGAAGAACAATAGATTTTTTTTGGAGCAGAACTTCTACGGATCTTGGTCCCAGAGCACTGATTTGTGCCTGGGAGGGTGGTTCACACGTGATCGTACAATTCTACTATTTTCTCCATGGGTTGAGAGAAGTTTGAGAGGGGTAGAGTTGGTTCGATCACGTGCGGATCACCCTCCTAGGCACAAACTGTTCTTATAATTGAAGTTAAGATTATTCAACTGTTTTTCAAGCCCTTTTATTTTGGGGATTTGATATTATAATTGCAATAACTGTTTTTCACCCTCAGTGAAAGCTTTCAACAAATTGATCTTCTATGGTTTTCCCACTCTCGATGAAAGCTTTCACGATGATATATAGCTACATGCAAATGGATGTTTTCTGTTGGTGAAATATGTTTATCTCCTTCTTTCGTAATTTTGACTTTTCTTTACAATTTCTACCTTATTTTTATTTCTCTTTTATTTTATTGAGGAAAGAGATTATTAACCTTTGCTTCTTCTTATTTTTATTTTTTTTTGGTTCATAATTTTTTTTAGATTTATTTTGTATTTTAATTATATTTTTACATGGTGTTTTTTTATTATCAAATCGTTTTTTTTTCTTTTAATAAATTCACCATATATGCAAACCTTTCTTGTTTTTCTTCTCTTTTGTTTGGATTTTTGAAAGTATAATATATTATTTTAAGCTTATCTTATTATAGGTTTCATTCATGTATATTGATTTAAATGTGAACGATTCTTATTCTTCGATTGTCTTGTGAGTTTTGAATATTAATTTTTTTGTGTTTTTTTTTTTTTTATTTTATATAATTGAGTCTTTTTTTTTTCTTTTCATAATTCCACTATCTTTATTCCGAGTTGCATGTGTTAAGCATACCGCCAGCGTTCATCCTAAGCTAGGATCAAACTCTCCATGAGATTCATAGTTGCATCACTTATAGTCTCCTTAATGTTATTTTACAGGTTCATTCATGTATATTGATTTGTATGTGAATGATTATTTCTCTTACATTGTATTATCAATACTGAGGTATTTGATTTTTGTTTGTTAATATTTTGAGATTCAATATTTGTTTAATTCTCTTTTTACACACATATATATTTGAACTTCTTAACTCATCTTCCCTAAATGAATAGTAAAAAGTATGTCTTTAACTCTAATTTTATTTTTTCATTTTGCCCTCCCCTATTCTAAATTATTACATGTAAAACTAAAGACCAATAAATAGTTTCATGGGTATTTGTGTCTTTTAATTGAAAAATACTATTACATTTTTTTTTTTTTTACAATTTTGCTCTCCAAATTCAAATTTTTTATAATCAAACCTAATCCCTCTCACATCTAAGTCCTTAACATAATTTATTTGAAGCCCTCCAATTATCTGTAAATTATAAATAGACCCTTACGAATGAAAAATATTATTACACTTTTTACCATTTTAGTCTCCCAAAGTTAAACTATTTACAATCAAAACCAGCCACCATAAACATTCAATAATTATACCTAAGCCTCTAATATAATTTATTTGATGCCCTCCAATTATCTACAAATTATATATAAAAAAAAACCCTTACATCTAACTTTTGGATTTCTCATTTTACCCTCCACATTTCATACTTTTATAATCTAAGCCAACTCATTTCAAACATTAATTATTTATACCTATGCCTCAAATATAAATTATTTAAAGCTCCTTATTTATTTATTTATTTATTACTATACATACGTCTTTAAAATATAATTATTTTGTTTGGAAATTTAATAATAAATTTTTTCTTATTATTGAATTGTCGTAATAAAATAAAACGAAAACAATGAATTACTTGTAGATATTGATAGAGAAAATGGTGAAATTTGAAAAATATGAAAGTAATAAAATTCTTAGGAAATGTCGGGCGGGGGGGGGGGGGGGGGGGGGGGGGGGGGGGGGGAGTAAAGAAATTGGACTATCAAATGTCATACTATATGCATAATTTAAAGGTTTTACCAAAGTTTGGCAGGTTATTTGATGGTAATATGTGATACTGACGTTTTATAATTTTTTTTTTTACACGAACCGTTGACCTAATTATCATTTTTTGTTGATCAATTTCTTTCTCATCATGGTGTCAATATTACGATGGTGCATGTCACCTGTAGAAACAAATTTAATGTAGAAGTCTTTGCAGCCATGCAACCCCTATATCAATCATGCAACCCTGCATCTATTGTGATACACTATTTGTTTGCTAATGCATCAATCTGTCGTTGGTGCTTAGATGAGTAGATGGTATATTGAAATATTTTTCCTCCATAGTTTGTATTGCTTGAGTAGATAGTATCTTGAATAAATAATTTTTTCTTCTATATAAAATATGGTTATGATTGAAAGTTGGAAAATGTGTTAAGAGTTGAGATTTATTTTTTATGATGACATGTTTATAAATATAAAATATGTAGAAATGGAAAAATTAAATAAAAAAAAATTGTGAAGAAAGTTGGTGGAATTTATATGTGGCGAAAACAGAAAGTATTAAGTTTTCCTTTTTTCAAAATGAAAATTATCTATCTACGTAGTTGTCAGATTTTAGAAAACTTGATATCGTTGAAATGCAATTTAAAAATCTTTCCAACAAAACCAATAATTAATACAGACACTTAAATTTTCAAAATATTTATTTTTATTACTAAAATATGTAAGTATTTTTATATTTTCATGCATTAAGTATTTTTAATATTTTCAAAGAAAAAGGCAGACATTTTAATGAACATTCAAATAAAGACCATGAACATTCAATCGATTTTAATTTTAATCGAGTTTGACTTTTGGGCAATGGTGGGAATGGTGGTGAGGGTGTCCGTGCTGAATAATTAGCAGCAAAAAAGTTCATGTGGAATGCTAATGGTACGGGTAATATGTTAGTTTATATTACACTTTAGAGTGGTGTTTTACTATTCATTGTTGAATAGGACAAACTAAGAAATGGAGATACAAGATGGTTATGATTGAAAGTTGGAAAATGTGTTGAGGGTTGAGATTAAATTTTTTATTATGTCATATTTGTAAATATAAAACATGTAGACGGGCAAAAAAATGAAAAAACTAGTGAAAAAGTTGGTGAAATGTAAATGTGGCGGAGAGAAAAAGTATTATGTTTTTTTTAAATGAAAATGATAATAACTACTTATGTAGTTGTCGAATTTTGGTAGACTTGGTACCATTGAAATGTAATTTTGAAAATCTTTCCAACAAAACCAATGATCAATACAAACACTTAAAATTTCAAAATATGTATTTTATTATAAAACATTTTAGTATTTTTACATGTATAAGTATAATATTTTTCAAATAAACGGATAGACGTTTTAATGAATATTTAAACAAAGATTTCGAACATTCAATCGATTGTAAGTTTAACTGAGTTTGAATTTAAAAAATTATAATTTTTATCGTAAAATAGGCTTTCACCTAAAAAAAATTAGTTTACATTCTAAAATATGATTTTTTTTAAAAATCGATTGAGGGCAATGGTGGGGATGGTGATAAGGGTATCCAGTGCATTATAGTTAGCAAAAAAGTATATATAGAGGCAGTGACGGAGCCAGGATTTTTGTTGAAGGGGGTAGAAGTGATGAGTATAGTTAATTAATGATAATATAATAATTAATTACCTTAACAAAAAAAAATTAATTCGAACAATACATAAATAACTATTCAAAACACCAATTGCTAAACAAAACTCAGTCTAACCTATAGGGAAGACAGTGAGTCAAACAAGCTACTTTATAGAAGCACAAAAGATAAATATATGGAAGAAAATTAAATTAGTATATAAAGTTAAGCAACAATTCTAGGGAGCCATATTTGGTGGCCACTTTTGGGTCATTTTGGGGTTTTTTTTAATATTTTTACTCATTTTATGAATGGTGTTTGTGGTTGTGTTTTAAAGAAAATGATAGTCCACCAATTGTAGCTCAATTGGTCGGACATCCACTCTCCTTGTGAGAGGTCGCGGGTTCGAGACTCACCAGTTAGAATTTTGTGAGTTTTCGCACGATTATTAGGAGCACATTTGCTCCGCCGTTGATAAAGCTTTCGGGTATTGAATGCAGCTGCTTAGATATACTAGACCGGAGCGAAGCGAAAGCGGGTCTTCATGCAAGCTGGAGGCGATGGACCGGAGCGAAAGCAAGTCTCTATGCGAGATGGAGGCGACGAGGATATTAAGTGGCAACAATATTATAGCCTTCGGGCCTGGTTTGGTTAACCTTATAGGGTCAGTAATGTAGCATTTGGGCATGGATTAATAAATAAATAAAAAGGGTCAATGACCCAATTTAAAAAAAAAAAATGATAAAAAGTGTAAAAAAAAAAAAAAAAAAAAAAAATATATATATATATATATATATATATATATATATATCAAAACTGACCCAAAAATGGCCACCAAACATGGTTCCCTAGACCTACTCAAAGTTAAGTAGCAAAAAATAATTTCAAATGTAAAATTAGATGTGGACAAAAAAAAGGATTATTTGCGGTTTTTCACCTATCATAAATAGATATTAGAGGTTACCCCATCATTAATCACTATTGCAATCTCTCCCAGGACTAGCAGTCAATGTGCATTGATTTTCAAAAGGCTCATGCCTTTCAAACAATAACCCACAGAAGAACCTCGAGATACAAATATGTATCTTGAGGAAAAATTAATGGATCAAATTTTTCATGTATCTCCAGAAAAATCCTATGAATAAAAGACAAAACTAGACCTCGAAAAAATACATTTTTCAAAACATTCTTCTTTCTCAAAGCAGGAAAGAAAGGTTGGAGTTGTTGATGGTGATGGTGGGAAAAATAACTAAATCAAGCAAAAAGGAAGGGAGAGGAAGATAGTAGGAGGCGTGGCGGTTGCTAGTGTCGCAGTAATCAGAGTGAGGGAGCATAAGAGGGGAAACGGGTAGAGCGAGGAGGGAGAACAAATAGAGGAAGAGGTGGGGTGGGACGGACTAGCCACCAAACATGGTTTCCTAGACCTACTCAAAGTTAAGTAGCAAAAAATAATTTCAAATGTAAAATTAGATGTGGACAAAAAAAAAGGATTATTTGCGATTTTTCACCTATCATAAATAGATATTAGAGGTTACCCCATCATTAATCACTATTGCAATCTTTCCCAGGACTAGCAGTCAATGTGCATTGATTTTCAAAAGGCTCATGCCTTTCAAACAATAACCCACAGAAGAACCTCGAGATACAAATATGTATCTTGAGGAAAAATTAATGGATCAA